>CM062917.1:134978293-135675793 GCA_031878705.1 Tapirus indicus | reverse complement strand
ACTTGCATATTAAATATATACTTTTCAACAGAAGAAGATGTTAACCCTTTCAGCAAAAGACTAACCTTCTCTGTGGGATTTTACCTTAAAATGAAATGAAGAGAAAAAACTATTTAAATCCAAGCACTCAAAACATTCTAGCTACTTTTTAGCTTTTCTAACAGACTTATAAGACAAGAAAAATCAGGAACCCCCTTGCTAAAGATGTAAGAACATATAGAATATGCATTTTTCAACATTCAGAGCTTAAATGCCTAGTCTATATAAATGGACTTTAATAAAATAATCATTTGTTTTTGTTTCCCTAGTATTTTCACGTTGGAACATAAAGAAGGGGAAGAGACTATACTTCTTTTTTGCACATTGCTCCTTGTAGTGTTCTCCAGGTGTGTCTCATTTCTTATAGATATATTCTTATTCATAAAAGCACAGTTTGATACTCCATGAATAAAAAGCAATATAGCATTTAAATGTGGGTAAATTTAAATGTAGCTGGGGTACCATAACTTTTCCAAAGAAAACATTCAAACTAGGATTAGGAAAAAATTTAACAGAGAATTCCAGGGGATCAGTAAAGAACCTTGCAACGTGACTTCTCATTTTTGAGAATACATACACATGCAAGTTGAAGTTCTTCCAGGAATGAAATTGATTTTAGTCTCTATGCAAAAGAACCTTCTCAATGATTCTGGTCTAAAGAGTTTGTTTGCCATTCTTTCAGTCTCTTGTTTGTTCTCCCTCAGGCATATCTCTAAGAAGTTGGGACACAATTTTTAAAAATGGCGTTTCTTGTAACTTTCATAACTATGCTTTTCAGAGTGAACATCACCATCTCTGGTTTTGCCCACACTGGCCTCAGAATCTTATTTCATAATCAAGGAGGGTCTACTTTGGCCAGATCCATCTCTTACCATGTCTGGGATGGTTTTGTAACTTGGGCCTTTATAAATACTATATAAGTTTGATAAGAATGATTGAACCCAAACTATGAAATGAACACAATATGGATTTGATTTTACAGTTAACTTACATATACTACTCATTAACTGAGCCAGTTCCTGAAATAATTGCTGATGCTCTCCTCACTAAAGAATTGATGACAACTTGCAGCCTTATCTTGTCTGTGTGTGTGTGTGTCTCTGTTCTCTATCTGTAAACTAGATTTGTACTCTGCTGGGTTTTGCTGACCGTTTCCTAGGTTCTGTTATCTTTGGCCACACTGATCTGTTGCTTCCTTCTAAGAGGGCACTGACGCTATTTGAAGAAACATTTTAGCCAAGATTTAAGTAGTTGCCCCAAGTCCTCATTTAAAATTAGGCTTATTAATGGCCTGAGGATTGGCCTTCAGGAAGTCTGAGCCAAATCCAAAATTCTTGAAGAGATACCAGAAGCCAGGAATTGGAGAGACCAGATGAAAACACCAAGTCTTAAGAGTTAGGACTGAGAGCATAATTAAGAGATGAAGCCAAGATTTGTGGATAGGGTGGAAAGTGAATTGGCCCAGGTCATATGCCCATCTCTAAACCAGTTATTGTGAGGAGATGGAAGCAGAGATTTGAGTGCCCACATCTGGGCCATGTACAAACTTGGAAGCCAGGGATTGTGGTCGGACCCATCTAGACCACTGGAATTGAGGCAAGGAGAGGTGGTTCCCCAAGCAAAAGCTTTGGATTCTGTTCTCAGGAGAATGGATGGTGGGTAAGCAAAACAACATGTGTCCACGACAGCTACTTTCTAGCTTTTTGTACTTGAGCATCTTACATAATCATTGTGATCCTCAGTTTTCCTCTCTATGAAATAGGGAAAACAAGACCTTCCTAGAGAGGTTGTAGTGAGAATGGAAGATTGTGTAACTGATGCTCAAGCGTTGAACATATAAAATAAGCAAATAAACTTAAGTTACAGATTAAGAACAATGTTTATATTAAATAAAAATACGTATGGTATGTGTATATATATATATGTGTGTATTTACATTCACAATTATTTTTTTTAAGTTGTGCTTAGAAAAAAATGCTAGAGGACATTAGTCCAAAATGTAAATAGTAATTGTCTTTAGTTAAGCCAACAGGAAATAATTCCTTCTCCAGCTTTTATGTCTTTCCCAGGTTTTCTTGAATAGCCATGTACTTCTTTTATCATGTAAAAATAATCTTTTAAAATAAAACAGCCAAAAGGCATGATATTGTCATTAATCTTAAACAATACTTTATTTTTTCCAATACTTTTACTTTTTTACTTTTTCAAAGTATGTTTGAATACTACCTCACAATTCACTAAGTACAAAGGATGATTTGACCATCAATATAATACCCCATTTAGTTACTTATTATTATTTTCTTTTTATCAGGATAAGTGGTGCCCAACCAGCTAAAATTTTTAGACTAAATATGTGAGAACACAGTTACCTTGAAAGAGTAATTAGTAGGTTTAATTAAAACAAAATATGCAATACAATCATAATTTATTTCTTTAGATATAAATCCAGTGCCTAAAATCATAATGGAATTATACTTTAACATTTGTGCTATCAAGTGATTCTGTATTGGGTTGAGTTCAATGAAGTTTATGACTAGAGATATGAAAAGGAGCTAATAATAATATTATTTACCTGGCTATATCTGTAGCATTTCTATTGCACTTGTGTGTATGTATGTATGTGTATGTGCACGTGTATGTGTATGTATATGCACACAGACACGTGTACATGCACACACACACAACCTCATGTTCAAATAGAGTCCTTTTAAGAAACCTGCTTTAACCAATGGGATCTTCATAATTGTGCTTTGCAAAATTATAATCTTATCTTGTGCTGGCGTCCATATTACTATAAGAACTCCCACCAAAGCTAAACAGATTTCATTCAATAAAATTTGATAGTGTAAGGACAATAATAATGTCAAAGAAAAAATAAACAATGGAGAAACACTGCCAAGGATCTTACAGTTTAAAGGAGAATACAGAACTGAAAAGAAAAATACAAGAAATGTAACTGTTTCTGTGAAAATATATATCAAGTGCAGTGAGAACATAGGGGAAGGACTTGCTATGCCAGTCCTGGAGAGAGAAGAGAAGCTACAGAGGTTGTAACATTTGAAGGAGGGCTTAGGAGCTGAGTTAGAACCTGCTGTCAATCAAGTGAACAAGGAAAAGGGGCAGCATAACAGAGTCCAGTGTAGCAGAGTGTGGTTCACACGCTGCTAGTGCAAAGGTGTGTTTCAGCTTATACGCTGATGGACGGTTTTTTTAAACTTTTCTTTTTTGTGTGTGAGGAGGACCAGCCCTGAGCTAACAACCGTTGCCAATCCCCCTCTTTTTTGCTGAGGAAGGCTGGCCCTGGGCTAACATCCGTGCCCATCGTCCTCTCCTTTTTTATATGGGACGCCACCACAGCATGGCTGACAAGCAGTGCGGCTGCGGGCGCCCGGGATCCAAACCCGCGAACCCCGGGCGGCCAAAGCGCTAACTAAACCGCTGTGCCATCGGGCCGGCCTCTTAACTTTTCATTTTGAAATAATTACAGGTTCATAGGAAGCTGCAAAAAAATGTACAAGAAGGTTCTTGTGCACCCTTCACTCACCCTCCCCCAATGATAACATATTGTCTAACTGTAGCATCAAAACCACGAAGATGACACTGGTACAACCCACAACCTTACTGAGATTTCACCAGTCATGCATACACTTGTTTGTGTGTGTGTGTGTAGTTCTCATCACTTTTATCACACGTGTAGCTTCATGTAATTACCACCATAATAAAAATACAGACCTATTCCATCAGCACAAGTTTCCCTTATGCTGCCCCTTTATAGCTCCTATCATCCCTCTCAAACTTCTAATCCCAAACCCCTACTCCCCTCAAACTCTAATCCCTGGCAACCACTAATCTGTTCTCCATCTTCATGAATACATTATTTCAAGAATGTTATGTAAATGTAGTCACAGAGTGTGTCACCTTTTGAGATTGGCTTTTTCTATGTAACGCACTTGTCTAGAGATTCATCCACCTTGTTGCCTGTACCCTTAGTTTGTTCCTTTTTATTGCTGAGTAGTGTTCTGTGATATGGATGTACCAAGGTTTGTATAACCTTTCACTCACTGAAGGACATTCAGATTTTCCCCAGTTTTTGAACTGCTATGAACATTCCTGTAGGTGTTTTTGCCAGACAATGAGTTTTAATTTTTCTGGGATAAATGCCTAAGAGCACTTGGCTATACAGTAAATGCATTTTTTGTCTTAAGAAAAATTGCCAAACTATTTTCCAGAATGGCTGTAACATTTTACTTTCCCAACAGCAACATACGAGTAATTGATATTTATATTTAAACTTTTATAATTACATATCTACTTTAGATTACTTTCTATGTATTAAGTGATATCAGGTTCCCACTTATAATATGACATGTAGTTTCCTTTTAAATATAAATATATTAAGATAAAAAATAAGCTGACTAAGAACAATACAAACAATATTATAGCATTGGCTTTTTTTTTTTTTTTTTTTGGATTTGGCAAAAATCATGCAGGTAGTACAGGAAGAAGGGAAGTTTGGGAAACTGGCATAGTGGTTTCGTACCCTTAATTTGCTTATTAAATGAATAGCTTTAGTTCCAAGTCTTGTTCCATCACTCTCTAGCCCTCATTCAGTTTCTTTTATTTTATTAATAACATATATTTAATAATAATTAATAACGTTGTTGAGAGAATAACTGAAGCAATATATGTAAAATACTTAGCTCACGTCCAGAATGTTGTAAATTTCTTAGCTATTGCTATAAAGAGAGCCATTGTCCAGGCTAAATAGTCATGAGTCGTAGTATGCAGAGGTCATAGAATGATCATAACATGTGCATGGGACTAAAACAAAGTTCAGTAGTGCTAAAATATAAACTTGAAAGGGGACATACTGCCCTGTATATAGAGACTAACAATAGGAGTAGACTTATCTGTGGTACGGGGATACGTCCGCTTATTTATTCTTCACAAAGTAGTGTGTATTAGTTCATAGAACAAAGTTAAAGGGACTCTTTTCAAATGCACAAAAATGAAACCTACCCCTTTATGATGTGAAGTTTGCTATTCCATTCTTGTTTCTGGTTTTCAGCAGAATGCTCCCCTTCAGACTCCAGAAACTCAAAAGCAGACCCTCGGGGCAATTGAGAAGAAAGGATTAGGTCTAGTAGGAACCCAGGCTTCAAAAACGCATCTTAACTACTACACTAATTGTGTCACTCCAACAAATTACCTAGTCTCTCTAACTCTCCACAGTCTCATATGTAAAATAGGCATTAAAATCTTCTCTGAGGGCTCCTCCTGAGGATTAAGTGAGATAATATGTTTAAGACTCCTGACATAGAGCTTGCTAAATAGTAGCTATTTTTATTTTGAGTGTTTAAAAAAAATGTTTCTTCATACTTAGTCTGTGGTTAAATCAAACTCACTTGAGAGTAGAACTGAATTTGTTGATCTAAACTGAAGCTTCTTTTTTCAAACAGTACAAAATAGGGTTTCCTAAGAGAGTTCTTAGAGACACGTGCATGAGGTTTCGGGGAGAGGGGGGTGCTGTGTGCCTGCCTGTGTGACTGTTGATGTTCATTCCAAGCGCCCGATACTCATTCATTCAGTAAATGATAACGACAGCCTAAAACCTAAGGAGTAAGATCCTCAACATGTCATAGTTCACCAAAAGTGTCCTACTCAGCTGTCGATGGCTCCTATTGCACAGCTGACTCATTTGAGTCAATTTCTTGATACTGAAGCACAATCAGTAGTTGTGCTTAGACACAGAGTGAAAGGGAAGGCTGCAGGATGAGAGACCCTCAGACTGACTCAGAGGGATACAGGGGAAATTTTGCTTTCGTTTTCCTACTAATAACCTTCTTAGAGATATGGAAGATTGATGATAGTGATGCTTTTTTTTTTTCCCAGAGTATCAATTATAAAAAAATATCAGCTAGCTTTTTCAATTTTGAGAGACTTTATAATTTTGGTACGAAAGAATGTTTAAAGGAAGCTCAGTAGGATAATGGCATCTCTCTTAACCCCTTTTAAATTGTAGATTTCCCCCTCATTAACTGGTGGGAAATTTACTGAGCACATAATGGAATTAGAAAAGAAAAATGGTCAACAAACCAGACAGATCATCAGAAATATTTAAAACTACATACTGGAAGTTGTTAAGGTTTACTTGTTGCAGAATATTTGGCTTTGCAGCATTTAAAAATGTATTTAAGACAGTAATTATGGTTAAAATGCTGCAAACTATAGGTTTAATCGAGAATAGCCTTGTAATTGTAACATCACCATATATTTCTTACTGCATAATTAGGTGGACAACAGCATTCAGGAAAGATTTGAATTTTATAATAAAACTTTCTAAAATGTACCTTGGCATTATTAAAGCATCGTGTTTTTATTTTATTTTAAAGTTTTAACTGGATGATGGACTAGAGTGAATGCTTTTTATGATTTTTTAAATCATTTTTTGCAACATTAACTTTTATAACGTGAAACATAATTAAGACAATGAAAACAAGAAGTGTTATCTATCCTACCAGATTACAGTGCTCACTGTCCTTGTTATTCTCCCGCCCCACCACACCATTCCCTTTTTTGTCTGGCTTTTCATTGGCCACATATTAATTTGGAGAGGACCTTTCTAAATAGATTATTTTTGTCTATTTAGAGTCAACATTCTAAAAGATATCCCCCCTCTTCCTAATAAACCTGAATTGCCTTGTTTTCAAGGATTTATAAATTAATTAGACTCAGGGTAGGATCATTATTTCTACTAGAAGAGTGTTGGTTTTTTAGAAGGATTTTGACCAGATTTTGGAAAGTGTACTTTACAGAACTAGAATGCTGCACTTGAAGACAGAAAACCTGTGTTTTAGCCTGCCACTTGAAAGGTTTGCAGACGTGGGCCAATCACTTATTTGCTTTGACACTCAGTCCTCCTCTGTAAAATGTGCATGATACTCTTGACCATGCTGGGTGAAACATGGTCGGCATGAGGATTAAATGGGACAGTGGAGGCAAAAATGATTTTAAAACTATGAAACAGTGCAAAAATAAAATACTTTCAACCTCAAAATTAATCTTGGAAGAATTGAAATCTATTCACTTATGTAATGTATGTTTACATAAATTCTAAATATAAAATTTAAATATAAACATATGTAATTTATATTTTTCACAAACACATTATTTTCAAGAGCCATTACTCCAGATTGTGAGAAAAATTTGTAATCTCTTCTTCATTGTTTTAAGTGAGATCATGACAATTACTATAAACATATAGCACATACTGTTATGAGATATGAAATACTGCGCTATGTAGGCTTGATATGGTGTAACAATTCTGATGCATTTATTCTATGAGAAATATATTGTAAGTTCAAGTTTTTTCTTCAAATAGTCCAATATTTCAGAAGTTATAGTGTGCACTGTTATAATGAGTATTTTTTAATTTTAGATGACTGAGTATAACATTACCTAGCCAAATATCATTCATGAGTAAAGAAGCAAAAATATATTGTCAGATATTCAAGGAATGAGAAAATATTACATCCAAGCTTAATTAGGATTGGATACACAAAGATAGATGAAATAAAAGAGTTAGCAAATCTAAAAATGAGAATATTGGGGATATAAGGACTTTGATGTTTATTAATAAGAATTAAATATATAGATTGTTTAAATGTTTCTATTGGTGATAACATCAAATTCATGGTAAAATGAAACTTGAAATAGAAGTAATTTTAATAAATATCAATAACAATAATAATCTTGATCTATAACCTATGATTGTATTAGTAAAGATTTGCTGATCTGAGGGCGGAAGAAGTACAAGCTTACTAAATTTGACATCTTACATAAGGAGAAGTCCAAAGTTATTTGAATCAAAGACAGGATAATTATTTGCCAAATTAGAGTAAAACCTAAATGCAAAGAAAACATTTCTTGAGGCAAAAGAGAAAATAAAACTACACTCAACCATATTCAATTTATACTCTAAAACAAGAGTAAATATTCAGAGTTAAAGAAAAGGAAAACCCTGTTAAATTATATTTTTAAAGATATTTTCAAATACAAATTAAAAAATATGAGTAACTGAAAGATTGATTAAACTAGATCAGAAGCAGGGGCTGACCCCATGGCATAGCGGTTAAGTTCGCACGCTTTGCTCGGACAGGCCAGGGTTCGCCGGTTCTCATCCGGGGTGTGGACCTACACACCGCTCAACCGCTCATCAAGCTATGCTGAGGCGGTGTCCCACATCAGGCAACTAGAAAGATGTCCAACTATGACATACAACTATCTACAGGGGCTTTGGGGAGAAAAAAGGAAAAAAGGAGGAAGATTGGCAACAGATGTTAGCTCAGGACCAATCTTGCTAAAAAAAAAAGTCACTTAAAAAAGGGTATCATTAAAAAACAAAAAATCTAGATCAGAAACAGAGAAACAAAATAAAGGGAGAGATACAAATGTCAGACAAAATAGAATTTAAGGCAAAAACCATAAAAAGAAGCGAAATCGTTTTATATTTGATAAAAGGTGCCATTCACTTTTGGGCAATCCTTACAATAGTTAAGAATGTTTTTGTTACAAAGAGAATGCCAACTAATTATATAAATTAAAAGCTATTAGAAATGGAAGCAGAAATAGAACGTAAACATTAGTAGCTGTTATTTATCACTATCATTCTAGGACAAATCGCATCACAAAAAGCAAATGAGTGTGTCAAAGATATCAAGCTAATTACCAGCATGCTGTTTACTCATATGCAACACAACTGAATCCATAGATTGATTTTATCCAACAAAGGAGAAAACAAGCTTGATATGAGAGAAAGAGGAGAGAGGGAGGAAAAATGAACTATGACCAATATGAGAAGAGTTTTCTGCTTCCACATATTTGGAGTAAGTGATGAGTGGTCAGTCAAAAGGAGGTGAGTCTAGCCAGTTTGTCCTTATGCAGACCAACTAAGCAGAATCAAAGAAAAGAATTTCAGTTGTTTATGAATTCCCTAGAAGACCTCAAGTTTATTACGGTGTCTTTGTGACAAGCTGCTTTTATGAAATGTCTGCCAGAATCCTTTTTTAGATATGTCTACTTTAGCTAAGTCAGGTCTACACCCTTTTTGTGTTCAGAATTTTTCAGGTGTAGTCACTATTTGTCAAAATACATATGTATGTAAAATGCATACATAACCAATGAAAGAAAATGCTTTAAGTTGATGAGACCAACAGTTCTACTGGTGTTGCTAAAAGTGATTTTATTCTTGTTGTAAACTTTCCTCCATTTGTCCAAATCTAAAAAAGTTTATATTATTTTTATAATCAAATAACTTAAAATTAGTTTTTAAAACAAAAATTGGTTTCAATCTTTGTGCACTGATGTGCTTTATATATGTTGCTTCATTGAGTCCTTCAGCAATACCCAATATAGTTTATATTACCACCTAATTTAGAGACAAAGAAATCGATCCTGAGAGAGGGCAACTGATTTGTCCAAGGATCCACTGATTCCATTATTTTGACTCACTAAAAATTAATGACATGTCCCCTCTGGCCACTGCTTTTTAACATTGTACTGAAAGTTCTAGCTAAAACAATAAGACAAGAAAAGGATATAAAGGTATTGGGAAGATTAGGAAGAAGAAAAAAAACTGTGTTCACAGGTGACATGATTATCTATGTATACAATCAAAAAAATTGACAAAAAAACTCCTGGAACTAATAGGTTATAGCAAGGTTGCAGGATACAAGGTTAGTATGCACAAGTCAATTGATATCCTATATACCGTAATGAACAAGTGGAATTTGAAATTAAAAGCACAATCATTTATATTATCACCCCTAAAGATGAAATACTTAGGTATAAATCTAACAAAATGTGTACAAGATCTATAGGAAAATTATAAACCTCTGACGAACAAAATCAAAGAATTGTCTAAATGCAGGGATAGTCCACGTTCATGATAAGAAGACTCAACATTGTCAAGATGTCATTTCTTCCTAACTTGACCTATAGATTCAATTCAATCTCAATTAAAATCCCAGCAAGTTATTTTGTGGATATTGAAAAACTAACTTTGAAGTTTATATGGAGAGGCAAAAGACCCACACTAGTCAACATGATATTGAAGAAGAACAAAGTTGGAGAACTGACACTACCCAACTTCAAGACTTACTATAAAGCTACAGTAATCAAGATAATGTGGTATTGGTCAAAGAAGAAAGAAAGATGAATAGCTTAATGGAGCAGAAGAGAGAGTCCTGCTATAGACCTTCATAAATATAGTTGACTGATCTTTGAGAAAAGAGCGAAGGAGCACAAAGAAGCAAAGATTGTCTTTTCAAGAAACGGTGCTGGAAAATCTGGATATCCATGTGCAAAAGACTGAACCTAGACACAGAGTTTACACCCTTCACAACAATTATCTCAAAATGGATCACAGATGTAAGTGTATAATGCAAAACTATAAAACTCCTAGAAGATAGCATTGGAGAAAACCTAGATGACCTTGGGTATGGCAATGACTTTTTAGATACAACACTAAAAGCATAATCCATGAAATAAATAATTGACAAACTGGACTTCAGTAAAATTAAAAACTTCTGCTCTGTGAAAGGTAATGTCAAGGAATGAGGAGACAAGCTACAGATTGGGAGAAAATATTTGCAAAAGACACATCTAATATGGACTGTTATCCAAAATATACAAAGAACTCTCGAAACTCAACAATAAGGAAACAACCTAATTAAAAAATGGACCAAAGGCCCTAACAAACACCTCACCAAAGAGCATATACAGATGGCAAGTACACAAATGAAATGATGTTCCACGTGAGGTCACCAGGGAAATGCAAATTAAAACAATGATGAGATGCCATTGCACACCGATCAGAATGCCCCAAATCTGGAACACTGACAATATCAAATGCAGGCAAGGCTGTGGAACAATAGGAACTCTCATTCATTGCTGGTGGGAGTGCAAAATGGTACAGCCACTTTGGAAGCCAGATTGGCAGTATGTTAAAAAACTAAACGTACTCTTACTACATGATCCAGCCATCACGCTCCTTGGTATTTACCCAGAGGAACTGAAGACTTATGTCCACACCAAAACCTGCACATGGATGTTTATAACAGCTTTATTCACAATTGCCAAACCTTGGAAATAACCAAGATATCCCTTAGTAGGTGAGTGGATAAACAAACGGTGGTACATCCAGACAGTGGAATAGTATTCAGTGCTAAAAAGAAATGAGCTATCAATGTATGAAAAGATCTGGAAGAAGTTTAAATGCATATTACTAAGTGAAAGAACCCAATCTGAAAAGGCTACATACTGTATGGTGCAGACACACAAACTATGGAAACAGTAAAAAGATCAGTGATTGCCAGGGATGAGGCAGGGGGGGATGAATGGGTAGAGCACAGAGGATTTTTAGGGCAGTGAAAATACTCTGTGTGATATCATAATTATGGATTTATATATTTGTGACCATATATTTGTCCAAACCTTAGAATCCACAACACCAGAAGTGAACCGTAATGTAAACTATGGACTTCAGGTGATTATTATGTGTTAATATAGGTTCATCAACTGTAGCAAATGTACTACTCATGGGAGATATTGAGAGTAGGGGACACTATGCATTTGTGGGGCAAGCACATGGGAACCTCTGTACCTTCTTAATTTTGCTGTGAACCTTGAACTGTTCTAAAAGTGAAACATTAACAGAAAAAATTATACCAATGGGAAGGAAAAATAAAGTACTATCAAGCAACTAGCAACCAAGCTCAGGAAAGAGAATCATTCATTGATTTTTTTTCCAAATATCCATTCATTTCTTCAACAACCTTGCTCGAATGAATGAGGCATACTCCCTGTCTTCTCAGTGCTCACAGCCTATCAGTGACACGACATGTAAAGAAACACTTTCAGTAGTGTGTAATAACTAAGGGCAATAGGTCACACAGGGCTGGGGGTCGTTAACTCTGCAGGGTGGAAGTGGAGCTATAAAAATGTGGAGCTCAAGCCACAAACTCTGATTTGGGAGACAGCCTTGTCGTGACGAGAGATAAAACTAATTGAGATCATCCTTGAGTCTGAGTGTTAAGAAATAAAAAGTTGTTTAGACCCTCAAAAAAATTAGTAGCATTGCCAAGAAATATAGAACTTTGTGAATGGATGCCCACATTTTGAAATAATGAGTTAAGAAATACAAATAGACCAACAGGGACATTTTTTTGGTGAGTGTGACAATTATTATTATTTTTTTTAATTTGAATCTGGAGCTAGACTGCTGAAGTATGCTCTGCCACACAATAACTGTATGGTTTGGGGCAAATAACTATCCTTTTCAAAGTTCCGTTTCCTCCACTAAAAGGCGATTACAATAACACCTACCTCAGAAGGGTAAAGAATTAATGTGTATGTTTCTTAAAACTGGGCCTGGTATGTTTAAGGGAAGGAAGGGGCAGCTTGGCTGGAGCAGTATCAGCAGGAGGGAGAGTGGGAGGGAGATGAGGTAAGAGAGGTGAGAGGTGACTAGAGCTTTTACTTTGAGTGAGAGAGGAAGCCACTGGAGTGTTTTCAGCAGTGCAGTGACAAGATCTGGCGTGTTTGAAACAGATCACGCTGCTGGTGCTTTGTGAATAAAGGATGGGGTGCAAGGGTGGAAGCAGGGAGACCTGTTAAGAGGCTATCGCAGTAAAGCAGAGGAGAAATGATGGTATCTTAGACCAGGAATTGATGCTTAGAGAACCAAAGTGAATATTTGTGCAAGCATTATTTGTGCCCAAATGTTACTCGTCAACATGTTAAGTCTGGGAAATTCCAATATGCAGCTGGGGTTGCTTTATACAGTCTCCCTACCCTATAATTATGGAATAGCGGCAGCTTACTATACAATTTGCTTACTTTCTTTAGCAACAAATGTATTTGTTTCAGATATCGTTTGGTGATAGTAGGTGAGCTAAGTCTAGTTAGTTATTACCAAATGAGAAAGCTACAGATGACTGAGGTTAGGGCTCATGACTGTTAATTGACAAAATCTGACATGAATAAATAAAACGTTTCCAAATTTTACTACTTATTTCAAAGAAGCATGTGATTTGACCACATCAAAAACTGTATTAAACGTAACTGATAATATATTAATGGAGGTTTTTTTTTTTTTGAAGTTCTTGTTTATTCCAGAGTTGAGTGTAACTGTTTCTTCCTTCTAAGAGACAGGGTGGGAGTGAAGAGTCACAATCAAATCTGAAATTTGGGAAAAACGTATCTTTATACTGTTCTCTTCCTGTTTATAGATAGATAGATAGAGGGGGAGAAGTGGTGAGAGTCATAGAAGACAGTCTATTGTTTAGAAAAGTTTATTAAATCTACGTGAATGCCCAAAGGAAGGAAAGGCGCTGCGTGCATCAGGCATGACTAAGTTACTTTGATCAGAAAGTATGAGGAATAGGTTTTGAAATTACTGAGAGGCAAAGGAATAAAGAGGAGCAGGGAGAGACTGGAGAGGCTAAAGTTAATTGGAGAAAAATGATTTAGAGAAATTTTTAAAAGAGGTATGACTAGTTTTTTCAATTCCAAATTATTTTCCTTGTCATGACGTGACTCTCCCTCCACTTTCCTTGATTTCTTGTGAAGTCCACATTGCAAGTTTAATGCCTTCTCTAAGTGGTGATGGTGCTGATGTGTGTAAATCAAACAATATCTGGGATCCACGTATGAGACAGTGAAGAGGTCAGTTAGTGGAAAGACTATGACAGAAGCGGGAATTTGGAGCCAGTGGTGACTAGGTAAACGTTAGACATCTGGCCCCTGTGATCTCCAAAGAGATTTGGGGACACATGGGTCTCATTTCACACGTACTGGATTTTGAGCTACTCTGGTTTGGATCTCAAGAAACAGGGTACTTTTGCTATCATTTGAGTTAATGCTTCAGCTGGACATTGATAACCTGAAATAATTGTCTATTGGGAATGGGATAGTCAAGGGACAAATGAATCCCACTTACAGTATTTGGACAGGTCAACTGTCAATCTTAGGGGCTTTTCAGAACCCCTAATTCTGTGGTTCTCTGACTTGACTGAACGTTAAAATCACCTTTGTGGCTTTGAAAGAATGCCTATGTTCAAACTCCATCCCAAACCAATTAAACGAGAATTTTATATTCAGTCAAGTTTAAGAACCACAGTGGGTATCAAATAATAGCAGAACAATTCATCCTAGAACATCCTAGTCTGTGATCCCTGTTTTTCACTAACCAATCAATCATTAATCAGTGGCGAGGGTGGGGGGTGCATATATGGATCTCCAGCTATGTAGAACTCAATTTATTAAAAACAGTAAAGGTAGGATACTGAAGTATGAGGCATGGCTCTACCTTTAAAGAATTTATAATGGAATCAAAGGAATTAGGTTTGTACATGACAACTATCAACATTGCTCTAGGATTTCAAATATTAGAATAATAATTTAGGGCAGGGTTATCAGGAATTGCTTTAAGGAGGAAAGCGTATCTGGGTTACTCAGTAATTACTGTTTCTTGCGTTAGGAGGACCCCGATAGACAGCTATTGTAGATGGATAGGATTGATTACTTTTCAAATATCTGGAAATACCACCATTATTGAAACAATGCCCCAGATTCTAGAAACTGTGTTGTAAATAGGTGGACATGATGAAAGAGTTGCAAACTATAGAAACTGAATTTTCATGAATAGAGCTTTATGTTGTTAATCAAATGAAACTTGTGAAATTAATCAACTAGTGTACATAATTGTGATTATTCTTTATAGTAATTAAGGAGAAATAATCAATTTACATAAATGATAATAATTACTATTGTTTTATGCAGTTAAAAACATTTGGTTTTTCTCTTCTTTATTGTCCAGTTTATATACTCCACAGCATAGTGATGCAGAGCCTCCGCTCTGGAGTTGAACCTCCTGGGTTTGAATCCTGGATCCTGGATCCTCCGGCTCCTATGTGACCTTGAACAATGTAATTAATCTCCATCTCCTGTTTTATCATATATGGAAATGAGGTAATAATACTATTTTTCTTTAAACAATTGCCACGGGGATTGAATTAGATAATAAATGAAAAGCACTTAAAATAAATGAAAAGCGTCTGTCATATAGCCTGCCCCTCAATAAGTGTTAGCTGTTAGTATTATCTCTAATTTTCTTTGAAATCGTATATTAATTAGTGATCATCATTGTCATCCATAAACACAACAGAAACTGAAAAATACAGGGTTGCTTTATTTAAATTTTATTTAAATTAAAATATTTTTAAAATTTAAATTAGTAACTAGGGTCTTCAGTCCCCACTGAAATAGTCATACAAGCTGTAACCTATGGCAAGTTCATCATCTCTTCTGTGCCTCAGTTTCTCATCTGTACAATGGGGATAACCATACTTCAAACCTCAAAGGATTATTGCGAGGATTAAATAATGTGTGCAAAGCACTTAAAACAATACCTGGCACAAATTACGCACTATGTGTTAGCTATTATTCTTATGATTGTTTTTATGACTGTGCTCGAGTCATGATCTTCTACTTTGCTATTCCCATGGTTCTCCAGCCCCTGAGGAGTCCTTTAGTGGATCCCTTCTACCCATGTTAATTTCCCTGGTTGCTTGTGAGCTTAAGGCATCAGAAAATGACTACCAGCTAGTTAATAGCATTTTGACTGAAACTCATTTTTATAGAATGTCCTGGGAATTTACATTTTAAGCCTTTCATCACTAATATTCTCCTGTTGAAGGGTATTCTCTAAGTATAGGTGACGAAGAGCCAAATCTCATCCTCACTGCATTTGAGTGCTGTGAACATTGAGGGTGTAGGGACAGAATGGGGATGGAGGAGAGATCCCTTCCTTGAACTTGGCTCCATTCTATATCTAAGGTCAGTCCAAAGGAAATGTTTCTCTTTCCTTTAGAAGAAGGGAGAATGGCTTTTACCTCTTTGACACTTAAAATCTGGAGTGGGAACAACTGAAGATGACAAAAATGAACTTGGCTGACTCCATAATTTTTCCAGAGGTTGGCACTATTTATATTTCTCTTTCTTAGGCAAATAGAAGCTATGGCAATGGTACTATATGTCTTATGTGGCCATGCACCGAGGTACTTTAGGAAAATGATGATGACAGCAACCTTTAGAAAATATAGCATCAAAACAAGTTTTCCAGCACAGGAAAGAAGAACTCATCTTCTTAACATTTAGTAGTAGAAATATTCTGATAAGACTAAACAGGTAAACTGTAGCATTCCATTCTCAAAATAATGAACTTGGGCAGCATTTCTGCAGTAAATTTAAATCTAATCTGCATTATTAAATAAAAAATGATAGTGCTCTATTTTGTTTTCCCTGCATTTGAGAATAGATCCTTTTTATCTGATGGAAAATAATGAGAAGATTAGGCATAGTATTTTAAAAACAGCACCCTAAGGATTTTTAAAACCAGAAAATTGAAATAACTTCGTAAAGATGGCATTATATCATTTTTAGAATTTTTAAAAAGCTTCTTTCATTAAAATTCTCCCCCAAACGGCATTCTTTATAAAAGAAATTACTCATTTTTATTAGTTTAGCATTAATGTCAGTACTCAGGTTTATAAGTGCAGTATTAGAAAAACAATGGATTAATAATAGATGTCATATGATGCTTTTATATCTCATATTATGTTTGATTCCTCATTGCTTTTCTCTGTTGCTTTAATTCCTAATCACTCTCCCCCAAACAAAGAGCTTCTGCCAATTTCGTTATATGGGAACTTAATAGTACTTAATTAAAATACAAAGCTCTAGTTGCCATCTACCATTTAATTGAATGTGATTTAAATAAAATAATAATGGAAAGTGTCAGGTAGTTCATATATATTTCTGTTTGAAAAAGGATAATATCTTGGCTCTTTCTTCCGAATAACCATAGGTTTTGTAATTTTATCTACATTGTAAAAAGAAACTTTGCAAAATATTATTTTTTTCTCCTTGTAGCACTTAAAACTACATCTTACTGTACATTTTTAAATATTAACTTTTTTTCGACATTCAAAGCAATGGCATTACATTTTTATGTATCTTAAAAAATTTATTCTAGATATAAGTTTGTAATGGTTTCAAAATTTTCATCTACATTGCCCAATGAGATTAACCATGCTTTTACTGATTACTTTTTGCTTGAAAATTTTGATGAAAAGTGTAACTATATGACAGTCTGTTTAAATAACATCTTCAGGTGGAAGTGATAATTATCAATTAGTTACTAGTTACCCTACAGAAGTAAAGAAAGAATAGTAATAAGCATGGCAGAAGAATTCAGATGCCGTGAACTCTTGTTTCCTTCCTTTCTTTGGTGGGGGCAGAGGAAAAAGCAGATGGTGGGTGGGAAATGCTTGCAGGTGGGGAGTAGTATTTTATCACTGACTTTGTTTAGAATTGCCAACTTCTTGTTGGTTTTATCGTTGTTTTTAAATTTTTTACAGACAATGTTCCTGTTATTGCTTGCACTCGGGAAGAACACTCCCGTTACCCACCGGCCCCCCACAGTATGCCACTGCAGAATATGAATGTGCTATAATCTCAAAATTCCTTCTCTTTTTAAGATCATGTGAGTCCGTGCTACTCAAAGTCCATGGTCTGCAGACTGCTTATACCTGGTTGGTGATGAGATAAGGCGCTTGCACCACAATGTATATTGATCTAATGTTCTCTTCATTCAGAAAATCATGCTATAAAACAAACCTGTATGTGTAAATGAGGTAGTCGAGCTGAAGCAGAGTATGGGTAATGATTTGCCCTCTGTAGCAAGCTCCCTGCAGCAAGATGGTAACAAATGTTCACAGAGCAGGGCTAGGCAGTACTAGGCACTTGGAGTGGGGCTGATTTGGGAGGGGTGCAATTTTTCTTACATATTACTCAAATTCAAAGAAAACGCTTATATGTGCTTCCTGGAGTATGAGTACAAGTTTCTCTGAGCTTGTTCCTAGACAAGAATTGTTGAGAATTGGGCAATGTTCATAGTCAGCTTTACTATCTATCAGTAAATTGCTCTCCAAAGTGGTTGTACCAGCTTACCCTCCAACCAGCATGCTGCAAGTTTAAATTTTCCCCAAAACCTTACCAATAGTTAGAAATGTCAGACTTTTCCAATTGTTTGGGTATAGGATGGTTTCTCTTTGTTGATTTACCTTGCATTTCCATGATTCCTAGAGTAGTTCTTCATTTTCTCATGTTAGCCTATCATCTTTACTCTTGAATTACGTGTTTTTTTCCTTATCGACTCAAAGGATTAATAAATAATATATTTCAAATAAATATTTTTTGTTAAGACTGTAAATATCTTCTCCCAAACACGTATTTTTATTCTGTTTATGTATAATTTTTCTTTTGGTCTTACAAAAAGTTTTGTTTTATTTTGATGTAGTCAAATTCATCAGTCTTTCCATTTATGATTTAAAAGCATTTTCTGTCTTTTTCAAGGTGTCCTTTTCTATTCCAAGGTTATAGATTCTCCATATTGTCACTTATGTTTAAAATTTTTTAAATTTTCATATTTAAGATTTTAATCCACTTTCTTTCTGTTTGGAGTGAGGTTAGGATCTAATTTTATTTTATCTTTCCATATGGGTAGTATTCTGATGCTATTTAAAAAATTAATACATACTCTTGACTCATGAATTTATAATGTGACTCCTGCATATACATTAAATTTGAAAATCTATGCATTATGTCATGTTATCTTCACAATTTTCTGGTTTTATTTAGTTCTTATCTGATAGAGTAGGGCCTCAGTCCTATGGGTATTCTGCAAAATTATCTTATTGTTATTTTAGAATTAGTTTGCATAATTCAACAAATTCAGTTGGGATATTTCTTGCATTTAATTTATATATTAATTGGAATAAAATTGATGTCTTTGCAATTTTCAGCCTTGCTATCCACGCCATATCTCTCTATGAAAGGAGGGTAACCATGTTTTATGGAATATTTACCGTAACCCTCAGGTACCCAGCTTCAATACTACCACACAATCTTTCCTTCTTTTCTCCTTTACTCAAGGTCAGATTTGCTTATGGTCTCCCAGCTCTCCCAGCCTCCTGGCTCCCTTCCCTTCTTCTCTCATACAAGCATTTAATAAAATCCTTGCATATTTAATCCTATCCTGGTGTCTCCTTCTCAGAAGACCTCAAGTAACATAACCTTTATTTTCCTTTCATTCTTACTACTATAGGAGTTTTTAACTCTCATTTCCTTCTAGTAGGTGAATTCAATATTTTGACTCATGTTATCAGTACTTCTTTTTAGAGGAGTACATCAACCAGAACTTCATTTGATTCTCCCTATACTTCACCTGCCCTCTCTCAGGGACTCATTTTTTTTCTATCTGTATAATTGCTTGTTTAAAGTTGGAGAGACTAATAAGTGCTGATTTATTATCCATAGTTTCCTCTCCACCTCTTTTCCATCTAGGAAGAATGGTGAGAACTGGTAACTTTCCTGTTTTTAGTGGGTTTCTGTTTTTTTAAAGTTATTGGCAAGTGTTTTCTCCTGGACACCCTACTTATGCCTCTCATTCTGTTTCCCTCCAAGTTGTTTGTAGGGTATAAATACACAGTTTCAAGATAGTGTTAACTCATGGTCTTCCCACATAGCTTCTAGGGTGGAAGAGTAGCTGTGTGCCGATTTTTGATATCTTCTTTCTCTCTATCACTGGATGCTCATTTCACAATTTATGATATGCACTTGCATCCTATCTTATTATGAATGCTGCTGTACGTTTTTTCACTTGTTTACTTAATTTTTTTGTTATTCTTCCTAATTGTACAGAAAGAATCTTTTGTAATCTTCCTTCTAGAGTGCTGTTATCCTCCAAAGTTACTTCAATACCGTTTCAACATGCAATAAGAATGAAAACAATGAAATTACATTATTCCAAATGAAGAATCAGCTTTGAAGTAAATGATTTTTTTCTTATCGGAAGCTCTCATTTGTTATATCAGAAATACCATCCAAGTCAGCACCTTCAATTAGAAAATTTGTGAATGGCACTAATTGCTTGCAGAAGTAGAAGTCTAACGTACATGCTTCCCAACTGTTAGTAAATTTACTGCAGTGCAAATATATTTTCAAAATATTACATTGAAATATGTTTAGGAAAGGATAGGGAATCCCCAGAACACCTTCATACAAGTCTACACTTCAATAATTACATACTATAAGTGAGCCAAATTCAAGAGAGAGTGAATATAGGCATTAAGTGGATGTCTATGTGCAGAATTATTAGATCAGGATGTCAAAGGCTGGGAGTGTTGGTTCAGAATATCTGGGCTGACTTAAGGCGAGCAGAAGGCAGGGGATGAATTCCCAGCCTAGGATACACATAGTCCACATGGTGGAGAAAGAAAATAAAACTTTAGTCAATTTAGTGAAGTGAACTGACATGATGAACTCCCCCATATCAAACCCACAGTAGCAATCTATAAAATATAATAATTTAATATTTACTTAACAAATCTTAAAAGTGTGAAAGAACAGTTCTTGAGTGCTAGAAATAAAGAAGCACTTCAAATTCCTATTGATAAAGAGAAGTTTAATTGAATGGTCTATGAAGATATTGAAACTAGATATATGCCTTGTACTGGGAGAGAGTTTTAATGCCTATCCTGGAGACAGCAGTTCATGACACATTTCTCTTGGAATAACTCAATTCAATATTTAATATGATTGAATTTTTGGACCCTTCTTATTGTATTACAGGACTTTATTACATATAGCAAGTCTGCGAACGAAAAAATACAGTCATTGAAATTAAAAATTCAACAAATGGTTTATAAAAAGAGAATAAACTAATTGGAAGATGATTTTGGTGTACTGAGGAAATCAAACACATTGGTGGGCAAAAGATAAAGAAACAAAAATAAATGGGTTTTAAAATCTCAGAGAATAAATGATGAAAAAATTCAATACATGTTAAATAGGAGTTCCAGAAGGAATGAACAGGGAGACTAGGGAAGAGACAATAGCTGACAGAGTAATCGCTGAGAGTTTCTCAGAAATGAATAAAAACAGGAGTCATCTGATTGAAAAAGCATAGTTTTTGATGACTGAGTTTATAGTAGGAAAATTAAAGCAGTGTAGAATTATGTGCTGAAGCAAATATAAAACATAGTACTTACTTGCATTTATTCATAAATATGTAATTCCTAAACGTTTTCAACTGTGCCATTATGCTCTTAAGATACAAAGAAACGGGATCAGAAGCAGTAGAGGGGAAATAATCCTCTGATAGAAGGAGGCCAAGCAAACAAACATACATATAAAAACTACAGAGATGAGCGGTATAATAGAAATAGGTAAAGAATATTATGACTATGAGACTAGAGAGGAAGAGGACATAGCTCTACCTCAAACAGTCAGGAAGTCCTTAAAATGGGATGGTGCTTGACCTCAGTTTTGCAAAAAGACTAATAAAAAACATATGGGAGATTATTGCTTTAGCAAAGTGACAGAAGTAGTTCTAGGCAATATGTCTTATGTATAATCGTGTAGGGGCCCACCACGTGTTCTGGGACCTGCAGAAAGTCTGATACAACAGAGAGCAGGATAAGCCTCAGACAGTGTGTAGTGATGGAAGTTAAGGCAAAGCAGAGGACACAGCCTGGCTTTCCACTGAAAGGAGCTGGTCCTTTGTCTAAGAGAATAGTACAACTCAAAATGTGGTCTCTGAACTGAGGCCAGCCTGCAAACTCTTACTGGTCCTCAATGAGAGAAGTAGAAAAAGTGAGAGTGAGCTTTTAGAAACTTTTATAGCAGTCTGGCATTACCAGGAAATCTAAGTGCATGACTTCGTACTTCATAAAAGTATCAGTCTGAGGGAGATTAGAAATTAAAAACAGAGAACAATGACAACAGTAAAGATTGGTCCTTCTCCATAGACAGTTTGCGAGGACTGAAAACTAGTCTTTCTCCATAAATAGCTAGAGAGGGCTTCCAAAGGATTCTGAGTTGGGGAGGAATTCTTACAATGGGGCAACCATCACAATTTTGTATATGAGAAAAATGGGCTTCAGAGTAGTAAGGCAAGTTTCTCAAGTTCAGATATCAAGTAAGTGAGGCACAGTTCTCTTTGAGTTCAGTGATATCAAATATTTACACCTTATTGTGAATTTAAGTTATTCTATGTTCTTCTAGGAAATTTTTTAAATAAATCTGTTCCCTATAAAGGAATTTATTTGGAGCACACTCTATAACCTCCCCTACCTTCCTTAAATCCATAAAAAATGAGAGGAAATATATATTTCCAAAAATCCATAATAATTTTTGGAAAACAAGGAGACTACATGATAGACTAGAAATTGTGAAGAGTCTTGACAAATTAAAAGCAGATGGTATCTAACTAAAGAAGGAAACCATAGCTCAAGATTTATGAAGGATGACACTATAGCAAACGTGGTAGTGATGGTGAGCATGCTTCTTGCCCAGAGATGGTGGTTACCTGGAGGAAGAAAAGAAAGCACAGAAGAAAATGATGAGATTAGTTGAGTTGTCACAGGCCGAACAGCCAGAAATCTCTAGGACATCTTGAGACAAGCAGCAGCAATGGAATGGCTGGGTTTCCTCCAAGTGGGAGCAGTGGAAGTGAGACTTTGAATCAAAGATGAGAACAATGGCCCAGGTAGATGGCAACACTTGGAAGAAGTAAAGAGATCATATGTAAGCCCCAAGGCTAGTCACACCTGGTGGGGGTGCTCCAGAACTACTCTCACTGAAACATGTCAAAGTAAAAGCCATGATATGTCCTGCCTCTCCCCTAAGCCGACTATGCATATAGAGTCTAGAAAAGCATCCGAACTCCAAAAAATGCACTCAGGAAGGCTAAAAAAATCGAGGAAAGCCAACATCATGAATGAATGATGATCAACTCAAAAAATAACACATCTGAGTAAGCAGAGTTAATAAATGCAAGCTGTAGAGGGCTTTAAAATAAATTGTAATAATATTCGGAGAAAAATGAAAGTAGCAGCAGAAATAATTGAAATGGACAACTTAATTATTGGCACGAAATAAAACTTCAATTGTTGGAATGAATAATAGAATGGATTTGTCACCCATACATATCCCTGGCACACCCACATATATCTTTAACAGAAAAACTTAGCTATGGCCCACACCTAACATCTTCCTTTGAGATGTTTTTCAGCTGAGCTGAGCCTCAGAGAAATCACAACTGCAAACAGCTCTAAACCAGCTCTAACTGGACCACAGGAGCAGTGCCTGTGCAGAGGGACTTGGAGGTGACCTAAGTTGCCTCTGCTTCATTACCATACAACGCCTCTCCCCCACCCGTGCATACATTGCCAGGCACATTTGGTGCAGTGCACAAAGGAGTTAGGAGGACTGCACTTGCACCAACTGTTCCTGGAAATCTCCACCCCTTTCCTGGAACCCTGATGGGGCCAGGACCCCTTGCCTTTTAAAAGTTCCCCATTTCCCTGTCTTCCTGGAGAAGGTGTTTTAGAGCACGAGCTATCTGTTCTCCATTCCTTGATCAATGAATAAAGTTTCTGCTCTGCTATTCCGAACCCGATCTCATTCTATCTGTTCTAGTGACTTGGGGCAAAAGGACCCACTTGCAGTAACAGAGTTATATGAGGGAAAATTAGTTTATTGGTTGAATGAGATAAGAAGTAGTCTTAGAATGCAGCATAAAATACAAAGATATCTACAACATTCAAGAAAAGCTTCATGCAGGATGGGTTGAGAATTCCCCAAATCAATTCAATAGCAGTTTGAGAAAGAAAAAGGAGAAACAATGGAGAGACAGCAATTAGAATGTCCTAAAACTAGAGACATAAGTTCTGAGATTGAAGGGACCCATTAGGTTCTCAGTAGAAATAAACTTCAAAAAAACTCACAAAAACAAATGGCGTGAGTTTAGAATAATAGCAAGTAAGAGAACATCTAAAAGAGGAACACTAAAATTTATTCAGTATGAGAGAGAAGGAAAGGTATCTGTATTATCCACAAATGTATGAGAATCAGATTGCCATCAGTGATACTGAGTATAAGAAGAATGGACAGGATGGGTTGGGAGGAAATTTTAACTAGTGTTTTAAATCCAGCCAAATGACTACTCAATGAGACTGAAATAAAGACATTTTCAGACATACAGAGACTCAGCTGACCACCATAGGTTTTTCCGAAAATACTCCAACAAATGAAATATATTTGAAGTGGATAGACTAGGGATGTAAACAATATTAATGAGCAAAGTCATCAATGAAACTTAGGTTTACATAAGTTATGGTTAAAAATAACTAGATAACCTTTCTATGGGTATGTGTAGAGAAACTAACCTATGTACCCAGGAAATTTTAGTATTTTATAACAATGACCTTTGAATCAGTGGGCAAAGGAATAGATTATATAATAAATGGTGTTGGGAAAATTGTTCACCCACATGGAAATATGTACAAATTTAAATATAATAAAGCATATATAGGATGGACAAAGACCTTTTTAAAACCGGTAACTCTTAGAAAATAATATGGGAAGCTATGTTTTGAACTTGGAGTGTTACGTCTTCTTGTATACACAAAAGCCATAAAGAAAAATATGTACATATATGACTATATCTCTAAATAAAAATACCATACAAGTAATAGACTAGGCAAAATATTTGGAACATATGCAACAAATAAAGCAATTAACATTCAAACGATATAAAGAACTCCTACTAATGACAAGGAAAAAGACAAAAAATATAGTTAAGAAGAGAAAGGATGTGAACAGAATATTTTCAGAAGAGGGAACATACCTGATTGATAAATATTAAAAGTATTCAACCTCACTTGTAATCGGAAAAATATAAATTAAAGCACCATAGATATTTTTTGAATGTCAGATTGGTGGAAAAGAAAAAGTGTGATAAGATCAAGTGTTAGCAAAGGGTAGAGGAAATAAGAACTTTGAAACAATATGGTGGAAATATAAATTGGAATAGCTATTTTGGATGAAGATTTGTGAGTATTGATATTTAATTCCAATTCTTGGCATACTCTCTAGAGGAACACACAGTGTCTATATAAGAAAACACAAACAGGGTGTTCATAGTAGCACTTTTAATGATATTATAAATTTGAAAATGTTTACTTTGATTGACTCAAAATAAGCAATAGCTCCAAGGAACATGAAACAGAGCCCAGACTTCAGGTAATGAAAAAACTCCTATGTCTCCAGATGGCAGTTTCATCTTTTACCCACTGGAACAGTTTTATAAATAAACCTAAAGAAGATTAGTAGCTACACAATGAAATTAAGAAAACAAGAGTATATTTTATTCCCAGTTATATTATCATGGACAAGTCATTCAAATTTCCCATCATTTCCCTTCATCAGCTGAGAGATCTTACCTGAGTTCTAATCTTAAATGATTGGAAACTCAAAGCATTATCTGATTGATTTCTTGGCTTTTCTATATCTATCTGTATTGTTGAAAGTATTACAGTATTTCTCTAAAGTTTATTTCTTCTTTGTTGATTTCTCTTTGTTATTCCTTTCCATTAGTCCTTATTTTAACTTGGTTGATATATTCCATCTGCACAGGGCTGCCAGACATGATAGGAAAAAAAGTGTGAGGAAAATAAATATCAGTTACAATACTGTAGATATGTGAAATAGCCATAAAACTTAAGACAAAACATCGAAACCCAGAAAATAAGAGAATTTGGATGTAAGGCAATATATTTTTATATCATTGGAATGATGCAAAATTATCAAACCAGGTGAAGATGAAGATGAAAATACTTTCATCCCTAAGTTTGGTGAATCACTGTGATACTTCCAAATTGGTAACAAAACCTTCAACTTGTCATGATTTATTTCCTTCTATAGTCAACAACCCTTGACTAAACCCATATCACAAACAAAAGGCCATGCCAGGCAGGGTAGATTTCTCTCCTTAGGATGGATGAGGGGAAGAAGAAAAAGAGTAATAATTTTATTAAACTGAATATTTTGGGGGATCTATTATGTGTGAGATGCTACTCTAGGAGTTGTGAGCACTGCAGTGAATAAAACAAACAATTTTGTCTCATAGTGGTTATATTCTAGTGTATCAAGAAATTCTAGTGCATCAAGAAATTATATCAACAATTAAAATGTTTGAATTTATGTTTCTCATAAGTAGCATTGGGATCATATTATTTTATGTATCCTCAAATTTTATTATAATTGTTATTATTTTTTTGGCTTATTTTTTCCTCAATATTTTATCTTCTTGAGGACCGTAACTCCCCACCTGGGCCTAGTGAAGTAACTGGCACATAGTAGGAATTAAATAAAGTTTGCTAAAAAAGCATAGTATTCAACCTCTATGCCTCTCAATATCTTCAACTACAGTAGTCCTCCCTTATCTGCAATTTCACTTTCTCCAGTTTCAGTTACTCGCGGTCAACCGTGGTCCGAAAACAGTAAATGGAAAATTCCAGAAATAAACAATTCACGAGTTTTAAATTGCACACTGCTCTGAGTATTGTGATGAAATCTCATGCCATCCTGCTCCATCCCTTCCATGAATCATCCTTTTGTCCAGCACATCCAAACCATATAGCTACCCGCCTATTAGTCACTTAGTAGCCTTCTTGGTTATTAGATCAACTGCTGTGGTATCTCAGTGCTGTGTTCAAGTCACCCTTATTTTACTTAATAATGGCCCCAAAGTGCAAGAGTAGTGGTGCTGGCAATTCGGATATGCCAAAGAGAAGCCGTAAAGTGCTTCCTTTAAGTGAAAAGGTGAAAGTTCTTGACTTAATAAAGAAATGAAAATAATCGTATGCTGAGACTGCTAAGATTTACAGTAATTTTATTGCAGTATATTGTTACAATTGTTCTGTTTTGTTGTTAATCTCTTACTGTGCCTAATTTATAAATTCAACTTTATCGTAGGTATGTATGTATAGGAAAAAAGAGTGTATATAGGGTTCGGTACTATCTGTGGTTTCAGACATCCACTGGAGATCTTGGAACGTATCCCCCTTGGATAAGGGGGGTGCTACTGTATATAAATAGGGATAATAATGATAATAATAATAGTATTACCAATGTTTATATGATTATGAAGAATAAAGTATACTGTCTTTGGAAATCTTCATAAGATGCCAGGCATAAGAAGCTCAATTTGTCGATCTCACTTAAACATATATTTTAAAACATTATTATAAATGAAAACCTTGTGATGATGAACCCTAAGCAAGAGAAAATGTACTTTTACTGTATCTTTTCAACTATCTCTTACATGTGCTCCAGAGAGGGAAAAATACTGTGCCCACCCTCCCCCATCATTTTAAAAAATCTAAATGTAGCTTTATTTCTGATGGTCAAATTTTGGTGTTCATATTTCCTTCCTTCTATGAATAAATGCCTCTATATAATTTGTCCTAAATGCTTTTCCGTATAATGAATAATTAATCATTTTGAATGCTAATACCCATGCCAGGTATAATTTTTCTTTAATTAAAATTTTTCTGCTATACAGTGGTGAAATTCTGTAGCTATTCTCTTCTTTTTGAAAACAAACCACATTTCACGGGGAAAAAAAACGTGTTACACTCAGAATTCATACACGATAAGAAATTCATTCCACAAGTGGAGTAAGACCTTTAAAAGACCTTTATCTACCCACAGAATAAATTTGATATGCTTTACAGACCATTATGTGAACTCTCCCTCACTGTGCATGCAGATAGAACCATCTCTTGAAAGTGCTAACACTATAATTTCCATTCAGATGATGAAATTGTAATAAAAACAGTTTATTATGGTACATTTGTGTATGATTACATATTAGATTGTAGAAAGTTAACATTTATTTTTCTTCTACTAATAATCATTTTTTCAAGATCTAATAAATCCAAGAAGCTTAAAAACATGTTTAAACTACAAGATCCGTTCCATAGGGCAGTATGCCCTGCTGGTGGTGCTACTGAAGGTATTTAGGAGCTAAGCTCAATATTTATATGTTAATCTGCCACTTTTACAAATTTCCTATATATTTTCCATAGTATGGGAATTGTTTATTTATTACTATCTTAGTATTTGGATACAGATCTTAATTCATTTAAAATGCTATGTGATTCTAATTTATCCATTTTCTTATTCAATTGTGTCTTTATAACAAAAATATTTTCAAGACTTTAATAAATAAGAAAGAAATATAAGATTAACTCACGTAGAATTTATATCATCTGCCTATTAATATAAGCTATTTGACAAGAGCCGTGAGACACTTGAATTTGGTGAAATCAGACTTCTGATTACGTAATATGGCTCTTTCTATGATGGCATCTACAAAAACAATTTGATAAATCACTACTTTTTAGGGCTAAAAAGCGATAGGAACCATCTTGTTTAATACATTGATTTTTAGAGATGAGGAAACTGATATGTTTAAGGAACACATCTAAAATATTTCACATAGTTAGGGGCTGACTGGAAATTTGGAACCCAGATGACTTTCCTCTATTTGAAATGGTCTTTATGCCGTTCTTTATCTGATCAAATTTTCATATCTTTAATTAAGAGTAACATATAACTTGTTAGAGAACATTTATGTGCCAAACATTTGACAGAATCAGGCATCCAAAAAGCTGTTAAATTGAGAAAAATTACATAAGCTTACAGTCAGAGGAACATGTTATATTACATTGTGTGTGCATTAATATCAATGAGAATTCAATACCAAGATCAAATGTACAATACACTGTCAAATGTTTAATAATTCTTTGGTGTCTAATTAAGTCTAAGAAAGCTGCACTTAAGAGTGAGTCATTGTAATTTCATATTAAGTACAATATAATGAACTGGTACAAATAGGATAACACTGAAGAGCCAATGACTTCAGCTGATTGTCTGAAAGCAGGTTTCATGCTACCACAACCTTTTAGTATCAACTTAAGCTTCTATATAAAGCAGAAAGAAAAGAGAAATGCTATACTTGGTGCCACAGGAAGTGGAGCTGGATGTTCATGGGCCTTAAGTGATCAATATCTTTATCAGATCTGCGTACATGTTGTGGGCAAGCACAATTAAAGAGTAGATCCCTGGATCAGCTGGCTAAGCTAAATTTCAGCTCCAGAAGCAGATGATTTCACTGGAGGGCACTTGTTAGGGAACATAGGAAACAACTCTAGATGAAAGATGTTTTAAAGACAACAGGTGGGTTAATGATGGGGATGCTGGAGTCAGAGCACCTGGGTTCAAAATTCTGTCCCAACATTGTCTGGTTGTATGATGTTGTAGAAGTCATTCAACCTTTCCAGGTACTAGTTTTCTCCTCTGTGAAAGAGAATATTTCCTTCATAGGGCCATTATGAGTATTAAAACAAAGCATACATGTAAAAACCCTAGAAGAGTGTCTGGCTAATAGCAAACATTCAATAAGTGTTAATAATGCTTATTCATGTAAGTTTCCAAGTAGCATTTAGGCAAGGAAATTCCTCTTTAAAACCACAAAGATCTGTGAATTTACATTAGAAGGAAGTCCATAGAAATCACATTTACTGATCATTCTAATTTGCACAGATTCATGGAATGTCAACTATAAACAAAAGTAGAAAAAACAAGAACAGTTGAAACACAAATGTAAAATTCTAGTTGAGGGGAAAATATGTCAATTTATACTCTATGAATGGAAGCATGACCATCTGAAGACAGAGTAGACGTGTATACTTTATAATTAATTTATCAGCAATGATTCTAGAAAACAACCAGATCGTTGTGAAGCAGAGAGGAGATCAGTAAACGTGAACAGCATAAAACAAGAAGACTGAAAGGAGATCCACACCAAGACCAGAAAAGATGAACTGGCCATTTCTGGTGAGGGGTTCACCATTCCTCAGTGAGGAGGGGCTTAAAGCCCCAGAAGCACATATATTTGTTGTTTTCCATACAGCATTTATGGAGGCATTAACTGTTAGTAACTGTATGTAATTTATTTTACGATGCAAACATAGTTCTTCTCAGTTCACAGACTTTATAAAATACAAATTGAAAGAACCTCTTCAGATACTGAAAAGGGAAGCTTTCTTGATATTTCCTTCCCAAGGAATGCAGTCACGCTATTGGTATCCCAGCTGGGTAGATTCTTGGCGTCATTGTCGCAGAATACTTCCTGGAAAAGGATCAGTCCTGTTTGGATTAATCAGTCCTTTCAATAGTCTTCTGAATAACTCCTATAGGAATTTGTTGTGGAAAGAAGGTTGTGACCTGAAAACACAGAAATACCCAAAACTGCCAAGCTATAGCTGAAAAATTTTAGATTGTAGGGCATTTCTTAAAATGTTTCCCATGTTTTAAAACTTAATTAGGCTCATAGTTACCAAGTGTGAATATATCTCCCAGAAGAAACCAGATGGTGATGAAAGGTAAAAGCTCATAGGAGAACAGTAAGTTTTTATAAAAATTCTGACACTACACTTTTCATTGACAAAAGATCCTTGCAATAGTCAGGAATTCTCAGGTTAAAGCAGAGTCCAAACATCTCCTCATGGAGACGTTCTGCTTTGTTTTTCACCAGATGGGAGCGCCTTCCAGGCCCTGTCTAGGCACAGTTTCTGTCACAATGATGGCGGAGAACCCTCTCTGTCTTGTAACTGGATGATGGTGATAACTGAGATACCAGTAAATCATGGAAAATTCCACAGTTATGCTTACATCATGTTCTGATTTTCATCCCTTACATTCACAAAATGTTTACATTTTCCAGAGCCAAACATAAGCACATTCTTACTGAAATATCAATTTTACTGACTGTCAAATCGATGTGTTTGCGCTAACCCCAAGTGATGAATAGATGAAACTTGATTTCCCTTCCATAGGCATCTCTTTCAGAGCTGTTGCTCAAAGATATTCCCAAATTTAGGAGGACCATTCTTTGGTCAAGGATATTTCAGTAACTGGGATACAGTTTGGAATAGCTAAACCTTCAGACAAGCTTCTAGGTTTGCTTAGAGTTTTCATCATGTGGAGCGTCTCCAAACAGAAATAGTCAGAGTTTGCTAAAAGAGGTCATTTACTGACATTTATGCAACTGGGGTTCCAATATCCTAACTGAAATTTTAAGGTAGAGTTTTTTCCTTCCAAGTACATTTACATATAATAACAAGATCCAGAGAATTCTTTAAATAACTCAGAAACTTGGGGGAGAGACAACATAGTAAATAAGACTGACTGGACTTGGAATGAAATCTGCATATCTTTACAATAAATTATATATGTGTTTTATATATATATATAGTGAGTGTATAGGTCTATATATAAAATACACATATACTCACACATATATATACACACACATAAAAACTAGGGAAATACATTTTATTTCTGATATGATGTGGATTCCTTATCTTTCAAATTCACCTAATTCTCACTACCACTATCATGTTCTTATTCCATATATATATCAAGGGTTATTTTCTTTATTCACAGTCCCTAATATTTGTAAATTATTTCAGTCCCTTTTATTGCCATTGTCATTTACTTCCAGCACCCATTCTTTTATAAGTTGATTTCTATGGTAGTTTATTCCTTCCCATTTATACTGGATTATGTCTGCTGTATTAATTTAAGTCTTCAGGAGTGGTGTTTCTTTTTTTCTCCAGTCAGGAGAAAAGGTGCTCTGTTTTATGTCTGTATTCCATCTCTCAAACACAGTGTTCTCTCTACCACACTGAGGCATGGGGAGGATTATTTTGTACTCTCTTAGGCTGAAAAGTAACTTTCTTTTGAGGTTGAAGTTGAAAACTGATTCCTCCTTTATGCAGCGCTGTGACACTCCTGTGTGATGCTGTTACACACTCTCCCGGGTTGTGGTAGCTCAGAGGACAGCCTTTTGACCATCCCATGCCTAGTATTGGGTAGAATAGACATTCACAGACATTACCCCATTTTATCCCCACAAGAGGTATGCACAGCAAGAAACACATTCAGCTAGATTAAATCAATTGCCTGAGGTCACATATCTAGTAAATTGCAGAGCCAGGACTCAGACAAAGGTCTTTTGACTTTAAATCCCATGGTCCTTCCATTATACCACATTGCTCTCTATTGAGTTAGTAATTCATCATGATACATGCATTGTAGTAGAAATAAAATGGAGCTGAAGAATTGTTTACAGGTTTTGTTTTTGAAAGGCAAGATGTCTTAATTTGATGCTTATTAAAAACCCACAAAATTTTACAAATTATAGACACTCGGCAACTTAGCTCCTTCTGATCAATGCCTTAAAATAGCAGAATGGAATGATTCGTATAATTTAAATCTTCCTTTCTTGAACAAACAGAATTATTTAAACAATATGGCAAGGTAATAGTGTGGGAGGTGGGGTGGGATTGAAAGTGTTACTGTTTTAAAAATTCTTTAACTATGGATTAAAAAATTACTTTCAAAATAAAAATAGCATTACAAATTTATAATTTGTAGTTCAGTAAATTTTTAAAGTTTATTTTATTGAACTGATATACCCTTCTACCCTTTCCTTGCATATGATAAAGTCCTCTGAATAAAATGTTACTCATGAGGAAAATCAGCTATTCTTTAAACCAATGATTGTTTTTCTGCTTAATAGAAAACACCACTGCTACTGAAATGGCAAATGGACCCTGACTTTTACTTTTCACTACATTTTGTATTTTTGTTATAATTAGTATTTGTCTTGAAACAATATATATGATCAAGTAGGGGACCCTTGATAGATTATTTTAGCTCTTTTAATGATTGATTATAATCGGCCTACAAAATGCAGAATTCCTGTCTCTTCCTAAATGAAGCCATTTTTTCCTTCTCTTCCCCCTCTCCTTTTCCTTCTATCTCCCCTTCTCTCTCTCACCCCTCCTTTCCTTTCTCCTTCCCTCCATTTCATTTTTCCTTCTTCGTTTTTTTTTTTTTTTCACCAAAACTAGTACTTACTGGGTTCTATCAGCAATAAACCCACCTTGTTTTGTGTACCCCCATCAACCACACATGCTAGCAAGAACCTGTATTTCTAGAGAGCAGGAGTGATACTTTACCTCAGTGGGCCATCTAAGCACTTTATAACTTCAGCATTCTGGTGGGAAAATATTTAGTACTTGAGCTGTGACTGAGATTACCGAGTCAGATGTCGGTGCTGCTCCCCACCATACAATGTGCAGCCAAAGGCTCCTTGCTGAGTGCCCATCTGTGAAAGCCAGTAGAATATATTAGGGGAAACATGCTTTCAGAGAGAATTTTCACTTGAGAATAATGTGATAAAGCCACTTTTTCTCTTTGTGGTATTTCCAATTAGAAGCACCAGGAGAAAGTATGTGTCTTATATTTCCTGTCTGTTGGAGCATGTGCACAGGCCATGAGAGCGGCTGAATGTAAAGAAAGGCTCAGAGCTAAGAGTAACCAGCAAAGCAGGTGAGACAGAATCCCTTTCATTTCTCCAGGTTGATTGGCTCTTTCAAAATATTTGGATCTAATTTCAAACAAAGACAAACACTGCATCTTGGAAATATCACTTTGACATCCCTGATAAAGCCACTTCAAGTTATCACGAAATTCTGTGTTGTATTTTCTGGTCACATTATGTTCAGAATTTCAAGTATGAACGAGGATTAGGGAGAACTTTTTGCTCGGTACACTTTCTGTCTTTTCTGTTTTATGAAGAAAGATGATCCTTTTCAAATCCCAAAGGTTCTATTCTTCTTTCTGCTGCATGTAAATGCCTGTTCACGGCAATGTTGCTTATAAAAGTCTTCTAGTTGAAAGCTTAGCTGATACACTAAATTTCACTTATTTTCTTGTAAAATTGTTTCCTTTTTCCATTTTCGCTGATGGGCTAATTTAACAAACAGACTCTGAGTTGTCTCTTCCTTCTCCCCTCCCTGACTACATCACACTGGGCAGTGCCCACATGCAGCCTTTGCCTCCTGTGCTCGAGTACTATATGCTGGCACAAAGTAAAAAGTAGGACACATTGCAAAGAGCTCTGGGGTTCAAATTTGGCATTACTGTCTCAAACCTGGAAGATCCTGCCAGTGAGATAGCACTTACAGCCTCCTGCTGGCTGACCAGTTGTGTGTGATTTCCTTGCAATTTGCTGCCAAGAACTTGTATACTGATGGAGAATAAGATATATTGATTGGAGGTAGGCCAATTGTTTCATTAGGCATAAAAATGGCCACACTGAGATTTGGGACAGAGCTATATATTAGTCATTATAATCATCACCAGCTTCAAGAAAAAAAGACAATTTTTTTCTTACATTGCAATGACGGGGTCCTCTTCATCTGAGATACCAGAGCGTTATTCAAACACTATTTGATTCATTCTTGTACTGTTTCCTCAAAGTCAAGGACAAGCATTACCAACTTTATTTTACAAGTCATGGGTTTTTGGCAAGGAGGAGATTTTGGCAAACAGAGAGATTATTCCAGGTCCTGTTAGAAACATAGTTGGGGATGCCTCAGTGCAGGAAACACTATTCTGTCATTAAAACTTTTAACCAGAGATGTATGCAGGTTTTAACGACTGAAACGGATAAAGTTATGATTTTATATCAAATAAACAAATACATACTTTTTGCCTATTATGTACAAGGTTCTGTACTAAGTCATGTTTGGAAGATTTTATTTGTAAGCATAGAGAGGTTAGCATTTTACTGTTTGCAGTTAAGCATTTTCTCCATATGGTTTTATTTGGGCAATAATTTTATAGCTTGTATTTTTCCTCCCTTTGGGATCATTGATAGTGTTCCATTTAAGTTTCTTAAACAAAAATTATATTTTAAAGAAAATATTATACTTCTTTTATACATAATGAAGCTATTCATATCTTACTTGTTTTCAATTTTCTTCCAATGATTGAAAATAAGTAATGACTATCGGAATTCAACAGAAACATAAATCAAGAGACAATATTCCCCTAACACTTTAAAAAAATTTTTATTTTGAGTTAACTTTGGATTAAAAAGAGTTGTAAACATAGTATAGAGTTCCTATATACCCATCATCCAGGTTCCCCTAATGTTGACATCTTATGTAATCATGGTGTATTTATCAAAACCAATACATTAACAGAGGCACAGCACTGTTAACTCAATTCTAGACTTTATTTGGATTTCACCAGTTTTTTTATTCCAGGGTCAAATCCAAGATACTGAATTGCATTTGTCACAACCTCTACTCTCCAACAATCTTTGACACTCTTTCATTCTTTCCTTGTTTTTCATGACTTTAATATTTTTGAAGCATATGGAGTCTTTATCAACCTAGAAAATAACATGGTTTACATCTAAGAGCTAAATAATGAAATGTAGTTATTTATATAAAGAACTTTTTGTTTAACTCTTTTCCCCTCTCATCAATTCTTATACTCATTTTCAGCTCTATTTGGTTCACTTTTATTATAGTAGGTGCATAAGAAAAGTTGTAAGGCTAAAAGGGATGCCAAAACTACACTCAGCTATAGAATTCTTATACTGGAAGGGACTTTAGCCTCCAAGATCCCCCTTTAAAAAAGGAAGTGGAACCAACTTACCCAAGTTGCCGTGGGCATTTAGTGACAGAGCCAGACACCATCTGCATGAATACGTTACTTCACAGCTGACAAATTACCCACATAGACATGATTTCCTTTGGTTTTCATAAAAATTCTTTGTTCCTAGAACTTACTAGGCTAGCTTCTACCTCAGGGAGTTTGCTCCAGCTCTTTCCTCTATCTAGAATGCTCTTCCAACAGGTATATCTTGGCTAATTCATCACCATTTTCAAATATTTGGTTCAATCTCAGCCTTTCCTTGACACTTACCCTGATGACCTACTTAGTGTTCAATCTGTGGAGCCCCCACCCATAGCACTCCAACCTCTATTTCCCTGATTGAATTTTTATGAGAATATCTTACCTTCTAATATACTACATGCTTTTCTTCTTTAAGTTTGGTATTATATTGTCTGTTTACCTCTCTAGATAAGCTTTGAGAGGGCAGAGTTCTTTGTGCATTGATGAATTCCAGGCAACTAGTATAGTGCCAGACATATAGTGGATGCTCAATAAATATTTGTTATATAAACAAGTGAAGACATGATGCAAGAATAGTCTCTACATTACAAATGAGGTCCAGAGAATGCAGAGCTTTGCCCACTGTCATACAGCCAGTAAGTGGTGTATTTTGGAAGAGAACCATTCTTATGACTTCAAAATACAGAATATAAATTGGTCAGTCTCTGTAGAACCTAAGAGAAATCAGCAGGTGTTAGCATAGGTGCCCTCCAGGGAAACAAACTTGGACATAGGGAAGCATATTATTTCCTTTCCTAAAATCCATGAATATTGCTCCTATCTTTCTTATTTGAATACTGATATGTCAGTATCTACTCTGAGTCCTTCTATGTACTTATATATCCTCTTTAAAGAGAAAATGCATGCTTAAACGCACACACACACACAATAAGATACTTTTAAAAGACCATTTGAGTGAACGTATTCCATAAACACTTCTGTAAAGTGAAAAAAGCTTGGAAGAAATAAAAATAGTAGCAATCATTTCTTGAATATTTAGAATTAATGAGATCATATTAAGCATTTTATATACATTAACTAACTTAATGTGTGTGACAGTCCATGAATATGATTAGATAAATAGCCTGCTGCTTACAGAGGGTAAATAGCTTATCCAAGTTCACCCAGGAAGTGACAGAGCCAAGAGCCAACCATCAGTCTATCAGGGTGAAAAGCCCACATTAGAGAGTTTGAGTCTACCTGTTACAGCAATTTCTTCTCCCTTCTATTTATGCTTGTTTATCCTTCGAAGGAATCAAACCAATAACAATTCCAGTGATAATCTCTGTACAACATTTAGACATTTTCAAAGAGCTTGTGACATTGGTATTTAATTTAATTGTCTCAATAATCTTAGATAGCACATATATTATCATAGCTTGTGGATTAAAAAAATACCAGCAAAGAAGCTATGAGTTAATAATTTATTCAATAAACTTTTTTGAGTGCTTACTATATGATAGATATTGTAACCATTTGAGCCCAAAAACTTCTTCAGGAGGTATACTAGATGCTGGAGATACAGCAAGGAACAAAAGACAAGATTCCTCTCATGGAATAAAGGTTTCTCAAGATTCACTCTCATGGAGTAAATGCGAAGAAAGACAATAAACAGGTAAACAAAAAAGATACTTTCAGATATTGATAAGTGCTAATAAAGCAATGAAACAGGTTAATGAGATAGAAGATGGCTAGGATACTACATGGGTCAAGGGTAGCCTCTCCAAGTGTGCTCTTTATTTCACATGCCAAGACTTACAGTTCAAGTTAAAGTTTAATTCAGGATCAACAATTTCCCTTATGGATTTATTTTCTCTCGCTACAGTTTCTTTTCCCCCCGAGGAAGATTCTCACTACAGTTTTTGTTCACAAAGTTCTACTTTTTCTTTACTTCTTGTACATATCATATTAAGAAAGTAGAGTCTATACTAATTCAAGTAATTGGATATCTGACACATTGGGGAAATAATGATGGTTCCTAAACCAACTCATCATTGCCTGGATGAGACATATTTTGACTCTGCCTAGATTCAGAAAAAGAAGAGACTTCCAAGGATTTTCTTGATAGTTCATACCCTCCTTGAACAGGCGAATATCTAGATAGTTCTCAATGGGCTACTCTAGGCTTATTTGAATCGATCTAGTTCTCGTCAAGACTTTCTCAGTAGACCTGGCTGTCACAGAACTCAACATTTGTTTTCCAAGCCTCATTGAATTAAAAATATAGAAACCCTGGGGCTGGCCCAGTGGCATAGTGGTTAAGTTCGCACACTCTGCTTTGGTGACCCGGGGTTCACAGTTTCGGATCCCGGATGCGGACCTATGCACCCCTTATCAAGTCATGCTGTGTCAGGTGTTGCACATATAAAGTAGAGGGAGATGGGCACGGATGTTAGCCCAGGGCCAACATTCCTCAGCAAAAAGAGGATTGGCAACAAATGTTAGCTCAGGGCTAATCTTCCTCACCAAAAAAAAAAAAGAAAAAAAAAAGACCCTAAATGACTATCAGAACCAGAGTGAATGGGAAGGCTATGATATCAGACTAAGTTATGGTATTTAGGTTATTTCGTGATAGGCTGAACTCTTAACCTGCCTCTGAGGGACTGAAATACTTCCCTGAGACAATTGTCTATATTGTAATCTGATATAGCTTTTGAAGAAAGTAATAAGAAACTTCAAAATAAATGTGTTTTTAATCATGTTTGAGGAAGTTAGGTGATCATTGAATGTAATAAAAGCAAATTAATGTAACATCTGAGATATATACTTTCAATAATATATATGTATAAAATAACTCATAACTAAAATGACCCTCTATTAATAGAGAAATAACATAAGAAACAAGAACTAAGTAAATAATAACCTATGCACTTTGGGCTACTTGATGTCCTATAAATATACTGGCTAGCCCTATGTCCATTTCAGATTCTACTGAACACTTATTGAGCACCTACTATATGATAGGCACTGTGGTAAGTGCTGGAGATACAAAGATAAATAAGACATGATAACTGAACAATGCAGTCTGGTAGCAGAAATATGTATAAACATATAATATCACTAGAATGTGGTGGGAAGTATAATAAAAATATGCACAGGGAGCTTTAGAAGCAAATAAACTGGGAGGTTATGGAAGTTTTCCTAGGTGAAATTGTCTGAGTTAACTATTTAAGACACTTTCTCATTTCCTCTACCTCTGTCTTTCCCAGTTCCTCATAGCTGGATCCACTGATGCTCTTCCCTATTTCAATTATCTCTGAGTTACTAGTATTGTAATAACTATGTTTAGGAGCACCTAAGTTGTTCCAGCTTATACCCTGGCATGCTCTTTAAGGCTAAAGCCAATGCTATGGAGTTTAACAATTTGTCTTCGTCCATGTAGACTACACAAGCAAGGAACACATGTCTCCCTTTTGTATTGGGATAAAGTGTCCACATCCCAAATCCCGAATGCTTGTATTGAAATGCCTCCATTTGGATAACTGGATGTCATAACCCATTTCTTGTCTCTAAGAGCCCTCAGTGTAGCCTGGTTTATGGAAGGTAATTCTTGAAAAGGGAAGGAGAATCAGGCTTAGATTGCGGCAAATGTGGATATGAATTCTGTCTTTGCCATCTACTAACTGTCATTCTTTCATTCAGAGATAATGTGTGGAGAGCTCAGTAAATTCCAGTCACTTTGCCAGGCAAGAGGAATATTATTGTAAGTAAGAGAAAGTCTTTGCATCTGAGATTTTATTTTCTAGAAGTGGGGCAATAGAAAATAAATCAATGACAATGATAGTGTATTAGTTTGCCAGGGCTGCCATAACAAAGCACCACAGACAGGGTGGCTTAAACAAGAGAAATTTATTTCTTCACAGTTTTAGAGACTAGAAGTCTAAGATGAAGGTGTTGGCAGAGTTGGTCCCTTCTGAGGTCCTCTCTTCTTGGCTTGTAGATGGCCGTCTTCTTCCAGTGTCTTCTCGTGGTCTCACTCCTGTGTACGTCTGTGTCCTAATCACCTTTTTTATAAGAACACCAGTCTTACTGGATTAGGCCCCACCCATATGACCTCATTTTACTCTAATTACTGCTTTAAAAGCCCTATCTCAAATATAGTCACAATCTGAGGTGCTGGGGGTTAGGACTTCAACATGTGAATTTTGTGGATTGGGGAGCACAATTCAGCCCATAACAGAGAGTCAGAGATGGCTCTGATGGCAGTATTCAGTGATATTATAAAGAAATGGAGTGGGCTGGTGGGCTGATTCAAATAGCATGGTCAAAGGATTCCTCTCTGAGGAGATAAGAATTGAGATAAGACCTTAAAACTAGGAATGAACTTGTACCATTATCCAAGGGAAGGGTATGTCAAACAGGAAACTACAAAGACCATGAGAGAGCACTTAAAGTATTTGGGGAACTGAATGGTAGTCAGAGTTTTAGAAACGTTGAATTGGGGAAAGAATCCCATAAAAATGGGGTCTATAATTTGGGTAAGTTTCTGAATTTTTCTGTTTGAGTTTCCATAACTATGAAATGCATACACTAGAACCAACCACAAGAAATTGTTGAAAGAGTTAAACTATGTAATAATGAACAGCTCTAGCACCTAACTGATGTTTCATTTAAGAAAAAAGGCATAAAAAAAGAAGAAGCATTTTCTTTTTTTCACACATCATTCATTACATTTGAAATTACACTCCAGGACATTTATTACTGTAACTAATTCTGACCTAACTAGCAAAACGGAGGTGGCGTATTCACACCTTCTATCACCTGACCAGCCTCAATCACTTTACAACTGCCATCAAAATCTGACAAGCCCATGATCACTGTTCTAAAATACCTTCATTAAAAAAAATCCTTATCAAATATACTGTCAAAAAATCAAAATTTGATTTGCTGTGTAGTTAACCTCCAATTAGTTTTGGAAAAGGAAGTACATTATAATCACTCTTCAGCTAGTAAAACAATTTCAAATTTGGTAAATTTCTACTTGTAATTATATAAAACAATGGCAAGTGTCTTTTTAGATAATTATATCTAATCAATTGTAATATAATCTACTTTAAATCCACTGAGATATTTCAAAATACCAAATGTGCTATTCACTCCCTTATATTACATGTATTAGGAAGTAAAATACAAGGTGTAATATTTTCTGCAAATTGAAACTTTATTAACGAGGGTGATAAATTAATGATGTTTTAGAAGATGTAATTTTTGTTTCAAAAGAGAGGGTAGACAGGTTAAACTGGATTCACATATTTTTTTCTCACAAACTGTGATACCTCAAAATACCCTTCATTTCATTCATTTATGTTGCTTTTTTATTTTAGTAGTGCTTTACTTCCTGAAGCAGCCTTCAACAGAACATTCTATGCCACACTCGATTGTCAACATTGCTTCTGGGTTGTTCAGATAAGAAAGAGGCGCCGAAACATGTTTTGGACTTACCATCCAAACATAAAGTATCTGCAGTGTTGCCCCCTTTGATTTTGTAGTTCTCTGGGAATATTTGTACATACAGAGGCAGCATTTCTGAAGCCCTATCTCTCTTCTCTTCCTTTCCACAAAATGATGCCCAAGATTCCAAAAAAGTTCCTTCCAAGAAATGTATTGACAATTTTCTTATATTTTTAAAATCACAGTGGCTTGTACAAAATAGATTTTCAATAAATTCTTGTTGGATTAATAAATATGCCCCAGAATGTCCCATAGTGTGATTTGCAGTGTTATTGTAAGAAAGAATTTGCATGTAATTGAGTTATTTGCTGATGAAAGAATTCTGGAGATTCAATAGTAAGGCAGGGCAGGCAATTCTAGTAACTGCCTTAAACTTAAGCTTTAAATTTGTTTTATGAGTTTTTATCCCCAGTACATTCTTCATCCAGATCTTTTTTTTTTTTTTTTTAAGACTCTAGGCTAAGGCTAGCCCTGGGCCAGAGAAGGCCAATGAGATTTTTGTTGAGTGCTATATCAATCAGTGGCCTATCTAGATGAAGCACCAAGACTAGGGGGATTCTGAAGTCATGCCCAAGCTCATTAGGGCTACGATGATTAGTGACGTTCATCATGGAGGCTGTAAGGGGGGTTAACATGGCATTTGCCACACCTAATTTAGGGAATTTTGTAGCAGATTAAAGTTTTCATATTCTACAATTATTTTGTCCTTTAATGGCACTCCTTCACTACCATCCAGCACTCTTATATTCACACTGTTTTCAAATTCTGCTCTCAGAAAGAATAAAAAACTCATTAGTAAAACCAATAACAATAGTAATTATCATTTTGAACCTATATTTTGTGCCAGGCACTGTGCTAGATGCATTACATCAATTTACGTAATACCCAGTAAAATGACTATGGGATAGGAATTATTCCTAATTTACAGAAAAAACTCAGATACTTGCATAATCTCAGAGCTAATGAGTACCCAGTTCAGAATTTAAGCCCAGGTTTTCTGACTCCAAAGCCTGTGGTCATATTCACTACATTTACCAAGAGAGTTTAAATGACATTGAACTTAAGGACATGTGAATATCAATATGAATCAAGGCTATCAGTAGAGAGGTCAATGGTAATGATGAGATCTCACTTATGTTCCAGTAAATGAACGGTTGTGTTTTGTATAGTTTTTGACATTTTTCCAGATCAAGCCAGCTCATACAGAGCAGCAATGCTTGGATTAATAGAATCAAAGGGCTTTGGCACATGAAGAGACTTTAGGTATCATCCTTTTCAACATCCTGTTTTGGAAAAAAGTGCTAGGGCTTGGAAAGGGATACAATAACTTTCCCTGATCACAAGGGCAATTAATGAAAGAAATAAGACTAGTACCCAGGTAATCTGACTCTAGATCCTGGATTCTTTCTATCACTTCCATCTACTTTTCCTGAGCACATGTCAAGTAAGGCCAGAAAGGAATCTTGTGATCAGGGCAGAAGAATGACCCTAGTATTAAAATTACATCATGGATTAAAAAAAGGAAAGGAAAGGAAAGAATAAGACAAGACTAAGTAGTAGCTCAAAAAAGAAAAAAAAAACAACCTGATTGGAGTCTTAGCAAATAAAAACAATTCTTACAGTATCCACCATATACAATTACGGCTATCTTTATTACACAGGATTTTTTTACTCATGGATCAACAGATACTAACATTTTAAAGAAAGAAACAATGTAAATTATAATCCCTCTCCTCAAGTATAGACCTAATATAACATGCTTCAGCTGTCTCTTCACTCAATAGCAGATATCCTTAAAGTTTATTGCAAGGTCGTCTGAGATCACTGGATGTGTTGTGCAGAAATAGTCTCGACAAAGCCCGACAGGAGTCACCTTGACCAGTGAAAATCCTGGAAGTGTGACAACAGTACTCCTGGTGCTGTTGGAGAAAGTGCCCTATAGTCCTGAGATGTTACGGTAGTTCCTGAGTCGTGAATTAGGGACTCAAGTTTTAGGTGCTGAAACAACATCCAGGGCCCCCTGGTGCCTGGTGACATTTGAGGGAATCTGATTCTTAGGATTCAAATGTAATGACCAAATGGACTTCTCATTCTGTCAATAGGAATACACCTTGCCAAACTGCTCTCTTGCTAGTCTAGAGAAAAAGAGTGCCACAACATATCGAAAACTCCATCGGGTTACAAAGCACTATAAATAGCCTATTTTAATGTCAGCCTTAACCCTGGGCTATAAAAATTCATTTATTTTCTCTGTTTTAAGTCTACTACCCAGAGGTGCACAAACTAGTCCTTGGAAATGACTGACCAAAGGCCTCGGACTTTTTATTCAAGATATCATGTACGTGTGTGTGTTGAGGAGGTGTGTTTTAACTGGCTAAAGGTAACAGGTACTCATACAATTCAATTGTCATCAGTTAGGAGAGGCTCAACCAATCGCAGATCCTTAGTCTTCAGATTTCTTTTTCAGTCAGAAACTGTAAACTATGAGAAAATTTTGACTTCTCACACAATCATGTCAGGATTTTTCTCTTGGAGTTAACAAAACAATTACTTCCAGTTTTAGTCAAGAACTATAAATCTTAAGAGGTGAAATGTCAAGTTAGTGAGAAAAGGCATCCCTTCAGGTGGAAAATTCTCTATATTAACTTAATGTTCAGTGATATTTAGGTACCCATTTTGGTAAATCTATAGAGGTCACTTCTCACTGAGAAATTAAGAATTATATGACGAGAAGAAAACATTTATAAATACAATTGAGATTTTTTTCAGAAGATCAAACAAATTTAACATTTAGCAATATTTATGTAACATGGTGATGTTAAAGCATATTATATTATGATTTCTCAATTGGTCAGTATTTAGAAATGTATCATAGCACGCAAATAAACGAATTTTGAAAAGAAGGTAAATGATCAGAAAAATTATGTTTTTTATGGGGTCTCATTAATCTCAGCTTCTGAAAGGCAAAGTATCTAGTTTACACCATTTTTCAGCTAGTTTTGAAGCTTTCCATATGAATCTTAATAGTAATACCTTGACAAAGTTTTAAAAATTAATGTACTAACTAATTGTAGGTTTACAGATCAAACATTTCCTTGCCATAAGATCCTAATTTGATGACTGAAATAATGTGTGAATTCATGTAGTTTCTAAATAAGTTCAACTACAATTTTCACTTCAGGCCTTTTACTATGTAAAATATTTTCATGAATAGCATACAAGCAGCAAAAAGCAAAGTAAGGGACAGAAAAGATTTGGTAGCTTAGAAAAAGCATTCCTGGACCTGAGCAGTTAGCTATTTCTCCAGGTCTGTCTCTTCTTGTGGATCCAGGAAAGGTTTACAGATAAATTAGGTCAGAGGTGAGTAGGTTAGATGTGATTTTGTTTTGGGTTTTTTTTTTTTTTTGACCATTAGTAATGAAGAAAGTCTTACCTCATTGGCAGCTATTCATTGACATATTCAAAAGATGGAAATAGATCTTTTAAGTTTTTCCCTCCTTAAAATAAAAAAGAAGAACTTTGTTTTCTAGAATTCTATATTTATCAAATACCTTGAATTCACAAGGGTATAATTTCATTGAATCATTCTGGGGACGATATATTATGCCTTCTTTGCTGTAATTAATATAGATTTCCTTTCTCAAACTTATGCCCAAATTATGTTCATTTATCACAATGGGACTTGTACACACATATAATAACTAAGTCTTTGTATGGTACAAGGAATTTAATTCTAGTGTAAAAGTCTAACAGCAAATAGCAGAAACTTTCTTAAGGGATTTGAGACATGGTTAAAAAGTGAGGAAATGGTATTGGGATTTTGTTAGCTGATAAGAAAAGAAATCTTTCAGCTATCACAAGTGATGTCAGAAAGATATTTCTGTGAACAGGGAACACAGCAGGATTTACTTACAGGTTGTCAGGGGCAGGGGTGGTTGAAGCTCTTCCCTGTGGTATTTATTCATTTCTTGAGTGCTGTTACAATTATTTGCTTCAGCCAACATGATCTGAAATGCATACAAAAAAGCATATAAGTATTCGAATTTTCAATGAAAATCTCAATCCTAATTAACTATAAACCAGTAAAGCTGGGTAGCCTGAGGTAGGTTAAAATAACTTTGTACATGAAAGGCAGTGTATGCCCCTAAATCTAAGAATTTCCTAGTTGCAAACCTCCAATCACCACATGCAACTTCTTTGACTTCAATTACCTTCCTAAAGGAAGTGAGAGCAGGTTAGCTAAGCCAAATAAGGAGTCCGTGTCGTCAGAGAATAAGTCATTTTTTTTTCAGTTCATATAGCAAAAGCCATAGATCTCAATGGGAGTAGACTTCCAGCCCTGTCATCTGAGAATGTGGAATGGAACAAAGTTAGAATTTATGCCTCCTCATTAGCTGAATTACACTCCCGGGGCCTTAGATCTAGAAGGAGTGGTGTCCTTTAGCACTTTCTTTGTGCCATTCTTAAGAGACTTAGCATATATTGCTTCACCAAGTTATTAGTATGCTTCGATTATCTTCCCTTGTAAGACTTAAAGTTCTTTAAGGACAATAGCCATGACTTATACTTCTTTGTAGGCGTATTTACAGTATTGCCAATTACTGGACATTGCAAATAGCATGTGCTCAAAAATATACAATTACTTAGAAAAAAGAGAGACAAGTTATGCAACCAATTAAGAGACAGTAGGAAAGACTTCTCAAACACTTTACCAGGATAGACTATTTCAAACATTCACAAATTTTCTTGCTCCTCATGTCCTAAATGCACTTTCTATTAGATTCACTGGTTTCATTTGTTTTTGTTTCTGTTCATCTCAAGTCAGAGGTAAGTTGACATTGGCAAATGAATAATCGCATATACATTCTCATTGCGAAGTATAACACCTGGCCATCCCAAGTTATATTCACCTCTCTTCACATCAGAAGATAGTCATCGAGGCCATAATATAAATATCAGCTTCCCAAACAAGACTCTGTGCACATTCAGGAAGACCATGGAAGTCAGATGGGGGCTGGCCAGACCTCAGCCTCCTCAGCTCATCTGCTATAATAACTAATTTTTTTAACCAAGCCAGATGCTGTACCTGAACAATTTCCTGTTTTCGATTATTTTATTTAATCCTACATAGAAGTTTGAAAAAGGTCTCATAATCCATGTTATAATGTTTATATAAAAACTGAGGAGTTAGATAAAACTACTGAGTATGCTTTGGCCCTGTACAATTTTAGTATGAAATCTCCTTTTCTCAAAAGAGAAAGCTCTTTTGGTATTTGATGAACACCAGACATAACAGTACACTGTTCATTCACCCTTCTTCCAAAACTAGCTTATTGAAGAGAAGATTGACCATTTAGGATCTTTCTTTTTCTTTCTCTGTCCCTCTCCAGTGAATTGACTGTGTTGAGTTTGAACCAAAACTACATACTACAGACAAGTAATGGGGAGGTCTGCAAGTCTTCACTTTTTGACATCTTTTTGAGATACTGCTTTTCTGATTTTTCTCCTTTTACATTACAGTGTTACTGGTAGTTTCTGCTCATTCAACTACTGGACCCTAACACTACATTAGTAAAGGTATTTGCTATAATATTTACAATATTGCGTTCATTGCTTACTTGTTCAGAGAGTGGATTGGGATATGTGATTTAGTCTCTTTAGCTTATTAAATGATAATGTAGATATCAATCATACTTCAAATAAAATATGACTGGGGGATTAGAGTAGATTTAACCTGGGGTTAGTGTATTTATGTAGGACAGTCTCAATCATATTTTGCAATAGTTATTCTCACTTGTATATTCTGTAAATAGAAACAACATTATTTTTTTAGCCTGTTTGATGGCTTGTTTGGTGATAGGGTAGTACAAAGAAATTAATGTTAGATTTGGTAAAGTGTTAGTTTCCTTAGAAATTACTTGTCTTAATTATTCTATACTATTTCATCTTTTGTCTATAAAATCATCTCATTTTCTTGGAGTTAACCTTTAATTTGCTTTTTATTTTAACAAAATATTTTAATAAACTATTTTAATAACTTTTCCTGTCTTTTATTCATGAAATATTTTCTGAAGACTATATATCAGAATGTTGTAAGATTTTTTTGTCAATGTGTATTAAGTGAACAGGGCTTGCTCAAGATATCTATGGTGTAACCCATCTTAGACTGCTCAGGCTGCCATAGCAAATACCATAGGCTGGGTGATTTAAACAGCAAAAATTTATTTATCATAGTTCTGGAGGCTGGAGGTCCAGATCAGGGTGCCAGCCTGCATGATTTCTGATAAGGACTTTCTTCCTGGCTTGCAGACAGCCACCTTATCTCTATGTGCTCACATGGCCGTTCCTCAGTGGGTGTGAATGCACAGAGAGATCTCTCTCTCTCTTCCTCTTCTTACCACGCCACCAATCCTATCAAATTAGGACCCCATCCTTATGACCTCATTTAACTTCAATTACCTCCTAAAAGCACTACGTCCAAATACACTACATTGGAAGTTAGGGCTTCAACGTATGAATTTGGGGTGGGGTGCACAATTCAGTCCATAGCATTCTGATTTCTATACATTTCTAATTTGTGCTCTACTAATGACAAGGGTTTTCATTATTGGTTGATTGATTGATCAACTGAGTGATCCATGCACTCATCAAACACTGTAGACAACTTCTCACATGTCAGGCAATATACTAGTGCTGGAGTTATGAAGATTAAAGCCATTATTCTTGCCCGCTATGAGTCCAAGTGCAGTGGGGAACTCAGTCAAGTATGAAGAATTAATGTACAGTATGGTTAATTGCCATAATCAGGGGACTTGATCAGCAGTAGAATTTAGTTAAAGGAAGAAGGGAAACAAGTAGTAAATCCATAAGGATGTAGAAGGTTTAAATAATGCTATCGACCAACTTGAGATAATTGACATTTATAGAACACTCGAACCAACAATAGCAGTATACACATTCCTTATAAGTTCAGATATCATATGCTGAGCTAAAAAACAAGTCTGAATGAATTTAAAAGAATTGGAAGTCATAGAGAGTATTTCTGTGACAAAACAGAAGTAAATTAGAAGTCTATGGCAGAAAAATACCCGAAAACCTCCAAATATTTAGAAATTAAATTATACATTTCTAATTCATGAGTCAAAGAAGAAATCATAATGGATATTAAAAATATTTTGCCCCAAATAAAAATTTTTTAAATATATCAAAATTTGTTTTATGCAGCTAAAATAGTGATTAGCCTCAGTGCCTTTCCTCAGGGATTATATCAATTAAAATCATTAGATCATTAAGGGTTAGGGAGAAGCTGAGAGCTCATACTGTTTTTCAGAGGGCCATTTTGTTCAGAAGCATTTTTATCAATATATTATATTAGAAGCAATTTTGAGGGATGGGAGTTAAAATATAAGGTGAGTGAGTATTAATATTTTAGCTACTTTATTGATAAATAATTTTCATACAATACAAATGTACCCATTTTAAACATACAGTTTGATGAGTTTTGGCAAATGAATGGAGCGGTGAAACCACCATCACATCAAGATATGGAACATTTTCTTCACCCCAAAACTCCCTTGTGTCACTCACTTTGAATTTGATCTCCTCCCCCGACTTCCAGCCCCAGGCACTGGCTGACCTGCATTCTGTCCCTGTAGTTTTGCCTTTTCTGGGATTTCTTACAAATGGAATAAAACAGCATGTAGTCTTCGTGCCTGAGTTTTTTCACTTAGCAGTGTTGTTGATCTTCATCCATGTTCTATATATTCACATTTTGTATTCCTGAACGATGTTCACTTTTAAAGATATACACAATTTGTTTTGCTAATTGTTAGACATTTGAGTTCACTCCAGTTTGGGGCTCTTATGAATAAAGCTCCAGTGTACATTTGTTTACAAGTCTTTGTGCCGACATAAGTTTTCGTGTCTTTTGAGTGGGTTGCTGGGCCAGATGGTAAGTGTAAATTTCTCAGTTTCTTTTCCAGCCCTGAGTTCTACCCTTGGACACCTCAAGCCAGTAAGGCATTTGCTTTCTGCCTTCCGGAGCTGTGAGTGGGTTGGAGAATGCCCTCAGTTAAAAGTGAGCATACTGAAACCTCACCAGGAGCTGGTTTCTCTTTCAAAGGTGGATCTCATTTTAGTTTCCACCTCCTTTTTAACAGACTCTCCGTGGGCTCCCTGTTCATGTGTAGTTTACAGACAGCCAGGATTTTGAGCAGAATTTGTATTTAGATTTTTAAATCTCAGTCCTTCTGTGGTTATTTTACTTACAGGATTTCCCCCTTAAACACTCAACTGGTCTGCTGTCTTGGACTTTATCACCTGCCACCTTGAGCTGTTACCACTGTGGTTAGCCGCCTGATTTGAGAATGTGGGGGAGCTTGTGAAGAACCCAAGGCAAGAACACCACAAACTCACAGTTCTTACCCAATACAGAAGTCATCTTTGAAAGTAAGCTATTCTCAAGATTTTGCATGATTTTTATAATTTCAAGTGCCTTCAAATAGTTATTTTTAGTAATTCTGTCGGATTTGATAATCATTATCTGTAGGAAGGATTCATCGTCATTACCAGAAAGATCTTATTATTTGTAGTACTTAACAAAGGAATATCTAGAAAGATATTCACCAAATGGTAAGTAGTAGTTATTTTACAGTGAAGGAACTTCAGATAATATTTTCTTTTTTATACTTTTCTATATTTCTTCATTTTTCAATTGTGTTATCTTTATAATCAGAAAAAAGGAACATTCCATTTTTTTACTCTCATTTTGTAATAGTTTGTAAGAGCAAGAGCACTGGAAGTTGGAGCTGAGATGTAATTTTAGAGACTGTTAAAGTGTTTTAACAAACAGAGGAGAATTATTTTGTAATTAGTATAGTTTTATGTCTAATGCAAAACCTCCCTTAAGGTAGTACTTGAAAAGATTTGTTGGGCTTTCACTCTGAAGTAGTTTAAAATTTTATCTTACTTATGTTATTAATTTGTATTACCATAACACACTTTTTAATAATACAAAATAATGTAGGTTCAGGTTGTCTGATTAATTTTAATCATAATTAATATAATATAGCTGCTTTTGTAAATGTCACGATATTATTTCTTTCAGGAGCATCTTTTGACCTGAGACAAGATGTGAGGAAATAATAATAGCTATTACTCATTGAGAATTGACCAAATATCAACAGTTGCTCTAAACATTTTACACATTTTTAAACTGTTGAATCCTCTTAACATCCGTGTCAAGTGGATTCAAATATGATCCTCTTTTTATAGATTAGGAAACTGAGATTTAGAAAGATTGAGTATTTCTTTATAGTCTCTAAGTAAACGGCACAGCTGGAGTTCCCTGGATTTGAACCCAGGCAGACTGGCTCTATGCCCACCATCTTTACCACCACACTACACTATACTATGGAGAAATGAGGATTTGGGGCTGGGTAATGAGATCTCATGGCCATTCTCTCTCAAAATTAAATGGTAGAAAATATTGCCAAAAGAAGGTAGAGATCTTCTTCAGAGATCTCAGAAGGCTAAACTGGGCTAACATTTTCCTAGGATGCTTTAGATATGGTCCAAAATAAAGGCAAGATAATGTCTCAAAATTTCTTCCAGATCTTTAATTCAGTACCTTGGTTCAAGCTATTCTGGCCTAAGGAAAAATTTAGAAATAAATATCTTCTCACACCCTGCACCCTAGAAGCGACTTAAAAAACAAACAAACAAAAAAACCTTGGCACTCAATTCCCCCTTAATTTAGATTTTAAAAAAAGTCAGACTGTTATTTCTTAAGATCAGTTTAGTGGAAAGAGCATTGTAGTTGTGTATACACATCTCTCATTTTTCTCCATTAAGCATTTTCTTCATTCTTACCAATAAAACCTCTTGAGTTTTAATTGCATAAATGGCTGCCTGGCCAAAGAACATTTCCCTGCCTCCCTTTTAGTTAGATGTAGCAGTATGACTAACTTCCGACCAAAAGAATGTAAACTTAAGTGAAATTTCCAACTGAAATCACCTCTTTCAAAAGGAAAGTGCTTATTTTTCCCTTCCTTTTTTTTTTTTCCTTTTCTGCTAGCTGGAAAAATGGATATAAATGGTGTAGCTGCCTTGTTCCTAGAGATCAAAACCATATATTGAAAATGGCAGGGTCACCCTATCTGCCCTGGATCGCTTTCTTCTGTACAGCTAAATGAGAGAAAATATGTCCTTCTATGTTATTTAAATAATGTATTTTACATCTATATTATTTAAATAATGTCTTTTGTTGTCTCTTTGTTACAATGTAGCCAGTATTCTAATGGAAAAATTGGTATCAGGAAGTGGAGTATTGCCACAATAAAACCCAAAATATGTGGTACTGGCTTTGCCATCAGGTTTTGGGAGGCAAGGGGACACTAAAGGGCCCACAATAATTATCTTTCAAAGTCAAGATTTCATCTGAATTAGAAATAGGGAGGCCATCTCAAGTTGAGAGAACAGACTGATTGGAAGCTTAATTTTTGTTCACACTTATCACCTGCCAACTTTTTGGGTAACTTGATTGTCAAAGAATGAATTTGTTGAAAAGAAAAGGGGGAAACATCAAACTGGTTTTAAAAAAAGAAGAAATATTAATGCCTGTTGTATGACAAATCAGTATTAAAACACTAAGATTGTAACCAAAACAAAAGTCTTCTATTACAAAAAAAAAAAAATCTAAATTGACTCTGAGTTCAGTAATTTGGACCTTAGAAAGTTAAAAAAGCCAAATATATCTGAACTACAAACAGCAGAAAAGAGGGTGGTTACTAAGAGCCTTGCTAGAAATTGCCATATTAAATGTGATTCGTCGTTAAATTGGAGCAACCAGCATTCAAGGTCAGTTTAAAGATATTGTCCTCCCATTCAAGCTACAGTTTCAGATGGCCTCAAAGTAACTACCAATAAACTGAGCTGGGTAGGGGGAGCAGTAAAGGAAAGCCTGAAGCAGTAAATGCCACAGTCAGAGAAGATTGTTTCACTTTGGTCACTTCAGATTGAACTGACCAGAATCAAAGCGCTGAAAAGAAATCATTGTTAACCACAAGTCTGGCCTGCACAAATCTAATCCGTGGCTGCTGAGCCTCCAAAAACAACCTCTGTTTCCCAAAGTCTACACCAGCGGTGTAAGGCTGCAAGGACGTATTCTTCAGCCCCATTTTCATTTGTGACCACAGAGAAAAAAATTAAGAAGGCAAAGGAGGGACTATAGAGGACACTGGACCAAGGACTTGTTTCCAGAACCCATGGCAAACAGTGGGCTAAGCAAGAAACTTACACAGCATGAAGTCTTCAAAATTCACAATCAACAGGATTTGATGACTTGTTTCTCCTTCCTTCTTTTGAAGCTGAGCTTTTGTTATAGTTATATTGTTCCTACGCCACCATTGTATACTGAGTGTGCATGTGGAGGGCATGGGTCTTTTAGTCTGTAAATCACAGGATCACAGGTAGCCACTTTCTATGTGGGAACGTACTGTGCTTCACCCAGATATATGGATGTTTCATTGGCTGTAACTGGATTCTCTCCTTAGGGGAAGGCATGGAATGTTTTATGTGCACAATAAATATGTGTATTGATATATGGGTGGCCAGATGGCAACACCATGGAAGTGACTGCTAGCTGTCCTCAATATCCTTTCTACCCTCCTTCTTTATTAATAGAACTTCACTGATAGGACATGAATGGTCAGGTAAAGACTACATTTCCCAACCATCCTTGAAAGTAGGTGTGAGCATGTAATTAAGATCTGGCCAATGGAGTATGAATAGATGTAATATATTGCAACTTCTGGTCACAGCTGGTAGATGGAAGTTGCTTGTTATTCTCTTTTCCTGCTCTGCTTGTCAGCTGTGTGGGGCATGAAGTCAAGTGGATTTTGAAGAAGTAAAGATTTGCCAGAAGTGAAGTTCTCTTACAGCAGCTTAGTCTGTACCTGAAACGTTAGTGACTTGTGCCCACAGTTTATTTTAACTTGACACGTGACTTGTGGGCAAACCTTCCTAAGCCTGAGTGTCTTCATCTCCAAAAGAAAATATCTTCTCTTCCTATCCACCTGCTTGTGTGTGTGATTCCTATGTGAGAAATGTATTCTAAGAACTCTGAACACATTTTACCATATACAAATTTAACATCATTTTTAACGAATTACAGTTTACCACTTTAAAAATGATATAGAAACAAATTAGGACAACAGATATTTCTCACATTAAACTTTTTTTTCCCCTGAGAACCAGTCATACAATTTTTGGTGTCATTTCTTATGAATTATTCAAAAGAAATACAAGTAATATATATTTACCAAGATGTTAGTAAAATGTTGGTCATTTCCTTTTTTTTTGTTTTTTTTTTTTTTACAGGGAAAGATTTGCCCTGAGCTAACATCTGTTGTCAATCTTCCACTTTTTTTTTCTCCTCATAGCCCCAGTACATGGTTGTATATCCTAGTTGTAAGTCATTCTAGTTCTCCTCTGTGAGCCGCCGCCACAGCGTGGCAACTGACAGTCGGGTGGATCCGCAACTGGGAAGTGAAGCCGGGCGGCGGAAGCAGTGAGAGCCGAAATTTAACCACTAGGCCATTAGCAATGGCTTGTTCATTTCTTTTGAACAGGAAAATATATAAAACCTCCATAATAGAAGAGCAATTCAGCAAACAATAAATATTATACAATCTTTATAAAATATGATGCAATCATGTGGTGCTGAATGTATTACTTTTGCCTTCCAGATCCTCCTTGCTCTGTGCCACAGCAGGCTGCCCTCCTTGGACTTTACCAGCAGGTTTCCTTTTCCTGTGGTCATGGCAATGAGACATGCTGGCAGGAGACCAGAGAGAAGGAGGAGAGTGAGGCGTGGGTATGTGTTCTCTAGATTCCCTCATTGCAGGATCAATGCAAGCTGTATGGGTCCCTCAGCCCAAAGTGAGGACACCCGCACCTCTGCACAGAGCACTTTCCATCTGTGGGTTGAGGAACCATTCTCATCCTTGATCTCTTCAGTGCTGGGTTGGGAGCAGCACTGTGATTACTAGACCTAGAATACTGTGCTACCCTACACCCAGCCCACATCCTGTCCCCTTATTGAACTATCCCTAAACTACCTAATTTGAGTGTACCATCTATTTTCCTCTGGAACCCTGGCTGGTACACGGGTAGAAGATAAACTTTTACATACTATGGTAATTATAATATAAAATATATAAGGTTAAAGATCAAAAAGAAAGAAACCAATGGAATACTATGTTATGGGGACAGGATTAAAGGTGAACATATTTTCTTCCTTAATTATAGTTACTATTAGGTTACAGTTATTTTATTAGTTAAAAAAATATAAAATTGTTGCTAGGATATTTTGTCAGATTTTCTTAGCTTTGCTTTACTACCTAGATAAGAATGAATCATTAACATATTGAATTTATGTAAATCACCCTAATCATCTGCTTCACTTATTCTGCTCCTGTGCCACAGAGAATTGTTAGAGAAAGTTTTGGAAGCAGGCTGACTTGATTTTAGTGAGTTCTGCATTTCAAGCAAAGGAAGCAGATTCTGGCTGATTCACCAGAGGAGTTTATTAGGTATATATCAAGAGTCACAGATTTGTTGGGAAAAGAACAAGACTCAAGGACAAAGCTCAAGACTAAGCTTCCAAGAGCATGATCTAAACTACAGAATGTTCTAATATGGAGACTTTTGTCATAACTGTCACTGAACTCTAGATTGTACGACTTAACTTTGCTGATGCCCAAGTATTTGACTTTGCTATAAATTCAGCTATTGCCTGAACCTTGCTGTGTATGGCTGCCCTGACCGTCACTGCCTGGCAAAGCCAAATGGCTCTGCCACCATTCTTGCTGCAAAGTGGACTCTGAGTGCCCTTCATCTTCACATGGCTCCCTCTTAAACCAAAATCTTACTCTGGCTGGTATAATTGGTGGAGCCTTGTAGTGTGCTTGCATTTCAGCCACAGGGGGCAATGGGAAATTGAATTCCAACTTTTTTGAGGAAATAGTACATGGATATTTTTCTACAGCTGCCAGTACCACAGACTGGGTGGCTTAAACAAAAATTTATTTTTTTACAATTCTGGGGACTGGAAGTCCCAGACCAAAGTGTCAGCAGGGTTGATTTCTTTTGAGGGCTTCTCTCCCTGGCTTATAGATGGCTGTCTTCTCCCTGTATCTTCATGTGTCCTTTCCTCTGCACATGTCTGTGTCCTAATCCCCTCTTCTTATAAGGACACAGGTCATATTGGATTAGGGCCCACTCCAATAACCTTATTTTAACTTAGTTACCTCTTTAAATGCCCTGTCTCCAAATACAGCCATATTCTGAGGTACTGGGGATTAGGACTTCAACATGAATTTTGAGGCAATACAATTCAGCCCGTACTAGAAGGGCATTTGAAAACATGGCCACTAAAGGCAACACATGATCTTAGAGTAGACTTTGGATGAAAACAATATTGCTATGAAGGACAGAATTGGAACAATTAGAGAAATTTTAATATGGACTGTATAGTAAATAATTATGTTTTATCCATGTTAAATTTACTAAATTTGATCATGGTACTGTGGTCATATAAGAGAAGGCCTTTGCTTTTAAGAGATGCATGGGGAAGAATTTAGAAGTAAATGGCCATGATGCCTGAGATTTACTCTCAAATGGTTCTGAGAGAGAAAATACATGAAGTAAAAAATGTTGTACTATTTTTGTAACTTAACTGAAGGCTCAAATTTTTTCAAAACAAAAAGCTTTTTAAAAGGGTGCTGGGAAGTTGCAAGAATATAGGAAAATATATGAATCCACCTTGGCTGCCCATCATCAATATATACTATTCTATCCATGCTTACATTTCCAAAATAAACCACTGCTAAATACAATGTAACTATCACTCTTCTGAATAAATACTGGAAGCATTAGAAGTTTATTCGGTGATAGAGAAATTCCAGGTGATGACAAGATCCATGGAGATAGGTGATAGAATTCCAGTGAAGGTGCAGGTCATTACTGTTGAGAAAGTCAAAAAAGTGTGAGGCTGGGGTATTAAAATATTTTCTACACAGATGTAGGATGTACTTCACAGAATAGTAGAATGGATTTTTTTGATCAGCAAATAGTAAGACAGGCTTCAAAATACTGGATGAATGTGAAGAAGTGACTGGGAAGTTAGTAGAATTGAGTGGTGGAAAAATGTATAGGAGAGTGAGCTAGTTATATGTCGTTTACTTCAAAGGAAAGACGTGAAAATGGAGGGGAAATGCCAACAACACTCTGTCTTTGTAATATGTTTGGACATAAGAGAAACAGTGGTCACTATTTCGAGAGCACTACAAGGGAGGCAAAGTGCTAGAGGAAAGATCAGGGTTCAACTAAAAAAAATATTAGGCAGGGGTAGACAGCTTATTTAGAGAACTTGCGAGTTGTAGGAGACTGTTATTGGTGGGTCAGAGATTATAAAAAAAAAATTGAATAATGTTAAATAGAAATATGTATGCAAAGTGTCCTCTTACCATTATTTTTTTCTACAATTGTCCAGTGAGATATTCCAAATGTTTTTAAATCTTTAAAGCTAATATTTGAGACTGTGTTATTGCATAATGCCTGAAGTTGCTTTTCAAAACAGAGACATATTGGAATTTTCATTGTTGTTAGACAATATGTCTCAAAATTGTAGCATTCACGATTTTGTTTCTTTATAAAAATTATAACATTCTCATTTTAATTAATTTATTAAAAATTTGATAGAAAAAAACAAGACACAACATAAATTTTGAAAATATGTGTAGATTCATGGGCAGAAGATTATTTTAATGTCAGCGAAGAAGAGATCATGGAAGAGGATTTTAAGGAAAAGTCAGTGTGACCTTAAAGGAATCTGCACTCTTTGGTCTCCACATATGTGCAGTTATCAGTTCCCTGACTCCAAGTGTTTATTCACATCTGTCAGCTAAATCATAGATCCAAATGCAAAACGTAACACTCAGGAACATTATGTGGATTTGTGACACTCCCTGGAGGACTTTGGGTCCATAAAGCAATGAATGGATTATAAGAAGACATAAATATGGTATTTTCATCTATGACAGATACAATCTTGCTCCAATGTTATTTATATTATATAAAGGAAAACTGAACCTATTTTCCTCACTTGAACTGAAAGGAGGCACCCTTAGGGATGAATAAATGAATAGCTCGCTATTAATTTCCAGTTCCTATGAATTCATCTTTGAAAATGTCATGTTTTAGAGATATTTTTAAATGGCCAATGTTTATTTATTTATTTTACACTTGTGTGTGAAAAAATGGAACCAACAGGAAAATGTGAGATTGAACTGTGATGACAGCAGAATAATAAATTTTCATTTTTTGCTGTTATCTTGACTTATGCAAAACTTACCTAACTTTGGATTTTAATGACCAATGGGACACCCAGAGCAGGTTCCTATAAAACCGGCTTTGTCTCCTAACATTCTTTGCATCCTCATCCTTAGCTCACGTTAGGGAGATGGGACATGTGGTGTTCTGGAAAGAGCATAGGTCTTGCATTTAGAGGAGCAATGCTCTAGGATTAACTCCACCTAGCCTCTATCTTCATAAGCTTGAAGACCTAGGATTGAACTAGGAGATGCCTTAAGCATCTCTGACTCCAAAATTTTGTCCTTTGATCCAATCAAGATGTTCCATGTCTTTTTTTGTGTGTATTAGCCCTAAAATTTTGGAAAATAATCATCACTGAAGCAGTAGGAGTTTAGTCATTGTGTAAATGCTATTTTCACAAAGTATAAAACTTGGGCTAGACATTGAAGAAACTGCTATGAGTTAGTTTTCTGTATGGCAGCTATTTTCTTGTTCAAAAATAGAAAAGAAGGGATAGATACTCTAATTCATAGCTGTTACTTAAGATAAGTACAGCTTAGATTAGAACTTTAGCTTTATATCTAACCAAGAGATGGATTAGAATATGCTATTTCATTTTTATGGTTATGAATAGCAAAATACTAATCAGGTAATATTAGAGAACAATTTAATATTTTTACTGCAAAAATCAGAATCATGGTGTTTTGTGATGTGAAATTGTTTGGTTTCAAATAATTCTCTAGTGACAGGTGGGAGTCATATTCTGAGTCCCTGAAACTTTGGTAAAAGTTGTCAAACTTTACTTAACTAAATTAGGATTATAAAATTAAATATACTACTATTCCTTTAATCTCCACCCACTCACCCCTACTCACTTAAAAGTTCTATTCTGAAGAAAACTACCAGACTTCGTCCAAAGGAAAAAAGAGTCCTCAATTAAATTTAATTCAGCAAAGTTACCGGATCTCTTTCAGATTGTTGGGGTAATATCCTTATATAATTTCTTCTGTCCTGTTGAGGAAGCAAAACATAACATATGCAAATAGGATGGGTTTTCATAAATAAATTTAATGTAACTAATTTAGACCTTATATTAAAAAAATTAATCCAATTTTCAAAAATAAATTTCCCATGGTCAATTTTTGATTGGCGATTTTAGCCAATGAAGTGACCAGTGTGAAAAGTTCTGTTGTTGTTATCACTGCAAAATGATGGAAAGAGCATTGGACTGTTAAAACTTTTAGAATGCCAGAGTTCACATACTTTCATGAATTGTTGTTTGTGTATATCTCTAGATTTTACCTAATATACACAAAGTAATTTTATACGTAAAATAGGTGACTGACTTTAACCTTAGTCCCAGGTTTCCATTTTATGTAAAAATGAATTATTATTTATTTTGTATATCTTTAAAATGATTTTAAGCTGTTATACCAGCATTTGTACCAATTTCAATTTTAATTAACAAAGCAAATTATAAGTTGCATACTTTTAGGTGGTCTAATTGTTTGTTTATCTTCATATAGTATCTTCAATGTCCTTCCAGTGGTAATGTTAACTTTAAAAAATCCTCCTGAAGCTGATAACATTTATTAGGGAAAAAAGTGTAGTCAGAGACTGATAAGTGTTTTAATTTATTGGTTAGAACTGATTAAGATATGATGGATTTATTTTGGTGGACAGCGTGGCATAATAGAACAGTAGGTCCTCAGTATACCTGAACTTCAATTTTATCTTCTGCAAAATACGGCCAAGGGTCCTAAATCTTCCTAAGGACAGGAAATCATGTATATGGTGTAGAAAGTTACCACCCATTGAAAATCTTGAATTGGTTTTCTTTTTAAAAGTATTTCGGATTTCTTTCCTATCATTTTATAATTTTTTACATTATCCTAAATTCTATTTGAGTATCGTATAAAGTCTTAAATGACTTGGCATCTGGCTCTGTCACATTATCCTACCCATATTTTCTGCTCTCTCCTTTTTCTTATTTAAAATTCAAGCAAATAAACAGTGAGCTTTCTTTACTGTCTTACTGTATTTTAATGTCATCATCACAATTTTAACTCATTGAAATACAACCAACTTGAATGCTTTAGAGAACCTTCTTGTTGTCCCTCTTTTTCTTAATGTTCTATTATAGTATCATGCATTTCTGAATAATTCTGGAATAAAAAATTTGTAGTGAAATAAACTTATGAATACATTTTGAGACAATTGTCTATTGGTGTTATTTTTTCTACTCAGTAATATAGACTACCTCTTCGTTGCTTTTTGGCATTTTTATGCTTTTTAACTGAGCTTCCTGATTTTCTGAAAATACACCCACATGCATCTCATAACTCTCTCATAAGTGCATCCTTAAATGCTTAGTTTTGTTTACTGTTCTTACCAGAATCACCTTTCACTAAGAATAGCTGGCATAGTGGAATGCTTTAGATTAAAATGTAGGTGTGGAAGTTGTGTGTGTGCATGTGTAAATGCTAGTTTATAAGAGTATAAAGGCCTATTATGTCTCTTAGTTGTAGAAGGTAGTTCACAACCTCACAATTTCCCAAAGACATGGATTTCTCACAGACAGATTCCTTTAGGATAAAGCTCAGTAGCTCTAGAGAGTTGATATAGCTACTGCTCCCGTTTAGAGTGTTCTGTAAGATCCATGAAAACTGAAAATAAGCATAAAATGTATTTGAGGGAGTCGAGAAAAAAAACTCACTGAAAGGAAATGGAAGTATCAGAGTTACATGAATTTGCTAGAAACTGACAGGCCACTCAGGTAGGAATAGGACTAGGAAAGAATGATGTGTTATCATAGGACAAGCGACACCTGAGAGGATGCGCAGTAAAGGGGGTTTCTTTGCAGTAAGTCCATGAATTTCTCTCTTATTTCTCATCGGTCATATCTGTATATTTCTACTCAATTCCTTCTCTTTGGATGCCTCACCTCCTACCTAATGTGAAAAGTGCATCTTTCTGTCATTTACCTTCTTTGCTGCTGGTCCTCTCAGCGTGTGCAGTGGGTTCAAGGACTAACTCTAGCGATGCCCTCAGTGAATAAGGAAGCCTGTCCCTGCCCAAGAGCGTCGTCCCACAGTCTATGAGACCTCACTAATAAACCTGAATATCCTTTAAATGGTGTCATGTTTTTCAAATTGTATTGCAGCTGCCTGATATAGAAACAGAATAGTGTCAACAAGCCTTCACTTGTAGTGATAATGTGCAATAGTGTATATGAGATTCAATTCTTAGCATTTGATCTTTTTTGAGAGGCACTTCTCCAACCTCACAGGTTTAAATGTTTCTATTGATTTTCATGTCTAGATTTATTGTGAACATGTAACCTCCAGTTAGCCTAAAGCAGCCTTTCTGATTTCTTAAGCAAAACAACAACCGGTTAGAGAGTTAACGATAGCACTCTAAATGTACATGAGTGAGCTGTGAAAAATAATTATATTTATGGTAGGCATTTTGTACTGGAAATTGTTGTCAACAGTTCAGTTTTCAGAATACATTATTATAATAAATGGCTTTTTCTGGATCAGGCAAGCTTGTGTTAACTTGAAATTTCTTAAAATGATCTGCAAATTATATATATATATATAGTTGCACTAGATATTTATACAGATGTGTATATCCCAAAGAAAATCATTTTAGAAGCTCTATTGCTTCCTAAAGCACAATCCTGCAGTATAACTCTTCTATATGTTATGGTTAACATGTTTAATTAATTAAAATAATATTTTCAGATGTTTGTTGTTAATATTTAATTCTATCTTACTTATTTAATTCTACCTCAAGCAGGAAAATTTACTGTGGAATTTAGAAAATTCTATAATATTTCCCCCACAAAATTCACACTTGCTTTTTTGGGGAACATATCGGATATCTTATCTGAACTCTATGTTGTTACTGTTGGTCTCTTCCTCATTATCTAAAAATGCTGACTTCATTATTTGAAAAACCCTTCCTCTTTGTTCTGCATACCTCTGTTCTGCTCAGGCCTGACCAGGTTCTTATGATTGTATAGTCTAAAGCATCTGTCTCTGGGCCTAGCACATAACGGGTGCATAATAATTGGTAGTTATTATTTTATTTTATTATTTTGAGGTAATCTTGCTTGAAAATTTTTAAAAACTTAAAATGATGTTATAGTTATTTGTTATGGCCTCAAAGATTAGCTCAGGGCTAATCTTCCTCACCAAAAAAAAAAATATACAACATATTTTGTAAAAATAGCATATGTATTCTGTAAATATTAGCTTTTTATCAAATAACACTCATAAACTATTTTTAGCAGTTTTTAATTAATTAATTTTTGTTGTTGTTGTTGTTAGGAAGATCGGCCCTGGGCTAACATCCATGCCCATCTTCCTCCACTTTATATGGGACGCCGCCAGGGCATGGCTGACAAGCAGTGCGTCCGCCGGCACCCGGGATCCAAACCGGCAAACCCCGGGCTGCCAAGCGCGAACTAAACTGCTGCGCCGCTGGGCCGGCCCCATATTTTTAGCAGTTTTTAAATGAATAACTGAGGCTTAGAGTAGGTGAGTAATTCTACAGTCTGGAGTAGAAAAAGGGTTTATTTGTGTGCGTTGTGCTTTATATTGCTTTAAGCAATTAAAATGTGAACCTATAGAATTTTCTAAATAAGAATATTTAGCCAAACAATGAGGATGATTTAGTGCCTACCTCATAGTACTGTTGTTTTATGCAAAATGGGATAAAAAAAAAAAAAGGCCCCTGCCATTTGGAAACCTATAGACTAATACTATCAGTTATAATTAAAGACAAAGAATTAAAATTCTAGAAAATACATGACAAACATCATATGAGAGGTAAAACCAAAGTAATATGAGTTTAGAGGACAACAAAATCCATACATCTGCCAAAAACAGAGGAAGCTTTTTAGAAGAGGGAGCTATTAAATTTGACCTTCTTGTAGTTCAATAAGCAGAATGTATAATTATTTACCTGCTGCTATAGACTGAAACTTTGCCTCTATAAAATTCGTATGTTGAAACCTAATCCTCAAGGTGATGGTATTAGGAGGTGAGGACTTAAGGAAGTGATTAGGTAGTGAGGGTGGAGCCCTTATGAATGGGATTAGTGCCCTTATAAAAGGGACCCCTGAAAGCTCCCTTGCCCCCTCCACCATATGGGGACACAGCAAAAGGATGGCTATGAAGCAGGAAGCTGGCCCTTACCAGACACTGAATCTGCAGGTGATTTATTCTTGTACATCCAGCATCCACAACTATGAGAAATAAATGTTTGTTTTTCAAGCAACCCAGTCTATAGTATTTTTGTTATAGCAGCCCAGACTAAGATTCCCATTGTTTTGAAAAGCAAAAGAAGCCTATCTCAAAAAATTAACACATCCTAGTCTCTCTAAATTTAAATTTTCAGTAAATCAGAATAAATTGAAAGAGATGAGTAGGATCATATTTTCAGTAAATGTTAACAGTTGAATCATAATTATGTATGCATATAAGAAGATTATACAAATTAGTAAGAAAATAGTGGTTTCAATTATAAATGGACAAGTAACATGAAGAAAAGGTTCTCAACAACAAAAAATGCAATTAATAAACAAATGTGAAGGAAAAAATATACAATCATGGGTCTGGCCCCGTGGCCGAGTGGTTGAAGTTCCGTGTGCTCTGCTTTGGTGGCCCAGGTTTGCAAGTTTGGATCCCAGGCACAGACCCACACCACTCGTCAAGCCATGCTATGGTGGTGACTCAGATACAAAACAGAGGAAGATTGGCATACATGGTAGCTCAGGGCTAATCTTCCTCAAGCAGGAAAGAAAAAAAAAGAGGGAGATTGGCAATGGATGTTAGCTCAGGGCTAATCTTCCTCAGGGAAAAAAAATATATATATACACACACAATCATGTTAGTAAGCAAAGAAGTATAAACCCATGTGAGAGGTTAGCAGATAGCTGCATGTGCTAGATCAATATATTTTAGTTGTTAAAGCAATAATGAGGCAGCATTTTCTTTGATTGTTTTTAGTTGTCTGTCTTTACTGAGGTGAGTATACAACATTCCTCTCTTATTGATAAGGAAACAGAGGCCAACAGTTTGTAAATTCATAGGGATCTTTAGAGCTAGAGTTAACATTCAAATACATGATTTATTACATTCTTTTTAAAAATTAAATAGAAATAATACTGACAAAAGTAACAAAATGGGCACAGTTATTTATTGTGGGTGGCAGGAAATATTGGTCAAACTCTTAGAAAAGAATTTGGTGGTATGGAGAAAAAACCAGTATACTGTTGTGTCACATACCTTAGTCTCACCAGTGAAACTTAACTTCAAGTAATAATCCAAGCACAGGAAATGTGGACGAAATTCTTTATTATTGCACTATTTATAATTGCAAAATATTCAAAGTTTAAATGCCCAATATTAAAGGTAGGAAAACTGGAAAAATGCAATCTGAATTTTGCCTGTTGTGCTAGACATGTGTTTGCCTCTTTGGGTCCGCACTCCAGCTTTATCCAACCCTGTGCCCTGCTGGCTGACTTGTGTGTACCACTTGAGTGGGCTCTCTTATCCTCTGGCTTTTGGCTGCTTTCAGTCAATACAAAACATGTGCAGGAGATTGGAGAAAAAGAGGATAGTGGGGTTGGGATATTTTCCTCCAAGTTCTTCCATGCCCATTGCTGTTGTTGGCTGGGTCCCTTCACAGATGTCCTAACTCCCGTCGGATAACCCTCTCTATGGAGCAGTCTCTCTAGGATCTAGACACAGCTCACTGCCCTTTTCTCTAAAATCCTCTAATTAGTAAAGGCTCCCAAGGTTACTAGCCCAAGAGAAGTACTACAGCATCACTTGTTTTTCCTACACACCGACCTCTTTATTTAGCTCTTCTCTATTGCCCATTTTAGTGTGCCATGCATTTGTTTCACACCAGGATTCTGACACAGAGGTTGAGGTTTCCCTGAATTTTTAAAAATTTTAATTTCTGTTAATAGTGACATTTTTTCAATATTGATAATGTATGTTAAAAAGAAAGAGTAATTTTTAAAATTCAACACCATTGTCCCATTATCTTAATAGTTCTTACTTATTTGTTCAAGAAACATTTCATGATTGCCTACTGTTTGCCAGGTATTGTCTTAGACATTTGAAATACAAGATGTCCCATGAAACTGTAATATATGAAACATTATCTCTGGTGATAAATGCAAAATATAAATCTACCCTGTTTATGATGTAGCTGTGAGTAATAAAGATACTGTCAACCTGTTTTCTAACCGTTATTTGCCAAGGATGAGGCATTTACGCCTTTAAGACTTCAATAATCTTCTATTTTATATTGCTAGGAGTTATTGTATATTTATAGTATATTATTTAGTGGATTTGTTTTTACACATTAGAATAATTACAAAAAAGTCTATTTGGGCATTCAAAAAAGTTTAGGAAAAATATAAAAGCAAACTTGAATCATGAACTTTCCAGTAGAGCATTAGGATTTTTCTTACAAATGGAGTTTCAAACATCTGAAATTTGAATTCATATAACAAAGACTCATCAAACTGCTTAAAGAGATTTTTGGGGTTTCTTTTGTTGTTTTTCTGTTGTTGACACACAGAGGAGCTATATAAAAAACAGAGTTTTTGACAGAATTTGCCTCTGTAGGTTATAGGCCGTAATACATATGACTACATCAGTTTACTATTTTGGCTCAGTTTGACTCTGGGGGTCAGAATATCACCATTTAAACTCCCACATATAATAGCTGTGTGACCTTTTGCAAAGTAAAAATAGTATTTAACTTGTAAGATTATTTTGAAGTTTAAATGAGGTAATATACCTGTAAAATGATAAAAATAATATTGGGATATAATAAGCATCACTAAATGTTAACTATTTTTTCCTTAGTGTCAATACAATTGTGGAAGTGGGGGCATGAAATATTTCTAAACCCACTGACACAATATCAAAACCGCCATCATCTTGGAGAAAAGATTGGCTTAAGTGTATTGTATATTCTAGGAATACAGTCTTATGATGCTAACTTTTCTATTACTTTGATTTTTCATTTGAGATGAGCAGATAGCAGTTTATCTCACAATGTTGAGATTTAATAAAATGTTTTCTTCCTTCTTTCCTTACTTGTTTCTTCTTTTTGTCTTCAACTAGTTCTTCTGCTTCTTAATTTCTACTGGTCCAGTTAGCCTAGTATATATGTATTTTGTATGTGTATATAAATTTGGAGAAGTATAGAAAAGCAAATAGATGCACTGAAAAGATTAATGAGGCATATCAACACAAATTAGTAACAGTGATGTGTTTTGTTTATGCAGAATGCTGCAGCTATATGCTAAATATATTATAAGTTTGTATTACCATAATAATGCATTTCTTCCTAGCTGTTAATCTAAGCTGCAGAATATCACATGTATATTTAATCTTCCTTCAAAGGGATCTAAGCTTATTTACATGTTCTATACATAGCATAGTTTTAAGGACATTTTAATATTGGCCACTAATTTTATACTGTCAGAATGTTTTAATGTAATTACAAAGGAATGTAGCTACAATCTAAGCTTATTTAATCTACATTCTCTCTGTTTGACCTTTCCTGTAGGAACATATGAAAAGAAATCCATACCATTCTACAAAATTCCCTGTGGTGGGGGGAAAGAGCAAAAATAACAAAAATTTCAGCAAGAATTATTTTGTGTAGCAACAACTCGTAATCCGAATCATATGGCAACGAGAAAGGAGACGATAACAAAGCTAAACAAACAGCTTTCTTGTTGCTCACTTTCTTAATCCCTTTAAAATAAAATAAATAAGGCATTTCAATGAAATAAATTATTTCCAAGGAGTACAGTACCTTCTGTACGATGACTGTATTTACTTTCAAGTAATAATGCTGAGAGATAGTATGTACAAAAGTCGACATAATTATTTTCTTTATTTCACTATAGTGTCTGGATCTTAGTCAAAGGACAAAATACAATTGGCTTGTTTTTCAAGTTATTTCTTATCTCAGTTGCATGTCAGAAAGATCATAGTGTTACTGTTTTAATTTTGATTGTTAACATAAAATTGGAATCCAAAGTAAAGGCAAATTGTGAAAATTAACTTGTTACAAGTATAAGAGAACAAAGCGTGGGCATTATGATAATGTAATCATTGAGAATCTGTGAAATAAAATGTATTTTTAAAGACACAGAGTTAATGCTTTCCTTTGAAATCTCCATGTAAAAATTGAAAACACAACTTTAATAGAAGACAGGCACAGGTAGTATATGAAGAATTACAACTTGGGAAATTAATAAAAATAGTATCTAAAACAGTATTAGTAAGATATGAAGCTCATTCATTAATGGTCTCTATGATAATATATCACTGAAAATGTTGCATGAAGGACAGTCTTTGATAGGATTATGTACAGTATAATAGCAAGATGCTGGAATTAAAATTCACTGAGAAGATACATCTTGTGAACTGAAGGGTAAGAAGATAATAATGGTAACATTAATAATAGTAAATAACAAGAATAAAATGATTCACATAAATAGAATTTCCATCAGTAACCATTATTGTAATTATGGGAATGATAAGCTAGTAATCTACAGTAAATAGCTAATCTTTATTGATTCACTGTTTAATTTCTTTTTATTTTAAAGGCTTTAGAACTGCTGTCAATAACAATAATGTGTACACGGGAGAAAGTTACACCAAGAAAGAATAGGAAAAGAATGTACTGCATTGTGCAATGCACAGCATTTCTAAAGAACCTTTTTAAAAATACATTTATAGCCTATTGTTAAGGAAAAAGAAAAAATGCATTCAAAAGATTTCCCCCCCTTTTTAAATGATTGCTGTAGGATTTATTCAGTTTATGGGGGCTCCAGAGACGAAGTGGGAAAATGCGGCTATCTCAGTTCTGGCTCTTTAATCACACAGAGTTGAGGATTATTCTTCATCAATAACTCCTGGGAGAAAAAGACAGGCCATCAGCAGGCTGACCCTACAGCAGCCCTAGGGGCAGCTCCACTGCCACCAGCCAAGTCAAGACTCAGGGTAACGGGCCGTTATCCAAGGTCCAGATAACAGCGGAGCAGAGAACTCACTTCCGGATGGCAGAGAATAAATTCCATGTTTAGCTCATGATTTCTGGCAACCAAGCCTTCTTCCAGGGAATGAAGGTTAATTTTCTTTTGACATAAATGAAAGAATGTGAAGTGATGAGTCACTGGGGCGCTCCATCAATGGCATTGCAAGAGAAGTTACAAGAAGATGGTTTTTCATTTTCTTGCAATCCATATAAAATTCATGAGAAAAAAGTACCCAGGATCTAAAATCATGAGGTGTAGTGATCATAGAGGGAAAAAAACAAATTTTATTTCTATTTGCAATTAGTTTTTAGCTGAAATCTGACTGGATAATTTAATCAATTAAACTCCTATATGACAGTCCTTTAGTTATCTGCTAATTATTATATGTGAAAAGTCCTTTTAAGATTTAAACTGTTTTCCTTCATTTCATTCTCCACACATCCCTCCCTGTCCACTCCCCACTTCAGAAAAGCCTGGGCTTTGTCTTGAAAGGACAGTTCTCAGTGCTACAAAGTTACAGCAGCCAGAATGTCATTTTGAACCTGGGAGTTGGTTAGTTCCATGCATTCCTTCAATTATAGAATTCCTGATTTCTCTCGTTAAATATAAGACTCATAGGACTACCTACCATCTTCTTCCTTCATCCCAAGAATATTTCCGCCACATCTCAAGGCAGCGACACATATTCCCACCCTTAGTCATTTTCAACTGCTCTCTCTCTGGAGCCTATGTGCCTCTCACGCCGTAAACTTTCCTCTGTCTCCAGTAAGCCATATTTTAGTGCTGAAAATCTCTTTCATATCATCAAAATTTTCTTTAAAGGTTTCAGTTTCTTCATAATCAAAAACATGGTTTTCCCCAGAAATCACCATAATCTTCACTGTCCACATTGGCAGTAGGTCTTAGTCTTGTAGTCTCATGTGTTAAGAAAGGAGAACCATCATAGTCATTGACCACCACTGTGGTTTCTAGATAATTGTTCAGTCCCCGTGGAGCCAACTTCTTGCTCCTTTGAAATTCACTACAACTTCTCCTGTCACCTTTTCCCTTCCTTGTCACCATGACAGACCAGCCGTCCAGGTTCTTCCTCAAGACCTTTCTTAGTCACTTCAGCACATTCTCCATATCTGTATCCACATATTATTCAACTATTTCTTTTTCTATGTTAGTTTTTTTTTTTTTATTTCACATTGAAATAGCCACTTGAAAAATGTTCTCTTTTTTCCACCTTTATTGAGGCATAATAGAGAAATAAAATTGTAAGATATTTAAGGTGTATGTTATGATATATGTATACACTGTGAAAGAAGGATTCCTTGCATCTAGTTAATTAACATATCCATCACCTCACCTAGTTATCCCTCTTTTTTTTTTTCGGTGAGAACACTAAGGTCCATTCTCCCAGCAAACCGCAATTAAACAATACAGTGTTATCAACTGTAGTCACTATGCTATACATCAGAACCTCAGACCCTATTCATCTCATAGCTGAAAGTTTGCACCCTTTCTTAAGATCAGTTTTGCAAGGCCACTCCTTAAACAGTCTGGAGTTAAAGCTAAAGAAGAGAGAGTCCAGGACAAAACAAAAGGCCACACCAAAGAATAAACATGGTCATCAATTTGTCTATGTATCCTAATCCGTGATTACTCTGCTTCAATCATTCACTCCAGTCATTCAGTCAACTAATTTTATTAATCATCTACTATGCAACCTGTTGACTAAGGGGCAATACAATGCAGTATGTCTATATACTGCAATAGAGGTGTGCACTGAGTACCACAACAGCACAATGGAAGGGAGGCCCCCGTTCTGCCCAAAGGGGTGGCAGGGGCATCAAGGAAGCCTTCACAGGGAAGACGATTCTTGAGACAAGACTTTGAGGGTAAGAATAGGAATGCCAAATAGTGAAAAGAAGGGAAGACCTTTCAAAAACAAGAAACAGGTAGTTCAAATCCTATATCATATGAAACAGTAGGCCAACGTGTGTGAAATACAAGATACATATGAAAAAGTAGCAGAGGCAGGTGACAAGATGCACTTTTTTTCCTGCCACACCCTCTACTTTGACTTTACTATGATGCAGATCTGATCACCTCATGCTGATCCTAAAATCCTTCAACAGTGGCCCACCAAAGTCAGACCTGTGTTTTGGAAACATTACAGATAGGTGGGTTACAACAGAAGAAAAGCAGTCTCATGAATATGAAGTTACTCTGTATATTTTCATTCTCTTTTTATCTCCTAAAAAATCTCTCTAATCTCCCCCTCTCTGGGGAGTGGCTCTGGCGTTTGTCTCCTCTTTCTGGCCTTGCACTGTCTGCTTTCTGGTTTCCCTGACTCTAGTCTTTTCCTTCTGTAATTTATTCTTCCCATTCATTCTTAAAAATCACAATTTTTTTGTGTGTGAGGAAGATTAGCCCTGAGCTAACATTCATTGCCAATCTTCCTCTTTTTGCTGAGGGAGATTGGCCCTGGGCTAACATCCGTGCCCATCGTCCTCTACTTTATATGGGACGTCACCACAAATGGCTTGACAAGCAGTGCATCAGTCAGCACCCGGGATCTGAACCTGGGAACCCGGGCCACCAAAGTGGAGCACGTGAACTTAACCGCTACACCTCTGGGCCGGCCCCTTAAAATCACAAATTTAACCATGTCGCTCCTTAAATTTTTCAATGGCTACCAACTCTAGGATAAAATATGAGCTCTTCAGCTTGACAAACAAGTGCTCTTCATGATATGGTCCTGGCATTTATTCTCAGTCTCGTCTCTTGCCACTGTCTCTACCTTTTCTAAGTTTATTCCATACATTCTAAACTATCTGTAGTTCCCTCAAATAAAGCATGCTGTTCCAGGCTCCTGAACCCTTGCAGGTGCTGTTCTCTCTGTCTGGGATGCCCTCCTCACTTTATGTGGTGATATGGCAAACTCCTATTCAGGCTTCAGAACCCAGACCAAATGGTTACTTTTTTATGGCATTGCCCCTGCACCCCGTTAATGTATAGAATTTGTAGATTAACAGAAGTTATCTATACATTCTGAATGCTATTTCTATGCCTTATCTATGTAATTGTATTACTAGTTTTCATGCCATATTATAATTATTTCTTAGCATGTTTGTTTCCCCATCAGACTTTAAGCTTCTTAGAAGAAATGTGCATACGTGTGTATGTTTGTGTGTGTGTGTCCGTGTATATTCCTGGTTTAACACTGTGCTGGTATATAAGAAGCACCTAAAGAAAATATTGAAATGAGTTGAGTTGCATTAAATAAAAGAGAGGAAATTGCTCTAAGAAAGGCTGGTGCAGGCTTATTTTGCATAAAGCTATGGTTGGAGTTCATCCTATCTTAGCAGTCGTATGTCTATCTACCTCACTGAAGTGAATGCAAAGCTTCCAAGGCATTTTTCAGTATCAGGAAGCAGAAACACAAGCAAAAATATCTCCAAATGAGGCGAACTGTAATTCACCTAAACTTTCTTGGAGAATTATCCTGCCTCCTTTCATAGATTCCCTGCTTCCTCCTTATCTAAACTTCTGCCCATTTCATAATAATAGTGTTTTAAAAATAATCCACCAAGACATAGCACAGCTCTCTCATTTGACTCTCATCCAGATAAGAATATCAGTTAGCACAGAATTAGTGTGGCAACACTTATATGACACAAATTTACTTTGGAACATCCTACTCTTACTGGAATACTCTGTTTTAGTAGAATGAGAAATAATGTTTAATGTAATACAAACTATATCTTTTGCTGTCAGTAAACTCCAAAGTATAGAGAACTTATTAAGAGTTGAATACATTAGAAATTTCTAGGGCCCCAAAAAGGCAGCTATCGGTCCAGGAGTTGCACTCCATTTACTTACACAGCTACCAAATTCTGTTCCCGTTTCCTCATCTAGGGGGAAATAAAGACTGAATGTGCCGTGTCTGACATCTTTGAGGGGAAGATATACACTTGATTAATTTAAGGAGCCAACTTTCATTTTCTTCTGATAATTACTAATAATTTGTGACTATGAAGCTAATCCTCACTCATGCTATGAACACTCAAATGTGTGTCCTTGATTTGCCCCAATATTGCCTTCCATTCTATAGTTTTCCATTTAGGTGCTACTCAGTGGTATTGACTGGAGGGGCCGCTAACGATTATCATAACTTTTTTGTGTGTGTGTGAGGAAGATTAGCCCTGAGCTAACATCAGTTGCCAATCCGCCTCTTTTTGCTGAGGAAGACCGGCCCTGGGCTAACATCCATGCCCATCTTCCTCTACTTTATATGGGACGCCACCACAGCATGGCTTGACAAGCAGTGTGTCGGTCTGCACCCGGGATCCAAACCTGTGAACTCAGGGCTGCCAAAGCAGAACATGTGAACTTAACTGCTATGCCACTGGGCAGATCCCCTGTCTTAACTTCTTAATGATGTGTGTGTGTGTGTGTGTGTGTGTGTGTTTATGTGTCAACACAAATGTTCTGCTACTTTGTTCTTTTTCAGTAACACATGCATAAAAGCATGTGTAGGATAAGGTTAGAAAATTTAAGAGTAGGAAGGGAGGCACACATAGAAAGAGAATTGATGCATTATGAAAATACAAATAGAAGAGTCTGTGAATACGTGTGAAAGAATGATACACTCTAAATGGAACATGCGGTTTTTGAAAGAATAAAGCTCTAAAATTTGGCTATTCAGAGTATTGTTAATTAGATCATTTAAGTATAAAAATTAACTACTGAATTTAAACTATTCCTTTATCTATAATTTATATCTGTTGTTGATTTCCTGTAAGAGCAAAATGATCTCACAGTCATTTGATTGCTCTACGCTTTAGTCTTGGTGCTTTGTATAAAATATAATACAGTACAGATGTCAACTCAAGAACTAAATAGCACATATTTCTAAAGAACCATAAAAAATATTAACACTATAGAAACAATGGCTCTGTAATTACTTTTTGCTGTGGAGCGAGGTTAGGCATTTATCCTAATAGAGTCCTAATACACTTAAAGTCAGATCTGCCCCTGTGGTCCTTTTCCCTTTCTAGATGAATGCATTGTGCAGGTGCCTTGTATGGCCACTGCAGTACTTGAGGTCATCCTATACTGTTAGCACAAATGGTGTGAACAATAGTTTATATGCCACTTAACTCCTTGGGAGAAACGGTTAACCTTCCTAGAGAGGACAGATCAGTCATGTATAGTTATTAAGGTCTAGAAGGTTTTGTTATGCTCTAAAATACTTTCGCACAACCACAGTATACTTCTGTATGAGGCTTATTTTAACAAGAAAGCAAAGGAAGGAGAAATCATCTTCAGAACTTTTGTAAAACATATCCAATGGAATAGGTGATGGAAGTTTCTCAAAGATCCATTTTATTAATGACACCTACACTACAGGGGTGCAAACATTTTCCCCTTTAGAAACAGATTTTCTAAAAATATATTAATGAATTAAGAATAAAGGGTTTGTGGATGTAAAAAAGCTTTTGAAAATTTTCAGCTTGCTAAAAGGAATTCAATCTGATCACTTTGTTTAAAGATTTCAGAATCATCTTATTATGTTTTAAGTGACTGCTTTTGCTATGAGATGAAGGGCCCTTATTAAATTTACTCCAGGTCATTACCAGACTTCATTTAAAATTAACTTTCAACCACTGCCCTTAGTAACTATGTATTTTTAATCTCGAGGGTCATCTGATGATGATAATCTCAAAAGGAATCAGTTGAGAATACCCAGAGAGAGTCTTCAGCTCCTCCCTACTTCTAATGAAACCATAAGGAGATTGTACCTCCTTATTCCTGGTGGCTAAAGGGTCTGTAAGGAAACAGTCATGAATTTATTTTTTATATTGAACAGTACCATGTTTTATGCTTTTTTCTGAAAGAAATGAAAATTTTCTTATAATACTTTAGAGGCACTGAAGATATTTTAAAAAATATTATGAGTGGAAAAGCATGAGATGAGCGACATTTTTTTTTAAAAGCCATTGTACAGAACAGTAGATGACTGAAAAACCTTTGTTTCTTATAGCCTCAATAAAACAGTTGTGTTATGTTTTCCTTGTGTTTCATTAAACTATTAACAAGAAAATGTGCATTTACATGGCTTTTTCAAACAGTAAAAAAATAAATCGGTTTACCACCACTCCTATTTAAATATCTTCTAACTGGCAAAATTAAACCATGTCTCTTTATTTATTTATTGCACTTGTAAAAAGATTAATGGGGATATGATTCCTTGAGGCTTTTACATATAACCCCTTCACAAAGAACAAAATTATACAGTTTGGCAAATGAACTAAATTAGCTACATTTATTTAAATAATCACTATAGAGGAAACAATAAATCAACAACATTCTGCACAAAAAAGTGTTTACAGAGTGTCTTGTAATTTGTTTTATCAAGGACACAGACTTTTTGCTCTCAGCTAATCTTGCTTCTAACAGTCTATTATCACATCAACCATTAATGAGTATTTGCAATAAAAATTTAGCTGAAGCTTAGGAACAGAAAAGTAAAAATTACTTCCACCTTTGTCGCCAACACGGTTACTCCGAAACACATTCTTCTAAAAAACATTTTGTCAAAGGTTCCTAATAACTTCAGAGACAATCAGAATTAAATGGCAGAGCTTTGTTATATCAGGAAAAGAGATGATTTGAATGGTCATAATCGTGCAATTATCTCAGCCTCTCTCTGTTTCAAAGGACTCTGTCCATATCTCGGTCTATATCAGAAGTAACTGAGTAGGGGGAGCTCTAACTCTGGACCTGTGATATATTCATAAATCAGGACTTTCAGAGCCTGTCACAGGCACCATAATGAGGGTCATTATTCAGGCAGAGTGTCAAAACTACTATCAAAGGACCTTCTCAGAATTACAATCATTCTGTTTCTTGTTAAATAAGCAATGTAGTACACAAAAATGGCAAACAAGAAGCAGGTCAATTTGATACAATGTGAGGGCACAGAGATCTCTAGAGTAATTTACCCTCTGGGAATTCTGATCGCTGGTGAGATGAATTATACACACCCTCAAAAAAGACTAATGGTAATAAAACCCCTTGAATATTTTCACCAAAAAGCCCTTCAAATTGTTCATAAGCAACTTTAGACACAAAGCTGGAAAAAAATGGGTGTTTTGTTGTTGTTAGACCTAAAACCCCTTGTAAAGATAGAAAATATCATCTTAGAAAAACTGTCAGTTATCAGTGCCCCACGAAAATGTTACAAATTTGATTAACTTATAGTATTTGGTTATTAAAAAAAGTAAAACTTTAAAACTGGAAAATTTCTATTCATTTTATCTTAACCATCTCACTACATCCACAAACTTTCTTGTAGACTCACAAGCACATACTCACACCTCATATATATATATATATATATAATGTATAATGTATATATATATACATTAAACCCAAGACATGGACAGTAATATAGTAATATAGACATTGCACAGAAGATGCAATTTCTGTGCAATGTTTGTGTTTCTCTGGTAAACACAGTTAGAGAAAGATATAAAAAGTAGGCTTATAAATACTTTCATTCTTTGTATATCAAAAGAGAGGAAATAATCTTTAGTATTATACGGCTATTAAGTATATAAGCGCATCTTTCCTCAATTTTCAAGAGAAATTAGTATGCCCATGTTTTTATATGTTCTAATTAGTAAATGTTTTGGCACAACAGGCAAGCATGTCATCAATTAGAACAAACAGACAATATAAGAGTCTATGTGGACAAAGTTTTGTGGAGAAATTTTCAAATGCTTGTTGAGAGTGAAAATTCATATAATCTTGTTGAAGGATAATTTGACAATGTGAGTACAATGTCATAAAAATATTAATTCAAATTTGAAGCCAAAGTTCTCCTATGGAAAATCATCTGAATGATATAATTTTGTACAAATATAACAATCAGAACCCTGTGTATCTCAAAATAAAAGATTGGCTAAACTGGTTACATTTGAGCCAAATAAAGCAAATACTATACATATCCGTTGAGAAGATGGAGTAGAAAATATTTACCATTATAAGAAAATGTTTATTAAACATTGCTAAGCAAGTAAAGAAATTTGTAAATAAAATTAGGCATTGGATGCTAATTTTGATATACAAGGTAATTGTTTTTTTGCACTTTTCTACATGTTTCAAATTTCAATAGTCAACATATATTATTTTTGCAATAGATAAATATTACAAGTATACTCCATGAGAATTTATTTAATAAAAGTCACGTATTTATTTAAAAGAAAGTTTTGAAAGCTAAGTAGTATTATTTTAAAAGACAAAGTAGAAAACATTTTTCTATTAGAGGTGAAGAATTTTCTTTCACAAATTTTTCATTGAAATGAACATTTATTAGGAATAAATAGATACATTTAACACATTTTTCACAGTCAGCATTGTTTGCAATCCATGGATTTCAACGATTCCAGCTTTGGCATAGACAATAGTCTCTGCTTGATATAAACATTTGTATTGATATTATGTAATTTTGAAAAAAATTCATGTTGAAAGGGAGGGAAAGTAAGATTTTAGAAATACTTGAAAAGTTGTTTCAATTCTTATGTTTTATCTCCATATACTTTTGTTTTTGAGTTTAAATGCAGCAACTCCTATTGAAAACAAACAAACAAATAAATCTAAGGAATCATTTAAAAATTTTTAAAACCTCCAATTTTTCAGGTTCTGTTTATTGCCTGCGAATTGGGATTAAGCACAATCAGATAAGTGGGTTTTACAAGAGAGAACAGAACACAGTTTTACGGATGGATATAAGCCATTAAAAAAATAGTTATGTTTATCCCCTTGGGCTAGTTTGCTACCCAAAAAATAAAAATCAAAAATAATTGAAATCTTCATCTATAATACACAGAGCTATTTTAAGAGACTTTAAGAACCTCTGGGGCAAATGCTGGCAGCGTTGTTTTCAAGACAGCACAGACCTCACAAGGCAACAAAATGGATTCAAATCCAGACTTCACCGTCTGTTAACTCCGCAGCTTTGAACTAGTCACTCAACCTCCTTGAGCCTAATTTTCTTCTTTGGAAAATGGAGATGATGCCATTCTCTTCCCTACCTCTGTGTGTATGTGTGTGTATGAGCGCAGGCGCACATATTTCACTGACCTCTATACTCCCTTTCAGGCTTTATTTCAGACACTTACAAGAAAACATTCAGGATTACATAAAATACTGTAATTTAACTAAGACTTGGAGGTATAGCCACTTTTTAAAAAACAATCTCAATGATTACTTCTCATTTCTTTTTAAATTGATGTACTGCAGTTATTCAAGAGAATTTGTAGTAAGCTGTTATCTTTTGTGAAAGCAAGGAACCCTTAGAAGACCTTAAGTGAGGAGAAGACAGACGTCAATTTTATCAATGTTTGTAGTGGTCAGCTCTAAGCGAAGACAGAACCAGACATTTGGTCAAGATTTCATTCCTACCCAAACTTTCGTATGTGGAGGTTCAAAGAGGATTACTGAATCCCTTAACTCCTCTCTGTCAAACTGAATGTTCTGTGACAATAAATTCTAACTTGTCCAGACTTACTCTTTAAGTAAATTGGTATCAATGAAATAATCAAAAGCAAACCAATTATGCTCTGGCATCTTTTATCCGTCTGTTTGGATTTAACTGTCTATTAAATGGTGTTTGCATATGAGGAAATGCTCGATTGTATGCAGAGGTACTCAATTATTTAGATTATACATTTGAATAAACTGTGCAGTGGAAGGACTACCCTTGTAATGTAGGACAATTACATTTTCTTGCATAGCTTACATTTATTAAACTAATGTCAATTCGACCCACACTACTAGTTACTGGATTCTAACCTTTGCCTTCAAGACTTAGCTGCTATGAGGATCTAGTTTCTACCCCAACAATTAGCAACCTGTGTCAATCATTTCAAATTATACCAAATTATGCAAATGGGTTTTGGGAAAAGGAACGTATGAGAAGAGACCACAAAAATTTAATTTCAGTAAAGATCATGGGTGAGATTTGTAGCTGCTTGCTGCTGCTTGAAGACTTCCAGCTATCTGTGGTTAATAAGCAACGGGTCTCCTGTTTTAGAATGGCCCTCCCCACACATGCAGCTTAGCAGAAGCCTTGGCAGGAGCCTCCCCAGCACACATACGAGTATCAATTCCACCTCCACTGGGCACCTAGGAGCTGCAACTAAGATTTCCTTTGTTAGGAATATCTTTATTTAATTTCCCTGAAAAAGGCATTAGGTCATTAACACATAGGTTCCTCGTGATGTGTAATGTTTAACGAATATAACAAACTATCACTGTTAAATTCTATCTTCACAGAATTCAATTTTTATAAAGATTACTCAATGAAGTAATCTTGTCTCTCTCACTTCTACATTTTAATTACAAAATTAGAAAAGTACTTTTTACAAAAATAGTATCTATTTGCTGTAACAAAATAGAGACACTCCTCTCTCCAATCCTACCTGCCACTCATTATGCAATAAGTTTGGTGTGGATGTAGATTTTTACCTATGTTTATGAATGTGGGCATAAGTTTTAAAATTTATATGTTAGAAAATAGAATTAGAGAACTTGAGGTGCAGATATAGCAAACTGATGACTTGATTCCCCCAACATGATTTGTTGAAAAATTTGTTTAAACAGTTTCTATTTTTATATACTCAATCTGTACCACTCGTTTATATTTTTCACCTGTCCACAGAAGGAATTTGAGTTAGCTGTTGGAGCCTCTTGATTGTTAACCTGTTTTTGTTTTAACAGATAAATTGAGGGTCAGAGAGATTAAGTGGATACTCAAGATCATACAGCGAGCTAACGGCATATAGGGGAGTAGGAGCAAGTATTCTTAATTCCTTGTTTAGTGCATTTTTCTCTAGTCTCCACTGGTTCTCATGCATGAATAGGCAAGCTGGATTTTTTATGTTATATTTCTTTTATGTTTCATTGTAACATATAATTCCTGCAAATTTTAGAAGTTCTTGTACTAATCTAAAATGTGTTCCAACTCTTGTATAAGTGTAGAAAAGAAATATGTTTTCCTTCTGATAAACTCAGTCTTCTCAGATCACAGGCCATATTTATTCCTTTTTATATATCCAGTACTGAGATGGTCAGTTTTATGTGTCAACTTGGCTAGGCTGTAAAGTATTCAGTTATTCAATCAAACACTAATCTAGCTGTGTTGCCGTGCCAGGTCTGTTTTTGCCCACCGCCCAGAAAGCCAAACACTGAGATGAGGAGATTGCAGCAGAGAGAGAGTTTAATCACAAGGCAGCCATATGAGGAGACAGGAGAGAATGGAGCTCAAATCTGCTTCCCCCAAAATAAGGACTCAGGGATATTTATGGGGTAAGGGGCAAGGTGGTCTGAAATTGATACTGGATCAAGAGAAGGTTGACATAAGGGAAGCCATATTGTAGAAACCCTACTGTAACTTTGAATGACCTCTGATTAACTAGCCCAGACATGCTCTGTGAGCTTTATGACCCCTCCCTGCTGCTATAAGTTGACAACTTTGTTCTTTTGCCTTCCTCAGGGATGTGATGATCCCTCAGCAGAGAGTCTATGCTGATAGCCATCATCAATGACAACCAAAAGATCAGGGTGTAGGGCGTTGCTCTGGTCTCTGATGCATATCCAGTAAAACAAAAGACTGTCAGGAACTAAGATCAGATGTCTGCCCCACCTGGAGGTCAGATGGATGACCCACTCAGAGACCAGCCCCCTATATAACTGACCCATAGTCTTTGTTCTGTAAGATGGTTCTTTTGGACATGAGTCAGCCATCTTCCCTCTTGCTAGCAAGCTGTAATAAAAAGTCTTTTCCCTCCTACCACCTTGCCTCTTGACTATTGGCATGTCTTGCAGTGGGCAGATGAACCCCCTTTTTGGGTGGTAACAAAATGATTGGAGGTGAGGAGAGATGAGGCAATTGATGATCTGCACAAACATAGTCAGGTTTCATGCCTCCTGGTAGGAGGCATGTCCACAGAATGGCAGCTTCTGACAAAATAGCTCAAAAACCCTATTACCATGGTGACCTGGGCCCCAGGGAGATGTTGTCTATAGGAACCTAGTGGGAGTTAGATAGGATATTTCCTGGACAGCACAATTAACAATGGGCAAGTTTATCATGCGGATTTAAGTCCTTGCCTTCCATTCTATGTTTCTAGGTAAGGCCGTCACCCCCTTCTTCCTGCTACAGAGAAGAAGATACCTTTCCAAATGGAGATTTCCTTTACAAATGTAAATGTCTCTTACAAAGGGTAACTAGAACTAAGAATGGCTCAGCAAGAACCCTCCCTGATACAGGAGATGTCTATGGTGATGGCCTCTTCTGGGGGAAGGCCTCCCATCCCAAACTCTTTTGGTTAGTTATTGGGGATTGGGGGTCAAAGTGTCCTTCCAGCAGAGAAATATTTTGGGGTGGCCAATTCCGATCCCCCTAGTTACTAGCTGCTTAATCATCAATGGCTAACTGTTTGCCGGTTTCAGGTGTAGTGGTGAAGTTTTTGTAGATTTACAGTCAGTTGACTATCTAAAAGAGATTATTCCCAATAATCTGGGTGGAACCGACCTAATCAGTTTAAAGACGTTAATGGTAGACCTAAAGAAGTTTCCTCTGTAGACTGTATTGTCAGGTCCTTCCCAGGAGTTTTCAGCCCACCCTTCCTGGCCACCTATGCTATAGATTTTGAATTTGCCTAGCCAGCCCCCAACAATCTCAAACTAACTTCTTGATATAAATCAATCAGTCAATCTTCTACTGGAACTCTGACTGATACAAGTACCTGCTACAATACTCAGCAAATATTTTCTGTTTTCTGAATTGATGAATGTATGAATGAATGTCTTTTATTTCTTTAAAAACCAAATATTTGATTTGAACTTATCATATTAGTCACAAACATATTATTTTTCTAATAAATTTAAATGTATTAATATTAATAAGCCAGACTCCCTCATGACTTAGAATTAAATGTCTATTTTATTCCTCTTATTAGAAAATATATCTCATTGTCTGTCATGAGTAAAGTGGACTAGCTTCCTTGGTTACAGAAATATACAAAGAATGAGAATACTCTTTAAAAAATAATATTTGTAGGAAAGAGTGTACATTTATACAGTATGTTCTTAGTTGTTGAAGAAGAACCTGGTCAAATCTCCCCAGACCATTATGAATCCCTTGTTTTAAATCTCTAGCACTGTAAATAATGAAATAGCAATATCTTGCAAGCATTTTATTGATTATAGTATGTCTTTGAAGCGAAGAATTGGCGTATGGGTTACTCAGATTCTGTTCTTCCATTAATTAAAATTTTTATATATTTTTGAGGGGGTGGAGATGTTAAAAATTTTTCCTAGTGACAATTCAGTTACACAATTTTGTTATTGATCAACTGTCCTATAGGTATAATGATAATGACAGCGTTATTACCACAAGAAAAAAACAAAGAAAAGCCCCCTTCATGGCAAAGAGAAGGAAAAATACAGAACAAGTCTTTTCATACAGTTGATCAAATACTGAGATTTTTAAGGGATCCCAATTTCAGATTAGTTCCAACCTATAGAATATATGATTCCAAATAAAACCTTTCCTATATTCGTGGGTGAGATAACATATGACAAAGACTAACTATTCAATCGAGTCTTTTACACTGCAATTATTTGCATTTTCAGTGAATGTTGACTGCATACCACAATCAGGTAAAGTCAAGGTGACAGGTGTGCAGGAGATGATTCTGATTCATAATGCATGGAACTCAAGGTGCACTTGTGCATACCAGACCGTATAATACTGTTTATCAGAAATGTTCTGGGACAGCAAAACATTTAGGTAAACAAGGTTTTGTGTAATCAAGGCAGTTACAGGGTAATTGATTCATGTCAGGAGACATAACCTAGATTTGGATAGGAAAGAGTTTTGAATTGAGGATTTAGGATCTGTGGAGCTTTAAATACATAAATGGAAGAGTCCCAGATTTCATTAGCAATATTAATGTGTATTTTGGTTTGCATTTTAAACACATCAAAGTAAGTTGTCTGGAATCCTTTAGGTAATCCCAGAGAAAGTAAAAAATTTAAAGCATAAACATTCAAATGTTTGAATAAGCATTGTTTTTCAAATATAATTTATCTTGAAGCTAAATACTGGCCAAAGTGAAAAAATAATCTACCAGTATGTGGGAATTTGGGCTCTATTTCTGTCAATTCCCAAGTTCATGTTTTAGTCTTCAAATATTAAAAATAGTTCTGTACACAACCCAGGTTTTCTTCATAATTGCTAATTTTGCATTTCAGTTTTTCCTATTTATTCCTGATCCAGCAATTCAGATAGAACCATATGAATTCTAGGGTGTGGTTGGTGATTTCTTCACTTTAAAAATTTGGGCTTTCTGATCTTCACTATATGCTTCCCTTCATGGGTAAATAATAGTTTGTCATATAAGGAATAGTAATCTATTCTGCAGTGCTATTATAGCAAGAATCATAGACATTGAGTTGGAGATTTATTGTTTAGAGTTTATAAATTTTACTTAAAATAATCCCCATGTGTCTTTTGATGTTTAATAAAGCCTCCATACTCTGACCACAGAATGCGTCCGCTATTTAATCTCGCAGACTTTATATCTGCCTCTGAGAGGCTTGTTCATTGAATTCCTTGGCCTCACCTAAGGTGGGTATTGGGGAGTAAAATCCTTCTTGGCACAGCTTTAGCAGGCAACTTGCTTTTATGGCAGGTTTGGTGGCCTAGGCATTACTTTAGACTAGGAATGATAGTCTGTTCTATTCAGTCTTAAGCTTTCTTAAATAATATGATTCTCTCTACTATTGAGAAGGTTTCCAGTCTATTTACTTTCTATCAAGTGCATTAGATAATAACCAAAGCCAAATGTCTTGTCTAAATATAAAGTTTATTGATTCCTGTCTCCAAGCCACTGGCCTCAGTGACTTGCCCATCTCTACTTGAATGCACATTCCTTAGTTTAATGGCCTCTGATTCAATGCACTGCTTCTTTCTAGTTTTCAGGTAAAATATAGCATAGCTTCATATTGATTTTCCAATTCAAATTCAGAACTTCAGGAATTTAAAAAATTTCTTCGATCCTATATCTATACCTACTTTTCTCGAAGCCTGGTTCTCAGTGAGATCAGAAATGATAGAATTAAAATATTACCTTATAATATGCACACAACAACCTCAGAATGACAATAGAAATGCTAGGACCAATAATACAATTACTGAAAACAATTTAAGAATTTATTGCAGTTCTGCTATCCCACTAGGGATGTACAGTTGGATTAGGGGGTTTTAAAGTCACTTATCATAGTTTTTGCGTGTGTGGTTATTCCAGCAACTTGATATACATTTAGGTTCATTTGTTTTCATTGGCAATTTTTAGGAATTATTTTTGAGTTAAATTGTATACTAATGTAAAATATTTAGAGTTCAAAATTAAATCAACATAAACTGGTACATTCGAAGAAGATAAGCTTTAACACTGCCTCCTTACCCTGTTCTCTCCCTCCTACTTTAGGTGACCGAATTTCATGATTTATCTGTTTTTTTGATACTCAAACACCTATATTTTTATGCCCCATTTATTAGACAAAATAATTGCATACTATACACACTTTCCCCCACCTTGCTTTTAATTACTTAGTATATTTTACAGATCATTCTTAGTAGAATACAGAGATTCTTCATGTTTTATGGCTGCATAATCTTCTAATGTATGGAGCTGCCATAGATAGTTCAATCAGTTCCCTCTTAAGATGCATTTGAGTTCTTTCCTTTTTATATTATAAGTAGCCCTTACATATGTATTTTCATATTTTTGTCAGTGTCTGTTTGGGATAGATCCCCGCAAGAGGGATTGGTGGATACCAAAGACACACTGACAATGTATGCAAATGCCTGTTTCTCACCTTAAATTTGCCTACATAAATTATTATCAAACTTTTTGATTCCTGCCAATATAATAGCTAAAAAAAGATTGATGATTCAGTGTGATTTTCATTTGCGTTTCTTTTAGTTTGTGTGAGGTTGTCTTTCATATACTTCAGTAGTGTTTGTATTACTTTTCTTGTAAACTGTTCATTCACTGGCCCATTTTATATAGAGTTGTAATTTTTATTCATCTCTGTAAAACCTCAGTATGTATTAGAAATATTAACCCTTTGACCACGATGTATATTTCAAATATTTTCCCCAGATTCTCCATTTTTCTTTTATTTTGCTTATGATGCCTTTTGCCATGCAGAAATATGTGTGTATTTGTATATATATATAATATGTGTATTACATTATATATAAAATTTTTTATTTGTTCTGTATTTTGAGTTATAGTTAGCAAGATGTCTCCTGTTCCCAGGTTAGAAAGGAACTTACCCATCCATTCTTTTAGGGAATTAGCTTTCTTTTGTGAATTTGCTTTTTATGTTTAAATCTCCTATGCATTTAGAAATCATCATGGTGATGGGAGAAAGAAATGGATTCATTTAGATTTATTTCCACATAGTTATCCAGTTACCCGAACACCACTTATTAAAATTTCCATTTTCTGTACACCAATTTAAGAGGTCAAATCATTACATATTATATATGTTATTTATATACGTAATATATATTTATTATATGTTAAATTCACACAAATAATTGTGTTTATCTCTGAATTTTCTATTTATTGTGTCTACGTCGCAGTTTTAAAAATATGACCACAAATTCTTTAATACTCTCCCCCCTCTCCCAAGAGGTGGACTTAATTCCCCTGCCCTTGAGTGAGGACTGGACTTACTTCTAATCAACAGCATGTGGCAAAAATAATACGTCACTTCGGAGACTGTGGCTTCCATCTTGGGTCTGGGTTCTCTCTGTCTCTCTCTCTCTCTCTTTGATTTTCTCTCATCACTCAGTCTGGGAGAAGCCAGCTGCTCTGTCATCGGTTAGGTGGCTCACTTCAGGTGACTGTAACTCCACCAACTACTTGACTGCAGCCTCGTGAGAGACCCCGAGGTGGAACCACCCAGCTAAGCAGCAACTAGATTTCCAACCCTCAGAAAATGAGTGAGATAATAAATATTTGTTGTTTTAAGCTCATCATTTGGGGTTAAGTTGTTACACAGTAATAGATAAGTAAACATTCCAACTATCCATGAGCCAATATTATATCATTTTAATTGCATAGGTTTTGTGGTATGTTTCTATTGCTCTTGATTTCCCAAGTTTTCAAGATTACCTTCACTTGTCTATTCATCAAATTGCACCATATAATATAGTCTCTAGATCTAGACAGAAACATAGCGGTATTTTTTAATTGGGGTTACACTACATGTAAAAATTTACTTAACAAGAGCTGCCACTTTTGCACTGAACATTCCTATTTGAATACCTAATCTATTTTTCTATTTATTCCAAGTCTACTTTTGTGTTTTTATGAGTGTTTTCTAGTTTCTTCATAAACATTTTTTATATCGTTAAATTTACGTTCATGTATTTTTTTTTCTCTTTGCTATGGCAAATAGAGATTTTTCTTCCATTATTTCCTCCTCCTCCTCCTCCTCTTTCTCTTCTTTCCTTCTTCCTCTTTTGTTTTTTATATATGAATACATTTGATTTTTGTATGTTAATTTTGTTTTATTTATTTATTTATTTATTTATTTATTTATTTTGTGTGAGGAAGACCAGCCCTGAGCTAACATCCGTCCAATCCTCCTCTTTTTGCTGAGGAAGACTGGCCCTGGGCTAACATCGTGCCCATCTTCCTCTACTTTATATGGGACACCACCACGGCGTGGCTGACAGGCAGTGCATCGGCGGGCGCCCGGGATCCGAACCTGCGAACCCCGGGCTGCCAAGCGCGGACTAAACCGCTGCGCCACCGGGTGGCCCCCGTATGTTAATTTTGTAACTTGCAAGAGTAAGCAAGTTGTGCCCTCCTACCCCCCAAAAAAGGGTATCTGCATTCTAATCCTTGGAATCTGTGAAAAATGTTAGGTTAAATAGAAGGGGGAATTAAGGTTGCTAACTAGCTGACCTTAACTTAGGGAGCTTATTTTAGTAATACAGGTGGGGCCAATGTAATTCTAAGAATCCAGCAGAAGAGGAAGTGGGAGGCAGGGAGGCAGGAAAGTCACTGTTACAGTGGTGTGATGTGAGGAAGACTTGAGTTGCTATTTCTGGCTTTGAAGATAGAAGGAATAATAAAATAAAAGGATAAAGGAATAAAAGGAATGAGAGTGGCTTCTAGAAGCTGGAAAAAGCAAGGAAAGAGATTTTTCGCTAAAGCCTCTAGAATGTACGTAGCCTGCCAACACCTTCATTTTAATCTAGTGAGATCCAGAACTATAAGGTAGTACATTTTTGTTGTTTTAAGCTAAAATCTTTGATAATTTGTTACAGCAGCAATAGAAACTAATGCATCTGAAATTTATTAAATTTTCTTATTTTAGGTGGTTTTTCTATTGATTCTTTCCAGTTTTGCAGATATATAATCTGGCATGAAAATTGGCATGAAAAGACATGCCAATTCCAATCTGTATGATTCTGAGGATGTTGGCTACTATCCTCCAAAACAATGACACATTAAAATGAATAAAGTAGGCATCTTTGTCTTGTTCCTGGCTTTACTTGGAAAGAATCTAGTATTTCTACATTAAGGAACCGACTTTTGGGTTAAAGCATATATATTTTATCATACTAAGGAAGTATCTATCAATTCCAATTTTGATGAGTATTTTAAATAAATGATATTAAACTTTTTTACAAATGCTTTTCTGTTTCCAGGAAGGTAATCATATGAATTTTCTCCAAACTCTATTACTCAGATGATGAGATTCCGTTTGCAAATGTTTTATTAAAGATTTTTACTTGATATTTATAAGTGAGGTTGATCTGTAGTTTTATTTTTTGGATAATTTTTTGTCATATTTTGGAATCACTATTATTCTTCCTTTTCAAAATTAAATTGAAAAAAGGGAAAGAAATACCGGTATATGCTACAACATGGATGAAGCTGAATAACAGTATGCTACATAAAAGAAGCCAGACACAAAAGACAACATCTTGTATGAATTAATTTATATGAAAAGTCTAATAAAGTTGAATCTCTGGAGTCAGAAAGTAAATTAGCAGTTGCCTAGGGCTAGAGGTGAGAATGACGATTAACTATAAACAGGCAGGGAAATCTTATTGGAGTGACGGAAATGTTCTAAAAGTGGATTGTGGTGATGATAACACCACTCGGCAATTCACTAAAAATTGTTAACTTGTATATTTAAAATGAAGGTGGATTTTATGCCATGAAAATTACACCTGAAAACAGTTGTTAAAAACATAAATTAAAAAAAATTGAAATGTAGTCCTACCAAAACAATTGGATTTTAGAATTGTTCCTTTTCCTTCCATTTCTCTTAAGATATCTATTGTTTCTTCACTCGTGTTTCTTCTCATTTAACTTTTCTTTATGAAACGATTTTTTATTTTATTTCAATTTTTTTTTACAGACTTCTCTCTTTCTCTCAGAGTATTTCTAATTCTCATTTATGGTGCTTTTTTCATGGCTTCTATTTATTTTCATTTAGCTCATTTTGAAATATTTGGTTACAATTTTTATCCATTTTATGAACATGTTTTTGTGGCATGCTTTCATTATCCAAGAGGATGTGATTCTCTTTATTCTCAGAGGGGAAAATGAAGTTGGAAGTTGGAAGTTTCCTTCATTTTCCATACTCTGAAATAGTTCAAGTAGCATGGAAATTATCTGATACATAAGGGTTTGGTAGAATACCTAATGCAAGTATTGGGTCTGGTGATTTATTGTGTGTAGTGGGGGTGGGGAGGTGGAATGAGCTCTTGTAATGATTTTCTCTATTTATTCTATGGTGATTGGCATTCTTAGACGTTCTGTCTTTACTGAGGTCAATCTGGTAAATAGCATATTTCTTTAAAAAATAATTTCGTTTAGATTTTAAAGTATATTTACACAGGGATACTAGAATATATTCTTTATCTTATGATTTAAAAAAATTCTTCTGTGGATAGTTATTTTCCACTTGTTATTTTTCATTTATGTGTTTTCTCCCTTTTGCTCTTGATTAGGTCAGCTAATAGATTATCTGTTTTGTTGATATCATTTCAAACAATGATATTTGGATTTCAAAATGTGTCTTGGTGCTGGTTGGTCTGAGTAAATTCTCCTAGATGTGCATTGTGGCCTTTTAGTATGTGATTTCACTTTTTTTTTCTTTTTTAATTTCAAGAGAATTCTTTGACTTATAAATTTCAGTAACTGTTCTATTGCATTGCTTTGGTTTTCTTCTTTGACAACACCTATTGTACATGTATTTCATCTTCTTTTCCTATATAGTATATCTGTGACTTTCTCTTGAAACTTGCTATTCCTTTTGTATCTTTTTAAACAACTTTATTGGGGTACAATTTACATACCATAAAGTTCACCCACTTTAAGTGTATAGTTTCATAAATTTTGGGAAATTTATACAGTTGAACAATAATCACTATGGTCCAATTTAAGAAAACTTCCACCACCTTATGCTAGAGCATAAAATAAATCATGATAAATATGATAGGGATGAAATAATGCAAAGAAAAATCTCCAGGTAAACCAGAATTAAGTTAGAAATCAAGAACAAAAAATGTTGGGGAATCCACAAATATTTGAAATTACACAACTTACTTATAAATAACCCAAGGATCAAAGAATCATTCACCTATAGAATGTTCCACATACACGTTGCATCTTTGAAGACTGTTTGCTAAATCCAAAATCCAAGATCAATTAGAAGTAGTTTATGATGAAGAGTGTATGTACAACAAATTGCTGTTTCTTTGAACTCCTAATTTTTGGTTGAAATCTAAACATTTTAGATGATATATTTTTGTAACTCCAAATTTCAATTTATTTTTCTGAGCGTCTTTTTGCTGTTGTTTGGTTTTGGGTTTTTTTTTTTTTTTTTTTTTTTTGGTAAGTTGACTAGACTTACTCCAGAAAATCTTTCTCCTGTTGTTTGTGACTGCTGATATGTCTTATCAGTTCTTTTATTCTGATTTTTATTTTCTAGTTTGGATTCCTAGACTTTCTCCTGTGACCGCGTGGCTTAGCAGGCAGTCAATGAAGTGGGCAGAGGTTGTGTTAAAAAGTGTCAAGTTCGTAAGGCTCCCATCTTCTGTGATGGATACGTGTGTGAGTAGGAGAGTGAATTCAACCCTCAAATCTCTCTCTTGCCTTTGATTTCCACTGAATTCCCTTGAGTCTCCATTGTATATGTTCATAGTTTCCTAGTCAGTCAGAGGTGTGTGCAGAACTTACCTAGTTCTTCTATATTCTTCCTGAATACCTCTTCAGTTTATGGCTGGTTTGCCACTCATCCCAACTGTGGAATTTCCCATTTATTTTCTATGGGAATTTGTTTCTTACCATAATTGTCATGTTTATCTGACAAAGCTAGAAGTTTTAACCCCCTGCTCCAAATCAACTCTGTCCTCTCTGACAGCAAAGCTGCTGGTTTTGCAGCCATCTACCCTCTGTTAAAGCTATAGCTTTCAAACAACTAAGCTTGAGGGCATGTGTATAGATGTATGGTGGGAGCAGGGGAAGGGCAGGCAGGAGGGCCACAGATTACTGCTGTTCTTACCCAAAAAGCAAGCAGTTTTTAAAAAATAGATACTTTTTGACTTGTTTTATATCTTGTCTATTTCAATGTCCTTGAATAGTTATTTTTGAGTGTTTTGTTCAACTAAACACACTCACCTCTATGTGCCACCATAGCCAAAGTACTTTATGTCATTTCTTTGGATTTTAAAATTGTTCCTTTTCCTTCCATTTCTCTTGAGATATCTATTGTTTATTCACTTTTGGGTTTCTTCCTATTCAACTTTTCTTGATGAAATGGTTTTTTATTTTATTTCAATTTTTTTTTACAGACTTCTCTCTTTTTCTCTCAGAATGTTTCTAATTCTCATTTATGGTGCTTTTTCATGTCCTCTATTTTCATTTAGTTCATTTTTGAAATATTTGGTTACAATTTTTATCTATTTTATGAACATGTTTTTGTGGCGTGCTTTCATTATCCAGGAGGATGTGATTCTCTATTCTCATATCTTATAACGTTGTATGGGATTCCTTTTATATTGCACATTTTTACATAAAATTAGTTTACTTTACCTTTTAGGAAGGAGTGGTCAGAATAGATTTTCTATTTTTGTGACTCTAGGGATCCTGTTTTGGTTGTTTCTGCAAGAAGATCAAAATGCTTTCTAAGCTTTGCCTCGCCTGCTATCCTTCCTCCTTTTTATCTGGACCTTCTCTTTATTTTGCTCTTATTCTTCCCATCTTCCTTAATTTACGTCCTAGTGTCAGTAGTTTATTTTTCGTGTGTGTCTTCTTCCAGGAAAAGAGCTTGGGTTCTTGTCTTTTTGTTTTGTTTTGAGCATTATATGCCTAACACTGCTTCACCCTTCTCCCCTTGCTGTGAATCCCATATTCTCACTGCATTAAGTGTGCAAAATTCTCTCAGTTGCAACTGCTTTTTCAAATTGGCCTGCACCCCATTTTAGTAAATGCCTGTTAGATACTTTGGTGTTCACTCGATTGCTTTTCTCCCACAGAGCTACTGATGCCACTTTGTATAAACTATTGATGTTTTGTCCCCACCTGCTCACATTTTGCTGTTCATGTAGATAATTTATCACTGGGTATTTTGTAAATATTGTCTGGGTTGTTTTTTTGCTGTTGTTAATTTTGCCATCCTAGTTGTTCTGTCTCTATGGTAGGATTCAGCTAGTTTCAAAAACTATGCTGCAGGAATTCCACTTCACCTATCACTCAATTAAGAAGCTAATTGATTCAATCTTCCCACAGAAAGCCACTATAAACAATGGTCAAAATAAAAAAGACAATGCCTGAAAGGCACTGAAGAATTATCAAAAGCAAGCAGATTATAAAGGGGAGTGGACAATTGAAAGAAGAGAACAACAGATTGTTACCCATTGTCTTTAACTTTTAGCCTAATGGCAGGTTGATAGGAAATTTCCAGTTTTTCTTGTCTGAAAAAGCAGAGGACATAATTTTGGATAACTGTCTTCTAGATATTAAGGGGGAAATTCCAAAATAAAGAGAGTCAGAGAGCAGAATTTCCATATTTGGTGTTTCAAATTGGTCCAGATGTCTGGCTGAGCCATAAATCATGAATGTACAAGATGTACTCCAGCTCAATACAAAAGAACTAAACTTTCATTTGATCTGCTGCTCAGGAGGCAGATTTTTTGGTTCAGTTCAACCAAGTTAATGGCCCACTAAAAACAATACATCACCACCCTTTGGAAGACTATAACAGAAGCCAGAGTCTGCAAAATATAGTAACACAATGTCCAGTATAGTATCCAAAGTTACTAGACATGAGACAAAGAAGGAAAATACGAATGCTTTTCAAGAGAAAGGATAAGGGGGTAAGGGGGAGGGTGAAAGGGATGATTAGGCACATGTGTGTGGTGATGGATTATAATTAGTCTTTGGGTGGTGAACATGATGTAATCTATACAGAAAATGAAATATAATGACATACACCTGAAATTTATATAATGTTATAAACCAATGTTACCACAATAAAAAAAAAGGAAAAAAAAAATAAGGAAACAAATTCTCAAATGTCTGCATATTGGAACTTGACATAGGATTTAATAGCACTTATTATAATTGTACTCAAGACCACAAAGGAAAATATGTTCACAATAAATGAAAAGATAGGAAATCTCAGCAGAGAAATAAAAATTCTGTATCTGAAAATAAAAAGTTGTAAATGGCTTCAACAGTAGACTGTACATAGCATAGCAGAAGCAGGAGTTAGTGAATTAAGATATTTAATAGAAAATATCCAATCTGAAAAGCAGTAAGAGGTTGAAAAACATAAACAAAACCTCAGGGACCAAGGAAACATTATCAAATGGTTTAATGTGTATGTAATTGGAATTTCAGAAGGACAGTGGATTTTTTTTTAATTTTTTACCATTCTTTACCATTTTGTCTTTGATAAAGACATAAATGTAGATATTCAAGAACCTCTGCAAATCCACTCAGGTAAAAATATAAAGACAACCTCTTAAAGACACATCACAGTCAAACTGCTGAAAACTAAAAAAAAAAATCTTCAAAGCAGAAAGTACACTGACACTTTACTTGCAAAGGAACAACTATTTACGTGTTGCCTGCCTTATCAGAAACCATGGAGGCCAGAAAACAGTGGGAAACATCATTAAAGTACTGAAGGTAAAAACTGTCACCTCACACTTCTATATCCAACAAAATTATCCTTTCAGAATGAAGGTGAAATAAAGACATTTTCAGGGAAAAACAATTAATATAGTTCATTGCCAGCAGATCTGCACCACTAGAAATGTTAAAGAAAATCCCTGAAGTTGTATAAGTTATGTAAAGTTGCATATGATAAGTAATTTATATTCTATTTCTCTTACATATGGGAAAAACAAATTTAATTTGCTTTACTTGGAGATCAATCTTAAACAGCTATGTTCACTTATTTATTAATCATGATGTTAATAGTGGTGTTATTATCAATTTGTTCTATACACTTTTCTAAGTACTTTATATTCAGTATCTTATGTAATCCTCACAACCTGTGTCTGAGAATAGATGAAAAAATGAGCTGATTGGTTCAATGGCTTGTCTAAAGTCAGACTCCTAATAAGTGGTAGAGCCATGATTCTAGACTTATTTTTCTTACTTTTAGTCCTATCTTCTTTGCCTCCATGTTCTAATACACTTATACTGATCAAATATTAGCATTAAGGCTAGATATTTATTGAAAGATCATAGAAATCCATCTAGTATTAAAATTGGTAACTGTCTTCTCTCCTTTAACCAAAATTAGAATACTTAGTATCAGCACCTTATTAGTTTTTTTCTGCCAATGTTGGTTAATTAAGGTAGAAAAGTAACAGGCCATTATCTCAAAAATATTGTCTCAAGCCATGGAATAAAACCAGAGCCCATGATTTGAACTATTATTAAGAGACTATTTTACTGATTGGAGCAGTTCAGCTGACATTACTGAAAAACAAATTGAAAAATGTATTCTTGGCCTAATGAATGATAATAGTTACTGAATTTTGATGTTTGTCAGTTTTATTATATATTATATAATATTTATGATATCTATCCTCTGGAATGCTCCTTATTATATCTTCCTTCTGGAAAGAAAACAATTTTCACCAACTTCCCTTAAGTAAGATGCGGTGACTAAAATTTAAACTTATCGTAACCTGGAGGATAAAATAATAATATAATAATGATAAATTATAAAAATTTATAATACTAATAATAAACTCATCAGAGTAAAAGTAAAAAATTATGTGTAATAGAGAGTTGCTAAATTTGGTAATTTAAATCATCAAGTGCTGAAGAGATTTTGTGGATATAGACTTAAGGTTGCTTCAACAAAAGAGGCCAGACAAGTTTTTGGATCTGATTTCTTACTTACGGTTAATGTGGCAAACTGTCAGTTGCCTTTCCAACAATCATTACACCTATTTCCATGTAACAGAATCAAATTGTGTTCAGATATAATGCAGCCATGTGTTTCAGGGGGTAAATTTTGATTATTTAAGCCAATTTGGAAATTCTGTTTCCCTTGCCAGGAATGCTTTTGGAATAAGTATTTGATACAATTCTGCCAAATAAAACATAAGGAGGTTTCACTACGATGTGCTTATTACTGAGATATTACTCACCCTTTTAAATCACATATATGACTTCATGGTCTGTTTCTACTTGAGGGCAAGCTGAGGATAAAAAAATCTCAAATGTGGCCTATAGTCGTCATCTCATGATATGTCAGCACCAGGTAGAAGTGGGTTGCTGTTATATTACAACAACTGAGTGATCTCAGTGGGCACAAGTTCAAGAAGATGTCTATCCTGTTCAGGAGGTGAGATGGTGTGAGCTCAAGAGCTGTAAAAATTACTTGGCAGTGTCTAATAATCTAACTTTATGATGATGGATATGGAAGAAGAAAAAATGAAGTACTTGTGTCAAGGAAGATTGGAGAAGACCTTAATGAATGGCCCACTCAAAGTGACCTCAAAGCCTGCAAATATGGGTATTATGTATGAATTGTCATCAGAAGGATCCCAAAGACTCTCTTTGGATGTTGATCACCTCCTGTATGAGGTGAGCTGACTCAATGAGCTAATGAACAACATCTTAAGGAGGCAGAATAAAAGTTGTACATGGCCTCAACAACGTAGGTGTCTCTGCACCAAGGATGACCTCACTGTAGAGTGTGGGGAGCGTACAATTTATCAACAATGGCTAACACTAGACACCAGTTATGGCATTGTATACTTTAGGATCTGGTGGCAGGTTAATTATATTGGTCCATTTCACGGTAAAGTAATTTGTCTTCTCCAGAATAAACCTGCATTCTGTATTTAAATTTTCTTTCCCTGGCATTCACACCTGTGCTCAAACAACCATTAAGTAGACTTCCTGAATGCCTTATATATTACTATAATGATATCACATGTAACTTGTATCCAAACAAGGCACTAACATAAAACAAGAAGACAATAGACAATTGGCCATGCAGCGTGTAAGTTCTCAAGGTCCAGCTTAATTCTCACTTCTTCCATGAAGTCTTCTTGAGTACATGTCTTTGGTAATTATTACCCCTTCTTAATTCATGGTCCTTGCATTTTTTTATATTATTTTAATTATCTTGGCACTTACTGTCTAGTTCTATCACTCAGCCTTTCAGGTGTGTGTCCTGCTTTGTTAGTAGATGTAAACCTTTTAAACAAAATCTTATCTCATTAGTTTCCCTCACTCTAGTAGAATATTTTGCACATGCAGGATACTAAAAGATTGTTTGCTGATGACAACCATAACCACAGAGCCCTAAAATTGCGTGTGATTCCGAAGGGCATTGAAACCCCAAGTCTTCTTCGTCAGAATGTTTTATTTTGTAAAAAGGTTAGAATTGGCTGAAATAAGTTGAAACTTCTTTTAGAAAACAGCCAAGGTCCAGAAACGGTGTAAGATCAATGGACACCCATATGATATTATAATACTGTTCCTATCACTTACGTAATTATACTTCAAATATTTATATTGAAAGAGCAGACCAAATTATTTTTACCTTACCTTGTTAAAGAAAAGCAATTGCTTCTCTTCCTTGTAACTTGCACTGTTAATTTCTAATAATATAATAAATTTAAAAATTTATCTTCTATCTCTACTAGAATGTAAGTTCTATGGAGTAGGAATTCTCTCTCTCTCTCTCTGTTGTATCTAGTATTTAGAAAAGTGCCTGTCATATAATAAGGATTTGATAAATAGATCATTGTTCTCCTTTAGTCTTGTGTGGTTCTAGTCTTTCAGTTAAAAAAAATTATCTGTAAAAACTAGAACACAAAACAAAATCACAAAAAAATGAGAACATTATAAAAGTAAATGTACTCTTTTTAAGGAAAATCAGAAGTGATCTGAACATTGGTATCCAACTAAGAGGCAGAGATTAGAAGTCATTTTTGTTGACAAAGGCTTGTGGGGGATAGGAGTGTGAATGTCCAAATTCACAGATTTACTGAATCCAAAACTTGCATTCAACAGTTCTTCCTTTGGTAAACATTATAGAATACTCCAAATAAATATTCTATGAATCACCGCTAATGCCATAACCTTATTTAGGTAAACCCAAACCTGCTTTTCAACCCTGACAATAGCTTGGCTTTTTAGAGTGATTCCAGTTACTGCTTAATGACTTTCCTGAAAATCATACAACAGCAGTTTAATTCTCAAGATATCACTTCCGCTGACAGATACCAGGCTGACCGAGAGATGCGGGGAGTCTACTGCAGAACCCCATTTCTGAAAGTTGGCTATTCTGTATATATGTTATTGTATTACTTGAAAAGCCATTTGAGAGAGCGCCTCTAAAAAGTGGAAGAACTGGGTATTTCCTAACTAAAGTTTTAAGAGAACAATTTCAAGAAATGACCAGTTTCAGTTTGGAGTTCTCTAAGGGATTTGGTTCACCTTCATCATTGATCTTTCTGTCTGAAGTGTTCATTTACCATCCTGACATAATCTAGGGCTGCACTGCGTGATGTTGATGATACTTTTGTCAACGTGAAGAATGCAGTGCCATTGTTACAGAAATCGTACAAGAAACAGAGACCTTAATGTGTACCATCTGTTTTACAAAAAAGCTCAATGTGGTAATGCATTTGCAATACCAGAAGCAATATCTCTAAGACATGAAATGAACATATGTTGTCTAAGAGCCTTCAGGCTGACATTGAAAAAGAGAAAAGATAGTACTTCAAGGCAAATACTGTCCCAGTAGAAAGACTGCCAGATCCAATATGGCTCAGCCTATTGACAAGTCTCTGGTGAACAACTTCATATAAAGATTTTCACATTGTTATGAGTTGTACGGCTCTCTGGCCCATCTTTTCAGCATGGGTAAAATAGTGGAAAACACCTTCTTTGTCACTCTGGGTACTTTTCTGTTTCAGAGCAACAGATGTTGTCAGAAAACGTCACATCATACAATAAAGTGCTTGAATGATTATTTCTAGAGCTGGAGTGAAATTGAACGGTGTCTTCTGATGAGTGAGCAGGTAGTTTTAAAAACAGAGCTGAAAATGCAACTACTGAAAGCTTACTAAAATATCTAGCTATTTAACATAAATGTAAATTATGAATTTTATGAATGGTTTTTCATAAATGAAATTTTGTGAATGAATTTTCATATATTGAATATCAAATGAAAAATTCTGACCTCATTTTTCTAGGTGCACTCTAATATAAAATTGTAATATTTTACAATGTAAAATTTAAATATACATACATGTGAATATTGCAGTATGTACAAAGCCATAAGACTGTATGTGTGTGTTATGTTTGTATAAGGGAGCATTACAAGAAGTTATAAAGGTCAAATGATGAATTATTAAGCCCATTAGAATGAGGAATAGTTAACTAGCTTAACAAGTGTTAGTTTGCTTATATTTCAGTTTCAAAGATTCAATATGGGTTTAAGTTATATTATGCCATAATCAGGCTTAGTTCTTCATAAACATGTCAACATGAAATATAAGCCTTACATTTGAAAACCAGTTGAAAAAATACGGCAGTGTACTTGGAGCCAGGAGATCTGGCTTTGAGTCTCCAATCTCCTACTCATAAGGTGCGTGACCTGAGGTAAGTCTGACCTTGGGTCACACTTCAAGGCCTCAGTTACTTCAACTATAAAGAAGGGAGTTGAACTAAATGATCTCTAAGGTTCTTTCCAAATTTAAGAATTAAATTCTAATTACAAATAGGCAATCATTAAGGCACAGTTTAAAATGGGGAAAAAAGAATTTGAAATATAAAGTCAAGATAATTAATTAACCCATTTATTTTCTGTATAAAACTAAACACTGATGTATAGAAAAGTCCAGTTACACAAGCTATACTCATAGAAGAGATCTAATTTTGCATGTCTATCAATTTCACATTACATAAATTTTTGTTCATATTCTTTCTAAACCTTACTTAGGAAAAAACCAGAAAACCCTTCTTTGTGACTAGCCTGTTAGCTATTGGGCAGGTAAAAGATAATAATGAGATGCCCTCTAACACAATAACCATACTTCTATGTTTCCAAAACTTTTTTGGATCTAGAAGTAGTTCTTTGATGATCATTGATGAAAAGTTATTTTTTAAAATGATCTCCATTTTCTCTTTAAATGAACTCTTCCTGAGAGCTGTCATGGCCTGCTAAAGGTCCCGGATTTATTCCAGGCATCCCTAATGCTGTTCAAGTTATGATCCAAGGATGGCTCTAATCAGGAGATTTTTGGCTTTCCTCAGGGTGGTATTCTAGGCACCAGGTGTATCCTCTTCTCCCAACCCACCAATCCTTAGTGTAATAACTCTTTGGATTATGTCTCTCATAAGAAGAGCCTGGGTTGTTCACTAATTGTTCTCTGGTATATGCTACAGATAGAAACTCCCAACATAAAAACATACATCTGGCTTCTGAGCTGGGATTTATATAGGAAGCTTTTCCACATCCTATTCTGAAGTCGTGTTCTTACTTTAATCACTAACTTCTAATTTCCTTATCACACCCTAAATCTAGTCCCGGATCCCATCACCTCCTTACTCTTTTGTTACCCAGCTTCTGCTAGTGGTGATATATACTATGCTACCCCGAAGAGCTCCTCAGAGCAGCGAATGCTCTGGTTAGCCTTGAATTTAAAGCTTTATTCAAATGGCTGCCTGGTCTCTTGACCTGCCAACAGTCAGGGGTGGATCGACGGGAATTCTTCTCTTCACTATGGGTCAGAGGGAAGTCACTGATGAAATTCACTTCCAACCACACAAAGTTCAAAGGCACTGGCTTGAGTGGTGCGTGTGTTTATTCAGGAACATGTGGATCTGATGAGTGTGAGGAGATTGGTGCAGTATGGCTCAGATGCAAGTCGTTGAGTATAATTGATTTTTAATGGGCTGGCTACCTGCCACCAGATGTTCATCAATTAGGTACGCTTTAAAAACCAACACAGCTGCTTATTTCACGCTGACTATCCAGTGGCTGAGGTACTGTTACACAGCATAAGAAATCATCTCTGTGCTGCGTGACCATACCTTCAGTTTGCTCTCCACCGGTCATGATGTAGATCTATAATTGTTAATAGCACCCCCTTTCTCTCTCTCAAAATGTCTCATTTTGGACAATAAATCACATGGGCATTCTACCTACTTATCACGCTATTCCATATACTGTACAAAGTTAAGTTAGACTTAGATCTTGCCTTATTGCAGCAAATAATTCATATTAACATCATACACAAAGTAAGTCTTATTCTGAATATCATTAAATTTTAGAGCTAGAAAGAGCTTTTTGATTGCATTTAGTCCAATGCTCCATAAGAACTGGTTCGTGAATTGGTGAGTTAATTTCTAGCAACTTACTTCTGCTTCTCCTGCACCTATTTGCAAAGCATAATCCCAATTTCCTCCCTTCATTCTTCCTTTCTCTTTCTCTCTCCTCTTCTAGACTGTATCTGGGGCTGGCTTATTTTCTTATCTTGCAGGTAAAGCTCATGTCCAGAGAGGATCTTTCCTTCCTTTGAATCAATGTCTCCTCTACACCAAGGTGATCAAATGACCTCACTCTTCTTTATAAAGAAATGGACAATCACTTTTAGGCAAAAAGCAAGTAACTTACAAATATATTGTACGATAATTTAATTTTATGTATACAATGAAGAACACAGTATTATTAGAAAAGGATTTTCTGCCATCTTAGTCATGTCATTTTTCGTCATAACATATCTTTAAAAAAAAATTAACCTCCTCCATATTGTTACACTGGGCTGTGAGATAATTGCCTACTGAATAATTTTGATTAGGGCTGGCCCAGCCCATACCTATGGAGACCATTTTTTTCCCTGAGTCTCTACTGATCTCCAGGAAATATTTATCCTCTACTGGCTGTAAACGCTAATATTTATTTACACAATTTTTTTTACACTTTTTAAATTTAATTTTCATTTTTGTCAAAGTAGTCGATGTAGAGGCTTTTAAAAATCATATAGTCCTAAAATCTATGATGAAATACAGCAGTCCCATTCCCCAGTGGCAATCACTTTCAAACTTTTTAGTTATTTCTTTTTTGTAGTTACCTTCATATTTCTAAGTAATGTATCTAGTTTATTAGTTCTTGATTTTTCAGTTTTAGGTTTCTTCCTGTTCTAGAGGGTTTACAACAATCCTCCACTGCTAACATACTTTCGATACCGGCTCAAGACAAGGTTGACATAAAGGAAGCCATACTGTAGAAAAGAAACCCTATTGTAACTTTGAATGACCTCTGATTAACTAGCCCAGACATGTTCTGTGGGTTTTATGGCCCCTCCCAGCTGCTATAAGTTGATAACTTTGTTCTTTTGAGTTCCTTAGAAATGTGATGACCCCTCAGCAGAGAGTCTGTGCTGATAGCCATCATCAATGACAACTGAAAGATCAGGGTATAGGGCATTGCTCCAGTCTCTCATGCATATCCAGTAAAACAAAAGACTGTCAGGAACTGAGATCAGATGTCTGCCCCACCTGGAGATCAGATGGATGCTCCCACCCTGAGACCAGATGCCTTCCCCACCTGAAGATCAGCCCCGTATATAACTGGCCTGTGGTCTTTGTTCTGTAAGATGGGTTTTTGGACATGAGTCCATCTTCCCTCTCGCCAGCAAGCTATAATAAAAAGTCTTTTCTCTCCTACCACCTTGCCTCTTGACTATTGGCACGTCTTACGGCGGGCAGACGAATCCCCTTTTGGGCAGTAACACTTTCCCTCTCCTCATCCTCCTAATATACCACAATTTTGGTTAATTAAAAAATTGGCATTTGCATTGTTGTGAATAGGTCAATATGTATAAAGGTAAAGCTATGTAGTATACTATGATCATATTTTCTTTTTTATGCAACTTTTTCTCAACTTGGAAATATAGCTACCTATTTTTCTGTTGTTTCTTTAGTTTTAGTTTTGTTTGTTTAGTTTTTTGTGCATCTATCATTTATTTGACATCTCTAACTTTCTCCCGAGCCTATAAATCTCCTCTCAACTCACTCAAACACTGGATAATTTATAAGTTCCTTTTTATTTTCTTTGAAATAGCCTCTCGGAGACTGGGTCCTTCTACTCCAATCTGTAGCCTCAGGAAGAAGGCATTGTTATTGTTGTTGCTGCTGTTATTTCTCTTATCGACCATTAATGTTGAGAAATCCAATACCATTCTGATGCCTGAATTGCCACACCTTAGTGGCTTAAAACAAAGTAAAATTATCTTAGCATCCTGGAGGACAGAAGTCTGAAATGGGTGTCACTGGGCTAAAATCAAGGTGCCAGCAGCCTGCATTCCTTTCTGGAGACTCTAGGGAAGAATCTCTTTCCTTACCTTTTCTAGCTTCTAGAGGCCACTGCATTCCTTGGCTTGTCGCCCTTCCCTCGATCTTCAGAGCCAGTAATGACCAGTTTTCTTTCTCACATTGCATCACTCTGACAATGACTCTTCTGCCTCCCACTTCCACATTTCCAGACCTTTGTGATTACTTTGGGCCAACCCTGATAATCCAGGATAATGTCCTTATTTTATAGTCAGCTGATTAGCAATTTAATCCCCCTTTGCTATGTAAGCTAACATATTCGCAGGGTTCAGGGAGTAGAACATGGACATCTTTGGGAGGCCATTATCCTGCCTATCCCAGGCTCTTGCGTGCCAATACAAGCTACTAAACATTCAACTTCCTCTTCAACATTTCCACTTAGATGTCTAATTCACATCTCAAACCAATTCAAAACCAACTGTTGATTTCCATCCTCCACAAACCTGTTCTCTCTTTAGTTTTCCATATCTCAGTAACGAGGCAAGTCAAATTTTTTAATTGCCAAAACAAGTTACTGATGCCTTATATATTCTTATATCTGCATCAAATCCATCAGCAAGTTCTGTTTGCTCTATTTTCAAAACATATCTAGATTCAGCACTTCTTCTCACCTTGCTTCCATACTTCTAGTTATCCAGAACAGTTCTTAGAATATCATAAGTATTAACAAGCACCTTATGAATGAGCTAATGAATGTAGTCTTTCCCAATTACATGATCACATATATATTTAAGTATCTTCTATCCTGGCTTATCGTTTTCTCTTTATTTGATTACATTTAACCTTTAATTCAGGTGATAATTTTATTGGTTTATAATAGATATACCTTTGATAAACAAATATTTGTTCTCAGTGCAAACTATGGAATATATGGTTTAGTCAGGATTCTTAATTTAAAAACAACAGAAATGGTTAACTTAAGCAGTCAATAAATTTATTCTAAATACATGTGGCAGAAAAAGTTAGCAGAATGTTTGGAAAAGCAGGTCTTGAAAATAGGTAGGAATCAGGGCAGCTAATTATCCACCACTGCAGCAACCCTATTATATAAATTAAGGGGTCGGGCATTGGATTTTCTTTCTCCTTCTTTCTTTTACAATTTTATGATTTCTAAAATTTTCCTCATAGCAATATTAGTTTTATATAGCAACCATTCTTAATTTACCCCATTATTAAATTGGGGGAAAACATGATCAACTATAAATGAAAATTATACAAGATAAAGGCACATAATTTGGGTTTACTAAATCTTCTGTTTAATGTTCTTTTAATCTATTAAATTTCCACATTATAATCAATGTCCACTTATTTTTGCATTTCCTCTTACCTATAAGTTATGTTGATTACAAAGAGAAGCTGATCAATACATTTGATGTTTTTGAACTCTGATTACCTAAATATCAAAAGTTTTTTAAAATTAAGATCCTTGATATTCAAGTAATTCCCTTTGAATGAAGAGGAAACCAAAGGACAAGATGTGGTCCTTAATTCTTTGCAGTTGAAATGCTCTTCATATTAGATTGTGTTTACTCTAAATGGCCAGACATAGTGCAGCTCCATCCTAGTTTGCAATGCATGTGACTCACACAGTTAATAGTAGTGGGTCAAACAGTGGTGACTAATAAGGCTAATAAGACCTATTCTATGTTGGAGCTAACAAATCCTTTATCAGTACTTCAACCACTCTGCTTATGTGGCTTCATTGTTAAGATTATGCCTTTCATCTATGGAAACCAATCCCTTTCATATACAATTTCAGCAAGAAGCTTATAAAATGTGTATTAAAGCAGTATTGACTTGTCTAACAATAAAAAGTACAATTAGGCTTCCAACACAGAGAATTTCTAATTTGCATAAAAACCTCTCTAACCTATTCCTTTTACTGCAGAATATAACCAAAAGGTTATATTCTGTTCCATGCACCAGTAATTACTCTAAAATCACTAGATAGATGTACCTATGTAATATTGTTCAGTTCTTTATGCAGATCATTAAAACTGAATTTATATGCAAGATGTATCAATAGGAAAATACTATTAAAATCATTATAAAAAATGACCAAGCACAATGGATTCCTTTTACATAATATCACATAATGTAATAATTTAAGATAGTTTCTTACTGAGAGCCGCTGTCTTGATAAAAATCATCCCAAGATTAAGACTAAAGACATACTTTTATCACACCTTTTAATTTACATAATGTATAATTTTAAAAGATGACTTTTAATTATCAGAAAGCGTGATTATGAACAGACTTTACGTAAAAAGTAGGTAAACCGATTTGAAACTTGTGATTATTTTAAGAGTACTGGAAGTGTTTATAATGGAACATTTTTCTTTCAGAATACAGGTTGTTCCCTGGCCATGTATGATCTCTATCAAATAAACGCATGCTTCTCTTGTGTGCCTGAGAATTTTAATTCCACTTTTAAAATATTGGAAACTTGTGTGACTCTTGTGATTCTTGTGCTCTTTGATTTCCTTAAATGACTCCTTGGAGGAAAAGGTTAGAGCCTGGCTGATGCTCCACTTCTTTGCAAAGGTGGCATGAAAATGCTTTGTGAGCACCATTGATGAGCCTTCTCGTGGTTGTCTAATAAAGAGCAGTGCTGCTCCACCAGGGTAACACAGAATGACATTGCCTCAGGTCACTTCAGGGCATGTCACATCATGTACTGCAACATAACCTGATGTAACCTGATCCAACAGGTCAGGTGCCTGTTGCCTATTTGTAGGAAATACTTTTTTATTTCTCCTCCAGAAGAGAGGCCACGTCCCCATGTATAACGAAGTGTCAGTTCTAGCTCTGGGTCCAAGGAATGGCAATAGAAATCCTTTCCTTTCCAATTATAGTGGACTCTCTTCAGCACTGAGTTACTTAGAGTGCGTGTCATTAACAAGAATGTAGTTGTGCTTATTGAAAGTGCGTTGAAGGAAATCTGCCTTAAGCAGCGCAAATTTAAGATGGGCAAAGTTGTAGTAGACACAGAATGCCTTATTTTTTTTTATTTTTTTATTTTTTGTTAGAAAGACCAGCCCTGAGCTAACATCTGTAGCTAATCTTCCTCTTTTTGCTGAGGAAGACTGGCCCTGGGCTAACATCCGTGCCCATCTTCCTCCACTTTATATGGGACGCCGCCACAGCATGGCTGACAGGCAGTGTGACGGAGGGTGCCCGGGATCCGAACCGGCGAACCCCGGGCTGCCAAGCGCGAACTAAACCGCTGCGCCACTGGGCCGGCCCCTGGAATGCCTTATTTTTAAAAAATAGCAATAAAAACAGGAAGGCAGAGAGGAAAAAAAGTGATGAAACAAGTAACAGTTAACAAAACAGCATTCTTTTACCAAAGAGAATTATTATATTTTCTAGGAAAAATGAATAAATAAATGGCCAAGCAAGTGGGGTTTTTTTAATTTTAAGATTACTGTTAACCAAGGTAATTGATTAGAGAGTTACTTGTATTGTTCCATTCCTGAATTAATCAATGTGGTTATCCTCTGTACTGGGTGCATTTAGGTATATAAAAGAGGCATAACATCCAGTGCCCATCTTTAATAGGCTTAGCTGAATAAAGAAACAAAACGAGTGTACACTGCATGCCTGAGATTGAGTAAATGCTCAACTCAAGGCTATCACCTGTAAATCCTAGATAGAGAAAGAAAAGAACATTGCCTGGAGTAGGAAAGAAGGCCTCGGGGACTTAAATTTATTATTACCTGGTTTGTGTTTAATTTTCTAATTTCACAAGGAAATCCAAGTTTATTAAAAGGTTAAAAACACATGTAGTTCACTAGAAGTGGTGAACTTTAGAAACATCTAGCTTAACTATAAAGGTAAAAGGAATGCCCTTTTAAAATATTTCTTAGGCAGGCAAAAGAATTAATTATTTAGGAATAAGACTATAGGATTCATCACTAATAAATCCGAAATGAAAGGAAAATCATATAGCAGTGCTATAAAAATTCACTTTTAAAAAGTTTACACATGCTTATGTAAAAGAGGATCACCTGTGTAACCAGTTACTTTTAATTAGTTAGTTGACATGAACCTGAACTTATTCGTCTATAATCTGTTAGGTGTTAAGGAGAATTGAGTAAAAGGAACAGTTTAAGATCTGAACCAACTTTTTGTGAGAGATAAGAGTTTCATATTTGTGTTAACTTACGGAGTGATGCTCTTTCTTCCTGAATTTATATGAGGAAACAAGAAGGACATGTACAAGGGGTAAAAATGGTGAAGGCGGGCTTTATATTTTTACAAAGCAGTTTGTCTATTTCATCAGTAAAACTATAGATTTTTCAGATCAAAGATAGAGATAAATATTGTGTTTACTAGCATGTTATCATCTAAGGCAAATATGAGCCTTTTCAGAATTATCCATCATTTCCAGTAATCTGTCCCATTATTTACAAATTCCCTCCATTAGTTCCTATAATTAAGATATGACTGTGCATATATTATAGGTAAAGGACTATAATGCACTAATATATGCATGAAGAACAAACCATTAATAAACACAGATGTCAGAATTCAGTCCATAATTTTATTTCAAAGGACAATTGGTGTTCAGCTTAAATAAAACCTGTGCCTCCAAGTGTATACTTTGCTATTACCTAAATATGTATAAAATATTTGAAGTCTCAGATATACAGATATGCTTTCTTGCCTTGTAATCAAAATTAAAAGCTTTAAATAAATCAAATAAATCAAAGTGAATTTTCATAGTTGAAAAAAAAAGACCATTCAAAGTAATGGAATGTTGTGGTTATTAGTTATCTGTTAATTCATCTCTATTGTGCCAGTGTTCACAACTATGTCATTTATTTTAACCAATTACATAAATAATTCACTTTAAATTGATACTGATGAAAACAAAAATAATTTTGTGCTTCTCCTCTACAAGCTAGTGGGCGCTGACTTAGAGATTATTGAACTATTCTGAGTTGATTTTTTTGAGCACAAAACTGAGAAGTGCCCAGAAACTATAAACTATTGCTAAACACTACTAGAGGAGTTTTGGTGGCTCATATTTCACTAAAATGTTTCAGCGCGTGTGTCATCTTTGTGGACCACGCTCTTTTCTTTTTTTTTGCCTCCTCTCTGTTTGCTTCTTTCTTTTTCTGAAATGCCCAAAGAGGGATGTGGATGAAAACCATAGTCATCTGACTGTCTAACACTCCACTGTCATCAAGTTTGGCATCTCACACATTAGATTGTTTGACCAGTTACAAAGCATGATGGAACCATAAAACGGCAGCTCCTGGATGGAGCTATAAGAAGGCAGTTGTTAATAGTTGCCAAAAGAGAACCAAAACCATTCTTATATGATGATAAAGCGAATGAGACAGGAATTCTACTTCCTCCCCAACTCCATTGCCCTCAGATGAGCTAAGGGGATAAATAGCATATTCCCTCCTAATTTTCACAAAAACCTTTCTCAGACACAGTAGAACAATGGGAGAATACAAGTTCTATTTTTCTTTGTCTTGAAACTTAGCTCACAAAGAAAGTTCACACTATGTAAAGATTTTCACAGTTATGTACTAACAAGTCTGCAGGATTTGCTGTACTTATACAAGGAAGTCAGACTTGAAAATAAAACCGTTTTTCTGTTTGTGGACTCAATGATGAACATATGGTCAACACCTGGAATTTATAGAGGGCTTTACCTAATAAAACCTTCTGAGACATTCCAAGAATGACAACAAAGTGATGGCATGGAGCAGAACTGCCAAAGGTAATCTTCTTCACCTTCTGGTTCTTTTAAAGCAGAAAACATAAAACTAACAACTTAGTGCCCCCCAAATGCTTATGAAATGTGCATTAAAGAGGTGGGAGCCCAAGTTCTCTGACAAAGGTACCATTATATCATGACTCTGAGTGTCTTTCTGGATTGTCTCAGAAAGAACTAGTTTATGAGGAAGATGACTGATTGGTAAGCATACTATTAATAAGTAGAGTAAGAGTGCAAGATCAAGTTCAAAGTTTAGAAAGTTTTACTTAGAATGTTTTTATAATGGAATGCATTCTTAAGTGATAAAACCATATACAACATTGACTTATGATTTTATAAAAATCTATTAAATTTGGCTGCAACTTAGGGAAATGTCATTCGCAAGATGACTCTAAGCTCAGTATAGACTTTAAAACTGAAATTTCCAATCAGGAAAAGTTGATGAGATCCAGATTGAAAAAGAAGGATTGTTAAGGCATCAGGCTAAGACAGCTTAACTTTTAAAGAATACAAATATCTTCACAAATGTAAATCAAAATAACATAGCCAAAATATTTTCTATATTTTGCACATAATAAGGGTTATTTTCAAAGATAATTACAAAATAACAATTAACCCCAGTCCTGAGCCTCTCCTCACCCCAGTTGAGACCTCAGCAGCTTCTAATATCTCAACCAAGATTTAATATACTTTTATGATATCTCCCCAAGCCCATCAGTCCTCACACTCTTCTCCTTCTCTCCAGGAGTCAGAGTCAAATGGACAGAAGAAAGAAGTTATTTCATTCAAAAATGTGCAAAAATAAAGTAATTGACTATCGGTTGGTTATCAGAGTTAAGTGCTATAAATACCTCTCAAGGACCAAAAAACAAAAAAACAAAAACTCTCCCTATTGTACCTCCCAGAAATCAGTCAGTTGATACCTTCTACAACTATCAGATAACAATGTTACTGCAGCATGGAGAAGAGAAGAAACGACAGCCCATTTAGAAGAGCTGGCCTTGCTTTAAAGAGGGTACTGAGGAGTCTGCAGGGTAGCTGGGGTGTGCGTACTAAGGACCAAACAGAAACAGAGACATGCTCTGTGGTAGTGGAGAAGACCATTTGTGGCAGGGTTGATGTCAGTCAAGAATCAAGAATGGTGCTTATGGTGATGGATTGTAGTTAGTCTTTGGCTGGTGAACGTGATATAATCTACACAGAAATAGAAATATAATGATGTATACCTGAGAATTATATAATGTTATAAACCAATGTTACCTCAATAAAAAATAAACTAATTAATTAAAGAATGGTGCTTATACCCTTAAGTTACTTTTCCTTAGAGTTCTTTTTAAATAGGTAATCTTATGTTTGGAATGATCTCTTACTTCTACCAGAATACAGAAGAATGGAATTTCTTTCTTCTATTATGGCTCATTCTTTTGCTGAAAAAAATGTATGAAAGTTACCAGTTGGGAAAATCACCATTGGGGCATTTAGTTTATTATTGGTGTAGAAGTATAAAAAGCCTAACCAGTCCAAGAAAATATTGTTCATCTTTTACTCTCACCCCAATTCTCTCTCTTAACCTGGGGAATAAATGGATAGTACAATAACTTATAAAGTCTTTCTCACAGCTCATTGATCATAAACCATTGTTTGGTAGCTGATGCCTAATAAATAAACATTTAAAATTAGTCAGGAACTGAAATTTTGGTTATCAAAAATGTTATAAGACTTTAACCTCATGAGTTTTTAAATATCTTTCATTATACATGTGTCTTGCACTTAGAATTCCTTTGTTTTATGTTCTAATTTATTTGTATTAAATTTAAATACACTTATAACAACAAAAAAATGAAGACTTTGTAGCACATTCTCAATACTCTTATTTGGTAAGAATTTAGATTTTAAGTTAATCATTAAAAGTAAAGGTAAATAATAGCAAATAGAACCCAAAGCAAAATCATAGCAAAGAGTGACCAAAGAATTAGGAGGAGAGTTTGCAGCAAATAGTGGTCATAGAAAGCACTAAAATTTCTTAACTAATGCCAATCATTAAAGTTAATGGAAAACTCAGAGCAACTGCTAATAATTGAAGTCAATAGAGAATTGATAGCACATGCTGATCAGCAATGTTAATGGAAAAATTCTCACACCAAACTGCTCGTTTTCAGATGTCATCTCAGAATAGCAAAAAGCTGTAAGTGTGAGTTTTGACTCTTATGTTGACATTTTCCATTTCTTTGTATTAATCACGTGTATGGGATGTGAAATAGGCACAGCCTATTGTGGCAACGGGGGTTTAATTATGACTCCAAATGTATTTGCAAAAGTGTATTTCTTAAGACTTTTGTGCCCCGGAAATGGAAATGATCACCTGATAATTGTGCACAGGATCCCCAAGAGCTGTCTAGCATGATAATCTGCTCTGCAGATTTGGAATTGTGAAAGGCCTCTTTTCTTCTTCGGATCAAATGCCACTGGTTTTCTCAGCACATAAAGAAATCAACAGTCCCACAGATAATGTGTAGTATGAAAATGTAACCTTTCCTGCCCTCTCTCTAACTAAACAAAGAACTTTTTGCACATGATCACAGCCCTGAATTTATTCTTGTTATTTCACATTTGCTGGGTTCAATTATTAGATTGATTGTACAGGGTAAGCTATCCAACAAGCATGATGGTCATCGAGGTAATAGCATTTAGAAGACAGGAATCGTGTGGGCAAATATGGGACCAAACTGATGGCATGTAATTAGGTATTATTTGCCAGCACACCTTTTACTGCAATTGCACAGGTTCATTTTTCCTAATTATTCTGTACCTTCCAGATTTTACACATTTGCTTCCTCAGTCTCCTTCCTATTATGCGGTCCTCCATCCTACTTGTGTACTCAAAACTTATTTATCCTTTAATACCCAGCCTAATCCCACCTCTACTATGAAACATTTTCTGATTATCCTGATTTCACTTATTTGCATCAACAAGCATTCCTTGTCTGTATTGCAGACTTGATATTCATACAGTCCTGTATTATTTGACATATATTGTTATTTAAATATTACTCAGTCCAACCAATGTCTCACCATGAGATAATAAACTTCTTTTAACCAAAAGAGTCTGGTATTTCTTTGCCTTGCCCACAGTGCATAAATCAGAGGCTGCCACATAAGGAGATAGCATTAAAAAAAAAAAAAAAAAAAGAGTGAGAGGACCATTGAAACTAGAGTCTGATATCTAGATTTAGTATTAATTAGCTTTGTCGTTTAGAAACCCTGGGAGATTTCCCAGGTTACCTGACCCCCTTGAGCGTCATCTTTCTCATTCAATGAAATGGGAGAATTCCTGGGCTATTTACCTCACATGTGGTCATCAGAAGCAAATGAGACTGCACATGTGAATGCACTATATTCTTATGTGAATGGATATATTACAAATATATCTTATTATTGTAATAAGTGCTTAATAACATTTGAGAATTGTTGTCAATGCATAATTTTCAATTCATAGTTTTCAATTACAGTTTTTAGTTTCTTCTGAGGGAAGACAGAATAGAAAATCTCCCAAATATGTAAACTTGAAAAATAATATAATACGATGCAGTGAGTAAAGGGGAAATGAAGTGATATGGCAGCAAATTGAGCCAGTAACCATCATGGGAGAGATGCTCTGTAGATCTGGAGGCTGACGTAGCACGTGGCTCAATAAGACCAGCATTTTATGTTTCCATACAAAAAGGCTAGTTTAAATGTAAATTATTTTTGAGGGCCAGTATGTTGTAAGTATCTCATTAACTGCTGTAATAAAACTAGATTCTTGTCCTCAAGAAACTGCAGTCTGAAAAACAGAATAATCATTCTATAGGATAAAGATTTATGAGCTATAACATATCAAATAGCTCAGATTCTAAACTTATTATATATTGTCTTCACATTATCCTTTATTTTGACTAAAAGACAAATAAGAATAGCTGTAACAACTCCAGTTCATACACCATACTGAAATTATGAAATATAGATTATCAGCACATGATGTGATAGCTACCAGTGGGTTTTGCATCTGGAGAAGTAGCCAAAGGTGATAGATTCAAGAAGCATGGTTGTGATGACTTTCCTTGAAACTGGTAGATTGAAGAAGCTAAAGCGTATGTGGGTCCTGATGATGTCAGCCCCAGGTTAATTGCTCAGCACTCAAAAGGGAGTGTTCTTTAGTTCTTCTGGTATCTTTTGAAGACAACTCTCCCAATCCATGAGTTTTGTCTTGGGTCTTGGAAGGTATAGTATGAGTCTGTTATATTTGCTGACCTTTGACCTTGGGAGATTGCTTGGATTCCAGAATTCTCTACTCTAAACCTAACCAAGTGGCCAGAGTTTGCTGGGAGGTCTAAAGTTCTAAGTGCTGTAACTTGAAATATTTCTTAGATCCAGGAGAAAATGCACATTGGACAGAATTCTACACAGATGGTTGGAGATGAGATTTGCAGGATCCCATATGCCTCCTACCTGTCGAAGGTATAGTGGTGTGTGGTGATGACAAGTCTGGAGGCTTTGAGTCTTACAACCGGGAAGCCCTGACGCAGTTTTGAACGAATTTTTCTCCAGTGACTGAGGACAGGATTGAGTGGGGCCTGAGTTGCTTCTCTACCTTAGGGGGAGTCATATGGGTTCGAGATGGCTAGGAAGCTGAAGCTGTGGTCTTCAACCCACCTTACAAAGTATAAGTTTGAAAGAGTAAAAGTTACGCCTACTACATTATCACATATCATTATTATATCCATTGCAAGAAAACTTCACTTTTTCTTTTCTAATGTTGAAGTAATTTGCCCATCTCCATAGTCATTTCTTAATCTTTTAGAAGATCCATGTTGTACCGTGTTTATAAGAAAAAAAATCAAGAGTTGAGCTCTCCATACAGTTGGTATATGAATTCCCATTTTCTTAGTGTGTAGTGATGTGTGTGGATGTAGGGGAGCGTGTGGACACGAGTATATTTACATGATGTTCTCAGTTTGTAGGTTCTCAGGTTTTAGAGAAAGTAAAGAACAAGATAAAAATTTAAAAAATAGTTCAAACAGCATTTTAACTACAATTTTTCTCGATTCACAAATGCCGAGACATTGTAAGGAAAGGCTTGCATTCAACCTTTCTGAAGAAATGAACCAAACTTTTCTATCATTACTTTTTACACTGGTTCCACGTGGGTGGTCTTTTATTTCACAGGGCATATTAATCTCCTATTATACGTGACAGCCGCTACTGTGTGTCATCTCAGTACAGGACAATAAAGTGACTCCAGAGTTCCCTTCTAAACTTAGTGACCAGGCTTCTCTTACTATGACAAATGTTTATGGATTCTTCTAATTACATGTCTGGTTTAAAACTAAGATACCAAGAGAATACAGTTCTCTTTTGTAAAGTTCCCAAGGTTTTTCTATAATAATCAATTACCATAATGAGTTTTTTTAAAGCTTCCATTCATCATTTTCTTAAAATATATAAACTACCAGGATAAAGATAAATAGCCATAGTCAGCATATCCTGAGGCCCTGTAGCAAAGGTTTCCTTTAAATCAAAATCAACTGGAAAACATGTTGGGTTTTATTTCAAAGTCAATCCTGCCTAGGTTAAAAAACAATGTGTAAAACAAAACAAAGAATAAAAGAAAATCCATGACAAGTTGGCTTCATAAGAGGACACTAGACAATGCATCATTATCGTAATCATCCCTGTAGTTCACATGTATTTGCTAAATGGGTCTCACTAGCCGGCTCTTGTACTATTAAAACTAGAAACTAATTCTCTACATGGTCCTTTCCTCACCTATTAACCAAATCTCCTCCTGTTCTGAGAAAAACAGTACCCAAATTGGGAGTTATTTGGAACGCCTTTATCCAAACTAGGGTTTCTCAACCTCGGCAGTTTTGCTATTCTGGGAGGTACAGTTCTTTGTCGTGGGAAACAAGCTCATGCATCATAGGATGTTTGGCAACATCCCTGGCCTCCACCCACCAGACGCCTGCAGCAGACACTCCCTTCCCCTGAACTGTGACAACCAAAACTGTCTCCAGATATTGACAAGTGTTCCTGTGGGTCAAGCCCCTCTCCCTTGAGACCAACTCCTCTAAACTTTCCATAAGCGTTAAATGTGAGAGAATTCAGTAGAATATTCTGGTAGCATAAAAACATTATGAAATTGGGAAAACTAGGGCAAAGAATAGCAGGATGATTTGGCTGGTTAGAGCTTGGGATGAAATTGGGTAAGATTTGGGTGATGCTAGAAGGGATGGTGATGAAGGCATGTAAAGGTTTCCTGTGTCATCTAGCCAAGATTGTTCCTTTTTAAATCACTATTCTTTAATGTGAACTTTTTATAAGATATATTCTTCAAACTCTCTGCTCTTTTCCCCTTAATCTCTCCCTTGGTTATCTTATATCTCATGGCTTTATCATCAACTCTAAGAAGCTCCTACAGCCTTTATCTCTCTTCATAATTTAAAACTTGAATTCAGAATAGCTGCTATACACTTGCACCCAACATTCTCTCTAACACTGCAATTTCTGCTCCATCTGCTATTCTTCTAGACTTTGGGGCTCCCAAAGTTGTGTTCATAGACATAGAAACAGAGGCACTTTTAAGAAAAAAATTTAAAGAAATCTGTATTGCTAACCCTTGCCCTTCCGGTTTATTTTCATGTTGTTATATCCTGTATCGTACCTGATAAGGCAGAACAGGTAGTATACAAAGATTTGAAATAAAAAAACTTCTGAGTCCAGTCCTAGCTTTGCCATATTTTAGCAGTACTACATCAGGCAAATCACATTTTCTGAGTTTGAATTTTCTACTGTATAAAATGGAGCTTCCTCAAAAGGTTCTTATGCAGCTTAAATAAGATACCATATGCAGAGGGGGAAATCAACCAATAAAATGTCTGACATTTAATATGAATTTAATCAAATATGTTGTTTTCCCTTTCCATTGTTGCTACTACTGCTCTGAATGAGGTTCTGGATCATTTCACTCTGGTCTGCATTTTCTTCCCAACTTACCTTCTTACCATCAGCCCTGTGCCTTTGCTCATGTTCTACTAAGAGTATGAAATTGTGCCTGTTTCATCACACCCTTCTTAACATCAGGTGGTCTAGTCTTTCTCGCTCTTTCCTTTGCTCTTGCCTTGGCTCTCTCTACCTTCATTCTTGTCTTCCTTTTATTACTTATCATTGTTGTTTTAATGTGCATTCGTTTGGAAACTAAACATATTGATCATTTGTTGATATCTTTATTGGCCATTCGCATTGATTCATTTGTAAATTGTCTATGATCTTTAATCACCTTTTTTCTATTTCTATGTTCTTATTTTTCTCGTTGGCTTGTAAAAAGTCTTAATATATTAAAAATACTAATTCTTGTCCATACATGTTGAAAAAAAATTTTTTTCAATTTCTGAATGGTGTTTCTAAAGAAAAGGGGAAAGTAACAAAATAAAAGATTGCTAAAATTGACCATATTAAAGTTTTAAAAATTGCCCTATTTTACCTGTATTTAAAAGATGTTTCTTAATATTAAAAATATGTGTATATGTGGATAAATAAAAAGAAAAATTGTTTTGTAAAGGCAGGTAAGTGAAATTACCTGTAACTGTAGTTTTTCTCAGTTGGATTTATCAAGTTCTCTACATACTGGAAACGCTCAGTAACTATTTAATGATAGTGATGGTAATTTAAAAATGATCTCTTTAAAGTATTATTTTGAATATTTGGGGGTTCTCAACTTACAGAATGACAAGATACTCTGGTTACACAGGTTCTTAGCAAGAGTCCAATTCAAAAAATACTAGGCTGGGAGCTAGAAGAATTAAGTTTGAATTCTGCCTCCGTCACTTATTAAGAGCATTTCCTTAGAGAAGCCACCAAGATTTTACAGTTCAGTCTTCCCTGTGTAACTGAAGTATCTTCATCTCTTCCTCGCCTTGTGGATATGATGGACTCAAGAGAAAAAAAGAGAATGAATTAGAAAGATACTGCCAGATAGTCTTACACGTTTTATATCTTAATAGTATTTATTTGCTTGCAAAACTTTTTGTTTTCAAATGAGGTATGAGACATAATGTCAAATCATCATACATAAGAGGGTACTCCCTTAAAATATTTTATGTGATTACTAACATAAACAACTGTTTTCTCTATAATATCATTATTCATTGATTCTGAAAGCTTCTCATTCATTTTTCCTCTCTTGTACATTTCCAAAGAAATATTTTAGACAACTCTAACCAGAATCCTGAGTGCCAAACAATAATGTCTGAGTTGTTCCTAAAAATAAATGTAAATATATACCATCCCAATTAACCTTTAAACTGAAGACATGACCTGCATATCTGAAAGAAAGTAAGAGTCATCTTAAAAGATGGGTATAAATTACCAGAACTACGGTCAGCCTCCTCTCACTAGTATCTTTAGCTTATCATAGACCTTATGAGACATAATTTTTAGATAAATGATACTTGATTTGGTTCTTATTTATGAGGGGAAAATGACTGGGTTGCCTCAAAATAAAATATATCCTACGACAATGACTTATACAGAACATTGAGTTTATGGAAAAAGCAGTGGTCCAGAGAAATAACTTCTTTATTTATGTCAAGGATTTAAAAAATGCTACATTTAATTTTAATATCATGATGAGGAGTGTTCCCCCTGACTGATATGCCTCATTACACTACAGCATGTAGAGTATTTGCCTTATTTAACCATTTTTATCAATCATTTAAAAATGGGCAATGCACTCAAAAAAGACCAAAAAAAAAAAAAAAGTGGTAGATGGGTAGTGCACAGCTTCTTAGATCCACAAAAATTTGCACTCAATTGTAAAGAATAATGAAAAATAAAAACTAAAAGTTTTTTCTGGTAAATCCTGTGCCCATTCATTTAGCAGCCAAAGACAATGCTTGTTAATTGTATAAGTAACTGTAATTCCTATTCGCCACAAAAATCTCCCTCTGCTTTTCTTCTTAATAATTGTTGACTTTCTCTACCTAATTGGACTCATCAAATTTGTGTGACCGTCACCTTCCTGTTCTTTTAGACTCTCTCTTATAATTGTTGCCAGTATTTGTCCTTTCCACTTTTCCGTGGTGCGAAGTCATCTCAATCAGGAACCCCTTGCTTAAGTCCTCTTAAAATGTGAAGATGCAAAGCATGTAAACAGACACAGCAATGACGTGGAAAGTTCCCCCACCCCAAATAATTTCTAGACCAATTCACAAGAGAAAAAAAATTATAAATCAAAACCTTGAGCTTAAATAGAATTCTTCATTCTTCAAAGTATTACTTGTTTCTTTTATTTCGTTGTCATGGTTTGATTCTTCCTCTTCTTTTTCAGATATTCATGTTTTAATTTTCCCTCACCCTTGTCCCTATTCATCTCATTCATAGCATCTTCTGTTTTAAATTCTTGCTTTATAAATTTTTTACTTGTATTTTCTATTATAGATTGTTTCAAATTTATTTTTAAAACACTGGCCTCACATTAGGTGATAGTAGGTGAATATAAGCCCTGACCCTGCCTCTGATTCGGGTCAAATATTTTAACTTCCCTGGGCCTTAGCACCTCTGCTGTAAAAGAAGAATCTTTTTGGCTAAATATTACAATAAGAATTGACTATAAAAATAAGAATATATTTTGTTAAATAGTCATTACATCTCTTTTAGTAGGAAATTAGTGATTTTGTGAGTAAAGGAATATTCAAACAATATCTATTTTTCTTTTCACTTTGTTTATTACATTGCCCTCCACTAGAATATAAGCAACTTAAAAGAACAGGAACTTTGTTTTACTCACAAACTCACAGCTTTAGAACAGTGTTATGGTATAAGGGGGAAAGTCAGAAAGAATATGCAGAATTAAACTAAATTAACAAATATTTGCATTTTTAAAATATCTTAGCAACTCTTCTCAATTGAAAGAACTTTTTTGTTTTGATTAAAATATATTAAAAATTGCTTTACTTATATTTAGTAATCCAGGAAAAAAGCATTCCACCATTAGTGAACTGTCTCAGAGATTCTTAAGGGATCGCTTTTATTTTTTAAAGAGTAATGCTTCAAATTCATCTACCTTATTCTGCCACACTGAAGAGCTATGGGAAAACAAAAAGATTTGCATGGGTAAGTCATAAAAAGCCACAATAGAGCCCTCTGGGGTAATTTTTCAAAATGGCGTACAGTGTTTTAATCGTGTGATTCTCATTGACTTTAATGGGAGTCAGGCAGCTAAAACCACACATACCTCTTTCAAAATGTATCTCTAAGTGTTCTGTCACTAACACTTGTAAGTAATAAAATGGTATACTTTCTTTCTATACGTATAAACATTATCATGTTTATATCAGCATAATTATGAACTTTTTTGTACCATTATAGCTGGGTTTTCATTATGCTCTCACTACCTCTTGATAGCATAAAGACTCAGTTTTCATTGGATGTTGGTAGGACATTTTTTTTTAAACCATATTTGATTGTAGCAAGATAGCATTGTCTTGATGGAAAAAATTTCTTTTTATGTGTACATTTGCATTAAAAATCATCCACTAAGATATTTATTTGTGTCCTTCTGAATACAGCTTTCTAACGTGGAGTTCTAATTTGGGAAAAATATGGCAGTGTGATGATTTTCTGTTACAAAACAAACACAGTCTCAGCACCTTGCTGGCCTACTGAAAATATATGATTTTTAATAAAACGAGAATAAACATTTAAACATTTCTTTCCCAAAATATATTAGTTATGACCTGCAATATGGATATAGTCCTAAATTTCTTCTAAATATAAGCTGTCCACTGTGCCAGATCATATGATGACTTCACAATATGGGCAAATGTTCACCAGAAACCATAAGGCAGTGTCTAATAAAGTCAGCTATTACATAATACAAAAAGCTATTACATAGTAATTCATTTCAACAGTTCTAAAATAGAAAATAAATGAAAAAAATGAATAGGCTAAATACATTAGGCTGTCTAAAATTTTTGCTAGTGTTTAAGCAACACTCACAAGGTATTTTATTATTTTAGGATCTTAGCACTAGAAAGAATATGAATGACCTTATAGCTCAATTTTTCCTTTTTCCTCCCATTTGCAGATGAGCGAACCCAGAGAGAATGATTAAAATATGTTTTTCCTAATTAAAAATTTCTATTAATATGTGGTCATAAAACCATCATTTCACTTCTTAAATCTACTTTTAAAGATAATTTGTATAGAGAGTTTACAGTTTGTGGGCAAGTGTAGACCTCACCCCCTCCTCACCCATACACCCAAGTGAATATAAAGTAGTTAAACAGTTATCTCCCCAAGGTTTTATATTTATTGAAGATGTTCATTTGTTTTTGAGCAAGAGTTCTAAAAGTTTTCTGCTTAGTGGAGAGTTTATCTATACTGACTGAAGAAAATATTTAAGACACCATGTCTTAGTTACCGCTAAGGCAGACACAGGAAACTGACTTTGCAATCAGCTCTGAGCATAATGATAAGACAAATGCTCTTTTATTTTTAGTAACCTGTGGGAACCATGTTATCTGCTTGAGTCTTAAGTAGTCTATTCAGAGAACTGCCAGCTGGATTTGGAACCTCCACGGCTAAGAGGCAGTAGAACACAATAAAGCACATTAATAACTCCCAGTGGTGACTGAGGAGGAAAGAAAGGTATGTGTAATGTGGGATGGTGGGGGCTAAGACAATGGGTTTAAACAGACTGAGTGTCCACCAAGGATGGGGAAAAAGAGAAGGGAATAGGATAGGTTTGTCTACGACTGCAAGAGGCAGTCACTAGGGAGACCCCAGGAGTCCAAACTGAAGTTGAGGGGACGAGTGACGTGGCATAGTGAACATATCCCTGAATCTTTACTCCCACCCTCCCAACACACACAAACACAGAGAGAGAGAGTCTGTGTGTATTGAATAGGTCACTTGAACCTGAAGTGAGGTCATCCTCGTATGTTCTTTCACATTTTGTGTGAGTGCTTGACTGGCTAATGAATGGACCATTTCATTTTGGACTATACCACTACTTCCTTCCATGGTGAAGGAACAGAGCTGAAGTTAGGTGCTTGAGGATAGAACATTAGAGCTTGCAAGGAAGAGAATCAACAGAATTCAGTTGATCCAAGAGGAAGGGCAAATCTAGAATGGACTTATTTTAAAGAAAATGTTTTAACTTTATTTCGCAAAGAGTTTTATCCATTTTGGTATTGGTAACACCATAATAGAACTCCACTTTAAATAATTTTACTTGTTTTATATGCTTCCAGGAATTGTATAATGGGTGGTGTATAGTTATTTTTTGGTGTAGTTAGGTAAATAATAATAATAACTATTATTATTATATTTCATGAGGAAGATTGTCCCTGAGATAACATCTGTGCCAATCTTCCTCTACTTTGTATATGGGACACCATCACAGCATGGCTTGATGAGGGGTGTGTAGATCTGCACCCGGGATCCAAACCCGCAAACCCCGGGCCGCCAAAGTGGAATATGCAAACTTAACCACTATGCCACCAGGCTGGCCCTAGGTAAATTATTTTTAATGAATATTTTTATTATCTTCATGAAGCTTATGAGGTTGTATATTATCATATATTATATATTATATATTTATATATTTTATACAACTGTCCTATATTTATTATAGAAATACCCTTAACTGACAGAATGGGAATTTTGTGTAATGAAAACTTATCAATGTTTACCTTTTCTAAAAGTGTGGCTTATATATTCAGACAAATATTATTAAGGCTAAACAATTTAGGTCAATTATTTTTCTGATATGTGGACTCAACATGAAAAGATTAACCTATAAAGTCTTGTTGGGTGATAAAAACACTACTAGGTAGAGCCAACTATTACAAGTCCTATCAGACACTCTCCTTTCTCTCCCAGTGAACTATTTCTCAGATTGTTCCATGGAGAGGCAGTGATGCATAATGGTTAATAGAATGAGTTCTAGAATATGTTCATGGGTTAAAATCCTCCTTCCACCCCTCATTAGTTCTGTGACTGGGCAAGATACTTAACCTGTCCAAGCCTAATGACATAAGGGTAATAATAGTAGTTACCTTATCCATGTAGACTGCTTACTCCAGTGGACAGCACATAGTAAATGCTAATGAAATGTCAATATTACTATTACAATACTATTATGACTTCTTTGACCTGTCTGTGAACATATGATGTAGTGTTTCCGCTATTCCCCTTTATTTACATCCCTAGATTCTCAGCCTTGCATTTGCTTTGGTAAACTAATTTAGTTCTTACATTGCTGACCTTGCTTCTTTTTATTTCATCTTCTGCTCTGTGAGAAGATGATATTTATCTTGCCAAACCCAGCCTGACAACCCAAGCTTAACTTCTGATATTTGATGATTTACCTTGGTACTTTTGACCCTATATTACACTCTGACTTTAATTAATTCTGCTATACTAAACAAGTAGAAAAGGTCCAAGTTCCCTTGGTTCACACTATTGTCTAGATACACAAATGTTTTATTAACTGTTTCATAATTTATATAATGATAGCAACATTTACTATATTCTGCCATAGGCCTGGCAGGGAAGCTCCAGATAAAAGCTCTCAATGGAGACATTTTTGACACAGCTGTGCTACCAATTACGATTAGCTCACCCTGAAGAATAATCCCCAAATAGGTCATTGATTGTCACTAAATTCCTTATAACCCCGACCCAGCATGCCATCTAGCAAATGTCTCTACTTGGAAGCAGAAGACAAAAAAAAAGGCAATGGCAGAAGACAAAAAAATAAATGTAATGAGTCTGTGCAAATCTGTCACTGCTATTGAGAAAGATTTCTCAAAATGATTGCCACAACAATAGCATCCATTTATCTCTGCCTCGTGACGATCCTTTTGTTTGTGGTTCTAGCCATTGTTTGTATAACCTGGATATAGTGACATTATCTCACAAGAATTCTGCACCATGAATATTTGGACAAGCATTCATAGAGGTTTTGTAATACCACTTTGTTTTATGACCCTCACAAACTTTCTACTAAGAGGCCACATAGGGTCTGGAGATGGGAAGGACATCCAGTACTCTTGCTTCCCAGGACTCCAAAGCTCGGCAACTGTTGCCAGAGTTTGAACTCTGTGTCACAGGTTGAGTTCTCCAGAATTTGAGATTGAGATGAGTTTGGACTGCGGGGGTTAATTAGGGATTAAGACCTGGTGAAGGAGGTGAGGAAGAAGTAGGATTGGGCAGAGGGAGGAGTTGAACTATGATAAAGGCCTAACTAAGCCTTGGTCAACCCCTGGAATCTATGTCCCACTAAACTGGAAAGGCCAGATGTTTATACTTTGGCCTTCACCGATCGTGGGATGTGGATGACCTCAGAAAAGATCAGCCTCGACCCTGACAGCCGGAGGCTGCCTAAAGACAGCATTTCTAGCAGCTGGGCAGCAACTCCTTTCCTGAGGATCCATGCAGTAAATCTCCATGTCCACCACAATATATTTCATATCTACTGGCTTTCAGACAAGTGATCAATTGTATCTGATATCTGATACCTAGCACAGGACATTTTGCATAACACGCTATGTTCAATCGCTTCTTCCTTCTCATCCCCCCTTTATACCACTACCACCCCTCCCCACCACGCACATCTCTGCGCTAGTCATCCTGCACAATTCCTTTATGCAAATGAGATAGGATGCTATAAAGTTCAAGTTCATATGGTTAATACAAGGATAGAACCTTAACCCAGTAGATCCGAGGTCTGTCTGTAAATCCTCTATGTTAGCTACTGAACTATATTGCCTCCACCTGAAGTCACTCAAACACCACATCTATGAACATCAGTATTTTAATCTGGCATGTTTATATATTGACACTATAGTTTTCAAATCTCTCAAAAGACATGCTCTATTTCCTAATTTTACTTTTCACTTCCTTGCTTACTCAGCAGAGATTTCCAAAGTGCATTGCCACATTTATTAAAAATGGATGATAGTTATTAGAAGTATATTGCTGGTAAAAAGGAAAAAAAGAAAAGAAATCTTAGGGGGTATGCAGTATTTTGCTGGTAAAAGATGATGTATATCTCTTAATACCTCAGGTAAATTTGCCAGTCTTAAGCACCGTGTTGACTGTACTAAAAAGTCTGTGATCATTCATATCAATTTCTTGACTATATGTTCCTGGAGAGCAGTCTTCAAAATACATTATTTCTATGAATTGAAATTCTTCTATGTAAGTCCACTATATAAACCCTTTCTTTCATTCAGATCTTCCTCTTGCACATAGCCATCTTTAGTTTCTCTTTCAGCAGGGGCTATCACAAACAAAAAATATAAATTCAAGTCATAAAGCACCTGTTGTTCTGTCTTTCCCCAGTCTAAACTTCTATGAGAGGATCACAGACATATTCATCTGGAATGTACTTAGGCCCCAGTGGAGACTCTAGCTAAAGCTATGAAAGAACTGCTCTAAGTTTTTCCACAATCAAGTGGCAAGCCACTCGCAAGCCAGGTCCATTTAAAGAGTGCAGTAGAGGGGCCCGCCTGGTGGCGCAGCGGTTTAGTTCGCGCCTGGCAGCCCAGGGTTCGCCAGTTCAGATCCTGGCACCCGCCAATACACTGATCGTCAGCCATGCCGTGGCGGCGTCCCATATAAAGTAGAGGAAGATGGGCACGGATGTTAGCCCAGGGCCAGTCTTCCTCAGCAAAAAGAGGAGGATTGGCAACGGATGTTAGCTCAGGGCCCATCTTCCTCACAAAAAAAAAAAAAAAAGATTGCAATAGAAAAGACAAGCAAGTTTGGGGCTTTTTCTCCCATTTACATACTAAGATGATTTAGAGAGCAGACGGCATAGAGGAATTTTTATAGCAATTAAGGTCTATTTTGTTAAGGAATGATCATAACTTGCTCAATTTTAGAACCCTTAGACACATCTTTTAGCAAGGAGACACACACACGTATACATACATACACATACACATACACACACACACAAAATGCAGAATGATCTAATTGTCAATTCTTAAGATTAAGTACTCTTCCTTTGCACTGATGCCTCATAGTATGGGATTGGAAACCATTTAGCTGCTGCAAACCAGAAGACGCTGAAACATTAGTTGCTCACTCATTTTATAATTTATAATATAGAGCAACATGCAAATGGATAAAAATGGCTGTGCCATTTCCTTGATAGTGAAGAACTTTCACATCAATACACTTAAGAATTCATCAGCTACCTGTTATCTACTGTTCCTTCATTATTTCCCATCACCGTCATTAAGCCATTTATTAGCCAAGTTCTTTTCAGTATAAATATAACACCTTAATCCATCCACTCTTGATTCCCACAGATGATTATTTCACAGAATATTGTTGAGTGGCATATTCCCTTTCTGCTTTTCCCAGTACTCATGGGAATTTTTAGAATATAAGACAAACACTCTTATAAACAGTTAACTCTTATAAACAGATAAACATTCTCATAAAACAGTTACATTAAGATGTTTAATTAATAGGCAACACTACATTAAACCCATATAATATTTGTTTTTGTTTGTACTGCATCTCTGATCTTAGATTTTTCTTCTGGTAGCCACGCTACTCAGAACTTTACTAAATGTGCTGGCTGTGTTCCTCTCTCTTTCTCACATTGGACCTACGTTCATTAGAGTGTTCTCTCTTTCTTCCCTTTCTTCACTGGATGTCCTGAATCTCGGAGGGTCACACAAACAGCTGTTCAAAGCATAAGAATAGAATTCCCCGCCACCATGACCAGTCCTTTTCATGTTGAATGGTAATGTACTCTAGCTATCGCTTTCTGAGAATCTATCCATTGTTTGAACAAACCAAATCACTTAGATGGATGATTAAAATTGTAGTTGTGTAGGCTCCATCCCACCCTCCCAACCTAGAGATAGTTGGGAGAATCTCTAGAGATGGAGTCTGGGAATCTGCTTTGTAACAAAGTCCTGTATTAACCCTTGGGCGTATGAAAAATTGAGAACCAATGAATCATTGGAGGATATTTAACCTATTTTCAGTCTATGACTCAATATCAAAGAACTCTTGATGATGTGAGGACCCTGGGGATATCTGGTCACAATGGCTCTGTCAGTAGCTGTTTTGAAGCACTCCTCTGCTCTTAACATTTAACAGTAAAAGATAAAATATAAAAAGAAAAAACAGCAAAACAAAGCTTGACTCAAAGGCAAACCAAACATCTCCTTGGATCAGAAAAGGAACATAAATTCAAATTGCAAAGTGTGGCTGAATGTAAATGATGTTTGGGCTCCTGAGCCAGAAGCTGGCAGAGGAAGTAGGGGCTCAGTTTCCATGTTCCAGACCTACTGCCTGAAGCAGAGGATGCCCAGGGCTCTAAGCTCATGAAGGAGGCTAGAATTCAGGCTATCCAAATTATAGTTTTATGCAAATTATGGGTTTAGGGAAGCAGAAAGATAAAGAACCGTCTTGTGACTGAAAACTAAGCCAAGAGAAAGAAAAAGAAAACTAAACCAAACTAAACCAAAGAACCCCTGCTCAAAATGAAACCCCCTGAAAAGCCAAATTCTAAATCAAATGAAGAAATCTCATACAAAGGAAGACAGCCACCACAATCAACAATTAACAAAATCCACAATTAAAACACGAGTTCACTTCAGATGGAAAAAAACGTAAAGTGCCAATATGACTGAAAATGAAAGTAAATGTAACATGTTAATGATGCTAATTCCATGGGCCTAGAGAGGGAAACAGTATCTCTCTCTCTCCTCTCATTGCATGTCCTCTAAGGTTCTCAATGTCTTGTCAGGGCTCACCCATCTGTATCACAACCCTGTATAACAGTTCTATTAAATCATCTCAACAGAACTGAGAGAGAGTAAGAAAGATTTCAAAGGAGAGCATTACTTCATTTTTATAAATAGGTTAACTGAGATAAAGCAAAAACTTAATTCTAAGTTGAAAAGTTCTACTTGCTTGTTGACTTAGTCATTAGCCTTCTTTATTTCTCTTCTCTAAGCTTGCATCTTTAATTATCTCATGGTGGATAAAGCCCTAAAGTGTCTTGTCCATCATTTGTCTGCAGATGTGGAATAACAATTTAAAACAAGGGTTCTCTAAGCTTTCTCACTGCAGAGTTCACGTTATGCATATTGTGCTATCTCCTTTGACAATATAAATGATGCAAGAGTTTTTTGATTCCCATGTGTCATAGTCAACTACATAGGTTCTAATAGCAAATCATGTGCTAAACTGATTGCGGAGTAGGTGACCGGCAGGTAAACTGGCTGAGGAGACTTCGCCATTCAGAAGGCAGCAACATGAATTATCTACCCATAAGTGATGTCTTTTCATGTGAGACATAATAACATCATTCCGGAAAATGGTTTTCATGACCTCTTACTTGTAGGATATCCAGGAATTATCTGCATGAAGGCATTGACAAGAAGATAGATATGGTGGCCCAGACTTCATTCTCGCATTAACCATGATAAAGACATGTAACACATGATGAGATTTCTAATAAAATATTTTAGAGTTATGTAATTTTTCATACAAAGTAATAACAAAAAAATGGTTTCAAAATTTCTAGGCTCAATCAGTTTTTATCTCAATCTCATATTCTATCACAAAATCTTCAGCTCTGTGATAGTTTTATATGCAGTAACTATGTTGCATATAAACATACATAATGCATATATTGCTTCGCTCTCAAGTGTAAGAAGATTATAGACAAAACTTTATCATGTACATCATCCCGAATCAATGGGAAAGGTGAAAAATATTGTAGGCAACTAAGGATGTCCAAGAGCAGATTGTAGACAGAAATTAGTAATCCTTTACTTTCTTCTTTTCTTCCTTAGTCTTTTTTTGCTTCCTTCCCTCTCTCTTTTCTTCTTTCTATCATTTGTTATTTAAATATTCACTGAAAATTTTTTTCAGACGTTCAAATTTTCACTCTATACCATGTGTGCTGAAACTATAAAAACAGAAAAGGACAATTTGAGCTTACATGGTGTTGCTTTCAAGAGCACTACTTGAATCTGAGGGATGCGCTAGATTCTGCCTGGAATAGTAAGGAATGTCTAGCAGAGAATTTAAGGAATGACCCGAGACCTGGAGGATTAATACAAGTTTGCCATTCAGAGAAGGAGGGGGAGATTGTTCCAGGATGAAGAGGGAGGTGGTCTATGAAGGAGACACAGGTATGAGAAAGCATGTGTTTTCAAGCAATTACAAGGAAGTTGGGTCTGTTCCTTAGTAATAATACTGTCATGGTTAATTTTCTTGTCAACTTGGCTAGGTTATGAGGCCCGGTTGTTTGCTTCAAACTCCAGATGTTGCTGTGAAGGTGTGTAAATGTGATCATCCTCCATAATGTGAGTGGGCCTCATCCAATTGGTTGAAAGCCTTAAGAGCAAAAGCTGAGGTTTCCTGGAGAAGATGGAATTCTGGAAATTTTGTCTCAAGACTGTAACATAGCAATCCTGCCTGTACGTATGTATGTATGTATGTATGTGTGTATGTACGTATTTCTCTCTCTTTCCCTCCCCGCCTTCACTCCCATTGGTTATTTCTCTGGAAAATGCTTACTGATACAAATACTAATACATAGTGACTATTAATTGGGCTATGCACATTTTCATGGCTCGTTTGTTTTATTCCTCATTATAACCATACATGTGAGGCAAAAACAGACAGAAACTGAGACTTATTTAAAAAAGAACAAACTTGCCTAAAGCCAGTAGATTAGAGATGGAGGTATGATTTGAACTTGGTTTTGTGTGACTCCAAGGCCTTCACTTTTAACTACTATACTGCTTGCTTAGAATATAAGTTGTGGGGAGATAATAGATAATATTTAAAAGGGAGTTAATAAACTCAGTATAAGAAAGATCAATCTTCCTACCAAAGAAATTGTTTAAAAATCATCAGTTAGTCTTTTTGGTAAACTGTCCAAGGCACAAGTGGTCCGATTTGTCATCCCTATGTCATTTGACTGCCAACTGGCTTCTCGTCAGCATATCCAGTACGCTTGTCTTCTCTAAAATTATTTGACCTGATTGTTGATTAAATCTAAGCCCTATTTCTGCTTCCTCAATTCCTTCATATTGAAAAATGATGTAGATAAAGAAAGCCATTCTTTAGACATTAAAATGACTATAATGAAATTGGCACGTATGCACAAGTGTGTGTGCATTTTCAGTAGATATTAACATTAACAAGTAAATAATGACATGTAAAGCAATGAGTTCAGTTCTGCCGAAACATGTCAGTCACAGACCCTGCCCTCCAGGAAGTTATAATCTTGTAAAACATGTTCAAAACTAATTATAGCACAAGTATAACACAAGAAATGTCAAATTAGAGTTGGAGATAGTATTATATTACAGATCTTCCTTAACTTATGATAGAGTTATGTCAATAAACCCTTCATAAGTTGAAAATATTAAAAGTCAAAAATGCATTTAATACACCTAACCAACGGAACATCATAGCTTAGTCTTGCCTACCTTACAAAACCTATTCTATAATACATTGTTGGATATCTCATGTAATTTATTGAATACTGTACTGAAAATGTGGGAGCTGCGGCTCGCTGCCACTGCCCAGCATCGTAAGAGCATCGCGCTACATATTGCTAGTCAGGAAAATGATCAATTCCGACTATAGTTTCTACTGAACGCAAATTGCTTTTGCACCATATTAGAATCGAAAAATTGTACATCGAGCCATTATGAGTCAAGGATCATCTGTACAGGTTAAGAAGAGACCACTACATCTTCTATAGTTAAAAATATTAGCAAATCAAGAAATAGACATTTAAGGTATAAGTAAGACAAACATTTTGGTCTTTTTTGTTGTATACTGCAGTGATACGGGTAATTTTAACACAGAGTGGTTTTTACAACAAGAAAATATTACTTTATTGAAAGTTTGTATTTCTTTTGGCTATTTTATTTCTTCCCAAATAACAGGAAAGTCTTTGATGCTTCACATCACCTAATTCTTTAGATTCCTATATATGGTTGTCTGTTCTGCTTCCTGATTTTCCTTTTTTCTTCTTATCACACTCACCTTATTTTGGCTGGCACTTCCAGATTCATCTTCCCACTCTTCTTTTGCATGGGTAAGGGAGAAGAAGTTACCTGGATAGAGTCAGAAGGATGTTTTAGAGTCCTAGACTACCATTCACTTACTGTATGACTTTGGACATAGTCTACAAAAGATAAATGATGATCAGTTTTGGGTACATATTGTAGGATCTCAATTAATATTCATCCTCTTAAAATCTTTTGGTGGTTTCCCATTGCAAATTGGATAAATTTTCAAGTGATATAGCACATTAGTGTGAAAAAGAATGACTTCTGCAATTTGGTCCTAACCTACCCATCTTAGTCCATGCAGGCTGTTAGACTACTACATACTGGGTGGTTTATAAACAACAGAAATTTATTTCTCACAGTTCTGAAGGCTGGAAGAACAATATCAAGGTACAGAGAGATTTGGTGTCTGGTAAGAGCCCGCTTCCTGGTTCATAGAAGGCCTGCTTGTCTCTGTGTCCTCACATGGTGGAAGGAGCAAGGGAGCTCTCTGTGGTCTCTTTTGTAAGGGCACTAATTCTGTTCATGGGGGCTCCACCCTTATGACCTAATCACCTCCTAAAGGCTTTACCTCCAAATACTGTCATATTGGGGATTAGATTTCAACATATGAATTTCATGGGGAAACATTCAGCCTTTAGCACTACAATTCCAATCATTCCCCTGGCCCGCTTTGACATGAACCTTCTGCTAAATGAAGACTAGTCCATTTTACTATTCTAACAATAGATCATTTTCGCCAGTCAAATTTGGTTCTTTACCAGGTAAACATAGAGATTTTGTGGAGTCTAAAGCTTATGCAATTTGAGAGGTCTTCTTTAAGAAGAAAGAAAGGAAGGAAGGAAGGTAGGAAGGAAGGAAGAAAAGAAATGGGGGCAGGAGAGAGGGAGAGAGAAAAGTTGTGAATACAACATAGAGTACAGGTTTTGGAAGAAGTCCATGCCCCTTACATGTCATTTGCTTCCCAGCAAATCTGCCTCTGCTCACTGTACCCTTTAATCAGCTATATCGTTTCCCTTTCTCTGCTTATTAAATATAACCTACTCTCAGCTCAAGTAGTGCCCCCTCTTTAAAGATGGGCAATTGTTTCAAGCCCACTGCAATATTTTTCTCTTCTGAATTCTTCTACCATTTATTATCTACACTCCTAATTTAGTCTGTATTGTATCCTGATTTATATAGTTACTTAAGTTGACATGCACATATGATTTTACCAAATGTTTAATTCCCTGGGTATTGGTTCTGTTCCAACCCCCGCCCCCAATCCAACTTAGTGTTTTGTTTATATTGGTCCTCAATATTTGTTTGTTGATTCATATCAAAGATGATATTTCCAAGATCCTTTTTTTTACTAAAAAGATGGCACAGATTTTATTGTGTTTCATTTAACTATAAATTGTCCCAATTATAATTTCAAAGGCACTAAAGCTATCCAATTAAATTAAATAAAGCACTTCTTATTTATATGTTATATAAAAATGTTTTCAATAAACTAAACTGGTGTGCATAATAGATTTCTTCTAAAAGTTAATGCCCATGAAAATTATGGGACATCTATGTTTCATTTTTGTTACATTTCAATACATTTATATCAGGATAATTTTCTTAAAATTTTTACTAAACCATCAGTTCCATGCATTCTATAGTTTCTTTTCCTAAAGAAGTCTACCTCTAAAAGAGAGTGTTATCCACATGAAAGAGGGTATATTTCTAAATGAAGTGTCATTAAAAGCAGCAGGAAGGAGAGCATTTATGCACCATGTCTTAAACCATCCTTCCTTCATTTGTACTGCTGTTGAAGTGTATTTCTTAAGCCCTTGATGTGACTATATCATCAAAATATAGTAAATTAACATGAATAATCCTCGACTTTTATTATACTGTATCTTTATACATGAAAAGCATATAAGTAGGCATGAAATACCATGAATTTTCTACCCCTAACTGCATTATATAAAGAGCTGTCGTAGGCATATGAAGTGCTTTTAATCCGAATGAACTTCGTTAGCTTTGGATTTAGTTGTGCATTCGGGGTACAAGTTGAAAGTCCTACCTGTTTGCTCAGGCTTTTCTTGGAGTTTGTCTGAGCAACACAGAAGGGATCTAGCGAGATGGAATAGAGGGATTTTAAGAAATAATTATAAGGAAAAGTGCTTTTGAACACTCACAGAGATTTATTTAAGGTGCAACGCATTTCATCTAAAACTGATCAGGAATTGCCTTCTGGGAGCTTCTAGTCAGGACTTCAAGGAGACTTCATCGCCTCTGGACCACCTATCAAGGGTGCCAGGTGTTATTCTGACCGTTGAACACATCTTATTATTTAGGCCTCATAACAACCCTGTGAAGTATATATGGTCATTCTCTTCATTTTACAGATGTCATGTGAAGGCCAGAGAGGTTAAATAACTTGGCCAAGGCTACACAATTAGGTACAAGCAGAGTCAAGATTTGAAGCCAGACAGTCTGGCTCCAGAGGCACTCTTTAGCCGCTCTGGTATGCAGAGTACACAAAATAAATAAATGATAAAGAAGACAAGGACTGTATGTTTAAGTTTACATTTTATTGAGGGATGGCTGTTATCTAAAAGCAGAATAATACATTATTACTAACGTACTACTTAAGAATTGCTTATAAGTAAAATAAAAGGAAATTAAAAGATAAAACACATAAAATGATAAAAAAAGATAAAGATAAAAGATACCATCCATATGGAAGACAACAACTCAGCTAACCCACACATGGCCCTGTGATTTCCATTAGAAATAGAGTGATGCTAGGCGTGTGCATGTGTGTGTGTGTGTATGTGTGTTCATGTGGCAGTTTCTTTTCTCAAAGAATTCCTAATCTGACAGTGAGCCATTCACGTAAATAAATAAACATATCACAGATCAGAATAAGTACTGGAGTAAGGGAATTGAAGCACAGAGCACAGAGCAATGGAAGCACAGAGCACGAAGAGTTTTACTAAATGCTGCTATTCAGGGAGGACTTCCTGGAGGAGGTGATGATATTCAGATATGGAGGCAGTAGCATTTCACTATATAGTGATAAGAGGAGGAGGAGAAATGCCAGACAGAAGTAGGAGCAGAAGCAAAGTCAAAGAAGTGCGATAGCCTGGGATACAGTCAGTGAGCTCCTTACAGTCCAGGGTAGAAGGCTTGAGGGGCACTATGGCAAGGAGGAGTGGGAAAAGATAAGCAGTGGGAGATAAAAATCATGCAGCTGGGTAATAGCCAAGCTGTGAAGGTGTTGTGATGTCTTGGTAATGCATTGGCTCTTTCATTGGAAGCGACAGACTTACCTGTGGTATTTCTAGAATGTAAGGGGGCTGCTTCCTAGGGGAAGTGCTGTTGGAAGACTTCTTGTAGAGCACCAGGAAAGGAGGAAAGGCAGGGTGAACCACTGCACACATTAACATATTGGTTTAACTGAGAAGAAGAAATGGCCTGAATTCAAGAAATGATGGTGTGAATACTATAAAATATGGAATAGAAAGTTAAATAGCACAGTGGATCTTTTTCACTTTAAGCACACAGGGAATAAATGCAGAGAATCTCACCTTTTATATCTACCCAACTGAACAAGGGGCAAGTTTCTCCCATTATACTTAACTGACAGTTGGTTTACTCTTCACAATGCAGCATTAGGTGTCCCGTCTACTAAAAATCCACCAACTAATGAAATAAATTATGATCAATGAAGAAATCACATCATTCCTTTTCAAATTCTATGTCAAGGCACAGGTCAGAATCAAACATACCCTGGCATGCCAGTCTTCAACATTGGCATTTCTAGTGCATTTAAATATTTCTCTGTTAGTCACGGAAAATGTGACGTCCTTTAAATAGAATAATGACCTTATTAGCCCACTATTAGGATATGTACAAACGTCAACAGTTTTTTGTGATGATTGAGTTATATATGGTATATGTAACAGTGCCTGGCATATAGTAAGCGTTAGAAAAGTATAAGCTATTACTGCCATTATCATTTTTATTGATAGTGGTAGCCCGAGTGTCCCTGGGCTGGGATGTTTGGTCTGATGTAATGCCGCTCCTGTGATCAACTACAGATGTTTGCAGGGTGGCTGGCCGGGGCTGTGGATGCAGTGATGACTGTTGGTCAGTAGAGCTAACTGGAATCCACTGAGATAATCTAGCATTTACCATCAGTGAGGTAACCACCTTCACAATACAGAAATCCACAAGCTTGTTTAACAAATGTATTTTCACAGGTGGACACTCACAAATATGAGTACGACTTTAATTGGGAAAAACCACACGATGAGGGTACTCAGCGTTACAATCTACACTAAAGGCAAATCCTGCTGTCTTCAAGCCAGCGGGTGATACTCTTGCATAAGAACCCTAGGATCGCGCCCTTAATTAGCTAATTATTTAGAAATTAGAAAGGAATCACTTAACAAGGAACACACACCCCATGATACAAATGACATGAGTGGTGAGTAAATTCACTTTCAAGAATTAATAAAGAGCGTCAATGACCTGCATATGGTGTTCATGTGTAATTAAAAACAAATTACAGTGTAGAGAAACATTAAACACGCTAGTAAATTAATCTCCTCAATTAAAACAAAAAAAATCTCTCAAAATTTTTGATGGAAAACATATGTATTTTCTGTGTGAAATATGGAAATGATTTCCCTCTGTCTGACTCAGTGTTTGTTTAAAAGAATCAACAAGATTGCTGAAATATATGGGGAATATTTCACTGACACTGGTCAACAAAAAGACCTTGGACAACAACAAAAAACAACCCCCTCCTCATTTGTTTTGACAATTTTTCCCTCTGCTAATTAAAAGTGGTGTACTTGAACAAGTAAAAATAATCCATCATGAATAGTGCTCCTGCCTTTTTTTTTTTTTTTGGAGTTTTCTGTACAATAATAAATACAACATTCCAGATGTGTAACAGGAGACAGAATCACCTAGATTTATGAAGTACTCTCCCAAGTCTCCTTGCAAAAGAGAAAATCCTGGACCTGGTAGGCTACATCCCCATATTAAAACAATCATAGCTTATACTCTGTGAAACTCATGGTAAACCTCAATTAACAATGAAATACTACGAACCTGACTGTTAAAGAATAGTGGGAATATAACCAAGTAATAAAGGTAATACTCCGGGGAAAAATATAACATATCCTCAAACCAACTATGTTATACAAATTGAATTTATTTGAACTTCATCCTACTAATTTTGACATCATCAGTGCTGTCAGCCACTTATCTGTTTGATTGTTTAGCTAGTCACTTATTTCATAATCTTTACCACTAATCTCCTCCAAAAATGTAACTGAGGTAACCTATAAAGATACAAGAAAGAAAACTATAAAAAGAAGAGGAAGTCGATAGGATGGTAGGAAAAATTAGGGTAAATGATATAAGATAAAGCCAAGTGGAAAATTAATGCACCAATACCCAATACAATTTCTCATATACTCTTAAAAATTGGCTACAAGTTTGCCTCCGAGTAGCCTAGAAATCAACCCCAAAATAGAAATATGGTCAGTTACTTAACACACAATTTAAAAATGAAAGCAGGCATGATACATCATTGAAGCCTGATGAAATTTCTGTCCTAGGTTTCATGTACAGAAAGAACCCATGTATTATGGTGAACGATGAACCAAGATAGAAAAGAAGCCAATCAATGCATACCACGTGCGGCCAACATCCTTCCAGTAAATCTAAAGGCAGGTTCTCCATGACTTTCTTAAAATGCTTCAGTAAGCCTATAAGCCAATCAAAATAATCTGGTTTAGTTTTCCATGACCTGGATTACTCCAAGGACATCACTTGGATTATGGAAGGGCTAAAAATACTTTAATTAGTGGTTCTTAAAGTGTGGTCCCCAGACAAGCGGCATCAGCATCACCTGGGAACTTCTTCGAAATACAAATTCTTGGGTTCCATCTCAGACCTTCTGAATCAGAAACTCTGGGAGTGAGGCCCAACAATTAATTAAACTGCAGGTTGGATAAAGATAACAAGGTAAATGTATAGTTGAAAAACGCAAATAAAATGTTTACACAACACATACCTTTTAGTGTTTCTGGAGTATATATTGTGAAATGAATGAGTTGGTCAAAGGAAACTAAATGAACAGAGGAAAGAATTCATGAATTTAGAGGGTGTTTCAGTGAGGAGTTGTTATTTTAGGAAATCTTATGTACTTAGTAGAGAAGGTGAGGAATGGAGTGATAAAAGGGGTGAGGGGAAATAGGCTACGTTACTCGTAACAAAAATATGTGATCCCAGGGATAATTGGTTCTGCTTTTACATGAACAAAAATATTAAGCACAACCATAGCAGAGTCAGTTATGACTGAAATATTGTTAAGAGTGCTTCAAGAAATAGGGTGTGTTGATTTGGGGTTCAAAACGTTCAAAGGGATAAGAAGATCAGCCACAGAAGTTCAGATACATTGCACTGCTAGGTCAAATATCATATATATATATGTATGCATATATATAATTATATATTATATATTTAATTGTATATTCAATTTATAAATATATTGAATTTAAAATACAAAATTCAAACATAAGTGCTATGGACAGAATTGTACCCCCTCAAAATTCATATGTGAAGCCCTAACTCCTAAATGTGATGGTATTTGAAAATGAGACCTTTGGGAGGTAATTAGGTTTAGATGAGGTCATGAGGGTGCAGCCTTCATGATGGGATTAGTACCCTTATAAGAAGAGACACAGAGAGCTTGCTCTGTCTCCGTCTCTCTCTCTCTCACCACCATGTTAGGACACAGTGAGAAGGCAGCCATCTACAAACCAGGAAAAGAGCTCTTATCAGAAACTGACCATGCTGGCACTTCCGTCTTGGACTTCTAGCCTCCAAAACTATGAGATAATAAATATCTGTTGTTTAAGCCAAGCAGTCTTTATTATATTTTGTTATGGCAACTTCAGCTGACTAAAACAATAAGTTTGAAACAATTTATTTTCAGTCCTTCAGAATTTAGAAGGAATTTTTAGTCCTTTAGAGATTCATTTCATAATCTTCAAATTACTAGTTTCTGATAATTTAAGAAATTATTGGAGAATCTGTTTCAGATAGATATTCTACCAGATCTCCTTCCCATTGTGGAATAACTAGACCTTGCATAAAATATATTATTTGACTCATGAGTCAGATTTGGCCCACAGGCCACATCCCTACTTTAGTGTATGATGATCATACAGCATTTCATTTTTGCAAAACTCAAAAGCAACCAAATCGAAGTAACATACTTTGTTGTGATAAAACTATTTTTAGAAGAATTAGAAAGATAAATACAAAGTTCAGTATAGTGATCACCTCTGGGGGAAGAAGAGGAATGGGAACATGGAAGTAGATGAAACACTGTTAGTAACGTTTTAGTTCTTAGGTTGGGGAGCAGAATCATGGGGATCTTTTCTTACTATGTTTCATAACTCACATATGTGTTTCATATATTGTTTTTATATTTCAAATTTTACCTAATTAAAAATATCACTACATCCCTAAATGACTTAATTTTATAAAAGTGATTTTGTTCTCAGTAGTTAGGTCACTGGCTCTCTGTGACATCATGTTTCTCACCACTGAAGGACCAGCCAGGAAGCCTTTCAGGGGAAATACATGAATAAATTAATTCAGACAGACTTACAGAGGCAATTATGAATCTCTTTCACATGGATAAATATTGTGTATATACATATTGCCATAAAAAATTTAAAATTTGAAATACTGGGTAAAGTAATCTATTTCCTGAAGTTTAAAACAGTTCGTAAGATTATGTTTACATGATTCAAAGACAAAGGCTCAATGGCTATATTGTATAGCAGAACAGTTATAATGTCTGTCAACCGTATGTATGTATTTTCTAAATATACACATTACTCAAAGAAATTAGAAAACCTCAAAACTATAGTTCACCTAAAATAAATATGGCATTGTATACAGGGTGTTGGCCTGGTGCTAAGTAATTATGGGAAATAACGTGAATGTGATCCTTAAGTTATACAGGCTTATATCAGGTTTCTGCAAAAATCATATAAAATTCCTCTTTCTAAGGGTCTGCAGGGGAAACGCAGAATATTAATTTCACAGAGTTCCATTCCAGTATTTCTGTAAGAATTATACGTCTGGATAAGGCAGTTACTACATACTAGCACTAATATAGTTAAAAACATTCCATGAATTGAATAAGAATATTTCCATCCAAAAAGTGCCAAATAACAGGTCACCTCAAGTGAATGGAGAAAGGTATAATTATGGGTGCATTTAATACCTGTAATGAATTCAATTTTGAAAGCTTTCCATTGTTTATGTGTCATATACAGGTTATAAATAAAATTTTAAAAGGTATAGCACAAAGAGAACATTAAAACTTCAAAGATTATATATATATGTATATATAGTTTATTTGTTATGTTGCAATGACATATACTGTATTATTCAGTTATATGAGATCTTGACTGCCAAGCAAAATATATTTGGCCAATCTGAAATTATGGATTTTTATTTTTCTTTCTGTTCAAATTATTTGCATTTAAGCTAGTATTTGTAACTATCAAAGCTTGATGGATGATTGGACAAAGACTTAAAAAATTCACATACTATAAGTTAAAATATGAGTTTATGGAGGAAAAAAATCACTACTCTATAATAAATTGAGGTGATAAAAAGAATGTCCATTTAGATTTCATGGAAAAAGTGAAGTAATACTACTTTATGTTATTCAGATAAACAGCATATTTCATGAGCAGTGTTTTAACTTTTTAAAAAATTATAAAAATAAACTTTTGGGCAGTGCTATAGATCCCCAAAGACAAATTTTTTAAAGTTTAAGTGCCATTGATATTTAAGAGTTAAAATGAGTAGCATGGTAGGTATCTTTCCAGTTATCATAATAGCCTGTGTAATAGACCCTGAATTTTCAGTCATTTTAATAGATTTACCTATTATTGATTATGCTGTTTATTGCCAAGAATATTAAAGTAAATAGACATTTTATGTATTTATTCACCACTCACTAAAAACCAAAATCTAGAAATTACATACTAAGTGTTTAGAATGTATTGGTCACAGAAGGTGAAAAGATCAACCACATAATCTTGAGAATCACATAGTCTATTGAAAGAATATGTTATTAAAACTTAATTGGCCTTCATTGTAGTAATAAACACAAAACTGAATTCTATTATAAATACTTTTCTTTAAAATATTGTTTCATTTTCTTAATAGCCAGGTTTCATTCTCCTCACTTTTTCCAAGATCACCAAAATGACACTTTGTTTATCATACCTTGACCAATTTCCATTATTTTCTTCTCATGGATATATTTATAGTATATTTTTCTAACTATGTATAATACACAATATTTAATTTAGAAAATTGAGGGGCCGGCCCCGGTGGCGTAGTGGTTAAGTTCATGCGCTCCACTTTGGCGGCCTGGGGTTCACCGATTCAGATGCTGGGTGCGGACCTACTCACCGCTCATCATCCATGCTGAGGTGGCATCCCATATAGAAGAGCTACAATCCTACAGCTATCATATACAACTATGTACTGGGTTTTGGGGGAGAAAAAAGAAAAAAAGAGGAGGATTGGCAACAGAAGTTAGCGCAGGGCCCGTCTTCCTCAAAAAAAAAAGAAAAGATGACAAATGCTCCATGAAGAGAAGTTGGTAGACAGTGAAGTACACAGATAATATTAAATATCATCCAGATTTCTACCACAGATATGTGATCTCCGCTAATATATTGGCTTACCTTCTTCCAGACACAGATTTAGATACAGGTATGGGTCTGGCGATGAGTCTATGACAATAGGTAAATAGATGTGTGTGAAGCAGGCAGTAAAGGACATATCTTTGCATGCCTAAGAAAATATGACCTGTGTTACAAGGCAGAACCTGAAAAAAGCATAGATGCTTAAGAACACTAAATGGATATATGGAGGTCCTGGGCCTGGTGATTATAACTATTTCCCAGCACCTTGCCATGGACCGGCAGCATTAGCATCGCCTGGGTCTTGTCAGATATGCAGAATCTCATGTACCACTCCGTACTTGCTGAATCAGAATCGCACTTTAACAATGTTCCTCTGATCTTCATGCACAACACATTTTGAGAAGCACCACCCCAGACCCCTTGTGAGCCAGCAGATACACCAAGGAAAGAAGGTGAATCAGAGCCAAGTGAATCCATTAAGTACAATAGACACAGTGTCTAGAGCCTACAATACTTTGAGGAGCTCGTGAAATAATTTTAATTTCTTTTAAAATAAGAATTAAAAAATAAACTTTCACAGAGAAGAAAATAATTTCATACATGATCCTAATATATTCAGCTTCTTATAAGTGCAACTGTAAAATATATTTTTTCATGTTTTATTTATGGAGGAAGAGGTCCAGGAAAGCAAAAGTTCCTCCAGCTCACAAAAGTCATAACACAGCCTTGTGATGACAACAAAACGCTCTCAAAATGAAGGAAATCCTAGACAGTGTCTCAATGGCATCTCCTCTTTTATCTGTGTCATTAATTGTTTGATCTAGTTTTTACAAAGGCTATAAACCCCTCCAAAAACGATCTTAATAGAAATCAAGAATTTGTATAAAATTAGTGTACATACCAGTTTTAATAAATGTTTATTTTAAAAGGAAACCTATTGTACTTACTTTTTCATATCTTCTGCTTTAAAATTAACATAATTTCACAGATATTTTCCCATGTCAATAAATATTTCTCTAAACAGGATTTTAATGGCTGAATGGAATTCCACTCTACAAAATAAATACTTTTAATGAATTTGTTGAACATTCATATTTAGTTTCTAATTACTGCTATTATAAATAATACTGGGATAAATAAATATTCTTGCAGCAGATCCATGATTATTTCCTTCAGAGAAATTCCTAAAGTGAAATTATTGGTTCATTGGGTATATACTTTTTAAATTTATTTAGCTGTTGTTAACTTTCCATTTTGATAGTTTCAAACCTGCTGAAAAGTTGCAGGAATCATACAATGATCCCTTCTATGTTCTTTACCTAGGTTCATCAGTTTTGTCCTCTACCCCATTGCTTTGTGCTCAGCATTCTCTCTCTCTCTCTCTCTCACACACACACACACACACACACACAGATGCATACATGCACACACATCATTTGAGAGTAAATTGATAAAATCCTGCCTGTTTGCCATTAAATACTTCAGCATGCTTTTCCTAAGAGCAAGGATGTTCTTTTACAAGACCACAATACAATGATTAAAATCAGGGAATTAACACTGGTACACTACTATTATCTATTTCACAATCCATATTTAAATGTAAACAACTGCCCCAGCAGTGTTCTTTAGAGATCCTTAACCCCATCTCCTACCTCCCCGCCCCAGAATCCAATCTAGTTTCCACATTGTGTTCATTGTTATTCAGTCTCCTTTAATCTGGAACAGTTCTTCATTGTCAATCTTGTTCTGGACATTTTTAAGGTTATTGATATTTATGACCAAATAGCCCTCCAAATAATATTGCTTCTTCTGAGAAAAACAGCATAAAAATGTCCATTTTTTCATACCTTAATAACACTGAATATTAATAATATTTCTCATCTTTCTATTCTGAAAACCACAATATAAATTTTGTTTTTCTCTAGATATTCATTTCTTAGATTACAAGTGAAGTTGATATTTTTTCATATATATGTACCGATTTTCTTCTCTTTTCTCGTTAATTATTTGTTCACATCTTTTGCTAATTATTCTATCAGGGCCTTTTTCTTACTTGTCTCTTTTACTGATTTATAAATATTCTTTTTTTTCTTCTTATATAACAAAGATGCTAATCTTTTGACAATAAATATTTTTCCCTAGGTGGTTTATGGTGTTTGATAAATAGAAGCTTTTCATTTTTATGTACTGATATATAATCAATCTTTCTTTTCATTATTTTTGCCTTTAAAATTGAGCTTGACAAAACCTTCCCTCCTCAATATTATCTGAATACTCTTCTAAGTTTTCATCTAATTACTTTATGACTTTTTTTACATTTACTTTTAAGCATTATGAAATATATTTTGGAATCCAACCTATATTTTCACAAAATTTAATCAATTAGTCTATTTTCCCACTGATTTGGAATGCCAGTTTTATATTATATTAATTATGTTATACTAAAGACTGAACAAAATAAATTTATATCCAAATTCAATATTTTAGAAGAAATAGGAATCATAGAATTCTAGACTAGAATAATTCTTAGAAATCATAGGCTATAACCCATTAATAGAAATAAAAGAAAACATTTATCTGATGACAACTGATTATAATTTTCTTTTTCTAAAATGAAATTGAGATTGCTTTTTGTTTTGTTTCATTTTAGCCTTGTAATTTTTAAGCTGGGACTTCACACATAAGAATTTAATAATGTCTACGAGCAACTGGAGAATATTTTTAACAGTTAAAGCTAAAGGGGTAGAGACTATTTTGTTTTTCCCTTTTATATTTCAAATAGACCACATAGAAATTAATTTGTTTATTCACCTAAGTTCATTTTTCTTTTCAAATCTTCCGACTTAAGATTTCGATACTAAAGAGGGGAAATTTCTCTAGCATCCATTAGCGAGATATCTAATATGTTTGGACTGTAGCCTACTACCCACGTACCCTTTATATTACACAAGATAGCTTCTTCATTGCCAAACACACGTTTTAGAAATTAAATGAATTTTAGTGTAAAGCTATATAATGAAAGTAGCAAATTTAGACTTGTTTAAATGTCAGTAAAATATTAAGTACCATATGCTCTGTGCCAAGCAGTTAAAATTGTTTTTGGAAGGATATGAAATTAATTGTTAAAAAGAGAATTTAGCGACTTAAAGTACTTCACAATCAATGTTATCATTTAATGCATCTTTTGGCAATTATTAAACCCTAGGGAACAGTATGAATATCCTTATCAAGTCTGGAAAGACACTAATGGGGAAGAGAATGGACTGACGCTTGCATTTACGTGTGGGCATGAGCCCAGAGAAAAGTGAAGGAAAAAAACTCATAAAAACGCCCTCGGGCTCAATGCCCAGGGCGAATATATTGTGCAGCCACCAGAGTTTCCAATAGCACCATTTCCTTCATTAATCTGGTGTTTTATTCCTTTTCTTCCTTTTGTATTTTTGGATGCTTTTCAATTTTAAGGACAGCTAGATTCTTTAAAAAATCCATATGCATTATTTACTTCTTAGATTATAAACTCAAATTCATGATTAATAAGAAAGTCATATTAAGGTCAAAAGTATGTGGGAGAGTTTGGGCTGGTTGAATTTTAAGTTATTAATGATAATAATAGAAGAAAACAATTATTGAGCACTTATTGCCAGGCACCATTCTCAGCACTTTACAATTATTATTTTATTTAAACCTCCAAATCATCTTATGAAATATTTACTACTGTTGTCTCCACTTTACAGATGAGGGGACTGAGGCCAGGTAAAGTTCAACAACCATTTTAGTTTTAACTTGATGGGAAAACTGTCTGAATTATTTATTTTCCTGACTTGGGAAATGCAGCTATTGAATATAATTGGAAAATGTCTCAACATCATAAAAGCCTCAGGTTTTTTTGTTTGTTTGTTTGGAACATAGATAATTATTGCACTGAAAGTATCTGTGGGCAAAGGAAGTTATTGGCAGGACTAAATCCAGGTTTTCGTTTGTTTGGTTTTGTTTTTTGATTTGTTTTTAGTTTTGATTTTCCAGTGGCTATCTGATTGAGCTTTCAGTCTAAAAATTTGATTAAAGAAAACTTTTTAGACACTTGAAGAATCCGAATAGTTGGTTTCCAGTTGACTGAGTTGAGTCAGTTTTGAACGAGAGCAGGAAGATGGCACGTCGCCCGGAGGATAGCCATGTGAGGCAGGAGTCCCAGTGCGGTGCAAGGGTTGGAAGTTGAAGAGATGAGGATGTTTCCCAGCGAAAGATCTGAGACAAAGCAGTTTGTGCCAAAGAACACTTTGCTCTACATTCTGTTTCGGCCGTTAACCACATTCACTCCGTGGCCTCCTAGCCAGCAATAGGAGACGCTGCTCCTTCAGAATCCTAGAACGTCTTCATAAAACCATGAGGGCTGTGGCTGATTGCTTAACCCAATATGTATGATTGTAAGAGTTTGAAATAGTCATTGCCACAAGGTCAAATAACCTAAGTTAGCAGATTTGCCAGCTGAAATTAGTAGTCAATGCAATGTTTTAATTGATTAGCATATCATGTAGGTAACATTTTTAAGCGTTCCCGTGAAAGCCATGGCAAGGTTGTATCATTTCACTAGTATAATCACAAAGTTTGTGCTTTTTGACGGTGCATGTACTGTGATTAAGCTAAGCAAGAATTGTGTAGTTTAGGACAAGGAAGTTGTCCTAGTTTTGTACAGGCCAAGTAGGAAACAATCAACTCTGATGAGGTTGAGAGGTACCAGAAAAGTCTGCTCCTCTCATTCTCTCTCCTGAAAGTTCCATATATCCTGTTTGTTAAGACTCTGCTAAGAGGTAAATGATGTGTTGGGGAAGGAAAAGAAGTGACAAGAATTGACATTAGCTGAGCACCTTTTACCGGCTGGGCCTAGGACTGTGAAATCTCTATAAATCTTCACAACTACCCATAAAGGAGGTGTTCCTTTCTCTATTTCAAAGATGAAGAAAATAAATTTTATAGCGAGGTTAGGTAACTTGTAAGTTCACACTGCTGTTAAGCAAGAGAGACAGGATTCAAACTCAGGTCTTTTTGTATTCTAAGTTTGTGTACACATAGGTTATCTTCAGAGTCATGGTTTAAATAATTCATCAACTAGCTTAGCTACCTAGCAAAATCCAGTAAAACTGGTCATGGCCAAGACAGATGGATTTTGGTCATTATGGGAGAAAATGGATAGACAGGAGGGGAAAAAGCAGTGGGATTGGTATTAAACTTTGGAAGGAATAAGAGTCAAAGGAGTGAACATTGTGAGAGACAGATGTCTCCAGAATTTTGTCTATGACTTGTCATAACAAAGTGTACTGGCATGAGCTAGGTGAAAGGTGAAGATAATAGAAGTGTAAGCATCTAGTACCAAGCCTGTGAAATAGATGGTGCTCAAATATTATTTTCCTCCTCCAAAAACCTCTTTTTCTGAATCCAATGAATTTTGTGCCCATGGTCCTGCTCCTATGTCAGTCATCCTTTTCTATCTTTGTTTCCAGAAGTCAGTATTATATAGAGGAAACACCATGAGCTTTGGTGTCATAGAATACCAACTCTGGCTTTATTATTTACTAGCTGTGGCCTTGGGCAAGTTACTTGACCTCTCTGAATCTCAGACATATTTTCTGATTTGATCTACACAGCCCAGCTCTTCAATTGTAAAGCCATGGATCTTCTGTATATCACCCCCTCCTCAGCTTCTAGAGCACTGATATTCAATCTGACAGGCATCAGATTCCCCAAAGTAACTTAAAAGATACATTTGTCTGTACCCCACTCTAGATCAACTGGATGATTCAGAACTTTCTAGATCAGTGCCATCCAATATGAATATAACATGAGCTACATATGTAATTTTAAATTTGTTAGCCACCCCATCAATAAAACAGGTGAAATTAATTTTAATAACATTTTTATTTAATCCAATATATACAGAATATTATCTTTCAGTGTACAAAAGTTATTAATGAGATATTTTATGTTCTTTTTTTTTTATTCAGCCTTTTAAATCCATCTCAATTCAGACTAGCCACATCTCAAGTGGTCAATAGCCACAAATGGCCAGTGGTTCTAAATCTCTGTTCGGTCTTGTGCTATTATGGGGAAGGGGACCACAGTTTTTGACCTTAGTACAGGTGGAGTGACATATCTCATCCCAAATTTCTATCCTTTCAACTCTTCTTAGAAGAAGCTGTTATGGATCTCCCAACTTAAAGAAAAATATTTTAGCTTTATGTGGGATACCAAGGCATCCCAATTCTACTTTGGTTCATAATTCTACGCATATTCTATGGGTACATTCTACAAATGAACAAAACCCCATAGAAATAGAATAGATTACTAACAATTCTGTATATTTTCCTATGTTCCTTTTTTGTTTGTTTGTTTTACATAAGTACATTTTCTTTCAAAATTATCTTCATTGCAGGAACAAAGAACTGAATGAAACTGTTGAAATGATTCTAGACTTGCAATGCTAGAAAAGATGCCCATCAACAAGTTCTGTTCTATAAAGTGAGAAGACTAACATTTTATCAGCTTAATTACAAAGTCCATTTAAACATAAGTCCCTGTGGAATTTGAATCCTTACAGCATACAATAATCTTAACCCAGTGGGTGCGTGAAATAAACTACACTGTTTCTGGTTCTCGGTTCAAAATTTTTTAAAAATGTTGTAGGAGATAAATATAGCATGTGAGCAAACATGGTTTGCTGCTCACTTGTTCAAAAATGTATTCACACAAACAATTGTTGGGGTAATTATTAATGCTCAAAATATGTGAAGTTGCAGTGACTCTGCATTTGAAGTCTAGTATGTGTCATTTGTTTTATTCATGATAAACAGATCATTTAGTTGGAAAAATCCCATCTGCTTAGATATATCTCTTATTATTTATGAGAACCATGTTTAGGAATGCAGGCGGCACATGTGCATAATTAATCCTGAAGAGAATTAGACATTGTTTGATTCACAGCTGAATGCAATTAGCATTAGGAAGTTTACATATGTTGGCAATAACACAGATTAGCAACTAAAGTGCTTGTTAAAAAAATTTAACCTGAGGCTGCTGGAGCAGACCTCTCTTAATGATGCTTTAAATGTTGTTGATGAAGTAATAATCAATTTTGTTTTATAAATAGTAAATCAGGAATTTAGGTCTAATTAGCAGTGCTACAGATCGCTTCACTTACATATCAGATGTACTTGTGATGTGTGCCGTGAACTTTCTTTGAATCTTGTGTGCAAACAGTTGTTATGGGAAGACATGATCCTTTCTGGGAGGAAAAATTACTCCCCGGCTAGGGAAGAGTGAGGTATCTACCTTTCGGAAGGACTCCTCTAGAGATGTTTAGCACGGGAGTTCTGTCTTTGTCTCTCTGTGGCTTTTAATTGCAGGAGAGAGAAACAACGTCCTCTCTTTCCAAGCAGAGCCATTAGCCAGCTTTACAGACTGTGAAACAGAGTCATCTAATAGGGAGGGAGGAGACAGTGGAAATGACCAAAATGAGGCCGAAAGTAAAATTGAGCTGTAATTGTTTGCACTTCAACTTTGAGAAGTTCACCATTAATTAAAATGTTTCTGCACCACTCACCACCAGACTGGCAAGAAAGAGGCATGCTGCCTGGGAGGCCGCCCTAGAACCTTCAGGAAAGCCAGCAAGGCCTTTTACCACGGAGGGAGCGTCTCCTGCACACAAATGCAGCCGAGTCACGGGGAGGCAGGCGGGCCACTCTCTCAAGTGACATTATTCACGCAGCCCGTAGTTATGATTTTCACTCTCCCTGTGCCTTATTATAAATGAGTGTCAAACATTTTCAGAATGAATGGGGATATAGACACAATTTGTTTGGGAAACATTTACCCTATTTCACAGAGTCTGTCTCACATTTCTTTTTTCACATTTTAACATCTCTGAAATAAGAATGCCTCTTTCAGTGATGACCATCTTAGAGTTAATTAGCAACATTTTAATGCCAATAGCATCTTAGATTAAATTTAATGTAGTACTGAATGGCTCTTCTGTGCCAGGCACTGTGCTAGGGATGGGGAATAAATGAGATGTAATATAATGAAAGAAGGATTACAATAAAAGTATGTACAAAGAACATGCTTGTGATTGAACATGCAGAATGCTAACTTCGTTTACTTATGGCTCAGAATATGTGATCGTGACATTTTGTAACATGGTTGTGTGCTTACACCATCGTCATTACAGTGACTGTTTTCTGGATGATGAGCAACCACATGGACAAATCTAGAATGTAAGCTCTGTGCGGGCAGGGAGTTTTTTTCTGTTTGTTCACTGCAGGGTTCCCAGCACTGAGAGGAGTGCTTGGCACATAGTAGTCACGCAATAATTACTTGTTGAATGAAGAATAAACCAGGCCAGGGTTTGGCTTTGCCCTGTGAGCAAAGATAGTGTTTATGTTTGTAAATGGTTGATAACAAAAATCAAAGGAAGACTATTATTTCATGACATACTAAAATTACATAAAATTCAAATTTCCGTGTCTATAAATAAAGTTTTATTGGCACACATCCACATTCATTCATTCATTCATTTACATTTTGTCTACGACTGTTTTCTCACTACAAAGCAGGGTCAAGTAGTTGTAACAGGGACCTTATGGCCCACGAAGCCTAAAATATTTACTCTCTGGCCATTTACAGAAAATGGTTGCTGACCCCTAGACTAGGCTACTGTTGTCAGAGAGAGAGCATACGAGGCGCCAGGTATAGCCCAGTTGTTCTGTGCCCTCACCAGCTCCTTCCCATGGAATTACCTCCTGATCCTCATCCCATTGGATTCGGAAGCTTGAGCATCATCACTGATGACGTACTTGATGACAGGGAAGCCGAACCCCATTCTGAGCCCCCTCGCACACGCACGTGCTAAAATCGTCCCTTAACCCTCATAAAATTAAATTAATTTTGGCTCTCCTGGTAGAAATGCATAAGCTGAATTGTATATATTAAAGCTTAATGATAATACCTCTTGGTACATGACCAAATTTGATACAACTTTAATCCATTTGGCTGCTATCCAAGAAGACCCATTATAGAAAGAAAGTACCAGCTGAATTTCATTATCTAAATACTTTATGTGTTATGTGGTCCTGAGACATGAACCTAGAGTGTTATGCTTTTAATTAAAGATTATCAGTTCTGAAGATCCCCACCTCATTCACATCTGCTGTGTGCTAGATGTTTTCACTGTCTACCAGGAGTGCAGTGACTACAAAAGAATCAGAAAGCGTGGACAGACAGTCAGGGAGCCAACACAGTCTGAGGGCATCTGAGATCAGGGCAATGTTGTAAATGAGTTAGCCGTCCAAATGTGGTTCCACTGGACCCAGGTACAGTCACTGACAGTATATGGGAAGCAGCCTTGAAAGGGGAGGAATACAGGCACGGATAGAGACAGCACATGTATTCATTGTAATGCTCTGAGTTCTCTTCTCCCTTCCTCTTCTCGATAGCACAACCTGCTAAAAATAAGAGCTAATTCTTCTGGATGCAGAGACACAAACTATCCCACTACTATGGGTGTGCAAAGCTCTAGGAACCATGAGGAGAGGGTCCAGTTCTGTCTTATTCATGGGTCTATGCATCCCCAGCACCTCCGTGTAGTACATAGCCAATACATGTTTCTTGACTACAGGAAGATATCCAGGCAGGCAATAATACAGCTGCATTCCCTTAGATCTCTCCTTACAGCATGCAGTTCTTTGCTCTCTCTAGACTATCTGCTGTTATTATGGAGTCTTTCTAAATGCAAAATAGATACAAGTGTGCGAGGAAAAAAAAAAAAAAACCCTCCCAAAAGAATAAGTGGGAAGGGGGAAGGGACAATTGGTTAAAAAAATAAGACTTCAAGATAATGTTACTCATTGCTTTATCTTCAACTAAGGAGTAAACCTTAAGCACAGGCAATTGTTTATGCAATATCTTAGTGAGACTGAAGATAACCAGTCCCAAATTGCTTCCTTATTTATCGGCATGAGAATCTGAAATTTTTATATTTAGAATTTTACCAGTTTAGGTTAAGCTGTAGTAATTCCTAAAAAGTTTTTATTAAAAATAAGAGAAGTTATTTGGGAGCATTATCACCCAGTCACCACTAATTTATCATCCATTAATATTTTAGTATAAATTAGTAAGATCAGTAGTCTCTACGAACATAGAGCTGAGGAAAGAAACAGGATTGCAAAGAAACTTGAAGAGCCTGGATCAAATATAAGAGTTCAGAGTATAAGGTACTGTCAACAGGCCAAATCGACAGACATTTGTTGGGAAGTTGCTGAGTAACAAAGAGGCACCTAGAAGGAGATGCTAAACGCGAGAGGAAGATCACTTGTTTCAGAGACTTCTTAGTTCTCGGTACATATTTCCCCTTCTGCTTTTAGTTACCTTTTAATTACACAGACACGCACACACACACACACACATACTGAGTTTTAGCAGGGAACTTATCAACCCACTAGATACTTTCCTGCCTTCCTTATAGTTAGGCGTTCCCATGTGTCTACATTCTGGACAGTGAGCAGACATAATATTTGCAATTTCTATACCATATTCTTAAAAGGAAGCTGATTATTCTCCACTACATCTCTATTCTCCTTCCTGCGTGCAAGAATGAGGATAACGGTGCTAGGAGTCCAGGCAGTCTGCTTAGGCTGCCATAACAAAATACCACAGATCAGGTAGCTTAGACAACAGAAGTTTATCTTCTCACAGTTCTGGAAGCTAAAAGTCCAAGATCAAGGTGCTGTCAGGTGTTGTTTCTGGTGAAACAACTCTTCCTGACTTGTAGATGACTGCCCTCTCAATGTGTCCTCACACAACCCTTCCTCTGTGCACATGCAGAGAGAGAGAGAGAGACCTCTGGTGTCTCTTCCAGTTTTTATAAGAACACCAGTCCTGTGGGATTAGGCCCCATCCTTAGGACCTCATTTAACCTATGTCACCTACTTATGGGCCCATCTCCAACTACAGTCACATGGGGGTTGGGGCTTCAACATAAATTTTGGGAGAGAAACAATTCAGTCCATAATAGCCAGCTGTGACGATATCCTCTAGGCGATGGTGGAGCACTGCGATGGAAGACACTTGAGGTCTTGGACAGCTCCATCCAGTCCTTGGGCTCCCCAGTCTTGTCTGGACTGTTCTGTCTCAGTCACTGGGTTTCTGGATGTATATTTGTTACAGCAGCTGTATCCTAAGTAACAGGATGTGAAAGACAAGAGCCAAAAGGAACTTTATTTTACTTCAAGACTCTGCTTGGGGAAGTACTTACAGGAGAAAAAATGGACCAGGTCATCCATCCTCTTATCTGAATCTCTTTTTGAATGTGCTTTGACTCCATTTAATACTGATCCAATTATATCCAAATAGGCAAATGCTTAGAAATCAATCTCATCTTTCATATAACAACTCTCTATCTAATCTGTGGCAGTTGAATTAGTTTTGGTGCTAATTTGTGATAGATGTGAGGATACCAAAGGTATAAGTTCAGATATCAGCTTAATTATATTTCTTGCCAAGTTCAGTGCTCATTTTTTTTTAAAGTAGATTCTTGTGTAAAAATAAAATTATTTGCCATGAAACTAAAGTATTTCATGAAACCCCCTTCTTCCGAACAATTAGAAAACAGGGGAGCTATTGGGTTTCTTTTTGGGATGATAGAATATTCTAAAAGTAGATTATGGTGATGGTCGTGAATCTCTGTGAACACACTAAAAACCACTGAACTGTACGCTTTAAGTGGGTGAATCATGTAGCATATGAATTATATCTCAATCAAGCTGCTGAGAAGGGGAGGGGGAGTGGGAGCTACATGGCAAAACTCATTGAGAAATCTTTCCTGCTATATCCATCCTTGGAGAATCTATAAGGGCTATAAGATACCTGTCTTGGAACAAACCTGTATAACTTTTCTTGTCCAAGGTCTTCTTTTTATTTATTATTTTTTAAATTGGTGTATAATTGACATATAACACTATATCAGTTTCAGGTGCACAACAAAATGATTCGATATTTTTATGTATTGTGAAATGATCACCATTATAAGTCTAGTTAACATCATCACCATACATTGTTACGGAATTTTTGTGTGTGATGAGAGCTTTTAAGATTACTCTCCTAGCAACTTTCAAATATGCAATACAGTATTATTAATTATAGTCATCATGCTGTACATTACATCCCCATGACTTATTTATTTTATAACTGGAAGTTTGTACCTTTTGACTCCCTTCACCCATTTTGCCTACCCCCCCACCCCCCACCTCTGGCAACAACCAATCTATTCTCTTTATCTATGAGCTTGATTTTGTTTTTGTTTTTTAGATTCCACATAAAAGTGAGATCATATGTATTTGTCTTCCCTGTCTGAGTTTTTTCACTTAGCATATGCTCTAAAGGTCCATCCATGTTGCTGCAAATGGCAGAATTTCCTTCTTTTTCATGGCTGAAGAATATTCCATTGTATACATATAACACATTTTTTAATCCATTCCTCCATCAATGGACACTTACGTTGTTTCCATATCCATCTAAGTTCTTGAAACTATTTAACCCTGAATCACTTTATCACTTAACCTCTTATAGCAGAGGTATGTGCTCAGCTGTAAATAATAGAATATAGTCATGTGTCACATAACAATATTTTGGTCAGTAGAGAACTGCATATATGATGGTAATCCTGAAAGATTAGCCTCATATAGCCTAGGTATATAGTAGGTTATACCATGTACGTTTGTGTAAGTGCACTCTCAGATGTCTGCACAATGATGAAATCACCTAAGGACACATTTCTCAGAATGTATCCCATAAGCAACACATGACTGTACTCTGAACTCCTGCTCCCTGGCTTAACCAGAAAGGGGTATAAATGTTTCACACAACAAGAAGTTCAGGAGGAGGGGGCCCAGAGCTGGCACAGCAGCTTAGCAAGGCCAATAGCGAGACTCTTTCCATCTTCTGCTCCACTGTTCTTGGCAGGTAATCCTTTGCCCTTTGTTTTGGTGACTCAAGTACTTCTTGCCCCTGCTCTGCTCTCTAAGCACAAAGAAGGGAAGCACTTTGCGGAAATTTCCATTATATTTTCTGGTACAGAAATCTCCCATGTGGCCTCTCCTAACTGCAAAAGAGACAGGAAACTGAGAATTTAAGCTTTCCAGGCTGTACTCTACAGGAAGAAAGGGGAGAAGGAGGTTGTTCATAGCTCTTGGCCCTCCAATTCAGCATGTATAAGTCTGTCCTTTTGCCTGTTCAACACATATATTATATAATATATATGTTTTTAAGTAAATACAATATAAAAATACCATGTAATCAAAATATTTAATGATTGAGAAATGTCTCATGTTTCAGGTTTAAACATAAAATTAAACTAATGGTTTTTCAAATTTTTCATCAAATAGTTGGACATTGACAGAGAATTAAAATTTTGAAATTACAGGATTCTGGAATTGCAAAAATCTACATATATATGTATATGTTTATACATTCTTCTGCCCCCTCCCCTAGTCACGTTTAATGGAATGCACATAACTCCTTCCTCCAGGATTCACTTCCCAGGTCACACCCAGTAACTGCATCCAGCCTGAAATCCAGATTTCCACGCGATGTGCAGCCTGTGGCATTAGGTCCTACATTCCTCCTTAAAGACTGATAAGCTGAAACATGAGTTATTTGCCCTCAACCAAGCCCGTGCAACACTCTCTGAGGGACAAATCCACCTACTTATTATTAGATTAAGTAAGGATTAGAGCTGATCACTAAATGTGATAATACAAATGCAAATTCCCATGGGGAATCTTCTAATATACAAATAGCTCAGAACACACACACAGATACACACACAGAAATGGATCTATATCTATATCTATGTCTATATCATCTCCTCACTTACTATTTTTAAAAATCCAGGCTATGTCCAGTTTCTCATAGGTTCCATAAGGTACCCAAAATCTAAAAGAAAAAACTGGATTGGAAAAAAAAATTGGAAGTTGAAGGGGGAAAAGCGAAAAACTCTACAGCTGTAGAATTATATTTCAGGCATAAATATGTGCGAGGGGCACTAAGAAATCCAAGTCAGCCTTTGCTGTGGTGCACAGTTATCCTGGTGGAGCCAAACAGCAACATGTGTTTGGAAGAGGGGATGGTGAAAGAGCCCTCCGGCCTGCACGGGAGTTAGACTAAAAACCAGAGTAGTGAGCGTGCCCAATGTTTTGCCCATCAGAAGTCACCAGGTTAAACTTGCAGTCTCAGGAAGACAAGAGACACATGGAGATGGGAGTCTCCAAACCTACATAATCTATTTTCTGCCTTCAGAGGAGCCCCTCGCATAGTGGATGCACACACACACACACACACACTTTTATTCGTTTCCCTAGGGATTTTTTTTGTATTATTAAAATTGAAGATGAATATTAATTAAATACTTTTACCAAACCAATTAAATTGATTGGTCTCTTTTATACTTTATTCTGAATTAGATATCTCTGAATAAATGAAAGTTTTTATATCTTTGGTGGGGATTCTTAGGGTCCTAAACAATGATTTAGCTGTAACGATTGTTGAGACTCATGTTTTTTGAACCTAAGTATCCAGTTTGCCTTAACCTATATGTTTATTCTCTTTTGAAGCTCCCTGGAGTATTGGTGAAAGTCAGGGTCAGAGCATCTTATAAAGTTTCATAATTTCCACATTTCTTAGGCTTAATTCCTCTTCCTGTGTCTTCTATAGATGCAGAGAACAGCAGGTCACTAATTTTTTATACTGTTCTTGCCCTGTGGATACTGTTAGACCTTTCTCTTGGCTAAATAATCCAAGTTCCTTTGCCTAAACTTTCTTTTATGACTCTTATTTCTCAACCCTTTAACAACTCTCATTGAGGTCCTCAATTGATATAAATAGTCGTTTTCATCTTTTTTCCTCTGCATGGTTATTTGAAATAGTATTTCTAAGAAAAAATTAACATAACTTTAAATGGCTTTACACTATGCACATTACAGGGTCTAAAGAAATACACTCCCAAGATTCAAAAAGACTGGTGATTACTTCTGAAAACTTAGGCTAAACTAGGTAGCTCCAGAAAATGGGATAAAATAAAACATGTAGGTTTTATTTGTCAGAACAAAAAGATTTGCCATGATAATTACAATTTGGCGAATCTATTGTGAGGCCCCTGGGGTGGAAAAAAAACCCTACATCCTATACGGGATAATAGAAGCAAGGGCAATAAGCAGCATGGGATTTTATAGGAAGAAAAAGTCACTCAAAAAAGCTGAAGTCTTCCTTTCTTTAACAAAATTACAAAATTAGTAGATGAAGGAAAAGTGTTTAGTTTAATGCACCTGGTCAGCTATAAAGCTTTCAATAAAGTTTTACCCCAAAATGCAATTCAAATTGTCTTATGAAAAAAGAAATAAAACTTTTGAGACAACTGAAAGCTTTTACCTAATGAATGCCTACCAAAGCTTTTAAAGCCTAATATCAGGCAAGGAAATATGAAAAGTGGGCTTGCTTCATTGTATAGAGAATAAGAGGATCACATCCCTCCAGGCTACTTCTGCCCTACTGACCCTCCCCCCAAAGACCAGAGCTTTAGTCTCTGGGGGAAAAAAAAGCACCAGAAATGTTACAGAGTCCAGGACATCAGGCACTTTGGAGGGTAGAGGTAATGGGGGAGGGCACACATGATATGCGTGGTAAACCACCCTGGCTTCTTCCCCTGGGGCCCAGAATACCATGCCTGCAGCTAATCCTACAACTACACACCCCTCCCACCTACCTCCAAAAGATATAAAGGATTCTTCTTTGTGGAAAATAAAGAACGCTAGTGAAAAGACCCATAGACTCTGACATTTGAAGATCTCCTCACATAAATATCTATGTTGAAAATCATTCCAGGGCCGGCCCCCTTGGTGTAGTGGTTGAGTTCAGTGGGCTCTGCTTTGGTGACCCGGGTTTATAGATTCAGATCCTGGGTGCAGACCTACACCACTGGTCAGCCATGCTGAAGTGGTGACCTACGTACAAAATAGAGGAAGATTGGTTCAGATGTTAGCTCATGCTAGTCTTCCTCAAGCAAAAAAAGAGGAAGATTGGCAACAGATGTTAACTCAGGGTGAATCTTCCTCAAACACACAAAAATTTTGTTCCCATATACCAAGAGATGTCATTCAGGTTTACTTTTCAATTTTTAAATGTACCTCACACTTCAGTTTGAATGAACAGCTAAAGAACACCAAATATTTGAGGAAAGTCTCCAATATGAAATACAGAGTGACACAAATAAAGAGAATAAACATGGAGACAATATAAGGCACAAAAGAAAACTTTTAAAATATTATGTAAACTGTTATTATTATTATTGATAAAAGAAGACATTTCACCTAAAAGAAACAGAGTGTTATTATAAAAAGGAATAATTAAAATACAAGGAATAACTATTAGAATTTAAAATATGATTACTGGAAAAATATTTTCAGAAGGTATGGAAGACCGTGTCAAGAAAATGTCCCAGAGGAAAATAAAAGACAAGTAAATTATAGGAGAGAAAAAAAATAGAGAATAAATTTAAGAGATACAAAATCCAGAAATAAAGAAAATAGAGGTAACAAAATTATCGAAAATAAATTCAGGAGCTTTTCCCAGAAATGATAGTCATAGGTCTCTAAAAGGAAAGATCCCACTGAGGGCCAAGCTCAATGGAGAAAGACCCTTACTATGGCATGGTTATGAACTTTCAGAAAAACGGGGATTAAAAAAAGATTCTAAGAACTTCTTAAAGAGTAGAAACAAGTCATGGAGAAATGCTTAGGAATAAGAAATTATATAGAAATTCTTTAGAGCAACCCAGAGTTCCAGAAGACTGTGGCTCAATGCCTACAAAATTTCATTACAAAGAAATTTCAGTTATCAACCATATATGAGGATAGAATAAAGACATCATCAGAGATTCAATATCTAAAATAAATAAATATGCTTCCTGTATACACTTTCTTAGGAAGGTACTAGAAGATATGCTTGAGAAATATAAAAGAAAGAAAAGAAGATCCAGGAATCAAGCGTTCGATACAGGAGACCAGCAGAGGTAAGGGCCAATATGCCAGCTATGCACCACCTAGAGAGAATATAGATTAGAGTAAGAGATGGAGGGCTAGTTGAGGGGCGGGCGGGGGGGGACTGCTTAGAGCTGTGTTTCAACATTGAGAAAAAAATACTAATAGACCTTTGGCATATTTTTGGAGTATTTATTTTAATAAATTTACTATGAAAAATACTCCATAGGAAATATAAATGAAAAATAATTATAGAAAAGCAAGGAAGGAAATAATGAGGCAATATTAATTCCAGGAAAAACAGAAAGATTTATTTAAAAAGAATTGTAATTTATCTTTGGCCCAGAAGTGAAAAATATTTATGTAACAATATTTATGTAAACATTGACTATTACCTTAGCCAGAAAATTATAATTTAACTATACTGAGAGAGTGGAAGAGAGCACGTAGATGGGAAGCATAAGAAAGAAGTAAATTCTATACCTACAAAACAAAAAGTCATACATTATTTCTATAATTGTTAAATTAAGAAATGGATATATATATATATGTGATACATATGGATATACATATTAATACCAGAATATATATATAGGATATATATATGGATATATATATATATATACACACATACAGAGGAAACATTTAAAGGCATTGAAAGTGATTGTCTTCACAGAGCAGAATAATTAGGAGCCATGGTAAGGACTGTTGGATTGTGGTATAAGCTTTTTAGCACCACATGCATATATTATTTTTAGAAAGTTGAACAATTAAACTCATAAATGCTAAAAGGAAGAAGTAGGTTGAGAAAATTATACTGAGTCCAAGTCAGTCAAACTAACTTGTTAGGTTAAGTAGTGACCTTTATCTTTTGACTGGTCACTGTTTTTTTTTTTTTAATTTCTGGGAACTGGCCCTTAAGTAGAACCCTTTGAACAAATTCATCCTTATTTGCAGTTACAATAGGTACAGAGATTAGGTCACAATTTGTGAAGTGCTCTTTATAAATATGATGTCATATTATTAGTTTATAAGCACAAAATTTTGTGATGTTTAACTTGGTTTTCTCAAGTGACTTTGTTTGGCACATAGAGAAAGACAAATCTCACGTAAAGAATTAAAACCACATAAAATCCCTGAAGGTTTTAGAAGAATGTCTATTTCACCTAAAACTTTATCTCTTTGTATTTTATGGCTTCACTTCTCTACCCAAGACTTTCTTCTTCAAATTTTCTTTCTCGTTCTTGATTCCCATTTCTTTTTGCCCACATGGTAACCGAATCTCTCGCAGCCTCTCAGGATCTTTAGGACCTCACGTAGCTACTGAGGGCGATTACGGCTGAGAGATGGTAACCTGAAAGGAGCTTCAAGAAATGCCGCAAAACACCAGTCACTGCCAACTCTGAAAGACACTGTTGGCTCTAGACCTCATGAAGATCGACTTCCCAGAAATAATCTGAGTTGAATATGAACCAAGACTGTTAGACATTCAGTATGGAGTGATGTCTGAAGGACTCAAAAAGAAAAAAAAAAACATCTTAGTAAGTTTGTGGAAAACAAATCGTCACTCACCTTTGGTCAAAGGTGAGACTTTTCACCAAAAATTGCATGATACAGTACAAAATCTAAGTAACACACAAGCATCTGGTCTATTCATGAAAACCAGTAGAGAAAAACATCAAACTAGTTACTTGGCAGGTAGAATAAAATAACAACCAAAAAAAAAGTTTGGCTCAGTTCCTTTACTTTTCAGACAGTTTTGCTGCATTCTCACTTCAAACATTGTAAAAATAAACGGCTGTACCTCAGCTTTTGGAAATACCTGTTTTCGTGTTATTTTTGATGACTTAAAAGGGAGCATACCATTCTGAATTTCACAGCGACTGATGTATTTGTCACATGACGATACTCTTTTATTTCAGAAAGCAGCCAAAAGCAATTAAGGAGGACTGTATTCGTTACGGCAGAATACACCGTGTTAAAATAATTGGAACATTATACACTACAATCTTGGCAAAATGTACCAACTATGAAGAGATGTCACTGTCTTAATAATTCTATGATAGCCACAGGAGGACAAACAGTTGTTGTTGACAAGTGTTTGATCTTCATAAGCCTGCCGCTGTGACAAACTACAAACTATATTTTATCCTCTACTTCTGTGATCCTTCGCCCAGATAAGAACCAACACCTGGCATCTTTTCAAATTTTCTTTTTTTTTTTTCCTTTTACATCAGTGGCAAAAGTTAAAAAGGTAACATGAAAAGAAAGATGAAACAGGAATACTGTTCAAATTGAAGGACTGTAGTTTCAAGTTTCAATCCTGTATCAAAACATCTCCGCCTTATCTTCTTTTCCAGTCATCACAAATGACGAGTATAAAGAGATACACAAACATCAGTACAATGCCGTGTGTGTACTGCAATCCAAAAATCACAGCTACCAAATTATACCTGACATATCAAAAACCGACAGTCACATCCTCAAGATTTCCTTCTCTCGTTCCCATGGACCTTCTTGATTAATAAATCTGACACATAAAAAGCATCTATATGACTAAAGTGCCAGTTACTGGAAAGACCGTTTTGATCTATTTCTCAACTTTTAGAAGAAATATTCTCTTTTTCATGAATACAGGATCTGTTCACTGACTGCCAGCTTTCAAATGACCACCTCTTGAAGTTTAATTTTAAGTTTTAAATAAATATTGTATGCATGCAGAATAATTACGATGCTCTAGAGAGATACCGTATAACGACATTGATTCTTTTTTATCTGAAAATGCCAAGCCCTTAAGGCAGCAAAGTCTGCTTTTGCCACAGATGTGGGAAGGTTCACTCCGTGTGCTAAATTTCAGTAGGGGCATGCTTGGCACTTTCATTAAGATGCTAGCGGTATTTCGTGAGTAAACTCCAATTTTCATGAGTTTAAAACTTCTTTCTGTGAGACTCATCCGGTCGAAGCTACAGAAAGGAGCTCACTGGCTTTCAAATGAATGTTCTACATACATATATATTTTTAAGTGAGCAAAACATTTCTTCATTCTAAAAATGAACAAGTCTAAGAAAATCTAGTTTGTGGATATATGAAGATCCTTTTCACAGTCATCCTTCATGTTGCCTGGTATTTTACAAATGACACTTGTATGTCGCTATTTAAAGACTAAAATGTTTAGTAGACTTGTGTGTATATCTGGTCTCACAGTTTCCTACCAGACTTCATAGATATTGTTGTGCATCTTTTTCATGTATTTGGAAACATGATGAAAATCAGACAAAGATCAGAGATAGACATCAGCATGTCTTATCTTTCATGTCTTCTATTGGTATTCCTCGTAAAATTACATTTTATTTAAATATAACCACACTCATAACATAGCAGCCATGGGCATACATTGAGAAAGGATCATTCTATATTAAGAGTGTATCCAGATTCAGGAACCTGTTTAAATATGTTGGCTTACCAAATTTTTTGGTAAAATCTGACCAAAAAAATTAATCAAAAATATTGTCAATTTTTTAACAAACTTTATCTGACGTATGATTTTCTTATGTTATTTTTGATCACTAGCTTATCAGGGCTGGTAACTTTCAATGCATTAGCAAATCCCATTGCTGTATTTTTAACAAGTTTCTTAAATCTGACTGTTGCCCGTCAACTCCACCACTATCACCCTGGCCCAGCCTTGACCATCTATCACCTGGACCATTGTTGTAGCCTCCCAATGGTCTTCCTGCTTCTAATCTTGCTCCTGATACACTACAGTCATAGTTCTGCATAACAGCCAGAGTTAATTTTTTAAAAACGGAAACCAGATATTTTCATTTCTTACTCACAACCCTCCAATGGATCTAGATTATACTTAGACTAGAATAAAACCCACACTGCTCTCTGCAGCCACTAAACCTCTACACTATCCACCCTTGGCATGTTCTCCAACTTAATACCCCACCAGATCTCCTCCCTCACTGCTCCAGTCTATGCTGCATTTATTTCCTTCAATGAGGGAAGTTGATTCTTGCCTCAGGGTCTTTGAACTTGCTAATCCTTCTGACCTGAATATTTTTCTCCCCAATTTTTCCATGACGCCCTCCTTCTTTTCCTTCAATAAAGATTGTTCTCTGACCACCATTTTTAAAATGCCACTCTTTTTCATTTTTGCTGAGGAAGAATCGGCCTGAGCTAACATCTGTTGTCAATCTTCCTCAATTTTGTATGTGGGTCGCCACCACAGCATGGCTTACGAGTGATGTAGGTCTGTGCCCAGGAACTGAACCCAGGAACCGAGGCTGCCAAAGCGGAGTGCCCTGAACCCAACCACTACACCATGGGGCTGGCCCCAAAAATGCCACTTTTCACACTCTGTTTCTTTATCCTGTTTCCTTTTTCTTCATCATGTTGATTACTCTTTGTAATTAAGTTATATATTTATTTGTGTTATGTGTTTATAGTGAATCTTGACCACTGTAAGCTCCATGAAGACTGAGACTTTCTGTTTTGTTTGTAGCTATTTTCCCAGCATGTAAAATAATACCTGAACAATGAAAATAAAGGAATGGCTATATGAATGAGTGCAGAGGAGGTAAATGGCCAATCTTTGATTTGATGCGTTTGTATTTTTCAAACATGTTAGATTGATTTACATGCGAACACTTAGCTAAGGAACCATTTGTCTATGCCCATGAGTGCTGGTATGTATCATCTCAAACTTTTGATTGCCACATTTGCAGTTCTCTGCTATACCTATGAAACTTGCCACAGGTGCTTCTTTAAACTTTGTCCATAGTGGCATAATTTGCACATTCGAAATAGACTACAGTCTAGCACATATATATGTATACTGATCAAACATTTCAAAGCATGGACAGAATGTATTAATGCAAATATTCTGATTCTGCCCTTTTCTTCTGGGCTCCACAATTATATATGCAACTGATGTCTGAGCTCTTTTCATGTATATCTTGGAGGCACATCAACTTCAACACGTCCAAAAGTGAACTCATTATTTTCTCCCAGACCTTTCTTTTCCTATATTTCTTATTTTAGCAAAAGATACCATAATCTAACAAGTCACCAAGTCAAAAACATGTGAGTCATCCTATAATCCACCCCTTCCAACTGCCTCCCCACCCCCAACTCAAGTCACTGTTTATTCTGGAGCCTCCACCCTTCTCTTAGGCTTCCCTGCTGCTGTCTTAGCCGAAGACCTCATATTCTGCGCTATTGGTGCTTTCTGTCAACAGTCTATCTTCAAATCTGAACCTCTCTGGTATTCACTGATGTTTACTCCATCTGTAAACATAGTGATCTTTGAAAAATGTAAAACAGATTGTATTACTCACCTGCTTTGAACCCTTCAGCCCCTTCTCAGGGCCCAGAAGTCTAAATTACTCAACTTGGCTTTGAAGGCCTCTGCTTTCTGACTCCAGCTAAACTCATCTCCCATAGTATCCCCCCAAACCTAAGTCTTCATCCAAGATGGACAATGCAGAGTTTTCTGGAGACACTCTGTTCTTCCATACCCCATGACACTGCACAGGCTCTCCCTCCTGGAATAATCTTCTACTTTTTATAACTATGAATTACCACTCATTCTTTGGAGTATTTGTTAAGGATTTTCTTTCTTTGAAGAATATTTCTATATTTTTCACAATCTCTGTAATCAACCTCCTGCCCTACAGAACTGACTATTCTCTTCTTTGGGTACATAACTCTTATTATAATAGCTCCTAATACACTGAGTTACAATTACATTATTTATATACCTCTCTGAAATAAGTGTATGAGCAACTTATGTCTAGATAGCACATTTTACTATAATAATATCTGGTACCTAGCAAATGTTGAATAAATATTTGCTGAGTTAATGAATAAATGAATGAATGAATGTGTATTCTCTTTTCATATACTTTAGTGAGTTGGAATTTTTGTCAACTGATAAAAAATATGTATATTTTAAAGGTTATTAATTAAATCAAATGTGTATAAAATTAGAATTTTCTTGCTTCCTTTAATGGTAAATCGACTATTATTACTCATATTCAAGCTTTCTATATGCACTATTTTTTCTTTTGAACATCCCTTTCTTTCTAATTCATTCTGTATCCATTTAGTTAATGCTGATTATAATTAATTGTTTTGATTTTCGTGCAGATATCACATGGACTTTTATAGACATTCCTTTATAATTAAACATACTTTAATGGACATTTAAGACATGCCGCCATTTTTTAGTAAAGCTTATGTCTGTGGTCCACTGCTGGTGAAATGACCCAATAATATATCAGAACAGTAGTTTGTAATTTTGATAGAGAATACATTTGGGTTTCAAGTTTTTAAATCAAGGCCCTTTTTCCAGTTGGTTGAGTACCAAATGCATCCCACAGATTCTCTTTACATATAGAGTATTATCTATTGTCATGGGCAGATTTAAGTGTAGTGCTAAGGGCAGCCTAACTACATTAAGTCTGAAGTTATTGCCCAGGCATATATTAAAAAATTATGTTAAACTACTGTTGGAAAACTTAAAATAATTAAAAATAAGTTTTAGGGGCCGGCCCGGTGGCGCAGCGGTTTCGTCCGCGCTTGGCAGCCCGGGGTTCGCGGGTTCGGATCCCGGGCGCCCGCCGACGCACTGCCTGTCAGCCATGCCGTGGCCGCATCCCATATAAAGTGGAGGAAGATGGGCACGGATGTTAGCCCAGGGCCAGTCTTCCTCAGCAAAAAGAGGAGGATTGGCAACGGATGTTAGCTCAGGGCTGGTCTTCCTCACCAAAAAAAAAAAAAAAAAAAAGTTTTAATCCACTGTCAAGTAAATTTTATGTCCATCTTGACCTTTATGGTTTTTTTTTCCTTTAAAAAAAATTCCTCTTCTTATTATCATTAAAAAACTTATTTGGTATTTGTTCAAAAATTCTTCATATATTCTATCTCAAAATTTTCTACCAATGTCTCAGATTGGTCTAAGGTCCCATAGAGGTGTTTCACATTTCAAACACAGAGGCTCCATTCATGTCTGTTTTATATATTGGGTATCTGCTTAAAGTTTCTTTGGGACAAAAGGGAGTTCTGTAACTAAGTGGAGTTATCAAACCATTATTCTACTGCTTGAGAATATTTTTAGTCATCATTTCATAAAATTTTGGAAGGAGCGTATTGTCTTGTTAATATGCATTTCATATAATAAAGTCATCTTACATTTGGTGAAGATGTCTCTATCTTTAATTTTAGACTGTTTAGTAAATACAACCATCAGTTTTATAGACTCCATATAAACACAGTGCTCACTAGAGTCCAAATGCACTTCCTCCCTTCCTTTGGAAAAAGCAAGTTTCCTAACCAGTTTTCTTTAATTGCTATATAGACAAGTTTCAGTGTGAGAGTATTCTTGGGGAATAAGAAGGAGTCACAGTTATTGAGTACATCCAACTTCCCATTTCAGGGAAAAAAAAACTATATTAAACTGTCAGTAAAATCTGTTTCTAGAAAAGTAAACTTTTATATATAAAAGCAAACTTTTATTTATATACCCTCTGTGAAGAGGGCATATTTATATTTATAATAATGAGTGTGAAATCTCCAGTATTTTTTTTAAATTTTGAGCCCAATCTCTAGTTGATCTGTAGACATTTTGGGTTTTTTGTTTCGTTTGGTGAGGAAGATTAGCCTTAAGCTAACATCTGTTGCCAATCCTCCTCTTTTTGCTGAGGAAAATTGGCCCTGAGCTAACGTCCATGCCCATCTTCCTCTATTTTATATGTGGGATGCCTGCCACAGCATGGCCTATAAGCGGCGCATAGGTCCACGCCCAGGATCCAAACCTGTAAACCACAGGCCACCAAAGCAGAGTGCACAAACTTAACCACTACTCCACTGGGCCGGCCCTTGTAGAGCTGTTTTTGTAACAAAATTGCCCACAGAAATGCTTATTGGTAAGCAAGACCATCTGGGGATAGAGAGAGAAATCATAGCCATCAGCTAGATGTTGCACTCAGTTCTTTACCAATCTTTCCAATTTCAATGATTCTCTCTTCTCAGGTGGCCAGGGCCCACTTCAAAGTGACCCTTATAAATATTTTCTCAACTTGCTCCGTGCAATGTGCCATTTTACAACCACTTACCTCCTCAGCTCCATAGCAACCTAATTCTCCTGAGACTCATTTTTTCGTGGATTGTGTGTGCTACTAGTAATAACTAACTAAAATCTGAATTAGTTTATGTGATTCCTTTCCAACATAATACAGAAAATTGTAATGAATCTCCATAAGAAAATGACCAGTGTTTTCAGTTTTAGTGTCCATTAAAGGTTCATTAAAAAAGTAGTTTAGAGCAAGCCAAAGATTTAAGAAGTAGTCTTTAATAATAGCAAAGTCACATTCCACTAGATTCAGTCAGGTCTTTAATAAGACACAGGTGACATTTCTACCTCATGCTCCCAGTATCTTCTGTTGCAGAAGAATCATAGGGATATCTATTTCTCCTGCCTCCCACCCGCCTTAAATATTTCCAGTGGTCTGGGAAAGCGTCAGCTGGAAAAAGGATGAGCAGCCAAATATTGAAATCATTAAATGGAGCCATAAGGTTAAATTTGGGGGTATGTCTTCAAGGATCATTTAGATACACGTAACATTTGAAGGCTTTATGAAGGACTAACTGATTTGTCACTTTATGCTTTCTCCGCATGGAAATACAACCTTAGAAACACTCATCCTAGGGGCTGACCCAGTGGCACAGGGGTTGAGTTTGCACACTCTGCTTTAGCAGCCCGGGGTTCACAGTTTCGGATCCTGGGCATGGACTTACACATTGATCACCAAGCTATGCTGTGACACCATCCCACATACAAAAAAATAGAGGAAGGTTGGCAAGATATTAGCTCAGGGATAATATTCTCAAGCAAAAAGAGGAAGAATGGCAACAGATGTTAGCTCGGGGCCAATCTTCCTCACCAAAAAAAAGAAAATGCTATCTTTTCACCAAGAGAGCACTAGATATCCTGTCAACTCATGAAAACAATCAGAACAATTGGTTTACCTGAATAAAGATTACTTATTGTATGTCATGTATTTTTACTACTAATCAGGATGTTTGTCCCTTCACATTTCAGTCCATTTAGAATTCATCCCACCAATTTTCTTCCACTGAAAAAAAAGATTTGAACAGCTATTTCCTAAAAGCCATTTCTTTTTGTTGCACTTCCAAGGAATTTTTAAATATTGTTGAAATAGTATCTCTATAATTCATCAGAGGACACTGAAGAAGAGGAGATACGGAAGTTGCTTCCAAAAAACAGAGTTATAACTTGTCTACTACTTCCACTATTTCACTTTTAAAAGTAGAGTTATGCTGAAAATAAAATAGACATTAGAATCAGATAGGCCTGGGCTTAAATAATACATTTTCTAATTACTAGCTGTGTGACCTTGGAAAAGTTACTTTTAACTTCTTTGCCTCTCAATTTCTACATCAGTAAAATGGAAGTAGAAATAATTATTTTTCAGGGGTTCCAGCAGACCCTGAAGGTGATAATGTGCCTGGCATGTAGTGAGCAATTTATAAATGTCAGTTTATTCCTACTGTCACCCCCCTCAAATCTAATGCTAATTAATTGACAAGGATTAAGTATATTTAATGTTTTAGGAGTTTAGAGTTTTTCAGTTGCAAGTTGAAATTATGATTCATAAATGTTTTATAACCAATTTAATATCAATCAAAATATTAAAACAGTTAGATTCCCATGTTGACAAGATTTTGTTTTAGATATCTTTTTAACTACTACAGAGCATATGTGTGGAAAAATATTCTGAACTTTAATTATATTTGCTCATTGCAGATGGATGTATGTTGCAACTGCCTCAGTTTTGGCCTTTTCTCTGAATTACTGCAATAACCTCCAGAAGGGTTCCTTGACTGCAGAATCAGTGCTATCATTTTAATCCTCTGTACTGCAGCCATCCTCTGCACTGATTATTCATGACACGTGATCGTCTCTCTACCATGCCCCAAAATCATCTATGGCTCCCCACTACCAAAAGATTCGAGTCAAAACCCTTCACATGGCATTCTAAAAAGTGTTTTCAGCCTGCCTTTCCTATCTAACTGACCCACCTATCATGTATATTCACGTTCTCTCATACAGCCACGTAAATAACCAAACATCTACACTGACCTATTCTCAGTGCTGCAAATTCAAAATGCTCTGAACTTGATTTCTCACTATCATTGTACAAACAGTTCCTTTGGTATAGAGGCCCCTTTTGAGTCCCTTCCCTGGCCCCTTGTCTGTCCATGACAAACATATCTAGGTCATTTAAATCTCACTTCTCAGAGAAGTTACATGTCCACTGAAGGCCAAGCAAGCTCTCAAACCAAACTTCTTGAAGATAACAACTATTAGCTTTGGACAAAATACAAAAAAACAAGCAAACAAAAAAACCCCAGCTAATTACCTGAAGGCATTGAAGAGCAACCAAAAGCAGAAGGAATCTGAAGGATTGACACTTGGGGGAAAGGAATAGCACCCAGTGAGTTTTTTATGTTTGCAGCTTCCAGCCAGAGGATAGCCTTTAGTCTGTATCATGTAGGTGCTAAAACGCTGATAGAAAATCCACAGTTGTTATGGTTGGAAGAACCAGAATACAGAATTTAGGGCAACGGCAGCCATTCAAAAGTGACGAGGAATCCAGGAAAGGAGCGAGCCAGAGAAGAGGAACCTCAAATTCTCTGTGTAGACTCTGCTCAGACCTCTGGCTGAACCCCAAATAATTTATTCACTTAATCAAGCAGCCCAGCTAAGTCTAAAAGAACAGAGACGAGATTTGGGCTGCTGCCCAAGAAACTGTATTAGCATTCTGAGTCCAACCAAGTTAATTGTCCGCAAAAAGAGACAAAAATATATCAATACTCTTCAGGGGAGTATAATTGAATCCGGAGTCTCCAAAACATAACCTTCACAGCATCTGGGATATGATTCAAAATTGCTTGAAAAGGAAGAACAGGAAAATATGACCCATTCTCCAAAGAAAAGATATTCCATGAAGACTGAGCCTAAGATAACTCATATGTTGAAATTAGCAGATGGGATTTTAAATCAGCAGTCATAACACTGATCAATAACATAGAGAAAAATATGTCTACAATCAATTAAAATATAAAGAAGCTCTGCAGTATAGAGAAATTATTTAAAAAGAACCAAATTGAAGGCCTTAACCTACAAAAAAAATTACATAAAATCAATCATGCTTTTCCAGAAAAGCATCTTTTAGTTTCCATCTTTTACTTAAAATTAACCTTCTCCTCATTCATAGATTGATATCTGTACTTCCATTATAGCAACCTGTGGTCTATCTTCTATGATTTATTTATGTACATCCCTATCTCTCTGATTTTAAATTCCTGGCATCATTCACTCAAGACTATCTCCCAGCAGTAAAAACCTACTATGGACTGTCTGAATTGACAACACTGTGAAATGGTTACCATCTTGGGCACTAGAGTCAGACAGATCTGTGTTTGAATTATACCTCCCACAATCTTACTTAACCTATCTAAGGCTCAGTTTCCACATCTGTAAAACCACAGTAATAATATGGGTTTATCGCAAAATTAAATGAGATAATGTATATAAAGCACTTAGCACATTTATCAAATTATTCTACAAAATGTTATTGACCACTCACTATAGACCAGGCATTCCGCTAGGTATTGGAGATAGAGCCATAATGAGGACTTGTAAGATCCCTACCTTCTCAGAATCTATAAATGAGAGAGGGGAGAAGACATTAAACAAGTAAAGAAATAAACAAAATTACTCTAGCTTTCATAAGTGCTATGAAGGAAATAAACAGATACTAACTGGATGGAAGGAGCCAATTCAGTAATAATTCAATGAATTGTAGTTATTTTACTATTTTTATATCATTTTTTTTGTTGTTGTTCCCCACAGCACTACACCCATGCTTTGGAGAAAGTATATGCTTAATGCGTGTTTGTTAAATTTACTTTCTTGCAGCTTAACTTGCATTGGGTGCATCTTCTAATAACGTGAAAGGGCCGTGGGCTATGTGGTACGTCCACAACCGGGCCAGCCCAGCCCACAACACGCGCCATATGCTACCCTTTCCCTTCTGAAGGTCTAGACCACCACTTTAGAAGGAGAAAGTATTTGTTTAAATGCAATGTATTAAGTCCAGTAATTAAACCTAAAATAACTGAGATGTGGTGCCCAAGGGAGTGACAAATTTGAATCTGACCAGCTCGATTGTCCTTGGAGGAGGCTTCAGCAGCTAATCTAGGGAGGGAAATTTGTTGTTAAAAGCAAACATTAGAATATAATAACTAAACAAGTGGTTTGGCATGCGGTGCATTAATTGTGCTAATTGTAGGTTAAGAAGAGGTAGATCTCACACTGCTAAATGTTGATTACTAGCTGGGAATTGCTGCATAGGAATTGCATTTCTGTGCTTTAGCCAAGGAGTTTTGCTTTTGTTTAAATCTGTTTGGGTGCAGGGTAGAGAAGCATTGCTAGAAAAACAATTAAGTTAGTTTGTGACACTCGACCCCTTAGAGAGAGTTTTAGGGGACTGCTGTGATTAAGCCCTTAGGACACAATTTCAAACAAACCCTTCTCCACTTGAGGTCTAACATTTATCCCCACCCACGTGGCAACATAGGGAGCACAGGCTCATACACACAAACATAAACACAGACTTTTTTTTGATAATGTGCACAAAGCCTGTGCATTGTTGGGAATAAAAGTAAGACACATGAAGAAATGAAACAAACAGTGCTAATGTTTGTTTTCTTTTGAAAAGTACCAATTTAGAGACACCACTGAATTTTCTCTGCTTTATTTCTGTTAAATATGACTCACCAGGTCTAAAAGCGATTTTTGTTTGTTTGTTGTTTCTTGTTTGCTTTCTCTTTAGTGGCTAAATGATATTCAGAAAATTTATAGTAAGGCTCTGTGACAGGAGACTGAAACTTTAAAATGGGCCACAAGTTTCTTCTGAGTTTTTAAGTGTCCCCTTATGCTCTCTGGTTCACATACATTTCTATTGTTCTAAGGGTTAAAAACCACACTATCACAATGACAAACCTTATTACTCAGTCAAAGTAAATGGATCACCACATAACCTTTCAGAAATGTTCTTCCTTAAGCTATTAAAACATTCCATGCCCTTAGATGACAACAATTTCTCTGCCTTTTGAAATTTCCTTTCTACCCTGCGGAGTTCATAGAGATATGCTTGGTTAAAATCAACTTATATAAAACTATGCACTGTAAATTCTGACACTTCTGTTTGAATCTCTTTTCAAACACTTGTCTTTGCTTGCCATAATAGATGTCAGTTCTTCTGATGTAGTTCAAGCATGAGCTTCGTATGAAGACTCAGCTATGTCTATTGCATTTCTGAAGCTACTACTCACTGAAGTTTTGTGCTGTTTGACATCAAAGATAGGCAAGAATCACCTGCTGAGTTCACATGCATGGAGCAAAACATCTTCAAATCACTTTTGCTAGACAAAAGTTTTTTTTTTTTTTTTAATATTAAGCTTCCACTATCATGTAGACTTAAAGACAAATGCGGTCCTCGTTAAGGTCACAGCATTGTATTATTAAAATATGCATCAGAAGCTCTGAATTTAGCTAACTTTAAAACTAAAGGTAATTTGTGTAGTTGCTTCAAATTTAAACTTAGCTGCAGAGAATTCAGCATCACTCAGACATTCAAAATGTGATTTTTATTCAACACAGTTATTTTGCTCAAAGGTAAAAGCACTTTAAACATTCTCAAACCAAAAGAGAATCTTCTAATATTTCCAACTTTAATAGATGTCCTTGACATCAATTAAAGAGAGAACTCCATTCAAAATAAATACTGTATACAGAGTATTTGAATACTACAGATTTTTATTTAAAAAAAAACGTATTTCAATTCAGTTACTACAAATAATACTATGTATATCTTCTCTTTTTTTTTTTGAAAAACAGTAACAGCAATAATTTTGAATTTTTCTAAGCAATATAATTCGACATTACCTTTGTTAAATATCAACCTGTCTTAGGACAGGATAAAAACAATGTTATCAAAGAGATATGAACATGAAAATTATGACGTTCTTCATGTCTGTGATGTTCTGGATGAAAGTTTTAAAATTTGGACCTCAAATTACCAAATAATTAAACTCAACAGAAAGCTAAGTGAATGATACTAAAAATAAGGCAAAGACTTTAGCTTGCCCAGGGGCAGGCTGATTTGGTAATTTGCTTTTTAGATGCCACTAGTTTTCACAATTTGGCTTTCATAAGACAACAATATTTTAAAACTTTGGGAGGATATCATAACATCTGTAAATTTTTGCTATATTTTAAAATCCATATAGTTATATAGTTTAAATGCGTATAACTTACCATCACCATTATATATAAAGGGGTATATGTGTGTATATATATATATGCCCATATATATATATACATAAAAGGGCATTTTAATACAAAAAAACTGAAAACGTCTAACTTTAAAAAGAAGTCACTAGATTGTTTTACTTTGCTGAGGATCAATATTTAAGAATTCCTGTTCATTTTTTTTTTCATCCAACCCATGTATGCCCTGTGCTGATTTGTGGTAACACATATCGTTCAACCCAAATTGTCTCAGTGGTAAAGAGTTTGACTATAGCACAAGGACAGAAGAAAATTCTGTAGAGATTGTTTTTTTTCCAATCCACAAAAAGAATGCAGTGGAGAAAGACAGAGATAAAATGTCACATCAGTGTAATCCCTTAGCTAACTAGTCAACCAGAGAATGACCACTCAAGTCCAGAGTAGCTGGCCTTTCTTTATTGCAATCGCATTTTGAATTATCTGTCTATGCTGTGAGAGGCTGTTTAAAGAAATGTTCTCAGTTTTATGTCCTGAAAAGGGTATGGTTAGGAGTGGAATCAGCTCAGACTCTGATCAAGGTTGTAACAAAGCAAATATAAGAAGGAAAACAATAGAAAAGTTGCTATGTGGCTTAAATTCTACTTTAATTTTCTAAACAGTCACTATTAATAAATATACTAAATTTAATTTAAATGCATCACGTGTTTGTGACAGAGCTTTTGCTGCTCGTCAAAATCCAAATTCTTTGCTTCTTCCTGGTTATACAATGACGCTACAATTTCTCTTGCAGTTAAGTAGGTTCATATTATTGAGTTCTAGCTGATTAGTGTGACCAGAAGTAATGTGTGCTTACTTTCAGATCCATACCTGGCCCATAAAATCCTCCCTTGGGGCTGCTCCCCACAATCTTCTCTACTTCCAGTTTGAAAGACATGTATTGAAAATTGTAGAGCCTCTGGCCATCTGAGTCCCTGAATGACTGTGTGGAAGAGAACCACACCTTTGACTTATTTACCCACCAGAAGAGTTACACGACCCTGAAATAGACTTCTACCATGTTTGCGCCAGTGTACGTTTTGGGTTCTACTTGTTACAATAGTCTACCATCCTCCTACATGTTGGGGTCTACTAGTCACAGGAGTTAACCTTCCTATAACCTACAGTACAGAATTTTATCTTAAAATTATCTAACAAACTTTTATATTTTAATTAATAAAGGTCTGTGTTTTGTACTGGACTGTCCACGAAAGTTTAACTGTCTGTCACTGAAGTATTTCCCCAGTCCTTTTCTGAGAAAAATGGCCTCTGAGATGAGATGACACTCCTTTGGCCATAATTGATTGGATGGAGAATCCACACTGTCGCTAAACATCATCTCCTCTGAGAAACTTGCTGTTTAGATGGATGAAAGAATAGAATGAGAGATGAATGAAAGAATAGTTGAAAATACAGGAAGAAAACTAACATATATCTAAAAATTAGCCAAATTTGGTGACATGTTATACAGATAGATTCTCCCTCAATACTTTTCAGTGCAAGGCATTAGAGAAAGTTCTTTTTTCTGTTGCTATTACTGTGTAACAAACTACCTCAAAATTTAGTATATAGAACAGCCATTTTATTATGCTTATGGATTACAAAGGTCTGGAATTTGAACAGTCATGGAAAGAATGAATTTTCTCTGCTCCACAATGCCTAGGGTCCCAGACAGGAAGATTTGAAGGCTGAAAGTGACATAACACCGAGGGGTTAGAACCATCTAGAGACATATTCATTCTCATGTTTGGTGGTCATGCTGGCTGTCGGCTGGGACCTCAGTGGGACTGTCAGCCAAAGCACCATGATGTGGATTCTCCATGCGTTCTCTCAGCATGGACTTGTTTGAGCTTCCTTGCAGAATGATGACTGGAGTTCATGAGCAAACATTCAAAGAGAAGCAGGTGAAAACTATGTTGACTTTCCTGACTTAGACTTGGAAGTTACATAGCATCACTTCTACCATCATCACAAGTGTGTCCAGGTTCAAGGGAAAGATACGAAGATTCTATTTCTCAGTGGGAAGAGAGGTAAAGTCACATTATAAGAAGACTGTTGGAATTGTAAATATTGTAACAGTTACCTTTGGAAAATACAATCTGCAACAAGGTTGTTAAGTGGAAGATAATACACACATTAAATGTAGGATCATAATAGATAGTAAAGGCATCAAAGAAAAAATTATGCAGAACAGCTAAGTCAGAAAAATGGAGAAGGAATTCAGCTTCTGTCTATGGCAGAGTAGATGCTATAAAAGGAGTTAGTTTGTAAAAATCCTTGCACAGTGAGAATACATATGTGTGTATGTGTATATATATATACATATGTGTATATATAACCACACACATATGTGTATATATACATATATCATGTGTGTGTATATGTGCACTTACGTGCACAAAGAATTTATATTAAGGATAAGTAAAGAACTCCTACAAATCAATAATAAAAAGACAGTCAACTCAATTTTTTTCAGTGTACAAAAGGCATGAGAAGGCACTTTTTTAAGAAAAGATATCCAAATAGTCGGCAAGCTTATTTCATTAGTTATCAGGGAAATGCAAATTAAAACCAAAATGAGGTACCACAGCATGACCACCTGAATGGCTAATGTTTTTAAAAATGACAATATAAGCATTGGTGAAGCTATGGAGCAACCAATGGGAATATACATTGGTAACACCTCTTTAGAACATTGGTAGTATCCACTAAAGCTGAACATATGTATATTCTATGATTCAGAAATTCCAGTCTTTGATATTTACCAACTGAAATGTATGCATATATTCATCAAAAGACATGTACAAAAATGATTGTAGAAGTATTATTCATACTAGCCAAAATCAGGAAACCACCTAAATGTCCATCAACGATAGGGTGGATAAATAAATTGTGGTATATTCACGCAATGGAGTATTATACAGCAATAAAAAATAATCACTCTCTGTGGCTACACAAAATGACATGGATAAATTTCATAAATATAATGTTGACTGAAAAAGGCCAAACACTAAAGACTACGTACAATGTGATTCTAATTATATAAAATTCAAAAACAGGTGAAACTAATTTTTGGTACACCTAGAAAAGGATGAATTTTTGGTATGTAGCTTGTATCTCAATCAATCTGACTATAAAAATGTTAATCTGTATTGATAGAGCTAAAATGCTGTTCACTTTTAGAAGGATGTTTACTGGGATGGAGCAAAGGGATGCTTCTAGAATGCTAATACTGATCCATATCTCTAAATGGGTGATGGTTATGTGGGTGTGTTTCCTTGCAAACTGCCTCAAGATTTGTTTACTTAACTGTATGCATGTTATACATCAAAAGAAATAATGTTTTGTAAAAAAATTAAATGGAGGTATCATCCAGAGGAGGCGATAGAAGTCAGATTCTGAAAGGAAAGCAAAAGGACTGGTTCAGGGAACCCCTGTTGCTATCTGAAAGATGTGCTAGACCTCCACAGAGCCTTATGTATCTGCTATCATGGTTTCTGGTGCTTTTAAGAGGTAAGCCTACCGCAACTCCCCAGGCCTGGTATAACTGAACACTGCTCTGTTTCTCGCACTGTGAAAAAAGCCTAACAAAAAAAATTTTAGGGAAAATATGAGAAATTGCAGGATAAAAGAAAGGCAGTGAAATAACATGTTGCTGTATAAGTAACAACTTAGAGACACCGTTTAAAACATTAAAGCATAATTCTATGATTTCTCGTGGAAGTCTAGGCATGGGACGTTCTGATTATTTAACTTGATACAAGGACAGTACATAGTAATGATAAGCAACATTTTCATCAATAATAATAATAACAATGAGGTAGAAGAGTCTACTGTGCTCTATCTTCCTCTAAGGCATTAGTTATCTACATATGAATGAGCTAATACATTGCGCTGGGTGGAAAATGCAATAAAGAAGAAGAGGACAAATCCCATTTTCAGGGAATCAGCTATGTAGTCAGTTTAAAATACTATCCATCAAAAATACACATTTTCGAGGAGTATTTAGTTGCGTTCAATTCATGTCGACTCTTTTTTCCTTCCATTCATTCACTTATTCATTCAGTGTCTACTATGTTACTAGGCACTATTCTAGCTGCTGGGATACAGCAATAAACAAAACAGAGAAAATGTTCTGCCTTCATAGGGGTTATATTTTAGTTGTGGAAGGAGTGACATGCAATAAAAGCACCCACTAGTAAAATATACTTACAAGAGAATAAGGACATCGATGGAAAAATATGAACATGGAGAGGGGATAGGGAGTTCGGGAGTATGCATGAGGATGCAATGTTTATTGCAGTGATCAGGAAAAGATTTTTCTGAACAGAGGACATTTGAATAAAGAACTGAAAGAGATGAGGGAGCAAGCTCTGCAGATCCCTGCTCTTTGTTAAGTGGCAAGCAATTGACAGACACTAGTCGAGGTACTGGGAACACAGAGAAGTGCAGGGATTTGGGGCAAGAGTGTTGTGTTTGATCCTGGCTTGTGCTGCACTTTTTCCCATTGCTTCTCCAGACCCATTCTCTAAGTTCTCTACTCTGCTCCGTGCTCTGGGAGCATAGTCATTGAGAACTCTCTGAGGGATTCACTTGTCCTCTGGCTTCCAGTTAATTTTGGAAAGTGGGTGACACCAGCTGGAGGCTAATGGGAGAAAGAAAAAAGAGTTCAGAGTAATTATTCTTGTGGGTTGCCTGCATTTCTCCACCAAAAGTCTCAACTCCTGTCAGGTGGTCCTCTCCAACAGCAGCTCCTCAGTGCAGGTTCCCGTAAACACCCTGGCCCTTGGCAGCAACAGGCCTGGGCTACTAGTGGCTTCCCACAGTTGCCAACCGCAGAGTGCTTCACCATCCCTTCTTTGTGTCCCTTAGCCCTGTCCACTCCTTTGTAAAGAGTCTCTTTATTCAACTCTCCTCAGTTACTCCCTTGAGTGTGCCATCTGTTTCCTGCCAGGATCCTGAGTGATACAAAACTCTTTTACTTTCTTAATTTTTCTGAAACTCAGTTTCCTCATTGAAAAAAAAAAATGGACAAAAACATACCTACTAATCTCTTAATGTCATTGCAAGGATTCACTGAGATGACATTTTTAAAGTCCTTTAAAACACTGTCCAGAAAATAGAATGCAATTACTGGATGGTAGTCGTTATTATTCACAAAGATGAGTAATGCAGTCTCCCTTAGGGAGATCAGTGTAGAAAGAGATGGCTACATTCACAACCAATTTACCTAATAAAAACAATATTAAATTGCGGATAATCAGTCTCTTACAACTACATAATACTAATAGAAAGTAAGGACTACAAATTTTCAGAGTCTGTCTCTCACCCATAATTTGCTAGAGGGATCTAATTGGCATACCATCCCTCTGCCTAAAATCTATTATGATAAATTCAAAATTGCCTAGGATACAAGGTCCTTGTTATCTGGTTGTATGTCTTCTGCTTCATTTCTTACTGACCCTCTGTCCCTTTCATTTCATGTTGCAACCTTGTAGAACTATTGTCCAGCTGTATCATGCCAAGTTCTCACTCATCTCCTTCTGCCTGAGATATTCTCCTCTACTCCTGTCATCCTCTATCTCTTCCTTTTATCACCCTCTTTCCTGGCAAGTCTTCTGCTATGCACTGCTCAGGCAGGCTTATATTCTCAAGATGCCTTGTACTATTTCTATCATAGCACTCTTCACATAGAATAGACATCTTATCTTTCATCCTAGACCATAAGCTCCCGAAGGAAAAGCACCATTCTTATGTTCAGAAAAAAAAAAATGCAATCTTTGTAAACAGGGAGAGGAAGCGAAGACATATTTTACATGTACATATTTTTTAGGTGCAAGACAGCTTATAATTCATCTTGAGTTAACAGAACTAGGCACATATTGAAGCATGTCTAAGAAAGCTACACTTACTAAGTATACTTGTTTTTTTCTTACAAGATTTGCTTTGGAAATGTTGGCACAAAGATACATACTCTATGTTTAGAAATGTGATTACACAGAACATTTGGGAAACTGTTGAAAGTTTGGTGAAATTGAATTAAATGCTCCATATTTATTTTCATGGTAAAAGTTTCTGTAGTACACCAGACTCTTCAGATTCCTAAATGTTTAATAATAATAATAATATGCATATTTTAATGTGTGTTATCTTTTATTGTATTAATTTTAATTGACTGGCGTTGTGTTCTGAAAATCTCTGAGATGTATACAATCCAAACTGTTGTGAACAGTAAACTATCAAAATGGTACATATGCCTAATGATGATGGGAATAATAGAAGCTTTAACTCTGAGTTTTTGTTCCAGACAGAGTATTAATTAATTCTATTCTCACGTAACATGCGTTTCTGTAACACAAATTAGCTCAATCATAGATTAGTAAATAGGAAAATTATACTAGCATGAAAAATAAATCCCATTAGCTCATGTGTGATTTTTTTGGCACATTAATATTTTCTAGCACAGGTAACACTAGCTCGACACAAAGTAAGCTAAGTGGGATCGCTAGGAAAAAAAAAGTCCTCATTGCTATGTTATTTCTTCAGTTCACTGGAAATTAGTTTATCTTTTAAGGTGTATTGGTGTCTTATCAGGGCTATTATCGTGTTTGTCGGTGTTCTGGAAACAGAGTTGCCTGGATTTTTAGTGGCTCACTCCTACCCCTCTTTTTCTATAAGTACAATTTGGTTGAATGTAAAGTTTTTTCAGAATGCCTAATTCACTTTTAATCAAAATGCCTAAACTTTACATCCATTGTTTCATTTATACATGACAGATAAATGAACATAAAGGGCAATGATCTATAAAAGTGAATATCCACAACAAATATATTAAGAACTTTTTAAAATTTTCTATTTTCAAAACTAATACATTTTTATTTAAGTAAATATTAATATTCTTTGAAATGATTATCACTGAATAGTGAATTAAAACATGTCTGGATATATTTTAGATTTCACAGGAGAGATTCAGCTGAAGTCATTATTTCACAATAAAATATCTATGAAAAAGGATAGTATTCTAAATCACTCTAAAAGAGACCATCATTTAGAATAAAAATATAAGCAAAAACACATACACACAATTTTAATTTATCCCCTTGCTCTGGTCAATTTTCACATTTTATATACTTGCTTGGTTTCCATGCAGTTCAAATTGATTAAGGGATGCAATATTTAACAATAACTTGTTTATTGCATAAATTTTTTTTGACAATACAAAGAGGGGAAGAATGATTTTGTTCCCATGCAACAAATAATGTAAATTAAATATAATCAACCCTACCGTCTGCAAGAGAAAGCACAATGCTGTTCTAGATCTGACTTTATTAGCTTCAAACGTGCCAAGTGACCATCTCTGAATCAATCATTGTAGCAAAGGGAATAGGATATGCAGATTCACTTAAGCTAATGAGGCCCTCCCCTGCCATATAGGCTCAGAACAGGAAAGGTGGTTCCCAAAAGATATGAACTGTTAAATATATGAAAAGATAATCATCCTCATTTGTAGTAAGAGAAACACCAATTAAAACCACAATGAGATACAATTTCTCACCTATCAGATTGGCAAAACTCCAAAAGTTTGACAATCAGGCTACAGAGAATCAGCAACTGTCATATGTTGCTGGTCAGAGTACAGGTAGTTATAACTTCTGTGGTGTTGGCCATATCTTAAATAATTATGTGTGTCATTAGACCAGGAAATTCCATCCCTAAGAAATCTACCCTGACTACATACCTCTTAAGATATAAAACAAAATTTGAAATAATATGAAAATCCATTAATAGTTGTCTGGTTAAATAAACTGGCCCATGGGCACAACGTACTGTTATGTAATCACTGAAAAGAATGAAAAAGATGTCTATGTACTGATATGGAGTGATATCTGGTATTATTGTTAGAGGAAAAAATCCAAATACAATTACAGAGCAATAAATATTTTATGACACTTTTGGGCTAAGAAAAATGGAAATAGGAATATATATGTAAGTATTTTCTTTTTTCTGTAATAAACAATTGAATAATAAACCAGAAAGTAACAAAAATGGGGAAGGGAGTTGACAAGGTGGAGAAGAGAGCAATGGCAGTCAATTTCACTAATATATTGTTTTATAATTTTTTTTTGGCTTTTAAACCACATACAAACCTAAAAATTGAAAACAAGCTGAGACAAATAAACTAAATTTTGTTTCAAACTGGTGACATTACCACAAAGAGAAAAAAAATATTCTTTAAAATGTCACATAAACAGAATGCTCTGATTCTATATCCTCAGTGAGATTTATTCTAAAGAGAAAAAATGTTCTAAGAAATCTTCAATTTTACCCAGCAGCAAATGAAAATGTAGATGTAGTTAAAGCAAATATGGCAAAAATGTTTACAAGTATTGAACAAGGGGTGTGAGTATATGGATATCTATTGTAATATTGATTCACTTTTTCTGTATATTTGAAATTTTTCATAATAAAATGTTGGAAGCATATTACGACCATTAAGTAAGCCAAAAATTTTTGAAACATTTTGTGGGTTATCCCTTTGTTCCAAAGTAGATATTTTTGCAAAGTAGAACAAAACATTCTCATACCACATGCCTCAAAACCTAGAAGAAAATCTAAGCAACTATTTTGTGTCCTGAATATATGAGACTTAAACAAAACTACCAACTATAAATAATGGAGTTTAAAAAGAACTTATTATTTGAATATATAAAAATTAAAGATTTCTCTTCAGTGAAGGACATAGTAAAATGAAAGATGATAGAGGAGAAGATATTTGCAACACCAAAACAACAAAGTATTAATATCCAGATTATAAGGAATCCCTGACAACCAACAAAGAACACAAAAATTGTAATAGAAAAATGAGCAAAATAAACAATTTACAGAAGGTTAAACCCAAAAGATGCTCAAGATTATTAGAAATCACAGACATATAAATTAAAACCAGATACAACACTTGACTCCTTCTAGATTCCCAGGTACTGAAAGGGATGTGAGGATACAACACAATCCACCACCGGTGGGGGTGTCAACGGGTGCAAACATTCCAGAGAGCATACCAGAAACAGTGACACAGCAATCTCACTTTAGATTTTATATCTCAAAAAAATTCTCACATGGGAAATGTGTACAAGGATGTTCCTCATAGTCAAAGCCATAAACCAGCTATCATGTACCAGTATGGCACACTTGTTAAAATATTGAAATATACTCATATTGCTTGGTAAACCTAACCAGCAGGGCTTTCTAGGAACCTGTCCCAATGCTATGTCTGGTGACTGTTCTAATTGAACAAGGACTGTGATGTACCAGTTGTAAATATTTTAACACCATGCCTGGTTACAGCATTATTAGTGGTGATGGGGAGTTGGATGCAATCTGGGTATCCACCACTGGAAGAGGGAATAGATAAATATGGTGGAGCACATGCACCAGTTAGAAACAATTGGATTATGTTCACATAGCAACATAGATGTGTGAATATAGCATAGTTTATCCAACTTGTCTCCTGTAGATGGGGATTTATATTGTTTCTAATATTTTGCTATACAAATAATCTTGTGCATAAATGTCACTTTAATTTATAGAAGTATATTTTAAGAGTAAATTCCTAGTTGGGAGATTGCTGAATCAAAGTGTAAATACATACGTAGTGTAGATTTGTTAGATACCTCAACCCTTCCAATAGGATTGTTCCATTTTGCACTCCCACCAACAATTTTGAGAGGCAAGCCCATACATATTTAGGCTTAAGTTCTACCAAACTTTCAAATAGTAGATAATTTCAGTCATACAATAACTCTTCCAAAAAAAATAAAAGAATAGAGGGAGCAATCCTCAACTTACTCTAGGAAGTAATATAAACTTGATTAAAACAAAACATGGCCAAAACAGAAAATGTAATACTTACATATTAATTTAACTTATGAACATCACATAATTTTCTAAAACAAAATTGAAAAAGCAAAATAAACAACCAAAACTATGAGCAATAGCAAGGGAAAGAAAAGAGCACAGTAAAATGAAGAATGCTTTTCAACAAAAGACATCATAAAGAAGTGAAAAGAAAATGAATGCTAGAAAACATATATTTGATAAGTGAGTAGTATACGCAATACATAAAGAACTTCTACATATCAATAACAAAAAGTCAAGAAATCTAATAGGAAAATTAGCAAAGAACCATTTATGTTGATAAAACATTAAATGAATCTTCTAGAAACATATGATAACATTAGCAATCAGGGATATACAAATCAAAACCACAATGAGAGACCATTTTACTTCCATCAGATTGGCAAATTATTCAGGTGTCTCCCAGTACCAAGAGTTAGGGAACAATGGAAACTTTCATCTACTGTTAACTGAAGTACAAATTGTTATGATCACTTTAGAAAATAATTTGGTATTACTTAACCAGGATGACCATATACATATCCTACAATTCAGCACTTTTATGCCTAGGCATATACCCTAGAGAAAACCATGATCCTGCATACGAGAATATATATACAAGTATGATCATGGATGCATTTTTTTATATATCCCCAAGCTGGAAATAACCCAAATGTCCAAAAGTAGAATGGATAAATCTACTTTAGTACATTTATGCAATAGAACATACACATGAAAGTGAATAAACTACAACTATACAAAACAACAAAATGAATCTCAGAAACATAATTTTATTTATTTTTATTCATTTATTTATTTTTTTGTGGGGAAGACCAGCCCTGAGCTAACATCTATTGCCAATCTTCCCCTTTTTGCTGAGGAAGACTGGCCCTGGGCTAACATCATGCCCATCTTCCTCTACTTTATATGGGACACCGCCACGGCATGGCTGACAAGCAGTGCGTCGGCGGGCGCCCAGGATCCGAACTCGCGAACCTCGGGCTGCCAAGCGCGGACTAAACCGCTGTGCCACCGGGCGGCCCCCAGAAACATAATTTTAAATGAAACTGTTGCAAAAGTATTCTTACACAATGATTCTACCTACATAAAGTTCAAACCCTGGCAAACAAATACATTATTTAGGTATTATACATTGGTGGCAAAGCTAAATGGAGCAAGGGAAAACGTTAACACAAAATTCAAGCTAGTGTTTACTTCTGTGGTAAGAGCGCAAGGAGATACGATCTGGGAGGGGCACAGAATGGAGTTCTGAGGTTCTGGTCATGTTCTGGTTTTTAAAGACTTTAATTTTTCTTGTTTTAGAGTATTTTAAGGTTCACAGCAAAAGTGAGAGGAAGGTACAGAGATTCCCCCTATACTCCTTGCTCCACCCATGCCCAGCCTACCCCATTAATAACATCCCCCAACAGAGTGGTATACTTGTTACTACTGATGAGCCTACATTGACACATCATTATACCCAAATCCACGTTTACATTTGAGTTCATTCTTGGTGTTGTACATTCCATGGGCTTGAACAAATATATAATGATATGTATCCACTATTATAGTATCATATGGAGTAGTTTTACTGCACTAAAAATCCTCTGTGTTCAACCTATTCATCCTTGCTTCCTTTCTAATCCCTGTCAATCACTGACATTTTTACTGTTTCCATAGTTTTGCCATTTCCAGAATGTCATATAGTTGGAATCATGTAGAAGGTAGCCTTTTCATATTGGCTTCTTATAATCAGTAATGTACATCTAAGGGTCCTCCATGTCTTTTCATAGCTTCATAACTTATTTCTTTTTAGCACTGAAAAATATCCCATGATCTGGATGTACTGCAGTTTATCCATCACCTACTGAAGGACATCTTGGTTACTTTCAAGTTTTGGCAATTAAGAACAAAGCTGTTATAAACATCCATGTGCAGGTTTTTATGTGGGCATGTTTTCAACTCCTTTAAATACCAAGGAGCACAACTGCTAGATCATATGGTATGAGTGTGTTTAGTTTGTGAGAAACTGCCACATGTCTCCCAAAGTGGCTGTATGATTTGCATTCCCACCAGCAGTGAGTGAGAGTTCCTGTTGGTCCACATCCTCCAGCATTTGGTGTTGTCAATGTTCTGGATTTGAGACATTCTAATAGGTGTGTAGTATATCTCATTGTTGTTTTAATTTGCCTTTCCCTGATGACATATGATGTGGACCATCTTGTCGTATGCTTATTTGCCATCTCTATGTCTTGTTTGTTGAGGTGTCTGTTGAGGTCATTTACTCATTTTTTAATTGGGTTGTTTGTTTTCTTATTGTTGAGTTTTAAGAGTTCTTTGTATATTTTGGATAACACTCCTTTACCAGATGTGTCTTTTGCAAATATTTGCTCCCAGCCTGTGGCTTGTCTTCTCACTTTCTTGACATTGTCTTTTGCAGAGAAGTAGTTTTTAATTTTAATGAAGTCCAGCTTATCAGTTATTTCTTTCATGAAATGTGCCTTTGGTGTTGTATCTAAAAAGTCATCACCAAACCTAAGGTCATCTAGATTTTCTCCTATGTTATCTTCTAGAAGTTTTATAGTTTTTGCATTTTACATTTAATTCTGTGATCCTTTTTGAGTTAATTTTTGTAAAGAGTTTAAGGTCTGTGTCTAGATTCATTTCATTGTATGTGGATGTCCAGTTGTTCCAGCACCATTTGGTGAAGAGACTATCTTTGCTCCATTGTATTGCCTTTGCTCCTTTGTCAAAGATCAGTTGACTATATTTATGTGGGTCTGTAGCTGGGCTCTCTCTTCTGTTCCACTGATCTTTGTCTATTCTTTTGCCAAACGGTACTACACTCTCTTGATTACTGTAGCTTTGTAGTAAGTCTTGAAGTCTGATAGCATCAGTCCTGCAACTTTATTCTTCTCCTTCAATACTGTGTTGGCTATTCTTGGTTTTGTTTTGTTTTGTTTTTGAGCCTGTGCCTCTGTACTGTGAACAACACAAGTATTTTCCATGGGTTTTTCTCCCCACCTTAGTTAGGACAGGATGGCTAGAGTAGGTGGAATTGGGTATTTCCTGTCTCCCTCAGGAAAGGCTACAGCTGGCTGGAGTTGGGTATACACCTTCTCCCTGCTCAGTTAAGCTCTGATAAAACTCCAGCTGGTTAGGCTTTGGTTAAGTGGTTTCTCCTGAAGACAGATCTTTTTAAGAGCACAGTGTTCTGGAATATTTTAGGATGGTTCCTTTTCCCCTTCCCTGCTGAAAGCATGAGAGAATTTTTTCTCTCATATTTACTGTGAAACCTGGTGAAGCTCCTGGATGTAAAACTCACAAAGGTATGGGGATCTGTCTATGATGGGGTCCTCCTGGAGATTTTAACTCTGAGAGTTGTCCACTGTGAACCTCCAGCAATTCCTTCATTACAGTTCTGGCTTCCTACCTGGGCACTGGTTTCTACAAAGGTTTTGGCTTGAGTTTCTGCTCTGGTAAATTGTGATTCTCTGCATTTACCCATTTGTCTCTCAAATTTCATAGGCAGTGATTTGCCCTGTGATCTCACTTCTCTTATGGATCTAAGAAGAGAAGGTTGTTGATTTTTCAGTTTGTTTAGCTTTTTACTTGTTGTTAGGATGGGGTAAAAACTTCTGATCTCCTTACATGAGAAACTGGAAACTGGAAGTCCATGTTCTATTTTTGTGTGAGTGTGAGGAAGACTAGCCCTGAGCTAACATCCATTGCCCATCCTCCTCTTTTTTGCTGAGGAAGACTGGCCCTGGGCTAACATCCGTGCCCATCTTCCTCTACTTTATATGGGACACCGCCACGGCATGGCTGACAAGCAGTGCATCGGCCAGTGCCCGGGATCCGAACCCGTGAACTCCGGACCGCTGAAGTGGAGAATGCAAACTTAACCGCTATGCCAACTGGGCCGGCTATTTGTTCTATTTTTTAAGCCAAGTAGTGGGTACATAAGAGTTCACTGTATTATTATTTTATAGATTGTACTCATATGTTTTATAAACTCTGGGTATGTATTGTATATTTCACAATATTTTATCAATAGTAGATGATTAGGAGAATCTTTATTGGATAAAAATTGAAGCCTTCAATGTATTTTAAATGGATTAAAGTCAGCATCTTCCTATTGTATTACTCTTTAACTTTTCAGCAACATTTTACCTGACTTGCCTAAATAGTGAAAAGTAGGCCTCATTGTATACTTAAATTCCATGCCATCATTTCTCTTCTTAGTACTCCGCTTCAATTCTTCAATGGTAAAAAGCAAGAGTCTAGAAGTCACCCACTTATAACTTCCCCACTTTTCAGGATTCTGTAAAACTTGGGAAACGGAAGTTGTGTTCTGAGTTTGAAAATCAGTCATGTGGCAATGATTGATTAAAAGCATACACAAAATAAATGCTTTCACAAAAATTTCCTTTCCTTCATTACTCCTTTTTTACAGTCAAACCCCCAAAGAATGTGGCCATATTGAAGGGTAATTGTTCCTCTCCATCCTTCAAATTCTATTTTAAAAAGTTTCCTCTTTGGGAAATCTGGTCCTTTGCTTCCTACCATTCATGATGGGGAACAAAGTCCAGTTATCTCTCCTAGTTTAAAAAGAAAAAAATCTCTGATTTGTATGAGAATTTGTCTCTAAAATACAATTTTTATAAAGCAAAATTGATGTTCATCTTGAAGAATTTTATGCTTGTGAAATTAAATGAATTTTACATTTATCTTATTGAGGTTTCAAACATTCCACTATTTTTAGAGTTTTGATTGGTTGATTTCTTTATTAGAAGACATTCTATCAAATTCTTCTTCCAACTTCCTATGAATAAATAGCCCACAAATATCCTTCGCTTGCAAATAATTTGAGTTGTGTCGATTGACACACTTTCTGCTCCGTGAATAAGGTGGCTTACCACAGGAGAGAGTTCCTTAAAGTGCAGGAACAACTGTGGAGGTCCGTGCTCCTTTGCCTCAGGCAATGTCAGTGTACCTTTTTTACTACAGTCTCAGGAAAAGCCTACTGAAACCTATCACTACCTGTGTTAGAAAAGAGACCTTGCTCACAGGTTATTGGAAGAGCAAATTCTCTCTGGTTCAAGACTGCAGATTTCTTGGTCTTTCCAAATCACACAGATGATCACCTGGATGTCTATTCTTTTCCATCTGATATGCAAACTTTAGTCCCTTGGCAATAAGAAGGAACGTTTTGTGGAAATGCATTTTTGGAAATGTATTCTTCCCCTCATTCTCTTTCAAAGATCCCCAAATGCATTCAAGTTGATTGCAGATTTCTAGCTTATTTTCAATGTCATGGGGACTCACAGTGATTGGTGGTTACTGTTTCTGTATTAAGATCTCTACCACTGGGGACTAGTGTTCTTCTTTCTCTCTTGTGGTGCCTAGAGTCTAACACAGAGTCTAGCCTCTGTCTAAGTGTTCTTGCTTATAATCATCTTTCACAGAAAAGTTTTCAATTAAGAGAATCAATGTGGAATTAATTTACTCCTATTTAAAATCAGTGATGTATTTGATTATAAAATACCCAAACGGGTTCTCTGTTTTCCTTCATCTACATTCTTTCAAAGAGAGTTCGTTTATTCTCATTTCAATTATCATCACTACAAAAGTATTTGTCCTTTCTCCTGAACTCTTATTCTTTCCCTGAACTTGTTTTCTCTCCTGTGAAATTTCTATTTCAATTTGTTGTATCATACTGGACTCCTACTGAATGATATGCCGTCACCTTAAACTGAAATCCACAAACGCTGACTCATGACCTCTTTCCTACCCCCTTCAGGTCCGTTCTTACTCCACTACACTATTATTGTACCATCATCTTTCTTACCATCACAACTGTCCTGAATGATATCACTAAGTCTTGTCAGTTCTTCCATTGAATTGTCTCTCTTATTTAGCCCTTCTTTCTTCCCACTAACAGGAATGTAGTTTAAGCTTTCTCTATCTCACTTGGAGTATCCTTATAACTTTCCCATTGAACTCTAAGTACCTATTCTTTCTGGGCGCTGAGTCGATGTCAACAAAAGTGGAAGAGGCAGATGATGCAGTCAGTTCAGGCAGGCAAGTTCGGAGGCCTGACAGTCAAAGAATCAGACAACAGAAAAGCACTAGTGAGTGGACATGAATGATTATAATATAAGGCTATTTGCAGTATTCCCTATTTCATATCATCTGGTAGTTACAACCATTCCTAGCTACTAGTTATTCTCAAAATAAAGATTAAAATTAGATTTTTCAAGGCAGTCCTCTTCCTGGTTGAGAAAGCGACAGAGATGCAAGAACTGAATCATATTATTAGCAGTTCTCTATTGCCTACTACATTAAGTCTAGACATTTTTCCATCAGTTTATGCCTCTGGATAATCTAGCTCATGTCCAAACATGCCCAAACCTATTTCTTGAAACTTTCCAAAATGTACCTTCCACCAAATCAAGTCAGTCTCCTTAATGTCCCACATGATATTCCAATTTCCATCTTTGCATCCATTCATACTTTTCCCAGAAGACGCTGGAATTTTTCTCCATCTAAATATATTATATTTACTCTTCAATGCTCAATTCTAGTCGCTTTTCTGATGAAACTTTCTTTAGTTATGTCCAATATTACTCTTCATCTTTATATGTCCGACTCCATTAGTCTGTGTCACATATTGGACACTGTTGTTATTCAGTCATTTCACGGATATTTACTAAGAATATTGTACAAGGTTCTGAGTCTATATAACCAAAGATATAACTCTTGTTCTCAAGGAGCTAACCATCTCTATGAGGAGGAGAGAGATGTTAAACAACAACAAATAAAATGTAATGAAGCCAATTCTACTTCTAGGGGTCATAGAATTATTGATAGAAATATTTCCCCAATAACCAAATAGTAGAGTGAACATCATCTTTCCAGGTTCACGAGAGGAGTAAAGAGCACTCCAGTGTGTACTCTTTATCTCCTTATCTTCATTCCTTAATTTTCTAAATGACTATTAGCAAACAAGAAAGAACTGAACAGACAAAGGGTACTCTCTGGTTACTTTTTATTTACAATGAAGCAAACTATCTGGCCTCCCATAGAAAATGACTACGCAGAGAGGGGAATGTAGGACAGCTTTGGACTGAACTGGACAATAAATACACTGATTAGCTAAATTTGTCAAATTACAAATAGACACAACCAAGAGAAGCCTGCTGCTCATCTACAAGTAGCATAAGAGGGTTGGAAGATGACAGTGGTGAGAAAGAGTGTGCTTGTGGAGTTGCTATGACAGTATCTCCTATAATGAGAAAAAAATGAGCATTATTATTTTTTATCTCTTATTCATTCTTCCAGGAAAATTATTAAGCACACAAGTAATGATAGTCTCCAGTTATACATAACGATAAGGAGAAACCATTTACTGAATTTTACGGTGTGCTTGGGTGGTCAGTGCAGCATAGAGAGGATGCCTTCTAGGAGAGAAGTAGGAAGCAGGAGAGCTGGAGTACTCCCCTAAAGACTGCCACATCAGAGGGCTCATTTGGCAGGAGCGTGGGGTTTGGAAGACAATGTTTTCAACACAGTGGCTCATTGTAACCTCTTAACACTTTGGTAAAGTTACTAGAGCCATGAGTGCTATCTGTCACTGAATTTCTCATAAAAAAATGGAGGAGAGGCTAAGCTGAATATCTCTATGTTTGCTCCAAGGTGAAAACTAGACAACATCCTTGGATGCAGAAACATGTAGGCAGAGAAGGGCACTGGAAATAAGACATGAGTAACTCACAAAAATCGTTGGGAGGGATATGAGCTGCCATAGCTCTAAGAATGGAAGTTGGGACAATATTTCCACATCTCCAGAGGCAGGAGGATGCAGTCAACACTTGGGTTACTTATCATCAGACTTATGATTATTGAAACAAAAATGAAAATGAGAAACACTTTTGCTTGGTGTTCCTATCTGTATTTCTGTTAAAAATTCAACATACTATTGAATTCTACTGTATTTAAGCCAGTGCCTGTGGCTGCTTCTATTATTGCTAAGAGGCCAAACATTTTAGTGATTAGTTTCAAAAGACCACAGAATCATTTGAGAATCTTTCAGGAAGTCTGTCTAATGAATATTTCACAGAATAGGTTTTGAGAAATATACTATAAAATGTGTTTATAGTTTGGGGAGGAATATTTAAAGCTCTCAAATGCAGATAGAATGAACATTCACAGAACATTTCCCTTCATCAACTGGAGGTGGGTTGCATAGGCCACTAGGCCCACTGGAAAACCTCTGAATAGTGGTCAAGATTATAAACATAAACTCTGATTTTTTTCAAGTCCATTATCTCCAAATCTGTCAAAGATTCCACAGGGGCTACTGTGAAAAAAGAAAGGGAGAGAGGAGAAGGAAGGATGGAAGGAAGGAAAAAGACAACACACCTGAGTTAGAGTTTTACTAAATAATATACCATATACTTTAAAAAGGGATGTTTGTTGTGAAATAAATTTTTTTTAAGTTTCTACAATATACTAATGGTGTAGAATGTGAGCTCCAAACTAATAATTCTCCCAAAGCAGACATGAACTCACTGGGAATCTGGAAACCACTAGAAAGGAGGAACCACTCACCTTCATGTCTGGGGAGTCCATCCTCTGTGGGGCCTGAAGAAAACTTTCTGTGTTGCTGTATTTGATTTTCCTATAGCACTATTTATTTCTAAATATTCAGGAATAATTTGCTTTCAAACTCATCTTGTAACTATTGATCATTCATTAAAACAGTTTCCTGGATTCTGTAATATGTGCCAGGCTGTAAAAATAAAATTCTCATTCTTTTTAAACCTATATTCTAGTGGAGAAGTGTAAAAAATAAATACATAATACAATGGCATACAGTGAGCAGTGCTATGTAGAATAAGTGGATTCAGATTAATGGAGGTAGTTCTACTTCAGACAGTGTTCTCAGAAATGACCTCTCTGAGAAAGTGACACTTGAGCAGATGTCTGATGAAGTGTGCGAACATTTTATGTGATTATTTGAAGAGAGAACATTCAAAGTTGAGGAAATAGCAAGTGCAAAGGCCCTGAGATATGAGTGACCTTGCTTTGTTCAATGCACAGTATGGTTAGAGATCTGTGTGGTTAGAGCATACAGAATGAGCAAAAAATAGCATGATAGGGAATTCAGTTGAGACACAGCCATGAAGGTAGAAGTATACCTGGTTCTGGCAAGCCAGGATGAGAATATTTTATTTTATTCTAAGTGTAAGGGAAGTAAATTGGAGGGTTGAAAATGCAGGCAGTGACATAATCTGATTTACATTTTATTAAGATCACCTTGATAGCAGTGTGGAGAAATGACTGTAGAGAGACAAGAATGGAAGCAATGAGAACAATTAGGGAGCTTTGGAAATAACACAAACGGGAGATGGCAGTGGATTGGATCGAGATAGTAGTTGTAAAGTTAGGGAGAAAAGTTCAGATTCCAGATATATGTTTGAAGGATGATAGTACCAGCAGATTGATGCTGTGATTCCTAACAGATTATTGGTAAAAAATAACAAGTCAAGATTTCCACTATTGACCAAATCAACAGAGACCAAATTTATTCTCCTGCATTATCAAACTAGAGAACTGGACAAAATGAATAAAAGACCATTTTTCAAACTTTGGGCAAAAGGCAATTCATGAATTTGATCCCTGAATAAGGAGGAAAAAATAAGGTGAGCCCTCAGTTTCACTGGAGGTGGTTTCCAGGCAGCAGCCCAGGGAGAGGAACCCCAATGATCTTCCAGATGTCTCACTGAATTGAGGAATCAGACGCTGAAGATCTGGGAGGAAAAACAGCTAAAATTTGTAGGAGAGGCTACAGTAGAGGAGGGAGATACACATAAAGAGAGCTCTGAATTCTACATAGGGATACTCTGTAGTTTTTGGCTTCATACTAAAATACAAATGTGTGAGAGAAACGACCTGAGGCCGAGGAAAGAACCAACAAAAAGGAGTTTGCAGAAAAATTCCAGGGCCTGACACGGTGATGCGAATAGTTCATATTCCCACCAACCTGATTGGAAAGATATTGTAAAATTGTAAAATATGGGGTATCAGATAAAATCCTCAGAGGGACATCTCCTTAGTTGTAGGGCTGAGTTAGCCCAAGATTACAGACAGCTCTAGCCCTGCCCTAACAAACCTTAAAAGCAAGCCTTGAAAGCATCCATCCTATTGCAAGGAATTTAATTCCATCCCAGGGCAAAATCCAATTCTATTTAAGGTCATGTAACAAGGTAAAATTCACAACATCTAACAAAAAAAAAAAATTACTAGGCACACAAAGAAGCAGGAAAATACGATCCATAACCAAGTGAAAAAACTCTATATCAATAAACACTAGTGCAGAAATGAGAGAGTAGAAATAGCAAAAAAGGATTCTTTCTGTAAAGTAAAGGAACTTCTGTAAACATGTTTCATTTGTTCAACTAAGTAGAGGAAGATGTGCATGATGAAGAGAAATGAAATATATGGAAAAATATATGTGAAACATATGAAAGATAAAAATGGAACATCTTTAGATAAAAAGTGCAATATTTGAAATGAAAAACATGCTGAATGGCATTAGCAGCATATGAGACACTGCAGGAGAGAAGATAAATATATTTTCAGACATAGCGATGTTCACAATCAAAACTGAAAGGCAGAAAAATGACTGGAAAAAAATGAAGAGCATCAGTGATCTGTGGGATAATATTAAGCATCTATCATATCTGTAATTAGAGTTCCAGAGGAGGAGGAAGTGAAGGCAGAAAAATATTTTAAGAAATAATGGCTAAGCATTTTCCAAATTTGATGAAAACTATGAATTCACATATCCCAAAACTCAACAAACACCAAGCATAATAAGCATGAATAAAACCATGACAAAACATATTATAATCAAATCACTGAAAACCAGTTATAAGGTGAAAAATCTTAAAAGCAACCAGAGATAAAGGACATCTAGTTTAGAAGGGAAAACAACCAAAAATTACAGCAGACTTTTTGCCAGAAACGATGCAATGGGGAAGAAAATGAAGGAACATCTTTAAAGATGTGATGAAAAAACAAAAAAGCTGTCAATCAAGAATTCATAGGCCAATAAAAATATCATTTAAAAATGAAGGAAAATAAAAACTTTTTTCAGGCCAACAAACTGAGAGAATTAACCATGTGCAGATGTGCATTACAAGAGAGGTATGGCAGTTCTTCAAAGAGGAGGAATATGGTTCCAGGAGGGAAATTTCAATCTACACAAAGATGAAGAGCACCAGAAATGGTAAATATGTGACTAAAAAAAAACTTATTTTTTTATTTTATAATTTCGTTAAAAGCCAATAAACTATTAAAAGCAAAAATAATGGCAATATATTGTGGGTTTTATAATGTTTGTCAGCAATATGGATAAATCTCAAAAGAATCATGCTACATTAAAGAGCCAGAAACAACAGACTACATACTGTATGATTCCATTTATACTGAATACTAGAAAATGCAAAGAAGAGTGAAGAAAACAGATCAGTGGTGTCCAGAGGTGGGCATTGGATAGGGGATTGACTGCAAAGGAATGGAAGGGGAATTTAAGGATGATGGAAATGTTTTTTGTCATGATTTCAGTGGTTGTTAACCAATACTCACAGACTGAATTGTACACTTACAAGTGGTGAATATCATCGAATGTAAGGTATACCTCTGTAAAGCTGACTTTAAGAGAATTAAAAAAAACAAATTAAACAAATTAAAAACAAAGACTGTCAGTCAAAAAAAGTCATAAGTCAAATACCAGCTTTACATTTTAAGAAATACTTGACAACTTTGACGATATTTTTTAATTGATGTCTGGTTTTTGGACTGATTTGACTGTTCTTCAGATTTGTGGATGTGGATATGACCTTTCTTCAGGAGGCTCTTTTCATGATATACACCTGGGGTTGGTGAGCTATGAATGGACTATATGTAAATGAAGAATATAATTTTTTAAAAATCTGATACAGGGCACTAAAGTTGAAACAGAAAGTTTATTTCTGTCTCTGTCCTTACCTCATTCTCATCCAATTTCTAAGGGTAGTAGACAGAGTCTTGACAGAGTCTGTAATGCCAATATATCCTTAATTCCTTGGGATCTAGGTCTTCTATTTCACCCTACCCACAAAAGTTTTAACTATCTGATTTATTAATGTTTTCCCAGAGTTGTTATCAGCAACCATACATAATGAATTTAATTCTCACTCAGGTGAGAATATTTATCATGCTCCAGCAAGAACTGATTACCATTGTTTGATTCAATAAAAAGAAATCCAAGTGGCTATTTTTAATTGAGCAGATAAAAATACAGATATCGTCAGAATCATGCTCACTCTTACCTGTCGTGGTATGAAGAGGAACTCCTGGGATTTCAGGCAGAGGACCTGAAGTGAAATGGAAAATTGCACAAGTGATTATCTTTTTAATTACCTCTAGCTGTATTTCTAAACATCTTTACAAAATATTTCCTTTATTTCTCAATGTAACAAATACATATCCTCACTATTTTATTTTTTTAGAATAGTTCATCAATTCACAAGTTGAATCAGATAGAAAATCTACATCAAGATAACCTCATGAAAACGTGCCGAAAGAATCTAAACATTAATGAAAATGTCAAAACCTGCAAAATTTAATTACATAGTGTTAACTTTAAATCCTAACTTCACCGTTTCTCAGAGAAAACAGATGGAAAAATATCTAAATCTAAACAATTGTATACATTTTCCTGCCAAACCATTACTTATATATAAGTGAAAGTTTTCACTAATATTCTTGTCCAAAAATTTTCTTGGCTTAAATATTCTCATAATAGAAATTTAAAGGCATCATAGCTAAGTTGGCACTAGGGCAGAATAAAAAAAATCTGCTTTCTAAAAAATATTTTAGTAAATATCATTAGTTGTGAACATCATTTATTATGTTACTTAACAATTCTAGATACTTACGTATATTTTCAGTTAATTTTACATACATTTGTTTTAATAGAAAGCCTCAATAACAATACAGTCCCGTACTGGGACACATATCCCAGAATTATTTCATAACCAACACGCAATTGATTTTTTGAATATTGACCTAATAACCAACATTCTCAAGAAGAAATAAGACACCATTCTGAATTAGCCTACAATAGGTATTGACACTTCTTAGCCTTACTGTAGGACAGTTTAATAATAGGTTTAGCCAAAAGCAATTACTTAACCTGATCCCACTCTTAAAAGATGAATTTTTATAGAAAATATTCTGTTTCAAATAATCATAAAAAACAAAATGTAAATGTTAAGAGATACCTGTTACCACCTCCAGGAGAGGAGTTCTACCACATGGAGGATAGCAAACAGCATAACAGTGTCTGCCACCAGGAGTAGTAGTCCGAGCACATCAACCCATTCCATGGTTTCCAGGGGTTGCGGTTGCCAAGAAAGACATGACCCACACAGGCACTGAATGAAACAACACTTTACTCACATAGAGAAGATACTGAGCAGGATCAGTTTCAATAGTGAGCACTGGTCCCCCATGGCCAGTGGGTCTCACCCCACAACCCAGAAGCAGGGAGATGGTCTGCATGCACCCCTTTTGTCCTATAGGCAAAGGACCCCATTCCCTCCCCATGGGGAACAAAGATAGCAGTGGGGTTGACCAGATGTCATATGACACACATGCTTGACCAAAACAGAGAAATACACATCAATTCTGGAACAGGAAAAGATATTCCCAAACAAAGAGTATGCCTGTCACAGGCCATGAGGGCTCTTCATCTCTTTGTCAGGAAACATTCTGGGCCCAAGGTACATTCTTACATGACCATGCAGGAGTCAAAAGACTGCATACATGTGACTGCCTTTCCCAACAATCAGTTTCTCAAAACAGTGGATTAACGGTCAGCAAACTACTGCCCTCCGGCCTTGATCCACAGCTGACTTTTATAGGTAAACATTTATTGGAATGCGGTCAGGCCCATTCATTTCCGTATTGTCTATGGCTACTTTCATGGTACAATGTAGAGTTATGCAGTTGCAACAGAGACCTCAAGGCCAGCATTGCAACAGAGACCATCTGGTGCTTTACAGAAAAGTTTTGCTGACCCCTGCAGTAAGAACACTACCAACCAAGTAAGAATGTGATTTGTGCACATAATTTTGCTGGTTAGAGATCAAGGCCATTGAATGTGTATTAGCCAACAAATATTCTTTTAATATAAAGCATATTGCAAGAAAGCAAACCAGAACTATGAGAAATAGAATTGGAATTATTGAATCCCCAAGAAATAATTAAAGTAATTGCAAAATGTGCTTCATGGAGATCTTTAAAAATCCAGCAGAAAAATCTCTTTTCTTTCACCTGAAGGCAAGAGACTGGGCTAGCTGGCCTCCTAAAGTCCCTTCCAGTTTTGAGTCAGTGATTCTTAGCATGGATGAGGAGTTTTGCTTTCAGTCCAGTCAAGTATGTTTCTGCTAACCCCAGAAAATGCTTCTAAATGTACGACTGACATTCTTAAAAGTAAACACGGTGTCTTTTCTTCTGGAAGATACTATTGTTCAAATAGTGACACTTCCTCTGACACTGACAGTGGCGAGTGGAGCAGAATGTCAGCCTAAGATGAGAGACTATGTTCTAGTGAAAAATTGGATCAAGAATCCCCTGACACCACATCAGCATTTAATAGGCCAGACTTACCTGCCATTCCAGCGTACGCTAAAGGACAGGCATAGAATCAATGAAACCAGATTCAAATGTTTTTTTTCTTTTTGTTTTTAACACCAATAGTCAAAACGCTTTTTCTTATCTAATGGTAGCTCACAAACAAAAGGAAAAACATGCCAAGGCCTAAGAAAAGGAAGAAATGTATACAACATCATGAGACTGGAGAAAAATTTTCTTCCCCAAATGCTTTCAAGATCATAGTCTACTTTTTCCCCTCATTTTTTATTCCTTTGGTGACATTCAAGTCCTAGAATATGTTTTTGAAAGCAATTATATTTCTAAAGCAAGTTTTCCCAAACTCCCATAGCTTAACTTTTCAGCTTAAAATATCATGTTTTAAAAGGTGTTGGCATTCAGTTTTACCTAACAAATAGCTGAGTCTTGGAAAAGAAAAAATCTGACAATTTAAAAAGAAAAAAGTCTGTGTGTGTGTGTGTGTGTGTGTGTGTGTGTGTGTGTGTGTAGGAGGCTGATTATTTTGTCTTAAATAATTGACTTATGTGAACAAATTAGGAGAAAATCTTATGTGGATAACAGACTTCATTTTTTCACCTCAAATAATTAAAGGACACCAAGTAAAACTTATTCTTTTGAAACTATTCATTTGAACAGGAAGCCCAAACCAGCTATACGTGTATCAGGTTTTGCTTTTCTAGTGCTTAAGTGCAGCCTCGCTTTCTCGCGTTCATCTGCTTGCCTAAATATATATAAATGACACTTAGAAGAATGGGAAATTTCTAAGAACAAAATAAAATTTGAAACAAAACTACAAATTCTTTTTCTTAAAATATCTTTCACTTTTAGCTTTGATGCTCTATCTGGAACCAGGTGCTCTCCTGACATAAATAACTAAAAATAAATATTAAACAGTTATTACCAGAAGTTGGATAGTAGGCTGTGCAGGACTCTTAACTGTGAAAGAAGGGAAACAAATGAGGGGTCTCTATGGATACCCTGACTTTCCACCTGGAAGTATTTTCTAGATGGAGAGGTAGAGAAGGAAACACCAAACAGAGCACAGTAGTCTTGCTGAGTTGAGGAGACAGAGCTTTGAATTTGGAGAGACTGAATTGATTAGAAATTATGGAGCAGAATTATCAAAGAACACAAAACAGAAAAGAGACTCCAGAAATCTGTGGAGGGGTCTATTTGAGTCTTCATCTGAATACTAAGATATTCGTATGTCCGGAGAGTATATGAGACCAGACAGGGGGAAAGAACAGCTGGCAGTGAGCTAAAAGCCAAACAATTTCCAGAATGCACAGGGCTGGGAACTTTTTAAGTTCTTGCCAGGCTAAATGAAGATGTTCATGAGCACCCATGACATTTAATAAAGTTCCCATAATAGAATGCCTCAGTAGTAAACAGACCCTAGACTAAAGGTTACTCTCGACTATTTTACAAAGCTTAAACGCAAGAACCAACCAAACTAATGTGGAAGTAACTTAACTGCATGACAAACAGTATTCAGCTCTTTGGAGGAAGTCAACAAAATTCAGATACTCATCAACATAGCATTCACGATGTACAGTATCTAATCAAAACTACTTGGTAAGAGAACAAAAAAATAATGCAGTGCAAAGATAGCCTTTCCAATGAATGATGCTGGAACAAGTGGATCTCCACATGCAAAAAAATGAACCCAGAGACAGACCTTACACTCTTTTCAAAAATTAACTCAAAATCGATCACAGACCTAAATGTAAGATGCAAAACCATAAAAACCTCTTAGAAGATAACATAAGAGAAAACCTAGGGTTTGGCAATGACTTTTAGATGCAACACCAAATGCATGTTCCATGAAAGAAATAATTAATAAGCTGGACTTCATTAAAGTTAAAAACTTCTACTCTGTGAATGACATTGTCAACAGAATGAGAAGTTCAGCCACAGACTCAGAGAAAATATTTGCAAAAGACAAATCTGATAAACAACTGTTTTCCAAAGTGTACAAAGAATTCTTAAAACTCAACAATAATAAAACAAACAACCTGATTAAAAAATGAGATAAAGACCTCTTCAAAAAAGATATACAGATGGCAAATAATCACACGAAAGCTGCTCCATACCATGTGTCATCAGGGAAATGCAAAATAAAATGAGATACTAGTACACACTTATCAAAATGGCCAAAATTTGGAACCCTGACAACACAAATGCTGGCAAGGGTGTGGAACAACAAAAACTCTCATTTCTGGTGGGAATGCAAATGGTACAGCCACTTTGGGAGATATTTGGCAGTGTCTTACAAAACTAAACACATTTTTATCTTATGATTCTTCAGTTGTGTTCCTTGATATTTACCTAAAAGTGTTGAAAATTACGTCCACACAAAAACCTGCACGTGGATGTTTATGGCAGCCTTATTCTTCATTGTCAAACTTGGACGCAATCAAGATACCCTTCAGTAGGTGATGGATAAACATCTAGATCATGGAATATTGTTTAGGGCTCAAAAGAAATGAGCTATCAAGCTATGAAAAGACATAGAACACCCTTAAATGCACATTGCTAATTATAAGAAGCCCATCTGAAAAGGCTATCTTCTATATAATTACAACTATACGACATTCTGGAAATCTCAAAACTATGGAGTCAGTAAAAGTATCATTGGTTGCCTGGGGTTAGTGGGGAAGAAAGGATGAATAGGTTGAGCACAGAGGATTTTTAGGACAGTGAACCTACTCTCTATGATACTATAATGGTTGATACATATTATTATACATTTGTCCATACCCAAAGAGTATACAACACCAAGAATGAACCCAAATGCAAACTGTGGACTTTGAGTAAATGATTTGTCAATGTAGGCTCATCAATTGTAAAAAAATGTACCTCTTTGTTGGGAGATATTGATAATGTGAGAGGCTAGGGATGAGTGTGTGCAGGGTATATGGGAAATCTCTGTATCTTCACCCTCAGTTTAGCTGTGAACCTAAAACTCCTCAAAAAAAAAAAAAAGTCTGCAAAAAAAAAAAAAAGAAAAAATGGTCAAACTTCCCAAATTTGATAAAATCTAAAATCTGAGACCCCAAAATCCCACTGATTCCAAAGATAGTAAGACGTAAAGAAAAACACAGCAAGGCACACTGTAATCAAGTTGCTGAAAACTAATGATATACACAAAAGTCTTTAAAAAAACAAAAAAAAAGAGAGAGAGAGAAAAAACTTGCAGAGGAACAAAGAAAAAACTGAGAGCTTGATCTCATTAGAGGCACTGCAAAATGAAGCACAATGTAATGACATCTTTAAAGTCCCGAAGAACAAAAAACCTGTGAATCTAAAGTTCTATATGCAATGAAAATATCCAGCAAAAATGAAAGTAAAATGGGGGCCATCCTGGTGGTGTAGTAGTTGAGTTAGTGTGCTCCGCTTCAGCGGCCCAGGGTTCGCAAGTTCAAATCCCAGGTGCCAACTGATGCACCACTCATCAAGCCATGCTCTGATGGCATCCCACGTGCAAAATGGAGGAAGATGGGCAGAGATGTTAGCTCAGAGCCCATCTTCCTCGCCAAAAAAAAAAAAGTAAAATGAAGACATTTTCATACAAAGGAAATGAAGAAAATGTATCAACAACAAAGTTGTGCTACAAGATATATTAAAAAGAAGTTCTTCAGGCTGAAGGAAAATTGTACCAAATGGAAACTCAAATGTACATTATTGGAAGAACACAAAAAATTTTAAATATGTGAATAAATTAAAACTATTTCTTATCACTTAAGTTTCTTTATAAAATAATTCACAATTTCAAAAAATCCCAAAGTATTTGAGCTTATAATACATATGTAGATATAAAATATGGTAACAAAAGTATAAATGACAGGAGTAGGGTAAATGAAGGTATACTGCCTTAACACTCTTATGCCATATGAATGGTATAATATCACTTGGAAGCAGACTGTGATAAATTAAAGACAAATATTAATATTCTAGAGCAATAACAACAACAAAAGTAAAGGAATAAAGTCAAGAAGACAGTTGTGGAGACAAAATGAATACTAAAATATACTCAATGAATCCAAAGGAAAACAAAAAAAGGGGAAAATGAACAGAAAATAGATGAGACAAATATAAAACTAATAGCATAATGGGAGAATTAAATGGCACTAAAAAGGAAATTAGATTAAATGTATGTATGTGGCATAAATACTCCCATCAAAGAGCAGAAATTGTCATACTGGATAAAGCAAGACTGAACAATATGTTGAATACAAAAATACATGTTAAATATAAAGACACAGATAAGTTAAAAGTAAAAGGATAAAAAAGATATACCATGAAAATACAGTGTAAGAATACTGGAGTGGCTATTTTAATATTAGCAGTTTAGACTTCAGGGCAAGAAATATTATCAGAAGTTAAAAGAGAGCTTGCATATGATTAAAGGGTCAATTCATTGAGAAGACATAATAATGCAAAATAAGCATGTACCTCATCATCAAGCTTCAAAATCCATAAGGCAAAAACTGAAAGGAGACAAACAAATCCACAATTAGATTGGTGTCTTCAGTACTACCTGCTGATGAAATAATAGAATGAATAGAAAGAAAATCAGAAAGGATATAGGAAATTTGAAGAACACTATTAACCAAATTGAGCTAATTGACAGAGAAAACTCCACTAAACAATGGCAAAATGCACATCCTTTTCAAGTGCATATCAAGATACATCGAATATTTGGTGGTTTTATGAGATGACTGAATTATAAAGAGCGTGTTCTCTGACCAGAGTAGAGTTAAATTAGAAACCAATAACAAAAGATATCTAGAAAATGCTTAAAAACTTGGAAATATAAACAACGTGCTTCTGAATAGCTCATGGATTGAAGGAGGAATCATAAGGACAATTAGAAAATACTTTTAATTAAGCGAAAATGAAACATCACAAATCAATATTTGTGGGATTCAGATAAGGCAGTGCATAAAGGAAATTTTATAGCTTTAAATGCTTATACTAGAAATGAAGAGAGATCTCAGATTAAACTCTTAGCTTCCACTGTAAGAAGCTAAGGAAAAAAGAGCAAATTAAACCCAAACAAGTAAAAGGAAGGAAGTAATAAAGATAAGAGCAGAGGTCAATGAAAGAAAAAGCAATCAAAAAGCAGAAAAGAAAAAATGCAATCCAAAGCTTGTTCCTAAAAAAAACATGTTAATAATATTGATAAATATCTAGCTAGAATGATTAATATAAAAGGAAATAACCACATACAAATTACCAATATCAAGAAGAATTACAGTCTTCAGACATTTAAAGGACGAAAAGGGAATATTGCCAACAACTTAAGAAGTGAACAAATCCTTCAAAAAACACAAAATATTAAAACTGAAATAAAAATATACTGCTTCAGAAAATCTGAATTGCCCTATATCTATAAAAGAAGTTAGAGTTGTAACTAAAAGCCTTCCAAAATGTAAGTTCTAGACTCACATGGGTTCACTGGTGAATTTTGTAAAAAATTTAGGGAATAACTAATATAAATCTTACATAAACTATATCAGAAAATAGAGATAGAGGAAGCACTTCCTAATTCATTTTTTAAGGTCAGTATTACTCATATCAAAATGATATAAAGAAATTACAGGAAAAGACAATCCCAGAACAAGAATAATCATGAACATAGACACATAAGTCTTCAACCAAATTCTCAACAAAAGTCCTCCAGAAAATTATGCCTGCAATTTATAAAAAAGATAAAGCATAATGACCAAATGGGATACCAGGAATTCATGATAGGCTTAGCATTCAAAAGTCAAACAATCTTATTTTTCATGCCGAAGAAACTTAAGGAATCCATATGATTATCTCATGAAATTCAGGAAAAATGACAAAATGTAACATCCGTTTATGATAAAACTCTCAACAAACCAGGAATAGACGGAAACATTCTTAAATTTTGAAAGGCAGTTTAAAAAGACCACAGCTAACATTAGAATTAACTGTGATAAACTAAACACCTTTTCTCTAAGTATTTGAACAAGGTAAGGATGACTCCTCCCAGCATTTCCATTTAATAACGTACTGCAGGGCCTAGCAAGTGAAATAAGGAAGGAAAATAAATAAAAGAAATATAGATTGGAAAGGAAGGATTAAACATTCTTTATTCGCAGATCATGATCATGTATGTAAAAAAGTCTACACAAAAGCGACTGGAACTAATAAGGGAGTGTAGTAAAGTGAGATGATACAAGGCCAATATTCATAAATCAATTGTATTTCTACACATGAGCCATGAACCATTACAAAGAAAAATGAAAATAAAGCATGAAAACTAAAAGGAATAAAATTTTAAAAATATATGCAAGTCAATTCTCCCCCAAATCATTTGTAGATTCCATGCAATCTCAGTGAAAATCCTAGGAGTGTTTTTTTTTTTTTTTGCATATTGACAATCCAATTCTAAAGTTTATATGGAAATGCAAAGGATATAGAATATCCAAAACAATTTTGAAAAGGAAGAGCAAAAATCCACACCCATTGGAAAGACTAAAATTAAAATATCTGGCAATGCCAGGAGATGGCAAGGATGTGGGGCAATGGGAGCTGTTCTACATCACTGGTGAGAATATAAAATGGTACCTTAGAGAACTGTTCAGCAATTTCTTATAAAGTTAACCATAAATTCATCATATGACTCAGAAATTCTACCCTAATTTATTTACAGTAGAGAAATGAAAACATATTTTCACACAAAAATTTTTATATACATTTTTATAGAACCTTTATTCATAGCCAAAAGTAGGAACACCAAGTTCTAAGAGATGAATGGGTAAACGTATTATGGGATATTCATTCAGTGGAATCCTACTCAGGCAAAAACATGCATCAATCTAAAAAATATTATGCTGAACTAATGAATCCAGAAACAAAGGATCTATACTGGACAAATTCATTTATGTGAAATTCTACAATGAACAGATCTAATATATAATCACAAAAAAAATTGATCAATGATTGTACTCAGAAGGAGTAGATGAGAATAAACTTTAAAGAGGGCACAGGGAATGTTTTTAGAGATGGAACTGTTCTGAAGCTAAGGATATACATTTGTCTAAACTCATTAAATTGGATATTGATTGTCCAATTTATTGTAAGTAAATTGTACCTGAAAATTTTAATTGAAAAAGTAAAAAGAAAAAAGAGCGAGTGATTTCAGATTGGAGGTATTCTTAACACTACCCCTAGTTCACCTCAGCCCTAGATTTTACTGATTTGTGCCCAGAGGACCTGGGTTTTAATTTAGGTTCCACAATTAATTAGCTTTGTGACCTCAGGTAAGTCACTCCCTTCTCTTAGCTTCTTACTTGGTAAATGAGAGAACTGGACTAGACAATCCCAAAGGTCCATCAACATCTGAAAATCTGAAGTGAAAAAGTATAATTGAAACCTTAATAGGGCTATTAAAATGTTCTCTTTAGTTCATTTTACATTGGGTTTAATAAAAGATAAACAGCTTATATTTATTAAAATACATTTATATGACTGATAATTTAATGTTGGAAGATTTTTCCAACACTGAATAATATTACTTGCAAGACAGAGAGAAGATACCAGGTATGTTTTAGGGGTCTAGTGGCTTAAGCAAGGGAAGCAGATACTACCCTCTTTCTTTGGGGTTATTCACTATGGATATTACTTTCTGGGGCCAGCCTGGTGGTGTAGAGGTTAAGTTTGCATGCTCTGCTGTGGCGGCCTGGAGTTTCACAGGTTTGGATCCCAGGTACTGCTTATCAAATCATGCTGTGACAGGCATCCCACATATAAAGTAGAGGAAGTTGGGCACAATGTTAGCTCAGGGCCAATCTTCCACAGCAAAAAAAGAGAGGGATTAGCAACAGATGTTAGCTAAGGGCTAATCTTCTTCGCACACACACACAAAAGTTTACTTTCTGTTTTTTATTCACCAACACTAATCATTACTAGATTTTAAAAACCTGATTATTGGGGCTGGCCCCGTGGCGTAGCAGGTTCACCTGCTCCGCTTTGGGGGCCCGGGGTTTCACGGGTTTGGATCCCAGTGCAGACAAACACATCGCTTGTGGAGCCACGCTGCGGCGACACCCTATGTAAAGTAGAGGAAGATGGGCACGGATGTTAGCCCAGGGAAGTCTTCCTCAGCAAAAAAGAGGAGGATTGGCAACAGATGTTATCTCAGGGCTAGTCTTCCTCACACAAAAAAAGGTTAATTAAATTTTTAAAAAGTGATTATTAAATTATTCAATTCTTCTAAGGATGCAGAAAACTTCTATTGAAAAGTAAAAAAGATTCCCTGGTTTGGTTATTGTATTTGAAATATGATCTACAAATGTGATTGCATATTCAATTCACATCTGAAGTTCCAGCAATCATAATAAATCTCTTTTTTTACTGAGATGTAATCGATATATAACATTATATTAATTTCAGATGTATGACATAATGATTCAATAATTGTATATATCACAAAATGATGACGACAATAAGTCTAGTTAACAACCATCACCATACATATTTACGAAAATTTTTTCTTGAGATGAGAACTTTTAAGATCTACTGTCTTAGCAATTTTCAAATATGCAATACAGTATTATTAACTATAGTCACCATGGAGTAGATTACATCTCTATGAATTGTTTATTTTATAATTGGAAGTTTATTCCTTTTGACACCCTTTACTCATCCCCCACCTCTGGCAACCAACAATTTGTTCTCTATCTACGAGCTCTGTTTTTGTTAGATTCCACATTTAAGTGAGATCATATGATATTTTTCTTTCTGTCTGACTTATTTCACTTAGCATAATGCCCTCAAGGTCCATCCATGTTGTCACAAATGGTGAAATTTCATTTCTTTTTTAGCCCTGAATAATATTCCATTGTGTGTGTGTGTGTGTGTGTGTGTTTGTGTATATGTATATATACACATATATGCATACCACACCTTCTTTATCCATTGACGGACACTTACATTGTTTTCATATTTACATTGTAAATAATGCTGCAATGAACATGGGAGTGTGTACATCTTTTCGAGTTAGTGTTTTCATTTTCTTTGTATAAATACCCAGAAGTGGAATAGGTGGATCATATGGTAGTTATATTTTTAACTTTTTGAGAAACCTGCATACTGTTTTCCGTAGAGACTGCAACAATTTACATTCCCACCAACGGGGTAAAAGCGTTCCCCTTTTTCCACATTCTCACCAGTATTTGTTATTTCATGTATTTTTGATAATAGCCATTCTAACAGGTGTGAGGTGATATCTCATTATGATTTTGATTTACATTTCCCTGGTGATTAGTGACGATGAGCACCTTTTCGTGTACCTGTTGGCCATCTGTATGTCTTCTTTGGAAAAATGTCTATACAGATCCTCTGCCCAGTTTTTAAATCAGATTGCTTGCTTTTTTACTATTGGGTTGTATAAGTTTTAAAAATATATTTTGGATATTAACCCCTTATCAGATATATGATTTGCAAATATTTTCTCCCATTCAGTAGGTTGCCTTTGAATTTTGTTGATAGTTTCTTTTGTTGTGCAGAAGCTTTTTAGTTTGATATAGTCTCAATTATATATTTTTGCTTTTGTTGTCTTTGTTTTTGGTGTCAGATCCAAAAAATTCACTGCCAAGACAAACGTCAAGGAGTCTACCACCTATGTTTTCTTCTAGGAGTTTTATGGTTTCAGGTCTTATGCTTAAGTCTTTAATCCATTTTGAGTTAATTTTTTGTGTATGGTGTAAGACAATGGTCTAGTTTCATTCTTTTGAATGTGGCTGTCTTGTTTTCTCAACACCATTTATGGAAGAGACTGTTCTTTCCCCATTGTATATTCTTGCCTCTTTTGTCATTAATTAATTGAGCACATACGCATGGGTTTATTTCTGGGCACTTGCTTCTGTTCCATTGATCTATGTATCTGTTTTTAATGCTAAACCATACTGTTTTAATCACTATACCTTTGTAATATAGTTTGAAATCAGAGAACATGATGCCTCCAGCTTTGTTCTTTCTCAAGATTGCTTTGGCTATTTAGGGTCTTCTGTGGTTCCATACAAATTGGAGGATTGTTTGTTCTATTTCTGTGAAAAATGCCATTGCCATTTTGATAGGAATTGCATTGAATCTGCAGATTGCTTTGGGTAGTATGGACATTTTAACAGTATTAATTTTTCCAGTTCATGAGTGTGGAATATCTTTCTATTTGTGTTGTCTTTAATTTCTTTCATCAATGTCTTATAGTTTTCAGTGTACAAGTCTTTCACCTCTTTGGTTAAATTTATTCCTAGAAGTTTATTCTTTTTGATGCAATTGTAAATGGGATTGTTTTCTTAATTTCTCTCTCTGACAGTTCATTATTAGTGTATAGAGAAAAAACACAGTAGATTTTTGCTAATTGATTTTGTATCTTGCAACTTTTGAATTTGTTTATTAGTTCTAACAGTTTTTTGGTGGAGTCTTTACAGTTTTCTATACATAAAATCATGTCATCTGCAAATAGTGAAAATTTTACTTCTTTCTTTCTGATTTGGATATTTTATTTACTTTTCTTGCCTAATTGCTCTGGCTAGGACTTCCAAGACTATGTTGAATAAAAGTGGCAAGAGTGGGGATTCTTGTCTTTTTCCTGATTTTAGAGAAAAAGCATTCAGCTTTTCACCAGTGTGATGTTAAGTGTAGGCTTGTCATATATGGCCTTCATTATGTTGAGGTACGTTCCCTCCACACCCACTCTTGAAAGTTTTTGAACTGTGTAGTGCATTTTCTGTATGGTTCTGTTTTCCATTGTATATATAAATATCACTAGAATCTGAAGAGAATACTGTTGCACTCTCCTGTGCTAATTTGATCATTTATATGACACCAATATGTGTTTTAGGAAGTAAAATCCTTTAAATTCTTAAAAAAAAAAAAAAATGCACTTAAATACCAACTAAAGTTTTTAAATCAGTTTTACCCTTCTTCTCATACTACTTTATAGTCTGAGACACTGTTAGTCTGTAGAGAACCTGGCACTCTACCTGGTTGATTCAGTGTTCAAGAAGTGCTCGGAGCAGGGCCAGAGCCAGGGTGAGGCAAGTGAGGCACTTGCCTTGGGTGCAAAAGTACAGAAGGTGGCAAAAGTTTATAATTAAGATAAATAATATTTTAATTCAATGTTTTAAGAATCAAATTTATCCAAAAAATCCACGATAAACAAAATATCAAAATTTTAAATAAGTATAGCATCAATAAAGATGCCGATCAATTCTTCAATTCTTGATCCGTATCTTTATTGTTTTGATTCATTCTTACTGAACAAAATTGTGTTATAAATAAGGTGCTATATATTACATTAATCTTTATATTTCAAGGTGTTTCTTTGGGACAGAAATAAGGCTAGAAATAAGAAAAAATTAATTTCATTTGTCCTATGAAGAAACAAAGTTTGGATCTCAAACTTAGAAAAACAGACACCAGTCTTTTCTGCAAGTACAATATTATATTATTTGTGGCATTTCTTGCCTGTGTTGATAAGGTGAGTATTTATAAATCACAAATAAATCCTCTAGAGTTTTGTATTTCAAAAGATACTTGAATTGCATTGGTTTTTATTTACTGACAGTGTTAAAAATGGCATATTCATCCTGATTTTTGGTAATCTGCAGTCTGACCAGTTCAGAGAAAACTCTTATGCTTCAGCCCCACTATTGGGTCACATTAAGGCAGGAAAAAACTGTCAGAGAACTGTATGTGTGCAAAAACTTTGAATTAAGTAAGTGGAAGGGAAATATTTTGAAACATTCTGCTTTCAGAAACTTACAACTACATTTCTTGCAGTATACTAAATTAACTAATATTTGGATGTTCAAATGGCAGCCATTACAATCCTATTTTTCCTATATTTCAACATAAGTGCTTTAATTATATACATTACCAATGAAATAGAGTATAAAAAGCTTCTTTAAAACCCAGTTACAGGGGGCCGCCCGGTGGCACAGTGGTTTGGTTCACGCTTGGCAGCCCGGGGTTCGCGGGTTCGGATCCCGGGCGCCCACCGACAAACTGCCTGTCAGCCATGCCGTGGCGGCATCCCATATAAAATGGAGGAAGATGAGCACGGATGTTAGCCCAGGGCCAGTCTTCCTCAGCAAAAAGGGGAGGATCGGCAACGGATGTTAGCTCAGGGCTGGTCTTCCCCACAAAACAAAACAAAACAAAAAACCCAGTTACATAAGAACTCAGAGACAGTGAATGTTATTTTATATTTTTGTTTTGTTATTTTTATTTTGTTATAATAACAAAAGTAAACCAGTCAATGATTGTGAATTTGCATGATTTTCAACTGTTGAACATTAACTACCTCAATTTTCATGTCTTTGTGTTAAAAATAATTAATATATACAATGCACTCAGTATATTTTAAGAAACACCTTGGTTCTGAGGCCAGTAACTATAAAATAATGCCTAAGGCATGAAGTTACTGAGATTCTGACATTATGTCTAAGGTTTAGGGCATAATATCAAAATAGAGGGAGATTATATGAGCAATAATTTTTTCATATTTTTGTAAAAATTTGGCTTTTAGTATGTGTGAGCCTGGTCAAGTTTTAGTGTGAGATTTACAATCAAATGTATCATCTATGTTTTCTATATGATAGTCTTTTTCACAAAGTGACCTACTGCTAATACGATATGTTTTATGTACATAACAACCAGTAAGCAGTAAAAGTGCTGTTTCTACAGCTATGCTCCTTCTATACATACATAAGCATAGCCTAGGTGGTGTGTTTATTCACCCAATATCACTGCATAGAGGTTGAGTCTACCCACAGCTATATTCTATCTGGATATAGATATATAAAAATCACAAGAATAACTGGTGCAGCTTTATAAATTATAGGCTTTTTATAGCCTAGGGCTAAAATTTTCCTGTCAGGGAGATTGGTTGGTGAATCTTCCGTTTGTCTACAGACATTTGTGCATAAGCAGGACAGTGGATATCAATTCAGATTCTCCCCTGCCTAGAAGGCATCTCTGGCCATAGAGAAGGTACTTGCAAGAGGAAATGTCTATATCTGCCCAGCCAAAAAGCTGGGTCACTGCCTGACTCGGAATGCAGATCATCTTATTTTATTTCTTGATTATTCTTCCTACCTACAAAAAATATGAGAGTACCAGACTTTCAGTCTGTAATTGTCACTGGATTTATTGTATCTAAATCATTTTTCTGGGAAGACTATATGTGGATCCCCAAAATCTAGATGTTTTTCTTGAACATTCTCTCCCTTCCCCCTGGTAACAATTTTGGAAATGTATTGCCATATATAACTGAGGTAAAAAATTATTAAATTTCTTTGAACCATCCCATGTTGTATAATTCGACAGTCACCTGAGGTTCAAATTTCCAAAGCAAGCAGAGAGGATGCCACAGCATCTTGTGACACTGTCGGCTCTGTGAGAGTTGTGGCAGACACAAGAGCTTCATAAGTGTTGCTTCTCCTCACTCAGTAGAGACTCACTGACAAAGACCTCCCTCTTAGGTTCAACAACCAATTTATGCCCTTTTGAATTACCTCAAGCACAAAGCTTTAAAAACAAAATACAATAAAAAGACTTCTATACCATAACCAGGTGGGATTTATCCCAGGTATGCAACATTAGAAAATCAATCATGTGTTCACAACAGCAATAGATTAAAAAGAAAATCCTATGAGAATATCAGTTAACATAGGAAAAACATTTGACAAAATACAACATTATTCAGGATAGAAACTTTCAGCTAACAAAGAATACAGGGGAACTTTCTCTAATAAAGAACATCCACAAATAACCTACAGCAAACAATATATTCAATGGTGAGAAACTAGACAAGTTCCCATTAAGATTGGGAACAAGGCAGTTATGTCCTCACTCATCAGTCCTGTTCAACATTGTAGTGGAAGTCCTAGCTAGTGCAATAAGACAAGAAAAGGAAATAAAATTTTACAGATGGGAAAGAAAGAAATAAGACTGTGTATTCAAAGATGACAGGATTGTCTATGACAGAAACACCAAAATCAGCAACGAAAAATTTCCTAGAACTAATAACTGAGTGTAACTAGGTCTTAGGATACAAAGTTCCTTTACAAAAATACCAGCAAAGAACAATTGGAATTTGGAAGTTTTAAAAAATTACCGCCTACAATAGCACCCCAAAATGAAATACTTAGGTATAAATCTAATAAAACATGTACAGGACATATATGCAGAAAACTACAAAGCACTGATGAAAAAATTCAAAGAATATCTGAATATATGGAGAGACATTCCATGTTTATGGGTCAGAACCCTCAACATTGTTAAGATGTCACTTCTTCCCAATTTGATCTATAGATTCCATGCAATCTCAGTCAAAATCTCAGTAAGATATTTTGTGGATTTGAAAAACGGATTTTGAAGTTTATATGAAAAGATTAAGACTTGGAATGGCTAACAAAACAGTGAAGAACTAGGTTGGAGAACACACACTCCCTCATTTCAAGATTTACTATAAAGCTATAGTAATCAAGACACAATGGTATTGACAATATGCGCAAAGTTTAAATGAACAGAATAGAGAACCCAAAAATAGACCTACACAAATAGAGTCAACTGGTCTTTGACAAAGAAGCAAAACAAATTCAAAGGACAAAGAACAGTCTCTTCAACAAATGGTGCTGGAACAATTGAGCATCCATATGAAAAAAATAAATAAATAAACCTGAACACAAATCTTACACCTTTCACAAAAATTAACTCAAAATCTATCACAGACTTAAATGTAAAATTCAAAACTATAATACTTCTTGAAAAAAGATATAAGAAAATATACATGACCTTGGGTTTGGGATGAGTTTTAAATACAACACCAGTAGCACAATTTATGAAAAAAAAATTGGTAAGTTGGACTTTATTAAAATTAAAAACTTCTCTGTGAACAACACTGTTAAGAGAATAAACATATAAGTCATAGACTGGGAGAAAATATTTGTACAACACTTATATGATAAAGAACTGTGTCCATATATACAAAGAACATTTAACTCAACAATAAGAAAACAAATAATTCAATTAAAAATGTACAAAAGATCTGTATGGACACCTCACCAAAGAAAATATACAGATGGTAAATAATCCTATGAAAAATTCTCAATATTATTTGTCATTGGAGAATTGCAAATTAAAACAACGAGATTTCACTACATGCCTATTAGAATGACTAAAATCCAAACACTAACAAAACCAATTGCTGGTGAGGGTGTAGAGCTAGAAGAATTTTCATTTACTGTTAGTAGGAATACAAAATGGTACAGCCACTTTAGAAAACTGTTTAGAAGTTTTTTACAAAGCTAAATATAGTCTTAGCATATGATCTAGCAGTCATGCTCCTAGGTGGCTACCCGGGGCAAGTCCTTTCATCTCTCTGGGCCTCAGTCTTCTTGTTCATAAAATGAGAACAAAAATGTCATCTTCCATAGGATTAGGCCATACTTTTAAATGAGATAATGTGTAAAAGCCCTTGTCATAGTGCTTGGCACATAGTAAGTGCTCATTTTATTTTATCAATTATGAATATAATGTTGGATTTATATCAAAAAAAGATTGGTTTAATATGCAACATGCTTAATTCTGAACGTTTAAGAAGTATATTTATTATTTTTGTCAAGATAATCCGTGCACATTGTTTGAAAGGCCCAATAGACCTATGAGACTTAAACTGAAAACAGCAATCTCTCCTCCATCTGGTTTGCCAGAGTCAACCACTTTCAACACTTTTGTTTCTTCTGGTGCTTGTCTGTCTATTTCTAAACAACATATGTATAATGCCACTTTCTGATTAACCCATTTTAAACATTGTCCATTGACTTTCTAGTATGATGAATGCGAATCTTCACTCTATTTCTTTCCCAATTTTGTTAAATCACAATTTTCCGTTAAATCTATATTCAGAGATTTCACTAAGCATGAATATTTTCTTCACTAATGAATCAAATATTTTGATTACATTTCCATTTTTGTGCTACATTCTTTTGTTTTTCTGAAGTAAATAATTCCTTTTTAAATTTTTTAAAAAATTTGCTTAATAGTTTTGATTCTGTTTTAGAGCTCAAACAACTTTATAAAATATCTCTCAATACAACTTTCTACTTGGTTAAATTTTTCATGTAATTTATCAGTTATCTTTTTTTCCTGAAGCCCTATGTAGACTGTTCTCTAGAAGTGTTACACAGCTGTCACTTTAGACTTCTTTTACTGTCATCGTGTGAGCTCCCTCCACTTTTCTCTTCTGTTGGTTGCCCTGTTTCTGAGATTCTTTATCCATCTCTAATTCAGAAAACTCACTTCTTTTGTGGAACACATCCTCTAGCAGTTTCCTGAGAAAAGGACTATGAGAAGCACATTTTGTTTTGAGATTTGTATGTCTGAAATGCCTGTTTTTTTTTTCAACTATCAAATTTAGTTGATGGTTTCTCCAGGTATAGAATTACAGATTGAAAATAATTTTCACATAAAATTTTGAAGGCATTGGTTTCAAGGCTTTCTAGCTTCCAAAGCTGCTGTTGAGAAGCCATATTATTCCATTCTCTTCTACTTAAAAATAAGAAATTTAGTTTTTATTCTACCTACACTTTGAAACTAAAACCTGAGTTCAAATCCTGACTTTGCTATTTTGGTATCTGTGTGATCTTAGTTGAGTTATTTAATTCCTCTGTGCCTCAATTTTTGCATCTGTAAATTGGGGATAATAATAGTACCTATCTTGTAGAATTGTTCTCTGCATCAAATCAGTTAATATATGTAAAGCACTTATAATAGAGCCTGATAAATAGCAAATGCTCTGTAAGGATTTGCTGTCATCTTCATCGTCATCATCATCATTTTCATCATTACAACGGGAATCTATTTAGGGATTTTAAACAGGAGAGTGTCATGAACAGACAATCACTCTGGCTGCTGAGTAGTGTACGGTTTGGAAAAAGGGTAAGACACAAAGTGCTGAAACAAATCAGCGGTGACCACTTCTAAAGGAATCTGCTTCACATGAGTGTTGTGGATCAGAAGTAAAGGCTAAGTTTGGTTGGCACAGTGGCAGTAAAAAAATGAATTAAAAAAAATCTTTTCCTATTCTCTCAAATGAAAACCCTTAACCACCCAACAGGCAAATCAAGGACATTTGCAGGGTTCCAGAAAAGCTGGGACACAAAAACTAAGACAAACTGGAATGCTTTCTTATTTGATATTTCCAGAAAAGGCATAACAAGTCAATGTGGGGGAAATCAGAACTTTGTCCAGCTTTCTTACATGCATTTTACAGTTTAATTTTTTTTCAGTTACACATGGGAAGGTGGGAACTGGAGTCTTCATAATGATTTCCACTGCTTTGGCCACTGAAGGTTTTAATGCACACCTGGCTCTGAAGACATTATGTGGCCTCTGAAGAGCAGAAATAGACTCAACCACACATTTGCTCATTTAAAGCTTATCACACCCATGGTTGTGCATGTGCCTTTGTGAATCATAAGGAAGAAAAGTATTAGTTGAGAATTCTAATCATTGAGTGTCCACGCATCATTCACTTTTATCTCTCCTTTTTAATTAAAAACTCACTTTTACTGTGTAGGCAAGAGTGGTCATGTCACGACTGAATCACATTTTCTCTGTCAAAACAATTAAGATTTCATTAAAGAATCATTTTTGATAGGAGAAATGAAAATAAATAAACAAATAGTGTAGCCATATAACCTAGGAAAAGAGTTTGAATTTGGCTATCTCTAAGAACAAAAAAAATTTTTTTTTTAATTTTCTGTTCCAACAATGTTCAAAAATGTGACCAGAAATGATTTGCCCACTCTGTCCTTTCTTCATTCACAAATGTATATGTGTGGCTGCTTCTATGACTGACATCGAGTCAGGCTTACACACTTAGTTTATTTTTATGCCTTCCAATTTAAATTATTTTTATGATACAGTGTCCAGTAATGAAGGGGTACATCACAGCCTGGGACATCTGACAATGTAGTAGGTGTCAATAGAATAGTCAATTACTCCCGTGGCTAATTCTTGCCATGCCCTCTCACGGAAAGTGGGGACAAAAGAAAGGTGATACTTAATTCACAGTAAGAAGAAAGGCCATTTAATTGGATTAGTTGGCATCTCACTTTCATCCTCCTGCTCTTATTCCCACCTCTTAACAACCATCCCCAACACATACACACCAGAAGTGATGGGGTTTGGCAATTATGCTGAAAACAGGAGCTAATTTTTCAATGAACTTATTGTTGACTGAAGAGGACCAAGATCCACACCACTTCAGTCCTCAGGAAAAAGCATTGAGATGCTAGAGCAAAGACAGTGTAGTTCCCTTGACCCCCTCACCCTGTGGGGTCTCTTCACCAACTGTTACCCCCTGCTTCCACCTGGACAATGGAGCTGCTGGAGGGTCAGCTAATGCAGCATTTTGTGAGTGTAAGTGTTCAAGTCGTCCTTCTGAACGATCAGTGCTAGCTGGCAGTGAGGTACTTCCTGACTTTCCCTTCAGTCGAATTCAATTCTACTTGGCTCAGAGTATGCAGCTTATAACTCTAGTCTTTCTATTTACATAGTATCATTGTAAATAATGAAATCAGCATGCAATACTCCCAAGTGAATCATCTTTTTAAATCAATGAAAATTGGAAATGTATTTCATTTCTCACTCAAATGGTTGCTCTAGTCTAGTACCTTATTATATTACGAGCGATATTTGAGACAGAGAGGTGTGATCTAGTGGAAAAAGTCCAAACTTGTAATCAAAAAATCTGGGTTCCATTCCTTCTCCAGGCAGCAAAGAGGACAACAGTATGGAACATTTACTGAAAGGTACTATTCTAAGCACTTCACATATATTATCTGGTTTAATGTGTACAAAACCCCTGTGAGCTGTTTTATTATTATCCCCATTTTACAGGGAGGTGACTGGGACACAAAGCAGTTAAACAATTCACCCGAAGTCAAAGTTACTAAGTGGCAGAATCCAGGATTCATCCTCGACAGTCTGATTCCACTGCTTCCCACATATGTAAGCTGGGGTGAGTTTTAAAATGTACCTGTGGGATGGGCAACAATGAACTAGAACAGATTCTGAACTTAGTTCAGAAGCAGAGCCCCAGAGGGCCGCAGTGCACAGGCATTAGCATTACTCACGTAGGGGGGAGGCCTGTCAGTCCTGGGGTGGGACCAGAGCAGCAGGATAGAATAGAGAGACAGTAGGAGGGCCTGCAGCAGCTACCTACCAACCTATAGAAATGGTTTTCAGTATTTCAGTAATAGATATAGCCATAGTGGTGACACAAAGTGAATATCAGCCCTGTGATCTGTGCACCCCAAATTAATTTATCAACACAGATTCTAATAAGAATCTAGCAATAGGGGGCGGTCCGGTGATGCAGTGGTTTAGTTCACGATTTGGCAGCCCGGGTTCGTGGGTTCGGATCCCAGACACCTGCCGACGCACTGTTTGTCAGCCATGCTGCGGCGGCGTCCCATATAAAGTAGAGGAAGATGGGCACGGATGTTAGCCCAGGGCCAGTCTTCCTCAGCAAAAAGAGGAGGACTGGCAATGGACCAGCTCAGGGCTGGTCTTCCTCACACACACACACAAAAAGAATCTAGCAACAAATGGAAGCAGAAGCCATATTCAGGCAATTCCTTTTCATTTGACTGCCTGTATTTTTGGCCTTGAGCACTTTGGGATGTGTTCATTTGCAGCGTTGAAGTCATTGCTGTCTGAAGAAGTAGACTGATTGGATATGAAACACAAGAAGAGAGTATGTCAGTCTCTGAATTAGTCCTAATATCTTTTCTTAAAAAGAGATACCTGGAGAATGTAGTACGTGAATCCTATTTGGAAAATTCCAAGATCTCAAAATATCTGAACTTTGATAAAATCACAAAGGAATAAAAGACTTACTCAGGTATGACTCATAGTAGCACAAAAGATATTTAGTTTTATAAAAAAGTTTCATGTTTGAAGACTATTCTCTTCCCACTGCCGATAAGTGGAGAAAAAGGTACATTCATTTACTGAGAGCAGAATATGCCCCCAAATAGCAAGCCGGGTTTTATGTAAGTCACTTTTCAAGTTAGCTAAGATTCTGTCAATTATTTGATGGGTGTTAGCTTAGGGATAAATTTGAGGCTGTTATTTTTCTGGTGAAGCCAGCAACAGGGAAATGTATGCCGAGGGAAGGAGAAGAGAAACTAGAAAATTGAGCTAACTTAATAGAAATCTAACATTTGCTGTTGCATTGAATAATTACTTTCTTCAGATCCCTTTGAAGATGAAAGGTTTTTGTATTACAAATTTTTATTACCAGGCTATCACGGAAGAAAAAATCTGTGCAATGTCTGTGCATTTCCTGTTTTAAAATATACAAGTCATCTGTTGCCTGTCTTTATTATGGTGGTTTCTGTTCCAGAGAGCCTTAACTGGAGAGTATATGACATAAATTTAAACAACTGAGAATATTTTAAGTTGAGCAATGCAAAAAAAATGATGCCTGTTGCTGTTAGGCGTTATGGCAGTGTGTCCACTTGCAAAGAGAAAGGAGAGGTTGTGTTGTGGATAGTTACGGGAACTCAGCTAGATGACTCACTCAAAGCCTTTCTTATTACGACTCGGTTAGTAATCCTCACCCAATTACCTTCCTGAGTGCATCTTCATTTTGTTAAAATGAGAACTGCTTCAGAGATTCTAATAAGTCCAAATGAGCATTAAAAAGGAGAGAGAGGGAGAAGTATCTTTTGAGAAAGGTGCGCCCTTCCTATTAAACTCTGGGTTTTATTATGGGAGCGCCCAGCAGTACCAGAATCCGGTATAACACGTGATGGCCAGATCTATTTTATATTCAGGGAAGTCAAATGAGTTCTCTAAGTGGCACGAAGCTAAGTACAGCCACATACATTCTGAGTCTATCAGTTCTTCGGTGTACATTAAGCCTTTCCAGATTTATCCTCAGAGGTTGGCTGTTTGCCAGAATTCAGACTCTGTTCTGTTGTGCAGTGGGCTGAGTATTCCCAGGTGCCGGCACAGTTTTATGCCTAGTCCTTATTTACAGTTTTTCTTAGGATTGCTTTGAAGTGTGAACAATCAAGTTGCAGCATGCTGCAAAGTTCTTTCCAAACGAACCCTTTATTTAGCTTTCTATTACAACTCTGAAGCCTTCTCAAAACAGAAGTATTTATCTACAACTGTTAAAATGCATTTGGAAAGAGAAATTCCTTTACAAACACTTTCGAAAAAATTTTATTCTCTTTTTGAGTAACATAAAAATATAAACAGCCAATGTTATTCTTTCTCTACTAATTCTTTGAGAAAAGAATAGTATTTAGCAAGCCTTTAATTTATTAATTATTAAAATTCTCAAAACATCCTATGGCTTGATGGCACTCACACAAGGTGGGACTTGCAAGCATCCTGAGTATAACCTGCATTGTGTATTATCTGGAATTCCTAACAAAAGTCCTAATACTGATACGATAACTAATTTTTGGCACTAAATGTCACCTTTTTGGAAAAGGAAATATTTATCATTGCATGTGTACAAACCCTGCTTCAACATTTATCTTCCTAATAATTCTGTCATTTTCAGAAATTACAAAACTAAATGTAGATATTCTGTGTTTCTAAGCTCTATATTCCCTTAGCATAAAAAGCTCTGACTCGAATTGTGTGGAGAGAGCCCAAAAAGCAGCCCAGGTCCCCAACATGCTTTCCAAACACCCTTCAGAGGTGACCCTCTGCAGCCAGCAAGGGCACAGCCTGTGTGGACCTCCATTCAGGGAGATGAGTGGGTGAGACAAACAGCCCTCAGCCCTCCGTGAATAAAGGAAACAAGGAGTTCCCCCCCAAAAGCCCCATAACAAATGTTTATTTCAAATTTAGAATGGACTTGGCATTCCCATTTAAAAGATGTTTGGCACTGCACATATTTTCTCCTTTTAACCCCACTTTTTGTGTGCGTTTGCCAAAATCACACTCAAGGTTGTGAGAATAGTGTTCAAACCTAGGAGTGGTTTAGTAAGTGGGGGAGGGGAGGGTGGTACCCGGGAGCGGGCTGACCACATTAAAAGGCTGTATCTCTGTGTTCTGCTATCCCGATTTGCAGCTCTAACAAACTTTTATGGTGCCAGGAGGGCCCTGTGGGGATGACTTCTGTTCCTTTCAGAACTTTTAACCTTTATATTTTAAAGTCACAATTTTAAATGTTTTTTCAGAGTTAGCCCCAGACAAATGATTCCTGGGAGGACTGTGGTGGTGATTATGAGCCTGCTTACACTTGTGGCTGATGGCACATTAAGCAAAAACGCCGATGACGTGCAGCGATCGGCACCTATAGCATTTTCAGCCCGACCCCAAGATGAGGTTAATGCAGAAGACAAATAGGAGGGAAGCACATGCTCCATTTTTTCATCAGGCTGTTACATAAATAACAGATAAACATCCTCCGGTTCACACCAAATCAGAGCGGAGGGAAATACTGCAAACTTCAAGCTATCAGAGACTTAAAATTGCTGTTGTCAAATCAGTTTTTTACAGCAGACTGACCTGTTTGCAGACCATTTACAATAGCAGGGGAAGAGTTTGAGACTTGGGCTTGGAGTGCACAAGTGATTTCCAAATGACATTTCAGATGTAAAAATTCAGTCTGCCAACATTTCCCTCCTGCGCTCCTCCGTCCCTGCATCCATACACATGCACACACGGCCCATCAACTTCCACTGACATTTCTTCATTACCATGAAAAAGCTCAGGCAGTCTTGGGGGATTTTGCAAAGAATCATTCCTCTTTTATACCCAGGCCCTCACTGATACCTCTACAAATAGTTTTCAGAATTTTATGTCCCAGTAAGAGGTAAGGTTTGAGTTTTTCAAGTTGTAGAGGCAGTAGTTTCCAAGTTCATCTCTTTGACTTCTCTGGCCGTTGGCACTACCTAGTGTGTAGTGGGAGCTGAAACGCTAAGTGACCTTTTTGGGTGAGCAGTCACAAAGCCACATGGGCACATTTAATAGGAAGAAATGTGGGCTCAGTTACATGGTGTGAGAAGATTGTCTGGAGTCCGTACCTTTTTATTTTCTTCACCCAAACACAGCCTCTGTAGATTTTTTTGAATGTTTAAGTCACGCCTTCCCCTTCAAATGATAAAAGAATTCAGTGTGAAATTTGCTTTGTAAACTTTTGTGAAGGTTCTGTCGTTCTCATATAATACTTCAGGTGTATATATAGGGAACACATTCAACTGATTCCCTTGATGCCTTAATGATTGAACGCAGGAGGAAAATGCTGCATGGATTTCATTCTTATTTCTTACTCACTTCTCTCCTCTGTATCATCTGAACTTGTTTTATATTGACACCATACTCTTCAGTAAAAATAAAGGCACAGGGTTATTTTTATTACAAGATGTAATACCATAACACCCCTCAAAAGTGTTGCCCACAGAAATTTGCCATTAGAAAACCAGGGATCTTATAAAATGAGAATATTACACTGTGAAGTTCAAGTGGTAAATAGGGATGGTGTTTTTTCAATTCAACATCCAAACCTATTTGAGTCTGGGATGAGCACTTTGCTGGTAATGTGTGTTTACTTACTTCCAAGATGTAAGATGCCAGATTAGAAACATGTGACATACAAGAAAACAATATTGTGACAATGTCAGCCTTTCCATTATAAGCCCTTTTTCCCCTTCTAGGATGTATTACTATGTAGTAAAAAACTGGAGTTATCCAAAAGTTAGCACATAGCCTAGCAACTACATTTATTGAAAATAAATTTTGTGGAAAAGTCCTCTTGGCTATTTTTAAATGATAGTATTTCACCCACACAATAAAGTCCATTTTTGCTTATTTATTCATTTCTTATTTTTTATTTCTGGCATCACATGACTCAAGTACACCTTCATTTTCAACCATGAGCCCATGATGGTGACTGGTGCCTTTCAGGGATAAAAATTAAATGACCATGTTATTTTGTTTGGAAAAGCAGCTTCTGCACATGTGCTGTGTTTTTTTTTCCCTCAAGAAATATTTCATAACGCTTTTTAAAACACAACCTTATCCTTTAGCACATATGGGAGGCAGCTGAATTTAATCCAGGTGGATGTCCTAGAGCTCAGATTCCATCACTCAGGACGAAATTCCATGTCTGAAGAATCTCGAATACAGAGAGATGCATGACAAGCCCCTTGTTATCAGGAATTATTGCTAGACATTTCTTTATTTAAAAAAACACATTTTAAATTATTATGTATTGTGTATACTGCCCTTCAGGGAAAGGGCTAAAATACTTCTGCCTTGCTGACTGGGTTATATCTATCAGTTTCCATTCTATTAAGTGATGGTGCTAAGTTGTTGGACCAGTCCATCCACCTAGCAGAAAAGTACATCATTCTTGCCTCTCCACATTTAGCCAGCTTAGGAGGATAGTCAGCATGTACAGAAGAAGAAAAGCATGAGAATCAAAGTTCCAATGATAACCAAATATGCCTCTTGAAAGTATTAGAGAAAAATTGCACCAGACAGAATTAAACAGGCAAGGAAAGACTTTATTCAAGGTTATTGCAATAGGAGTGAAGACTACTGCAATGGGGGAGAGAAGCTGAACTCAACTTCATTAGAGCAAAAGGCGGGAGGATTTTTAAGCGCTGAGGTGACTTAGTGGAAAAGTACTGGAAGACACTGTGGGGAGGTTGTCAATGTGATCAGGCCAGCTGCGTCTGCTAATTGGCACTTATAGAAGTTAGGCTCCTACCCTCCCACAGAGACTGGGAACAGGGGGCCCTATCTTCCTTGATGATTACATTTCAAAGAGATGGCTCCCAGGTCCTTGAGAAGGACATCACTGTTACAAAACTGGCAAGAGACTGAGAGAAGATTTACATGTCAAAGGGGCAGAGACAGTATTTGCAAGTTTTCTAAAGTAAATGTTTTAAGAAAGACAGGTCAGGGGTCTATGGTTAGAAAGGCTGTCTAAAGTTTAATTAAGCAGAGGAGAACATTAAGGTCATCTTGGTCAAAAGCCGTATTCATCTTGAGGGAAGAAAATCAAGGGTCTAGATACCAGTCTTAGAGGATTTTAACTCCAAGTTTCCATGCATTTGAATTCTTGGGTTCCCCAGCCCCCCGGGTTCTCTTACTTTCTCTAGCAGGCTTAGAGTTGCAAGGGGAAGGGAAACACAGTGAGTCTCTTGGGTCTTTACTTCTTTCTGTTATACAACTTGTTACTTTCAAATGGCAAATTCTGCTCCTGCCCCTGGTGATCCCATTCTGGATGCTACCGACCTTACCTGTACCAGTGAGGTAGAAATGGTGATTATAGCCTTCTTAATTATTCTCCTCCAAAGGCAATCAAGCTCTTTTGGCTTGTATCCTCTCCCAGGAACCTGACACACAGTCCCTGAGGCCCGACCCAAACAATATTTGAAACTCAGCACACTTAACACTATATGTCTCTCATTAGGAGACACTTAGAAGGAATATCCCTGAAAAATCATTGGCAGCCTCCCACTCCACCACCTCCACATCTGGTTCCTCCGTCTCCTTTCTTCAGTGCACAACTCCACTCCTAGCAGTCTTATTTCCTTCTGTCAGCTTTAAGGACACCTTTGTAAAAGGGCATCAATGACCTTCAGCAACTATATAACTACAGATACTTTTGTTTTGCTATAAATGTCACCCTCAGTATTTGTATAGAATTCACCACCTGTTTAACAACCAGCTCTTTAAGGCTTTCTCTCCCCTTGGATTCTGTGACAAGGCACTTTTCTGGTTCTCTTCTTATTTCTCCAATTTTTCCCTGTCTGTGTCTCTCCTGGGCCCTACTTCCTATCTTTATGCCCTGAAGGTAGGGATACCCCAAGGATCTCTGCTCACCTTCCTCTGGTCTTGATCCATACTTTCTTGTTGAATCAGTTCATCCACTTCCACAGTTTCAACTGCAACTTTAATGCTGATGACTGTAACTGCCACCTTTATGCCGATGATTGTAACTAATACTTTTATGGTGTTGAGACTCAACTGTCTTCAGTTTCTATCTTTCCGCCTAAGCCCCAGGCTAAGTTTCCAACTGTCTCACAGACAAAGAGAACCTGAGGTTCTGCTAACGTCTCAAAGTGAACATATTCAAAGGTGATTACATCATCCTTACCCTGCACACCTGCTTCTCACCTTATATTCTTCCCCAGTCAACAGATACCATTTTACTCAAGTCTCACGGATGGGGCTTCCCCTATCTTTCAGCTGTCACCCTGACTGGACCACTGCAGCCCTGCTAGATGATGGTCTGTGTTCTTGCCCTTCACAGTCTGGATATCTTTTCCATGCTGTGCATTACACCCCCCTGCTGAAATTCTAATTTTATCCCTGGTCCAAATTAAATGTGGCTTCATTCTGTAAGCAGTCCCCCCATTTCTCAGATTATAATTAATTTCTACTCATCACAATACTGTTTCTATCCTTTACAACATTCACTAAGTTCTCCTTTGTATGATAGTTTATTGTGTGCATGGCTATCTTTTTCACTAAATGGAATATTCCTTGATAGTAGGGATTGTATCCTATTTTCCTTTTTATCCTCAAAATTGTCTTTCACAGAGTAGGCTCTCAGGGCACGTGCGTTAAATGAAATACTGCATTTTCCATATGCAGTCTGAACTTGTCCCGAAATCCTCATGAAGGACTAAATGAGTAGTCTATAGATCCTAGAGAGCTGGAAACTTAGCTGATCCACCAGACAAATTGGCTAGATGGGGGTTGGGGGAGTGGTAATTATATATCAGTGCATTTCCTGATATTTTGTACCTTTCATAGTCTGTGGACAGTAGTAAACTAGTATTCTATTTTATGCTTCATATTTGAACCCCTGAGAGAGAAGAGATGAGAAGAGCACTATGCAGTCTCTCCTAGTTACAAGAAAAGGTCCAGCTGTCCTCGGATTAGTCTTCAAAGCCCATTTGAAACATGTAGGCAAGACAATTGCAAAATCTCTGTGTAAATGCTTTACCCAATTAACTCCAAGTAGATACAACTCTTGGGAAGGTCTGCCCTCTGTTTTCATGTGCAAATATGTGGTAGAGAAGGAAATTTGCAAAGGAACGTCATGGAAATTTCTCCTCACAAAGATAAGCAAACTTGAGCAAAGTCCAAGGCAGTTTTGGATGGCATTCTGACCTGGCTGGATCACAGAGAAATGGCATCACAACCCATTGAAAAGACAGGGAATAATCATGGAATACTCTAATCCAAAGTGGCTCCCAAAGGCTCTACCAATGTCCCTGCAGGAAACTTGCCTCATACACAGTACACTCTAAGAGCCACGGATTTCTCCCTTCTTTGGGAAAAATGTAGATATAACTACAGTTGTGTATCACAATGAAGGAGATACATTCTGAGAAATGCATTGTTAGGTGATTTTGTCGTTGTGTGAACATCATAGCGTGTACTTACACAAACCTAGATGGTATAGCCTACTATACACGTATGCTATATGGTACCGATCTTATGGGACCACCGTCACATATGCAGTCTGTCATTGACTGAAATGTTGTTACAAGGCAAATGACTGTACCAGTCAATCTTGGTAGCTGATGATTATAATTTTTGCCCAAATAAAAGTTCAGCACTAAACCAAATAATACTATTCCTCTAAAAACAGGATTTAGTTAATAATAGCTTCTTTTTATTGAACACCTACAACAAGCCAGATACTTTATCTACATTTGTGTTTCTTTTCACAACAACCCAGCAAGATAAGTATAATTATCCTCTATCGTATTTTGAAGGAACTGAGGCTCACAGAGCAAAAAGTTAGTAGAAGATGAATTTGAACTTAGGTCTCACTGACTGCAGAGCCTGTGCTATTTTGGTTATATTTCCTTGTCTCTCTGTCATAACTAAAATGCATCAAAGTACTAAAGAATTATTTTCAAACTAAGATTTGAACCTGCTACTGCCACTTAAAGCCTTCTAATTCTTATGGCTCTAAAAAAAAGAGATATGTTTTTCAAAGTTTTGAAAAAATTATGCCCTGGGAATTGTCAGGGGTGGGACAACTGCCTAGCTCTTGGACTTTCTAAGATACAAATGTTGGCTAGGATGGACTTAGTACTGGTACAGCCTATGAGAGTCAGGAAACAGTGACTAGATTACTTACTTTGTTATTTAATGCCATTGCTTCCCTATGGAGAAATGGAAAGTTCAATGCCATGGTTAGCCCTGCCAATGACTATCCTACCTCTAATGGACATTAGCAGTAGTAATGAATTTTGCCCCTTTCTGTCTTCTGAACCCTCGAAAGCCAAGTCTGATTGACTTTAGGAGTCTGACTCACAGAAGTGTCTGGAAATAATGTGCTGCTTCTTTAACCAGTCCCCAACCCTTGCCCTAAGTGTTTGTAAAACTACTGGAGTCACTTTGTCTAATGTGTCACCACCAGGTATGATTAGTTTTTCTAACAGCCCCTTCTTTCTGGGTCTCCAGGTCCTTGTGACTTTCCCCTATGTTCTGGACCATTCCTGTGGTTCTTGCCATCCTTTCTCTGGAGTTTGGTCTCCTTTCCAAGATCTCCTATGATCACCTGGATGTTCTGATTCAGGATCCACATTCCCATCTGGAAATTAAAACTTAACAACCTTCAGAATTATTTTGTGTAGATAAACTAACTTGACCTACCACACATCAGACACCCCAAATATTGAAATCAGCCTATACTACATATGCATTTGCCCCACATCACATGGACTTGTGACACTGGAAAGGCAGAAATTGGTTTCTCCTACCCAAGTCCTGTGGTATTGATTTTTACCTACATTAACTCCAAGTTTTCTGGCTTTCTCTCTTTCCATCCCTTATATACTGTAGCATAATTTACCTTGTGTATATATATTACAAAAATTTTTTTCAAGAACTCAAATTTTGCAGGTTCTGAAATAACCCATTATCAACTGGACAAGAATTTGAAAACAGGTGAATTAGGATGAGTATTCTAAACTCCTCAAACTCCTCTTTACCTTTTTTTTTGTTTTTTTGCTTTGACTAATTAAATCATTTCATAAAAAGTTTTACAATAACATGATACTTTTGCACTGAAGTGATTAGTTAGTCCTCTAGCACTGCAGGAATTATAAACTTTGGTTTGCAAAAGCAAAAAGTATAGAATACAAGGAAAACAATGATCAAAATGAATGCATTGATGACTGTTTGTAAATAAGGAAGGAGGGATTTCCCAGCATCATTTAACTGAAGTAAAATTAAAATATTTGAAGTCTTTGAAACAGTGACTTCAGGTAGAGTAGATTTCTAACTGAATTTCCGAAAGAGCCAACACAAATATTAAACAGGTGCCTGGCAGAGAAGAGGCATTAAGAGGAGCCCTTGGATCAGGTGAACTTATTTACAATCCAAACTTGTCAAAACTTGTGAGCCCTCAAGGAGGTTTATAAAGTGTTTTTCACAGTGCCTGGAACATATTAGACATACAGTAAACCTTGTCCCCATCCCTCTTTTATCCTTTGTAGTTTTTGCCATGGGGTGTGTGTGTGTGTGCGCGCGCGTGTGTGCGTTTTGAGGGTGCGGGCATTCCTCAGTACTCCAGCATGTGGAGAGCCTTCCTTTAGTTTCTTGCTTTTGTTTTGTTTTGCCTTAAAAATCCAATTTCCATATTAATATTGGACAGTTTCCACTGGTGATAAGACTCTCCTTCAAGGAATAAGCACCCTGTATGAGAGAGCTGATAGTATAGAACGTAGATCAATAATCACAAAAACAAAAAACACCTCAGAAATGATACAAATTCTAAGGAAATGTAAATAGAAAGATATGACTTCATTAAAGAGTACTGGAAGTATTCATTTTTCATAAATTTAGCTCTCCATAATTCTTTTATTTCTTTCACAAATTGGATAATTAATGTGAGTTAGTCAAAATCCTCTATGGTTACAATCTCTGTGATTCTTTAATATTATAACTCTATGGGCTCATTTCTCATTTTCCTCCATACCTCATTTAAGGCTTGAAGTCAGTGGGAATTACCCCAGGCAAGATGAATTAGAGACTATCTGCCTAATCACTTAAGGCAGACTGTCAATTTTAGAAATTATTAAGTACATCTACACAGTCATATGAAAATGTGGGTTTTCATAAAAATCCACATTTTTATATTTCTAATATAGATGGGAAAATTATCTTTTTTAAAACTTAAAGCCTCATAGGATCATAGAATTTTGAAACTATGAGTCGCACGGATTATTTATTTATTACTCATTTATTCAAAAAATTGTCTATTGAGAACTTCATGGCCCCAAAATATAATCTCTTTGTCAAGTTATTTAAACTTTCTGGGCCCCAGTTTCTTGGTCGGTTGAGTGAGAAAGGTGAACAGGATGAAGTCTATGCACCGCCAAGCTGCAATATTTCACAGTTCTGGGCTGGTAACTTGCCAAAGTTAACTAGCTAATTAATGGAGCAACCAAGACTACACTCCAGAAGCTAGAGTTTCCTGGTTACTCCTCTCGTGTCCTTTGCATTCTAACACATTACGTTTCTAAATTTAAGAAAGAATAATTTTTAAATTCTGAAAATGCTTCCCCATGTCTGTAAAAGGTCACTTCTAGCTCTGCAGCACAGCTTGGATTGTTACATGTGAGCTCTATTAATTAGGTAGCAAAACACTACGTATTATATCCAAAACTTCAAAACCAAAACTAGTACCAGGTTGGTCTATGTACAATCCACACCTTCTTTCCTTATTTTTTACAAGTGACATATCGTTTGGATACCACTTACATATCCCAACCCTTCCAAAATACAAACCAAGTAGGGTTTGAGGCTCAGAGCCGTCTCAGTATGATTCAGGGCCCAGGTCAAGTGGCACTCTGCAAATCAACGTATTGCCCACTGCCCATATTTCTGTAAAGGTGATAGCTTGTTAATGAACATTAGAAGCACCCTGGACAGAAGAGACTCTCTTCCATACAGTCTAAGCCATGTGCCACCCAACTTGCCTTGTGGGGAGAAGTGGGTCCTGTCTTTTCTGAGTGTGTAGAGAAGATCATCAGGTCTTGCAGCACAAGCCTGCCTGGCCCAGGGTCATCCCCTTCCCTGCCTTAAGATGCCTGAATGAGGCACTTAATTCATGTTGACAACAAAGGGACAGTCGTGTATGAAGACAGCCAGCAGCTGAATTCATCACACTTTAAGGATGATTCCTCATAACCAATATCATCCTATCTCACATACATACCTCTCAGACTCAGGATAGACTTACACAGGAGGCAGTTTAGCATAGTGGTAAGAGTTTAGCCTCTGGAACTGGACTGCCTTGCTTAAATTCTGAATCTGTCACTTCCAGTTGAGTGTGTGGGAGCAACTCCTGTAATCATTTTTTTTTCAACTTTATTGAGATGCAATTGATATATTGTGTAACTCTAGGGTGTACAATGTGTTGATCTGATACCGTTATTTATTGCATCATAATTACCACCACAGTGTTAGCTAACACTCTCATCATGTCACATAATTACTATTTCTTTTTTGTGGTTAGAACATTTAAGACTTATTTTTTTAGCAACTCTTGTAATCTTTTGGGACATTCAATTCTGCATATGTAAAATTGTGGTGTTGGAATCTACCCCAAAGGGTTGTTGTAGAGATTAAAGGATTTAGTTTTTGTAGGCTGTTTAGAACAGGCCTTGTTAGCTTTTATTATTAATGTCTTCTGTATTGAATATTTTTCTATTCCAGTTACCAAACCTTAGAAATCATGCTGTCATTCTTAAACCCTCACATCTAAAACTTAACATATCTTCACAGTTCCACCTCAACAAAATCTTGTTACTGAAACACTGACTTTATACTCTAGCAGTTTTATGTAGTTTTGACTGTCTTTACACCCTGATGTAGTTTGTTATATACTATACTCTTTTGAATTGCTCATTTCTTTCTTTTCTTTCCTGTTTTTATTTGTTTATTTGTTTCCCTTTGAGATCTTTTATTACTTTTCTTTACATTGTTTATACCACTTAGTATTAATTATACATAACCAATATTGATTAACCAAAGTGCTATTTGTTTTATTAATTTATTTAACACAACATTATTAGTACCTAATGCTTTATAGGCATCAGGTAAAATAATTGCAATACAGCATGACAAACGCTATAATAAAGTCATGGGCGAGGAATAATAGCACAAAGAACTCCACTTGGGAGAGCAAAAAAAAGCATTACCACGTATATTCTTCAATGAGGTATTGAAGGATGACTAGGAGTTTTCCAGATTCATGAAGAGTAGTAGGATAAACAAAGAGAGAAAAAATATGCTTATTGGCTCAGAGCCATGAAATAGGATGGCCAGACCCTAGAGTAACCACCGGACAATGGAAGTAATGATGCTGGGTAAGTAATGATAACAACAGTTAACATTAATTGAAAGCTTCCTAAGTTTCCCAATTTCTAAGCACTGTATGTGCACTCTATTTCTGGTCCTCACAATGGCCCTAAAGAGTGTGTAATATTAATCCAATTTTACAGCTGAAGGAAATGAAGCTGAATGTAGTAATAGGATTGACAAGAAGGGGAGGTAGAACTGCAGTTCCAATCTATCCATCTCCATGCACTAATTCTATTATCCAGACCACCCCTATGTCATGGGCACCTTGTAAGCCGTGCAGGTGTGTGAATTTGACCTTGCAGGAATGGAGAACTACTAACTTGGGGAGTGATATAACCAGATTACTGTTTGAAGATAATCTGTGTATTTTTCAATTTTACCTTACTGATGGGTTATACTATTATTTGATAGCTGGACTTAATTCTTCTCTAATTCATAAATTTAATGACTCCTAATTGAGTATCACGAAACTCATTATTTCATTAACAGATTTTTATTAAGTGTTTCTTTTGTGATTGGCGCTGTACTAGGCGCTGATGCTTCATGAAAGAGATTTAAGTACAATCGTGCGTTACTTAACGACAAGGATATGTTCTGAGAAATGCGTTATTAGGCAATTGTGCCATTGTGGGAACATCATAGCATGTGTTTACACAAACCTAGATTGTATAGCCTACTACACACCTAGGCTATATGGTACTAATTTTATGGGACCACCGTCTTATATGAGGTCTGTTATTGACTGAAACGTCGTTATGCGGCACATGATTGTATAGCCAGACACTGAGAGAAGAACCAATGGAGAATTATGAGATTTAGAACAGAGAGAGAATAATCAATGGAGAAAGGTTCCAGAAGAATCTGAGCATGCTAATAAGTTATTATGATAAAGGAGAAAATCATCCTATGCTTCAGATAGGCAAATTAACTTTAGATTCTAGATTTCAATTTAGATGATTAAATGTTTATTTAGTACTTTCAGTGTTCTAGCTATTTTACTAGGACCTAGGGATATAAAAACTAAGACATGATCACTGTTTTCAAATAATTTCCAGTCTTCTACAATAGAATCCCTGGGAAATAATGAGGGAGACCTGTATACTAATTTTATTCTGCTACTCAATCTGTCAGCCTAGAAATAACTTAATTAAATATTATTGTGCCTCCTTTTTTCATAAATGCATCAGGAATTGTAACCTATATTGTAAAAATGCATGATTATTTTATCTTTGCACAGACAAAAAATTATTACAAAAACACTGATCGATATTTTTCAAAAATGCTATATGACATCAAGCTAGAAATTTTTTTCAAAAATCCTAATAATTCTAACTACAGTAAAATTTCAAATATTCTAACATCAAAAATCTTCAATAAGTTGATATTAATCAGTAGAAAGGAGAGTCTCTGTGGATATATACAGAGGGTAATCTGACTAGACAAGGCAACATCAGATTCCGCCTAAATTTGAAGCTGCAAAGACATAGAACAGCCTGCTCATTTCCAGGCTTTAACCTGAATATATATGTTTTAGAGATGTATGCTTGTCTTGATGTGTCTGAGTTATTCATTCATCCAATAAAGAAACAAGGTGCCTTACACATCCAGATACGATCTACCAATAGCTAATTAACAAATAAGTAAACTGGAAAAACATGAGATGAAGAATCTTAGTGAGTGATCATACAGAAAAATTCCTGGAGGAATGGTTCCTTAAGAATTTTTTGTTGAGTGAATGAATATTATTTTCTAATATAATTTGGTATTCAGCTAATATTTTTACAGTTTTACAATCAGGAAAATACTTAGCATTTTACCGCCACATATAGAAGAATTTGTAAGACTAATTAGAAGATTTTTACATCTTTAACCATTGAGTATAATTTGAGTTTGAAATATTTTAATAACTGCAATACCTATTAGACGCGTATTTCATTTGTTGTCTTAACCTGTAAAGATCAGCTTCCCTAGACCACTTATGCCTCCATACACATCTTATTTACCAATATTAAATCCACACACCAAATGCAGAAAATAAATGCTATATTTTCAGTCTACAAAAGTTTGGCTTGGATCTAGGTCAGGCAGAAAATATCATGATATATGTGGATACACAGCAATAATTTCTCTCTCTGATTGTAGCTAGGCTCTCACTTACTCTTTTTCCATCTTTGGGCCACAGTTATATCTTACATAATCCAGCAGAGGGTGCTTCCTTTTTTAGGGGTGGATTAGAAATTAATATCACCAGCAAAAAGTTAAAATCTTTCATATTTTGTTTCCAGCAATCAATTAAATCACATCTCCTTGAAGTATTATGCATTTTCAGATGTGTCTCGAATTTAATTAATCACCTTCCATTAAGCACCACACGTTTTAACCCACAAATATATAACCACATGCACCTGTATCTGTATGTGCATATTTGATGTGCTTGCTCCCTTGTTTTTCTTTTTAATGGAAAGTCTGGTCCTAATCAAAAGTTCCAGGTATATTCAAATTAGGGAAGTTTTTGCTTAATATTCATTTTGCACTCTGGGAAATATAAAAGAAAATCTGCTGACATCCAGAAAAATTGTCATTTTCTTTGTTAAAAAAAATATATATATGTATATATATATATTTGACTCTCCTAGGAATTCCACAGTGAAATCACGGTTTTATAGCATTCTCAACACCAGTGGCCTTGCTTAGAGTAGATGAAAATGTAACCTCTTCTAAAGAGCAAAATAGCTGGTCTTCAAGGAAGAGTTTACTTCCTAAATGCTTGGCTCTTTATTTCCTTGCTGTACAGGAGCAGTTCCTGAAATTGTCATCTCAGGAGGATCCTAGTATTTTTTTTTAATCTTCTTTCAGCAAGTCACCTAGTTCTGAAGTAGCTGGCCTTCCACTGGGGGTTCTGCTGAGAAATGTGAGGCTCTTCGGATGACTTTGAATCACACATCTCAGAAGAGACAACTATAGGCGCTACAGAGGAGAAATCTGAGACGGCCTCAGTTATCAAGGTGGTTTCAAGGGATTTTTCCCTCCCATCATTTTATATATGAGAATGCAGTCAAATTAAATAAATGTTGGGTTATATTTCCCTGAATACAGCCATCCCTCAGTTTCCATGGGGGATTGGTTCCAGTTTCCCAGTGGATACCAAAGTCCATGGATGCTCAAGTCCCTTACATAAAATGGCACGGTATTTGCATATAACTTACACACATCTTCCCCTTATACTTTAAATCATCTCTAGATTACTTATAATACCTAATGCAATGTAAATGCTATGTAAATAGTTGTTATAGTGTATTGTTTAGGGGATAATGAAAGGAGAAAGTTGTCTGTACATGTTCAGTACAGACACACCCATCATAGGCCTTTGATTCCTCAGTTGGTTGAATCCGCAGATGTGGAACCCTTGGATACAGAGGGCTGACTGTATTTTGTGATCGAACAGATTTTGCTTTTGAACATTTTTTCCATCCCTGATTTATCCCTAATTTACCATTAGATGTTCTGTACTCATTTGATGACAGATCTTAATGGAAATACAACTTAGTAGGAAATCTACATCTATGAGTGCCGAACTAGCCCATACTAGAAACAAAACACAACGTTAAGAGAATGAGATGGTTTTGGCGAGCAAATGTTTTATATCTGCATACAAGAAAGCTGAGTACAGCTCCAATTTTAAATCTCATTAGGAAATGCTGTTAACTGCGGGACCTCACTGATTGTTCAGGTAACAGATGGGCATGCCACAATGAAATATTTCCCCCTTTTATTTACAAACAAAAGAGGATTTTTATGTGGGCAGAAATTAAAACATTACTGAAGCACTAGTGTAGTGGCCTAAGCTTAAATTCTTTCACATTCACACAGATCCTTTATTATGTAAAGTCAACATCTTTAATACTTTTGCATGGCTTGGATATATAATCCATAATATTTTGTGATTTCTCTTCAAATGTGTTGGTTTCTTCAGAAAGAATTATGTACCTACAACATAATGAGGTAATTAGCCAGAGAAAAAAAGGTCTCTTTTCTGCTTCAGACAGAACTTGCTTCTAAGACACAAGCAACACAGGCATTATTTTTTGGACAATCTGCTTTGTCCTCCACGGCGATTTTTGTTGTCAGAAATCTTATATCATTTTGCATAATACCAAAAAGACCTGACAAAAACATTAAAAGGACAATTGAGGTAAAATGTGCCACATGTTGTTATGTTGCTTTTACAAATATTTTAAGAGATTTGGCAATGGGATAAACTTTGATAAATCATCACATTTCTACAAATGAAAATTACTAATCTTTATTTTGACTGACAGCTGTGTTATGTGAGAACCACAAATCATTTTGTAGTCAAATACCTTAGAAAATCATATTCAAGTGATTCCAAATATATTTAATTAAGTGCATTTGAAAAATCCTTAACCAAAAAACTAAAACAAGAGTATTTTTCAAGAGTCTCGTGCACACAATCCTTGGCTCACAGAATTATATTAAGACAAACTCAACTATCTACATTTATCATTTCATTGCACATCCTCTTTCCATTTGAAACCCTTTGTTATGTAAGACATGCCACAAGAAGCAAGAAGAATAAAATAAATTGTTAAGAAGCCAGGGAAAATTTCCAAAGATTACGAACTGACAGCTTACAAGTGAATTTGTCTCATCGATGTATTTAATTGGCCATTTTTATCTTGACTAACATACTGTAATTTTGGCATTGGTTGCTGTGATAGACTGAATAATTGGCTGCAAATATGTCCGTGTCCTAATCCCTGGCACCTGTGAGTATTGCCTTACATGGCATAAGAGATTTTGCAGATGTGATCAAGTTAAGGATCTTGAGATGGGGAGATTATCCGATTATCCAAGTGGGTCTGATGTAATCGCAAGTGTCCTTCTAAGAGAAACACTGGAGGGGTCAGAGTCAGTCAGAAGGAGATGTCATGACAGAAGCAGGACAGAAACTTTAAGATGCTATGGTGCTGGCTTTGAGGATTTAAGAAGGGGGCCATGATTCAAAGGATGTAGGTGTCCTCTGGAGTCTGGAAAGGGCAAGGAAATCGATTCCTTCCCGGATCCTCTAGAAGGAACACTGGCCTGCTGACCCATTTTAGACTTCTCACCTCCAGAACAGTAAGAGAATAAACTTGTGTTGTTCTGAGTCACTAAATTTGTGGTAATTTGTTACAGCAGCAATAAGAAACTAATACAGTACCTATAGTGAATAATCAGACTTCATATAAAAATTAAGGTTTATTTATTTTTTTAAATTTTCGCTCCTCTTAAACACTGGAAAATGTGGCAACAGTTGGAGTGTTACCACCTGTTTGTGGTGGCTGGTTGCAGTTGTTCCCTTTAGAGGTCACATGTTTTCCAGTTTACCAAGGACTCAATGAGACCCTATTTTTTTTTTTATCTTAAACTTGGCATCTGGTAGACATTTAAGTTTGTGACCTCTGCTAAATAGTCTTAAAGTTCACATTTAACTTAATATTCATTTCACACTTCTTTGTTTTTAAGAATTATGTCTACTTAATTACTATTATTTTTAATGGCATTCTACTAAACTACTGATCTTGAGAAATTTCATTCCCCTTTGCTTAATCATCTCCCACCATCCACCTATTTTTGTCTTTCCTTTACACTCTCAAGCTGCAGGTTGTCCACTCTTGGTTGGCCTCGATGACATCATTTGCAGTATAGACAACATATTGGATGAACTGGATTCTGATGTATCAAGATGAAAACAGTGTTGGTCCTTCTCACTGCCAGTTATCTCATCTGCTACTCCTTCATGATGTCTCAAGCATATTGGGCATTCTTGGTTGTTAATGAATAGTTTCATATCCCAGATATTAAAAAATCCAGTCCAATCTAACATTAAGCTTTCCCCCTTCCCCTCAACTTTGCTGTGCTTAAGGTTGCAGTGGGGAAGAAGTGTGTATGTGTGTGTGTGTGTCTGAGGAATAGTGCTCCCTCTGGAGCCTCTGAAGGGAGAATTCACTTCCTTGTCTTCTCCAGCTTCTAGAGCTGCATTCTTTGCTTTTTTTGACTCATGGTCCCTCCCTCCATCTTCAAAGCCAGAAGCATAGTATCTTGCTTCAGTCCTCACATTGCCTCTTCTTCTGTAGTAGTTTCTTCGTATATCTCTCTCTTCGAGGACACTTGTGATTACATTATTGGACCCACCTGGATAATCCAGGTTACCCTCCCCATCTCAAGATCTTTAACTTGACCACATCTTAATTTGAAGCCAAAAAAGAACTTTACACTGATTGACCTCCTAATTGCCAAATTTCATGGTCCTACTAACATTCTCTGCTGCATTTAAGATGGAAAACCACTTGCTTCTTTAAAAATTTCCTTCCACTGATTTCAGATACTCTTTTTCCATATCTGCCATTCTTTACTACATTTTCTTTTGCTAGATTCTATTATCTTTCACCTTATTTTTTAATTTTGCATTCCTCCCACTCTATCTCTACTCCCATAGCTCCCATTGTCATGAATCCTTATGATTCCCAAATCTGCATCACAAGCCCTGATTTCTTTCTCATCAATATTTGCAACCACATTGGGAACATATTTTCCTAAAACTCACTCTTTCCAAAATGGAATCAATTCTCTTGCCTTGGAAACCTATTAGCTTATCCTATTTCTTATCATTTTCCTCTATTTTATTTATTCTCATCACCACTATCCTTGTTTAGGCCCTCATTGTCTTGTGCCTGGACTGTTGCAGTATCCCTTTAATTGTAGACTGGCTGTCAGTCTTCCCTCACCCAAATCCATTCTCTACATTACTGCTAGAATCACATTCTAAAACTCTGAAGTGATCACATCATCTTCATATGTGAAAAAAAACTTAACCACCTCCACCCCCTGGGTAAATTTAGAATTTTGACTCTCATAATGAATGTCATTTTTAACCTGGCCTTACTCTAACTCTTCACACGCTTTTTTCATCACTTCTTTTCAGTTCCCAGCCACACAAGATGAATATGCTTCTAGGAATATGTCTTGCACTTTCCACTGGCTAGGATTTGCTCCCCTTCTTTTTTTTTAACCTTTGCCTAAATAACATTTTTCTTAGATAAACTTCTCATTCTCAAGGTGCAACTTCAGTGTCACTTCCTCTGAAATTCTTTTTCTATTTTCTCATTGCACTTTATACGTGTCTCCATAATAGTAAACAGTACTGCTTTTATACATCTCTCTCTAACAAGAGTACATTGTAAGCCAAGTTTCTTGAGGGCACAGAAATGTTTCACCCGTCTTGGTATCTCTTGCACTAACCTAAGGTTTGGCTCCTAAAATCAGTCTTTAAGAGTTAAACCTACAGAGTGAATCCCGGAGTTTTACTGTTGGCTTACACTCTCTGTGCTTCAGTTTCTTCATTTATAAAAGGGGAAGCTCTGCAGTATAATAGTACATACCTGAATTAATCTTTATGAAGCATTTACAGTGATATCTGCCATATAGTGAGGGTTACAATGTGTTTTGAAAAGTACATAAATGTTTGCTGAATTACACTGGATTCTTATTACATAAACAAAGGAAGATTTTTAAATATAAGAATAAAGATATTCAATAGCATCAAAAAATGAAATAATTAAAGTATACATGAGAAAAGATGAAATGATTCAGAAAAAGTAAACTAGTACAAGATGTTTTTGTCATAAGATGAGAAGAATAGAAATATGAGGGCATTTCTCATCTTGTTCCCCTGATGCTGGCTCTGAGCACACAGTTACCTCCAAAAAAATAAAATACTTCTTTGGTTGAATTAAGTCCATGGGACCACAAAGCAAAATGAGAAATTATCCTTTTAATTAGCTTCAGTAGGTTTCAATTAAATTATTTTCTAAGAATTAATAATAGCAGAAGAATTTTCTAGGTCTTCCTTTTAAAAGAAACATTTAAGTCTCTTTAAAAATCAAAACCATTACCATGAAAATTTCTTGACCAGAATGGAGAATTCTCTAGATAACGGCAATTAAAAAAAGATAGAATTAAGAAGTCTAATATTGGCATGATGTTTCTAAATGACTAAGATCATCATATAATTTGCCCAGCAGTCATTCTTGGAGCAAGCCTCTTTCAGAGCCAGAATTTAAGCAGGAAATTGAATCTGCAAAAGGAAGAATTAATGGAGCATTGTGTCTTGCAATACTTACAGATGGATGGATAAATGTTCAAGGATAAGGAATCATCGAATTCGTGGTGATAAGGGGTAGGAGACGAGGCACTAGGATGAGATTCAAGAATGGTTCTTGTCTGGCTTTATTTTATACTCGATGTGCATGTTATCTAACCCTCTTTGGATCTCAGATTCCTTGTCTGAGGTTGGACTAGGTAATTTATAATATCTCTTTTAGCTCTAACCATCTTTGCTTCTATGTATAATAAATAGTATGCACAGCTTTAGTATTTTAGTGATATTCTACTAGTTAAAAATAAATGTAACAGAGATGATATTTTGAAACTTGTTAATGAGTCTCTTTTCTCTTTCCAAGTAGATGCTTACCCTTTTTGGTCTAAGGCATCAGTTTCCTTAGTGGGATGTAAGGATTTGTATGAAAATAGTATTTCACTTTTGACATTCAAAATGAGGTTTTTCAGCAAGACATCATGCCAGCAAGCCATGCTATTATCTAAAGAGAGGATTTACTAAATTCTATCAGCTATCATTTATCATGATACAGGCTCAGTCTGTAGCTTTTACCATATATAGTTCTCTCACAATATAGAAAACATACCCCTCCAGATATTAACATCTGGCTCTGGAGCTTGCTATTCTGTGATATAAGGGAGATGTGATGTAGAGGTTTGAGGGAAAACCCAGCCCTTTAGGCACCAGAGAAGTGGAAGTTTCATGACCTGGTCATCAGTCCTCTTTAGCTTCAGCATGAACTGGTGGTTCTCATTGCTGACTCAACCTACCACAGCTATCACCTGACCATAAGTTCCCAGAATGGGGCTGATCCTTTGCCCAGGCAGATTGTTTCATGGTGCTCGGCTAGAGGGTCACTTTTATACCTATTTGCTACCACCTCTTCTGGCAATCTCCCTGGCAGCTAGATTCAGCTTTCTCACAGGGTACACAGGAGCTTCTAGATCTTTTCTACACTACAGGAAGCCAAGAGCAGCTAGGGAACATTTACTCACGTTTTCTTTCTCTCACTGCCCATTGACGCTGTGCCTCCTCTTCCCATCTGATGCACCCATTCACCTGGCCCATCCACCTACAAGGTAGACCCTCACCAACTCCCAACAGGAAGTAAAGCAGAAAACCCTTTGCTCTCCTTTACCTATGCAGCCTTATTCACCTCTCTAAGATTTCATGATAGAAAAGGGAGGTCAGAACACAAGTATCTTACCATTTTCTTCTCTTTTCTCCTTCCTTCAATTTTTATAGTTGTCCCTCAACTCTACTTTAAGAGACAGAGTTTTCTTTCCTCTGAGAAGACTTTACTTTAGTAATATCCTCCTTCTTCCTGACTCTAGTATCATGGATTAGCTTTAATAGTGCGCAGGGTGTAGAAGAAAAAACTAGCTTGCTAATAAGAAAGTATAGAGTTATTTTTAAAATATTACATACATTACACAAACTAGTGACCATGACTTCAAGTCTCCATAAATTTTTAGTGTATGTTATAAAATACATGTTTTATGCATACTTCAAAATAAATTAGGGGAATGAAATAAGCACGGTGTACTTTGATTTCTGAAATATATCGTCATGTCTCCCAATATACTTCTACTTTAAAAAACGCAGAGCATTTGGACTGGGTATTTGAACATTCAGTTAAACTCACTTTTCTGAATTATCATATCCAAAAAGTGCTAGTTAATTACTTTGTAAATTTGAAGAGAACGTACTAGTGGTAAATCACAGATAGCTTTTCTTGTACATTCACCAAATCTGTGTATAACACAGAAACACTATTACTACTAATAATAGCTACCATTTATTCAGCCTTTACTATGGACCAGCTAGAATGCAAGACACTCCATGTATCTTTTATTTCATTGAATAGCTTGCTCTTGGATGACATAAGAAAAACTCAAAACTAATTTGAAAGATTGGAAAAACAAGCAGGAATTTTTCATTTCCAGTATTGTATTCTTTATTTCTGATTGGTTCTTTTTTATACTTTCCAATTCCTTCTGAAGTTCTCATTGAGTTCATCCTTTCTTCTCCCAAGATCAGTGAGCATCCTTATGACTTTTTGTTTGAGCTCTTTGTCAGGTAGATTTCTCATTTCTGTTTCATTTAGTTCTTTTTCTGGGGTTTTGTCCTGTTCCCTTACTTGGAACACATTCCTTTGCATCCCCATTTTGCCTCTTTCTCACTGCTTATATCTATGTATTAGGTAGGTCAGCTATATCTCCTGATCTTGAAGAAGTGGCCTTATGTAAGAGTTGCCTGATGAGGCCTAGCATGGTGTTTCCTTCTTGTCACCAGTTCCAAATGTTCCAGGAGTGACCCCTATGTGGGCTACGTGTGCCCTTCTGTTGTGGCAGGGTTGCTCTTGAGGCAGGTGCCAGGGAGGCTAGGCTGTCTCCCTGGCTGGCTGGTTGTAATGCTCAACTGAGTATGGCTGCTATGGTCCTTTCAGTCACTTTATCAGGCATGGGGAGCCCCAGCACTGTTGGCTGCAAGGTCTAATAGCACATTCTTGTTGCAGTTCTTCTGTTAAATGAGTAGGCCCCAGCATGGCTGGTTGCTAGGCTTAGGGGCTTACAATTGCTGCAGGCCTCAGGCCTGCAAGGCTGTTGTCAGCCCTCTCAGGATTGCATCCAAGTGGGGCTGGCCCCAGGCACAGGAGCACCCAATTGTCTCAGGCTTTGGAAGTTGGGCCAATCCCGGATGTGGCTCTTTGAGAAGCACAGTCTTCTGCAGCTGACAAGCCTCACCACCCATAGGGACACACACACCACCATCCTGCCCATGTGCATGCCCTGACCCCTTGAAGTGGACCCAGTCACCCCACTGCAGAGACTCCACACACTCCACCTGCCCCTCATGCATGTCCTGCCCTGAAGATGCAGACCCATTAGCCCCACTACAGAGGGTCCAGGCACTCCACCTATGCAGACCCACAAGTTGTCCGATGGCTTTCTGTTGTGTAGGGCCAGTCCCTAGGGCAGGCTTCCTGCCCTGGCTGAGCTGGATTAAATTGGTGCTCTAGTGGGTGGGGCAGACCCTGCACTAACAGGCCAGGGGAAGAACTCCAATGGCATCTGCCAGCGTCTCTATCAGCACGCCTGTATTAGGTCACAATAATGGCTGCCACCAATGTCTCAGACCCTGGAGAGGTCTCACCTCTCACCAAGATGCACCCAGAGCCTATCAGGTGAGTTTCTTCACCAAAGGACTGTGCATCTTTCTTTCTGGTGATTTCAGGTTGCTTTCTGAAGTGGGTGAGTTTGTGCATGGGCTCTTTAAGAGCTGACTTTTTTTCCTTGTGTCTGAAAGCTTTTCTGGGGGTATTCCCTGTTTTTGTTAGTAGCCAGCAAAACCAGATATTATAACACTTGTCTCAGTTGTGATGTGTCCAAAAGCTGCTTATAGTAGTAACGCTCCCCCGCTCATATCCTCCACTCCTCCAAGGAATGCTTCATACCTTAGGATTGCTTTCAGCCCACCACGAGGGGCTGTGGCTTGCAAAGGTGGCTTTCTTTTCTCTCCACAAAGAAATTTCTGCCTGTTCCAACTCAGTCAGGACTGTCCCCCTGTTGCGGGAGTTCTTTTTATCCAGTTTTCAGTTCTCTCTCAGGGGTAGTTGTTTCAAGAGTAGCTGCAGATTTGTTGTGTCCATGGGAGGAGGTGAGTTCAGAGTCCACCTGTGCCACCACCTTGACACCAACCTAGAGAAATTCTTGTTGCTGCTGAAGTTCTTCTCACGTTGGAGGATCCCAAATTATAATTCTGTGCAGGTGAAGTGATATTAGTAGGCAAACACGGGGAAAATAAACTGGACATGTTTGACTCATATCCACCATTTTGTTTATTTAGGGTTTGAGGAATCTTGAGCAAAAGGTGTTGTGCTCTGCAACTCTAGGTGCGGCTGCTAGCCATGGGGAAGGTCATGGCTAAACCACCACACCACTTCTCTTGAAGTGAGCCTGCCCACAAAAGTACTAATTCTCCAACTCTGATCCTTTGTACCCTAAATCTTACAAGGCGGGTCTTCACCTGTCCCCACAGACACATGAAGTGGGGAACTTGCACCAGCTGAGAAGAACCTCCTACTGGGTGGTTGTGTCAGCCTGGACTGAAACTCAGCAGAACTTTTTGGGTTTCACATCCTCCAATTAGCCTTGTATAAAAATGATGCCATTCTCCATTTGCTACTCCTTTTGTTATATTTCTCAATTTGTCAGAACATAGGCAGTGAAAAGAGGTGTTAGTATTCAACTCCCATCAAAGACAGCAGGTCTATACACAAATACTTACATGATTATATGATCCTAGATAAGGGAGTAAAGAATGCACACCAAGTTATTAATGTTTTCTGCAGCATTGGAAGAGAGGGAGATGAACATGAAGAAACTGAGAGGAGGGATAATCCAAAAAGAAAGAAAGCTACCTCCTTTTTTTTCCAAGATTCAAGAATAAAAGTAAATGTATAATGTGTTCCCATTTTTGTGAAATGTTAATGATTGTGTATAAATGAAAGGGATGCTTGAAAAGTATCATCATCACAAAATTAATGGTGGCATCTAATTGTGGTAGGATTTCAAGAAACCTTGCTTTTTTCCATACACCTCTGAATATTGTTTGATTTTGTTACAATACACCTATATTTTTTATATATAGAAAAAAAAAAGTGTTTTTTATGTATGAGTAGTTCCCCACTTTGTTTGTCTGTCAGGGAGGGCAAAGGCCTGCCCTGTAAGATTTAGGGTACAGAGGAGCAGAGGAGGGGAGCCAATACTCCCCGTGGGCAGGCTTACTCCAAGATGAAAGAGATTGGTAGGTTGACACATTAACAAAAGTTTTTATTATATACAAATAAACATTTCAGTGTGAATTTAAGGTTGGTAAGGGGATTATATTTTTAAAATATGATTTATTCTTAATTGTATCATTTGGATTCATTAACTCAACCTCTGTTAAACTAGCTTAGACAAAGTGGCTAGCCATATTTGAGATGGAAAAGTGGAGACAGGGTGAATGGTGTGTATGACATACATTGTAGGTTTGGAGTTGGCACTTTATGTCCTGTGCTGATCCATTTGTAATATATTGGAGCAACAATGAAGATGCAAATTCTATTGGTGGGAGGATAAATGTCACAATGTCAATAAGAGTGGTAGTGGAAGGCACATCGTGGGAGGTTGGGCAGCCTCATAAAGACCAAAGCCAGACAGCAGGACTCCTTTGGTAAGCTTTTGGAATCCTATCCCAAGGGGCACAACACATTTCTAGTTTACCATAAGCTTGGCTTTTAAGTCTAATGGGTTAAATGAGAATACTAACCAGGGGAAGGTAGGGAGAAGGGACTCTTCTAGTCTACTTTCTACAAACTTCTTTCCTCTTACTTGATGCCTATCTCCACTTCAAAGGAAGGAAATTTGCCAATCTGATCAAAGAGAGTCCAGGATATGTATTAAACATGTTTACAACGGCTACTATGCTCCAAAGGCTAACATTCAAATCAGAACTCTTTTTTTCCTTCTTCCTGTTGAGTTGACTCAGGATGGCCGTGCCATCCTCTGTGAGGTGGGCTCAGCCAGGTGGCTCCTTTCTTACCTCCTCCAGCATTCAGCTGGATAGGAAGTCAGACCAGATTCTGCTCTGCAGACACAATCATTACTCTCCTTTTTCAATCAGTGTAGGCAATGTAGTACAGAGCTCAAGTTTATTTTGCCAAAATGAGGAGACTATATGGCCTTGCTCAGGTCTATAGCCCATGCTGCATATGACTGTGCAACTATTAACAAAAGTGTGACATTGATTCCCATTTCTCTGTTGTATGAAGTTTCCTCAGGAACTCTGTGAAGAGGTATAAGTGATTGGAAGGGCAAAATTTGACTATCCTTGGATCCTGAGTTGTAATACTATCAAAATACTTAAAAATATTACCCCTAAATCCTAACCATACAGGAAGACTATTAGAAGTGAGAGGAAAAAAAAGTATAAGTTCTTTCACCTAGGTTTAAAGCATCAACTTCAAAATATCCAAATTAAAATCAGGACAGATGCAACCTGACTTGACTATAGTTTGTACATTAATTGAATCTAAGATATAACCAGGTCAAATGCTTGCCAATTTAATCAGTGCAATATTGGACGGATAGAAATATGGTGCCATAGAAAAAGAGGTAAAGCTCTCACTGTTATCTTCAAAAATTTACATTTGATTTTTTACTTTAAAGTTTAAGCATATTGTTGACTAATGGAAAAACATGAAGAAGGGCTTATTTAGCTTGGAACTGCTTAGAAATCAATTCATGAGTATATGGTGGAGTAATTAGGGCTCTCTCCCAGAGGAAATAGAGATGTGGGAACATCAGGACAAAGGTTTGTCCATTTAAAAATGACTTACTTAACGTAACTCCCAAAGATCAACGGATAGCAGTTTAGTCAAGCAGAATTTTCTTAACATAAAGAACATTCTAATAATTGGAGATCCTAAAAAATAGAATGAGCTATTGCTAAGTTAGGATTTCTCTGCATCTCTCTCACACAATGGCTCTCGGGAATAAAAGTGTGCATATATATATTATATAAGTTTATTATACATTTTACTGATAAAAGAATGTGTAGAACATAATTGACAAATAACCACAAAATAGATAATATTTTTTGATAAATTATATATAGCCAATGATTTTCACACAATTCTTATTTTGAGTTTTGCCAAACAATTGTATCCATAGCCAACTCATGGTTGCAATTGTCAAATGGATGTGGTTCCAACTTGAATGTTAGTTGATAATTTCATTTACTTTAAAGAATAAGAGAAAAATGAAACAATGAATACATGTGTTCATCGGAATGTATTCATTAATCCAGAACTTCACTCATTCATCAATGATGTGAATGACTACTTTGCTGAATTGGATAATAGTTTTTGAATACTAGAATAATATTTTTTCAGCTTTTTGTGCTATTCACAATGTAACAGCTACAGGTATAACACCTCTTAAATTTAATCTGCATTATTAACATTTTCTTTATTACTTTCTTAAATCCAGATAGTCCACAAAACAATAAACCAAGCCCTGATTTGTAGTTTTTACCAATTTCCAAGGTGTAGATACTCCAACCATGGCCAGTTTCAGGCTACAATCTAAAGTCATTGAACACAGAGCAGAAAGAGACGTGTAGTAGCACACCATTATAAAGTATTTTCACCATATGAATTCAAAAGATCTAAATAGTCTCAAGAGCAAAAAAAAATAGTAAAGGTAGTAAAATAATTAGGATGTGATGACATTCGAGTATTTACTACTTTTGTTTTTAATTTACTTAATTATGAGTTTATATCATTTAAATTTTTAGTAATGGATGTATTTGACAATTGGCTAGCAAAATTCCTGAAAATTTAACTATCAGCTCTTAAGGGCTGGAACAAGTTGACTCCAGCATACCAGTGGGATAGTGGCACTCTCTGTACAAGAAAATTTAACCATGTATGGACCAAAACACAGACTTCAATGGAAAATAAAGTGCAAAGAAAGTTTAAGAGGAGCAATCTACCTATTTCTGAGTATATGAAAACTAGTTAAAACTTATTCCCACTTTTTCTTTGAAAATTCCCATTAAGGATTTGTCCACTAGCATTATTAATTTACATTATTTGCTTTTTTTCAAGTCACACACACACATAATGGCATCAAAGAATTATAGGTGCAAGGTTTAGGAAAAGGATTCTAAGTAGATACTTGTAAATTTAAAATATTGGGGAAAAAAAAGATAAAGAATCAACATTTCCCAATACCCTAAACGGAGCACCAATACCACATAGTAGACTGTCTTAACTACTAATTTGAAATGTAAAATAGGCAATTTAAGAAAAGCCTCATTCCCAAGTTCTGTAAGCCCCCTTATACTGTTTCATCATTTCCAAACAAAATATTAAGAGAGAAAAAAGTGTCCAGTTAATAATTAGAAAGCCACGATATTTTAAATTTGGGGGTTTTCTTTGCCCCCAATTTTTAAAATGTTAAAAAGTGATTTAACAAACAATATATTTTTTAAATTAACGCTTTACCTTTTACCATTTTCCATTTCCCATAACTAGGAAAAATAGATTTCAAATGTGACTGGAACTCCTATAAATCCAAATAAGATTTATAAACCTGTCCTACATGTAGATGTAAAATTCGTCACAGGCGTTTCAGTGATTTGCAGAACAAATATGTTCACTTTTAAACTAGATTTTGGTATAATGTAGACTCAGACAAATACGTATAAATTCAGATCAAATATAGATTCATGCAGTAGACACAGCAGGAATTATGTGAGAATTAAATGAACAATGCCTATTATATTTTAAGTGTTTGATAAATTGTATTTATGATTGTTAATTTATCGAATATATTTCCTTGTTTTTTTATAATAAAATAGTTTCTGTTCATTTTTAAAAGAGCTCAATAAGACCATATAATAGGAAAATGCTAAATTCTTTTTCAAATGGTATTAAAATTCAAATTTTACTGTTTTACTTTAGACTGACTCTAACACTATCTTCAGCTTAACATCTTATCATAATTTAGGGAAATAAGACTGAAAGTCCAAAAGCAGCCAAAACTAAAGCCACTTTTTAACTCATGCTTACATGGAATCTATTTCTCTTATATTTTTATATCCACACATTTTCATCATCCTTAAAAATTTAAATATATCTAAAGAAGATGGAAACTTGAAGCATTAACCTACATTTTTATGTTTTCAATCTAATTTGTCATACGTTCCAATTTGTGTTTTCCCCAGCTACTTTTAGTTATTCTATTATATTTACTCACCTACACTGGATTTTGAAAAGTTTGACAGCTATTAAAGTAGAGAATATCAAAAAGGTTAGTCAGTGCCCTTATTAAAGTCCAAGAAGTCATTGAAATACAAAGAAAAAAAATGGAATTGTTTTATTCCTACTCAATTCATTGAGAAGCATCAGATTTTGGTTGGGGTTTATATTTTAAGTAGTATTTTACACATCTATTCCATTTTTGTGTGTGTATAATGATATTTGGAACTACTTGAACTTGTCGATTTTAAAGCTGGTGTCTGAAAATACCTGAAGAACTAATTGCTTGGATGTGTTAAATGTGGAGTGATACTGCACATTTCTTATAAATGCTAAGTGACGCTATCATTTCTCCTCTACAAAATTAATTTTTATATGCAGCTTCAATTGATGTCATTTGTTCATAAGATAATTTGCCACAAATATTAATGGATGAATCGATTGACAAAGGCCTCTTTTTTTTAAAGTGAACTTTTAAATAATCTAAAAATAAACATGCATAAACATATATACACACACACACACGCAAATATATATACACATATGCACACATTTCTAGTATTTGAAGTCTTTCAGGATACTTGCTAATTCCTAAAAGGTTTTCACACCTTGAAAAGTATTTTATATCCTATTTTGTTCTCCACTATTATTAGAATTTGATACATGAGCTCTTAAATATTGCTTTCAACTTTTTAAGAACCTTTGGTTTCTCCAGACTTGAGTTACCTTATTATACAATTTATTGAAGACTAATAATTATTAGGGCATGTGGTAGGCGGTTATCACCAGTAACATCACAGTACTGGCTCTATGTACAAGCTACGATAGGGCAAATGGTACAATTAGAGGCACATTCTTTGGTGCATAACAATAGAAGCCTAGTGACACTGCAAGATTAAGAAAAGGCTAAAACATCTTTAAAACTACTCATTACCACCAGTCAGACTGTGCATATTTGACCTTTATGGTAATCAGAAGAATCTCTGCTTATGCAGTAGGCAGCTAAATAATCGTCACTTTCGACATACAGTTTTCCTTGAAGTGACCTAAGATTAACATGGTTGATCCTGAAGCTGACACAGACATTGAATCAACACATCAGCGGTCACAGTGAAAGGCCACCATCTTCATCACTTAGGTTACAATGACAGGATAAAGAGAAAGTTGCAGATTTTACTCTGCAAGAGATGGTAGGACTTAAATGTTGACTGCTCTGCACATTTTGAAGGTTACAAAATTACTTGGAAACCTCTCCCTGAGGTGCAGATTCACTCAGTGGTATGAGCATCATGCAAGTTGCATCAAAAATAATCGCTTAGTTTATTACCTTGTTGTCTTATTATATTAAAGCCTTATGCTGCATTCAGAAATCTCTTATTCTTGATCTCTCTTCTTCCCTATAGGTCTCCTATAACCCTATTCATTTTAATTTGAATATATTAACAGTTGTGATGAAAAATCTCAAAGCTAAATTATCTCCAAATATGATAAAATCTACACTATAACTAGAGCTAATGTAGCAACTCTAACATGTGAAAAAAAATAAAGACCCCTGATCATGTGGAATAAATTAAAATGCTCCCTCAGTGTCCCTCCCTCAAATATTACACCTGAAGATCTAGAAATCTATAGCTATAATGCTTGTAATTCTTGAATAATGGGCACTTAAAATCAAATGAAACTAATTTTTGTGTTGGAAAGCTCATCATTCTCCAATTTTCATAGTAAAACATCATACCAAGTAACTATAAGCTAATTATGTCATAGGTGTTATTTCCCAGGTGGTTTTGGAGGAGAATAATGTTCCTTGAAGAAACAGAATAATTTAACAGTCATCAAAACCAGAGCAGGGGGATGAAAACTTTTTAAAAAGGTAGCCAAAGTCAGATTTTTTTAAGGCATAAAGCCTGAAGTTCCCCAATATTCATGGTTTGGTTGGCACTTAAAAGTAGTTATTCATAATTCCCCCTAATGAATACAATATTAATCTATGTGTACCTAGAAAAGCTGGCTACTTCCTGTACTTCAAAGTCAACTGCCTTTGCTATGAGACCTAGAAAGTGCTTCAGGATTCATTATGACATGTGAAATAGATAAGCAATAAGGCATGACAGGGAGTGTGGTTATCATAAGATAATCACACCCCTGGGTCATTACAAAGCAAGAGGTGCAGTGGCGCACCTCTCATTCCCCCTGGGGTGTGATTACAGCAGGATAAGCACACTTCATGCCATTACCTTATTGCTTTTATAAAAAGTCTTTGTTGGGAAGAAAAAGTGTATTTTTTTTGGCTTAAAGAAGACAAAGTTGGCAGTTTACAACGTCAACAGTAGTTTCAGCTAAGCCAGATAGGTTATATGTATTAATCTGCCCTTTAAAATGGACAGCTGCCAAGGCCAATCAGAATTCATCACTTTAAGACAGAATCCATTTGATGGTTGTGCATTCAAATGATTCAACTTTAGGAAAAAAGTGTGCCATTGTCACAAAAAGTCTAATATCTAGAACAACTGTTGGAAGGAACAGTTTATTTCAAAAGTTATTTTTTTCCAAAATGATAGACTCAGAAAAGGTTTACAGGTTTGATTAAGCAAAATGCAATCTAAAGTAGTTACAGGCCAAGAATTGGGCAGTAAGGTATTCATAATTTCTAATTTTCCCCATTTAGTCCTCCACCCAAATTCAGGTGACAACTCAATTTAGGGTGCTCGATTAGACATCAACTCCCACTGCTGTCATTCAAATTATAGCCTAAGGGCCCTATTGTGATCTTACAAATGTACAAATTCCTGTCTTATATGTCTTTCATTACTTCCCACTGGACCTTTTTGCTTTATCCAATATTCTGTCACCTAAAGACAGACATAACCTCAAGTAATAACCCTCATTTATAATCCAAACAATAATTATATTGTGGCATTATATTCTTTGCATTTGGAACAATTATTTTCATAAAATTCCTGTGTGAAAGATAATAAGTAGATATTATTATTCCCATTTTTTAGAAGGGTAAGAGAAGGTCTAGAAAAGCTAAGTTATGTGGCTAATTCAGTTAACCCCAAAGCTGATATCCCCATTCCAAGGATAAACTCATTTAGGAAAACAATAAGAGCATTTACAGAAAATTACCATGGACACATCTCTTCACTTCTTTTAGCTTCAGTTTCCTCCTCTGTGAAATAAGGGTGTTAAAGTAGATGGTCTACATAGTGCATCTCAAACCTGCCATTTTGAGGATCACTTTCCTTATAGAACAGTATCAACTGTCGTGAGACAATTAACTTCAGGCAGTTGGCTCCATCCTCAGAGACTGAATCTTCAGATACTAAGTAGCTTGAAAAACAAAGGCATGTTGCTAATGAGAGAAGGAAATAGGTGAGAGCATAAATCATTGCAAAATGAGAGCAATCTGACTTTGACATCTGTTACCACTCTATTCATTATTGTTGATTTATCTGATTTGACAGATGAAGTGGTAACTGGTTTCATTTTTACCATTCCATAATTAGAAAGGTGATCTACTTGAAGAAAATGATCTAGTTTTAGACAGATGTCTACAGTAACGGCAGTCCCATAGTGGAACCTCAGATGAATTCCTCAGATGAGAATTCCTGTATGAGAGCACAAATACAACTCCACAGTTGCAATAATTGGAAGGGGCAGTCTACTGTTAGATATCCATTATAGTATCTCCATATTGATTTTGAAAGAAACTCATGCCAAAACAGAACATTTTCAACATGACTTGGTCACCTCTTTCTATTTCCACAAAGAAAACTTAGATGTGTTTTTTGTTGGATTTGAAGGGAAGGATGCCCTCTGAGCCAAGATAACTCCTCACTATTCTTGAGGAGGGAAACTATTATTTTCTGCACATTTTGGAGAAAGGAAACGGGAGGTCACGTCTGTATTGGTCTTATTTCCTTCTGCGTAAAATGAAAGAAATAATTGGTCAATTAGTCATCACTGTTTGTGATCTATTTGCTAGACAATTGTTCTATCCACTGTTGGTGTCTTTGCATAGACCATGTGCATTAGTGGGCAGTTCTCCTTTTCACTTGACTTCAAGGCATTGGTACAACTTCACAAGGGGCTGCTACTTCTCCCCTGAACCCCCACTAGCAGAACACACATATTCTTGTTTGGATTGTGTCTCTTTTCTTGGATCATAAAACATCCCTCCATTAATATTTTTACAGAGAATACCAGAAACCTTATAGGACGCCACCTGTGCCTATAGCTAAGTGGTCCTGGATTGGGACTCTTCCACCCACCCTCTCCATTGCTACATTTTCCATATCACAGTTTTTGTTGTTGTTTTTAATCATAGCTAGGCACAGAACACTTTTATGTATTCCTAGCTTCTCACACAAAGTCAAAAGCTGTCTTTGCTACCCTTTCCAGAAGCACCTCCCAATTTCATGAACATGTCTATTGTCACACCTCTGAATTGGGGATCCTCCACCCCTTCATGAAGAAAGAGAAAAACAAAGAAGAGACCCAAAATCTGATACAGTCGCTTTTCCTTCCCTGAAGACATAATCCTTTCTCCTCTAACCTGCTTCATAGTAGGACCGGGAAGGAATCGCTATACCTATTCTATGGGAACACTGTTACTCTGCAAACACTTAGTTGGGATATTTTGCACTGCAATGAATATTTCTCCAAAAATTAGAAATTCTCTAACATTTCTCTAAAATTAGAAATTGAAGCAAGTTGAGCCTTTGATTCTCAGCTGTCAACTATTTCCATTTACCTCCACTTAATCTTCTGAGGCAGGAGGTAATTTTTGAGTAAGAGAAAAGATCTTCACAGGCTTCATGTTCCATGTGTTGCCATAATAGGAAATAAGGCCTGCATAGTAATTAGCCTTGTATGAACTACAAGAATCTTTGGTGCTGGCTAATTGATCATTAGATCCCTAAGACTGAAATGGACGAGAAGCCCACTAAGAGGCTACTAGAGTGCATAATCGAAACAACTGTACATCTGGAAACACAAAGCCTGACTTAGGATAATCAAGTGCCATAAACCCCTCACTCATACAACAGTTTACATACTGAGAGCCCCATGAACAAAGTAGGCTCAATGGGCCTGCATCAATGCCCTGGAGAGAGGAAAATGCCCAGACCTTTCAAGATTGTTGACATGGCTCTGAACAATCTCTAATTCCTAGGGATCCAGAATCTCAATATACACCACTACTCAGAATGGAAACTTACAAGAGTCAAATGAAAAATGTGATTTTAACCAGGATTTTTTAAAAATAGTAACAGTGCTAATTTGAATGCAGAAAACCCACTAGCCTCATATACTACTTGTGGAAGTATATATTGTTTTGTCACCTTAAGAAAAATCTGGCACTGTGCAATGCATGTCTTTTAAAAAGTTTATACCCTCTAAGCATTTAATTACAGCTCCTGTAGTGGTGATTTGAAATCACAAACAATAATTAATAACATTTTGATCCACAAAGATAATAATAAAAGTACTTTTATTTAAAATCATTTGAAAATAGCATAAATGGTTAATGACCCAACAATAGTACATTTATATAAAATATACTGTGATTCTAAAAGATAATCATTAAAAAAATTTAAACTATATTAGTTATTAAGTAAAAAAAGAATATAAAATTATTTATGAATTTTGATTGCAGCTGTATAAGAAATATATAAAAAACAATGCTCCAAATTTTAGCACATTATCTTTAGTATAACTATTAAAATTACGGATACTAGGAGCGATATATTTCCTTGTTTTCCTTTTTCTACTTTCTACAATGTCTGATTTAATTTTAAAACTTTAAATTAAAATTTATTTCTTAATGAGTAAAGAACCATAGCTAGATAGATGATTTTAACATATTTTATTAATATAAAAATACAGAATATGAAATAAATCATACATATTAATTTCCCAGACAAATACATTATCATACCCTGCAAATGTATTATAATGTTTGCCTCATTCTGTGTTGATTCACATTAGTAAAATGCTTCAGGATTCCAAAGCTGAATGTATGATTCTACAATTTTTCCCAGAGATGACAACAACCATACCTAAAATTTTTACAGATAGAACCACATAAACTTTGATGCCAATCGCAAGTAGTATATACTCTGTACTGTCTCATGAGCCATGACTCATAAAGAAAACACACATATGTATATATATCACATATGTACATATTTTCATGTAAAAGTGTGCTATTAAAATGAAAGTCCATTACTGAAAATCCAGCAAAGCTGTTGTAGTAAAGAAAGTAGTCATTGTAGTGGTAATATAAATTGGTTTGATCCTTTTGGAAAGAAATTTGATCATATGTAACAAGAACTATAAAAATTTACTCCTGGACTTTTACTTCCAGCTCTGAGAAAGTAACAGAATTCTGACTTATCTTCTCATTATATGAAAGCTGGAACCTTAGAAAAATATGTGAAACAACTAATTCGGACAATAAGCAGGCAGTGAAGGACTATGATTCCTGGAAAAGGATATAAATGAGATAAGCTCTATCATCATCCTAGCTTTCTGCCTAGAGGAAATTTCCAAAGTTCCATTACAGTGGAGGGATAATCAAAGTCTAGTGGTCCCTCTGAATTGAGAAGACAGAGACTGGATTTCAGAAAGGATAAGGCAGCTAGAAATGGTGGAACAGAGTATCACAGAGGTTAGAGGAATGGAGAAAAAAAGTCCTAGTAATCTAAAAATGGATCCCCTTGAGGCTTTGTGCAAATACCAATCTGTTCATGCACTGGGTGAAATTTAGCAAGGCCAAGCAAAGAACAAAATCTAGGGAAAGAACAATTACTGGAGATCTAGAAGCCAAACAATTCCCAGAGATCACACAAGGGAATCATTTGAGTTTCAATGAACCAGAATGAAAGTATGGGGCATTAAGTAGAGATTCAAAAAGAATCTAAGCTAACTATAGAGAAAATATTATTGTAGAGCTTTCTTCAGAAGTCTTCAGAGCAAACTTAGAAAGAATCAAATTAATCTGCAAGCATGTTAGAGTCCAGCCAAAATAAGCTCTTATTCCTTAAAGAAATACAATAAAATCTAGTACCTTTGAATATAAAATTCATAATGTTCAAAATCCAATTAAAAATTAATCTACATACAAAGAATCAGGAAAACTTGCTCAAATCAGGAGTAAAGTCAATCATTGGAAACAAACCCAGAAAAGACTAAGATGATGGAATTAAAAAAAAGATATTAAAAGATCTATGATAAATATACTCAATATGCCCAAGGATTAAGGCAAACAAGAACACAATGAAGAGAGAATTGTGGAACATAAAAAAAAGAAAGAAAGAAAGTTCTAGGAATGAAAAATACAATATCTGAAATGAAAATTTTGCTAGATGCTATTAAGAGCAGAATAGACCTGGCAGAAGTAATAACAAGTGGACTTGAAGGCATAGCAAGAAAAACTATAAAATGAACCATAAAGAGTAAATAGACTGAAAAAAATGCATGAAGGTTTGGTGAGCCCTGAGATAACACCAAGTAGTCTAACATATGTGTATTGGGAGTCTCAGGAAGGGGAGGAGGATGCAGAATAAACATTTGAAGGATTAATGGCTGAAAATTTTCCAAATTTGCTTAAAATAATAAACATAAATTCAAGAAACCCAATGAACCCCAAGCAGAGTAAAGACCAAGAAAATTACATGAAGAATCATCATAATCAAAGTACTTTTAAAACATAGTAGAGGGGCCCAGCTGGTGGTGTAATGGCTAAGTTTGCATGCTTTGCTGCAGTGGCCCAGGGTTCACAGGTTCAGATCCTGGGCAGGGACCTACTCACCACTCATCAAGCTGTACTGTGACAGGCATCCCGTGTAAAGTAGAGGAAGATGGGCACAGATGTTAGCTCAGGGCCAATCTTCCTCAGCAAAAAAAAAAGAGGGAGATTAGCAGCAGATGTTAGCTAAGGGCTAATCTTCCTCAGCAAAAAAAAGAGGGAGATTAGCAGCAGATGTTAGCTAAGGGCTAATCTTCCTCAAAAAAAAAACCAGTACAGAGAAAATATTTAAATTAGCCAGGAGAAAGGCACATTACATATAATGGAGCACAGATAAGAACTATAGCAGACTTCTTGGCAGAAACTGCAATACATAATGCACTGGGATAAGGTCTTTAAAATGACAAAGAAAAAAGTTGTCAACCTAGAATTCTAATCCCATCAAAAACATACTTCAAATGTAAGGGTAAAATGAAGAATTTCTCAGACAAATAAAGGCAAGAGATTTCATCACCATCATATCTGTACTCAAAATATCAAAGAAAGTTCTTCAAGCCGAAAGAAAATGATACCACATGGAAATTGGTATCTTGGATTTGCACACAAAAAATGAAGAGCACCAGATATAGTGAGAATGTAGATAAATATAAAAGGGACATCATCCAGCAGATTTCTACAACTTATTATTCTTGCATAATTGAGACTTTGTGCCTGGTGGTTAACAACTCCCCATTTCCACTCCCCACAGCCCCTGGCAACCACTACGTTACTGTGATTCTGTGAGTTTGACTGTTTTAGATACCTAACATAAGTGGAGTCATGCAGTATCCATTCTTTTGTGACTGGCTTATTTAACTTAGCATAATGTCCTCAACGTTTTCCCCATGTTGTCACATATGTCAGGAAATTATAGAAGTTCCTTATATATTTTGGATATTAATGCCTTATCTGATATATGGTTTGCAAATATTTTCTCCAATTCCACAAGATGTTTTTTCACTCTGTTGATTGTTTCCTTTGCTGTGCAGAAACTTTTTAGTTTGATGTAGTCCTATTGCCTATTTTGCTTTTGTTACCTGTGCTTTTGGTGTTATATCCAAGAAACCAGTACCAAGAACAACATCATGAAGGTTTTTCCCCATGTTTTCTTCTAGGAATTTTACAATTGCAAGTATTATGTTTAAGTCTTTATCCATTTGAATTGATTTTTGGGTATGGTATAAAATAAGTGTTCAGTTCCATTCTTTTGTATGTGGAGATGCATTTTTCCCAACACCATTTGTTGAAGAGATTAACCTTTCCCCATTGTGTTCTTGACACCCTTGTGGAAAATCAGTTGACCGTATATGCATGGATTGATTTCTGGTCTCTCTCTCTTCTGTTCCATTGTTCTATATGTATGTCTTTATGCTAGTACCATACTGTTGTAATTCCTATATCTTTGTAATATATTTTGAAATCAGGAAGTGTGATGCCTCCAGCTTTGTTCTTCTTTCTTAAAATCATTTTGACTATTTGGGGTTTTTTGTGGTTCCATATGAATTTTAGTATTGTTTGTTCTATTTCTGTAAAAAAATATTAATTGGACTTTGATAGGGATTGCATTGAATCTGTAAACCACTTTGGGTGGTTTGGACATTTTAACATTAAGTCTCCCAATTCATGAATGTGGTATGCCTTTCCATTTGTTTGTATCTTCTTTAATTTCTTTCATCAATTTTTTATAGCTTTCACTGGACAAGTCTTTCACCACCTTAGTTAAGTTTATTTATAAGTATTTTATTCTTTTGAGTGCTATTGTAAATTTGGTTGTTTCCTAATTTCCTTTTCAAATAATTCAATTTTAACATATAGAAACACAATTGATTTTCTTATGTTGATTTCTTCCTGCAATTTTACTGAATTCATTTGATAATTCCAATAGTTTTTTGTGAAGTCTTCAGAGTTTTCTATATATAAGATCACGTGTTCTGCAAACAAGAACATTATTATTTTTTCCTTTCTGATTTGTATACCTTTATTTCTTTTTCTTATTTAATTGCTCTGGCTAGGACTTCCAGTACTATGTTGAATAGCAGTAGTGAGAGGGAGAATCCTCACCTTGTTCCTGATCTTAGAGGTAAAGCTTTCAGTTTTTCACCATTGAGTATGATTTTAGCTGTGGATTTTTACATATGGCATTCATTTTGTTGAGGAAATTTCCTTCTATTACTAGTTTCTTGAAAGCTGTAACCATGAAAGGGTGTTGAATTTTGTCAAATACATTTTCTGAATCTGAGATGATCGTGTGATCTTTATCTTTCACTCCAGTGTGTCACATCAGTTGATTTTCATAAGTTGAACCATATTTGCCTTATAGATAAATCCCCCTTAGTCATGGTATATGATCATTTTAATGTGTTGTTGAATTTTGATTGTTGGTATTTTGTTGAGGGTTTTTACATCTATATGCATCAAGGATATTGGCTTGTAGTTTTCCCTTTTTGTGGTGTGTTTGTCTGGCTTTGCTATCAAGGGTTGTAATTATTCCTTAAATGTTTGTAGAATTCACAAGTGAAGCTATCTAGTCCTGGGCTTTTCTTTGTTGGGAGGTTTGTATTACTGGTTTCATCTCTTTACTATTTATAGATCCTTTCAGACTTTCTATTTCTTCAGGATTTGGTCTTGGTAACCTGTATGTTTCTAAAAATTGATCATTTTTTTCTAGGTTATACAGTTTGTTGGCAGATAATTATTCATAGTAGTCACTTGTGATCCTTTTTATCTCTGTGGCAACAGTTGTAATGTCTCCTCTTTCATTTTCAATTTATTTTGAGTTTTCTCTCTCTTTTTCTTAATTAGTCTCACTAAAGGTTGATCAATTTTGTCTTTTCAAAAAACAAACTTTTTGTTTTGTTAATTTTTCTATTGTTTTTGTATTCTCTATTTTGTTTATTTCTGTTCTAATCTTTACTATTGCCTTCCTTCTGCTAAATTTGGGCTTTGTTTTTTCTTCTTATTCTTGTTCCTTTAAGTGTAAAGTTAGGTTATTTATACAAGTTCTTTCTTCCTTTTTTAACATAGGCATTTATCACTTTAAACATCCCTCTTAGTACTGCACTTGCTGCATGCCATAAGTTTTGATATGTTGTATTTTCATTTTTATTTTTTCTCAAGACAGTTTCTAATTTCCCTTTTGATGTCTTCTTTGACCTACTGATTGTTCAAAAATGTGTTGTTTAATTTCCAACATTTGTGAATTTTTCAGTTTTCTTGCTGCTATTAATCTCTAATTTCATTCCATTGTGGTTGGTAAAAAGTCTTACCATGATTTCAATCATTTTAAATTTGTTGAGATTTTTTTTGTGGCCCAACAAGTGATCTATCCTAGAGAATGTTCCAAGTGCACTTGAGAGGAATGTGTATTCTGGTGCTGTTGGGATGTTTGTATATGTCTATTAGGTACTTTTTCTGTAATGTTGTTCAGGTCTGCTATTTCTTTTTTTTTGTGTGTGTGGGGATGACCAGCCCTGAGCTAACATCTGTTGCCAATCCTCCCCTTTTTTTGCTGAGGAAGACTGGCCCTGGGCTAACATCTGTGCCCGTCATCACATAGATAAAAGTTATATATGAAATTAGCCAAACCAAATCTTTCCTGGTAAATGTTCAAACTCACTTCCTTGCACTAAGGCAGTTTTCTTCCCTTAATATTTCAATGGACATAAAGAAGATCTGTAAAATTAGGGCCCTTTACAAAGGAGAAAAATTAAAGGCTGAAAACTGAAGAAAAGATTAACGTTAAGGGTACCCAGAAAAATATTACTTGAAATTTAAAGTTAGAAGTGAATATCTACCATGATCTGACAAGATTGGAAGATTGGCAACATATATCTAGGGGAGATTCATGTGAATAAATCTTGCACAAGGAACAGAGTGAAGAATTTTGTCTGGCACAAATATTTAGCAGAGTACATCCACAGTGGAGGAGACTTTTAATAACCAAGCATAGAACATGACCCATTCTTTGCATGTAAGTCAACTCTTTCCTTTCCACCATAAAGCTGGATCAATGGGTCAAATGATGTCTGTGGTGGTGGGGATGGAAGCTAGGTATGGTACCAACAACATGGACTTCTCCTCACAAAGGCTGATCTGGCCCTTCTGGAATCCCCAACAACAAAGGCTAATACCAATTAAGTCCTTTATAGAACAGATTTGCACCATTCTTGAGGGTAAGGAGGGCAGTTTGGCCACCCAGTGGTAGGTTGAATTGGACCTCTTTTTTCAGACAAGAGGTGGCATTTGTCCTAAGTGTTTCATGTGCAGGTATACATTCCCTGATTGCAATGCATTCACCAACACAACCCATGACTCCAGCTCTCTCTAGGCCTCACTATTATTATTTCCTCCCTTTGTACCTTCAGGTCTAGGGTGGCAATGTCTTCTGATCGCTACCTATCCTTTGGTGTTTCACTATCCTTCATTGGTTCCCTTAACCCTTCACAAAGCTCTGTAACTATTCCCTTCATTTAGCTCTGTCTGGTTAAAGCCTTTTGAGTGTGCTTATTGCTTTTTACTCAGGCTCTGGCCAGTAATACTTGAGGTCATGAATGTACTTGTTCAGTCAGAGGATGTACCATAAAATGAGACATAAGCTGAGAAAAAAACCCAGAAAGCAGGGAGAAGACACTTTCACACCTGGATGGAGAAAATTCAAATTGGTAGAAGGAAAAATAGAGATAGAACAAAATATAACAAAATCATAACCAGGATATTGACATTGATACAGACAAGATACAGCACAATTCCATGACCACAAGTATACCTGATGCTGTTCTTTTATAAACACAAACACTTCCCTCCCACCCTTATCCCCTCCTTAACTCTTGGTAACCACTTATTCTTTATTTCTAGAAATTTGTCATTTCAAGAAGGTGACAGAAATAGAATAATATAGTATATGTAACATATATATAGAGAGAGAGAGAGACTTTTGAGGATTAGCTTTTATCACTCATATAATTCTCAAGATTTATCCAAATTGTCGCAGGTATAAATGGTTTGCTCCTTTCTATTGCTAAGTAGTATTCCATGGTAGGGCTATACTATTTTTTTTTTTTTTTTAACCATTCACCCTTGAAGGATATCTGGGTTGATTCCAGTTTGGGGCTATTACAAATAAACCTGTAACACACAGTTTTGTGTGAACATAAATTTTCATTTTTCTGGGATTAATGCCTTGAAGAGTATTTTATGGTACTGGGTCATATGGTAGTGGCATTCTTAGCTTTTTAAGAAGTTGCCAAACTGTTTTCAAAGTGGCTGTACCATTTTATATTCTAATCAGGAATATATGAATGATTAAGCTTCTCTATATCCTTGGCAGCATTTTGTTATTACTATTTTGTATTTTAGCCATTATGATGGGTATGTAGTGATATCTCATTGTGGTTTTAATTTGAATTTCCTTAATGGCTACTAATGTTGATTATCTTTTCATGTGCTTATTTGCCATGTGTATACCCACTTCAGTGAAATATCTGTCAATGTCTTTCGCTTGTTCTAACTGGTTGGTTGTTTTTTACTGTTGAGTTTAGAGTGTTATTTATATGTTCTCAATATTAGTCCTTAACTAGATAAGTGATTTGCAAATATTTTTCTCTCGGTCTGTAGCTTGTGTTTTCATCCTCTTAGAAGGATCTTTCACAGAGCTAAGTCTTTAAATGTTAGTGAACGCTAATTTAGCAAATTTTCCTTTTATGGATTGTGCTTTTGGTGTCAAGTCTAGGAACTCTTTTTTTTTGTGAGGAAGATTAGCCCTGAGCTAACGTCCATTGCTAATCCTCCTCTTTTTGATGAAGAAGACTGGCCTTGGGCTAACATCCGTGCCCATCTTCCTCTACTCTGTATGGGACGCCACCACAGCATGGCTGACAAGCGGTGTGTTGGTGAATGTCTGGGATCTGAACATGCAAACTCTAGGCTGCTGAAGTGGAGCATGTGAACTTAACCACCACGCCACCAGGCCGGCCCCAAGTCTAGGAACTCTTTGCCCACCCCTAGATATTAAAGATTTTCTCCAATTTTTTCTAAAAGTTTTATAATTTTATGTCTTACATTTAAGTCCATGATATATTTTGAGTTAATTTTTGTAAAAGGTATGAGGTCTACATTGAGGTTCATTTCTTTTTACCTAGGATGTCCAATTACTCCAGCACCATTTGTTGAAAGGGCTGTCCTTCCTACATAGAATTGCTTTTCTACTTTTGTAAAAAAAAATTAGTTGCCCAAACTTGTGTGGATCTATTTCTGGGATTTTTATTCTATCCTATTGATTAATATGTCTATCTGTCCACCAATACCACATAGTATTAATTATTATAGATATAGAAGTCTTAAAATTGGGTCAACTGAGTCCTCTCAAATTATTCTTCTTGTTTTAGCTATTCTAGTTACTTTGTTTTTCCGTATAAATATTAGAATAATCTTTTCTATATCCACAAAAAGTCTTACTTGGATTTTGTTAGGAATAATGTTAAACCTATATACGAGTTTGGGGAGATTTGACACCTTTACTCTGTTTAAAAACCTACTCTGTGCGTAACACTCTGGAAAATGCTGTCAGGCTGCATAATCATTCATGATGTGACTATTTTTATCATAAGATAAACTCAAAGTCTAATTGGGACAATGACACACCCAAATAAAAGACAGAAAACAATATAGGAGTTAATTAATAACATGCCAGACTATTTCAAGAGGTCAGAGTAAGTTCCAGGGACTTGACACAGAAAATTTGGAATTCTCTGAAGTTTAGCTCACTGCTCTTTGGTTTCACTGCCTTCTCTTCTTTCCATGAATGTGCCAGATTTTTCTCTGTCTTAGGGCACTTATATTCATCATTCCCTGAGAAACTCTGCTCCCAATCTCTGCGTAGCTAGCTCTTCTTGCATTCAGTCTCAATTAAAATGTCACTTCTTTGATGAGATTCTTCCTGATCACTCAATCTACGTAACCCTGCTGGTTACCATACATGAACATGTTTTATTTCTTTTACAGCACTTGCCACCATCTCTTTTTTAGTAATAGCAGGATGTCTGCTGTCCCCAAAATTACTCACTAGTACATGTTTCTTTGAGAGCAGGGACTGTGTTGGTCTTGTTCACTACTGTATCCTCTCTGCCTAGCTCAGGGCCTGACACACTGTGGGTGCTTCATTCTTTGTTGAATGAATGAATGAATACTGTTTGTTTAGGCAGAGAAGACAGAAGACAATTCGAAGAGACTATGGCTCAATCACAAGCTAGAAAGCAAGAGCCATGCTTTGACTTCCAGTGATCAAAGCAGGATAAGGAGAGAGAGAAAGTTTTAATGGGAACATTATGCTTGATTGTGGAGGGCTTTGGATCTCTAGACTAGGTGATTTTACCTTCACCTGGAGGTAATGGGAATTCTTTTAACAAGGTGACATAATAATATGCCATTTTAAGAAAATTAAGGGGAAACAATACAACAAATTGGGGTGAGGCTTGGAGAGGTCAAGTAGAAGCAGGATACCAGTTCTGAATAATAATTGTGATAATACTGCTATGAGGTGAGAAAGACCTGGAGGGTGGTGATGTCAGTCATTACAGAAGGAAGACTCAGCTTAGAGAAAACTTGAAATGCTTACTCTTCTTCATCTGGCCCTGCTTAACAGACTCAACAGTCAAAAACAATAGTACTGCTGAATTTCAGAGATAATTTACTAACTCTTCAGTGTCATCTTTCTTTTCATTTGCAAATATGTTCCTTCTGGCTTAAGATATTTTCACAGGTAAAATCATTCTACCTGACTGTTAATGAGCTAGTTCCTTCCAGCTTAGTTGTATAAAAAGTCATTTTCAGGGGCTGGCCTAGTGGTTAATTTCCGTGCACTCCGCTTCAGCAGCCCATGGGTTCCTGGGCGGTTCCTGTGCATGGACCTACACCACTTGTCGGCAGCCATGCTTTGGCAGTGACCCACAAACAAAATAGAGGAAGATTGGCGCAGATTTTAGCTCAGGCTGAACCTTCCTTGAGCAAAAGGAGGAAGATTGGCAACAGATGTTAGCTCAGGGCGAATCTTGCTCGGCCAAAAAAAAAAAGTCATTTTCATGTTAGTAAAATTGTTTCTTCATTTTAGAACTGGAGAGATTATTCATTGAATTGACCTAAAAAAGGCAATTTATTTGAAGTAGAAACACGTCATGTGAAGTTTATTTACTTCTAAGCACTCCACTGTGTCATATTGAGACTGTTTTGTACATTTAGTTCTTATTCTATTTTAGTACATCACTTGATTTAAAATGGGAAATAATGCTCACTGGGGTCCCTCATCTTCTGTCCCTGGAGGATTTGTGGTTCATTGTTCATGTTGCTCAGTTTGTGCTCCTGCAGTTGTCTATGGCAGTCTTATAAAGTGGGGTCAGCCCAGGATAGCAACAAAGGACTTTTCTTGTGGAGGGCTGTTCCTAGCTCATCTGTTCTGCCCACGCCCCAAACAAAAATTCCAAAACCATCTACTGGCATCAGGATTTTTAGGCCAGAGTCTTTTTGCTGTGAAAACTTGCCATGATTTTCAAGGACTGTTCTATATTCTTTTCAGTCAATTCTTTAATCTGGCAGAATACTGCTCTTTGATACTCACTACCAAGAAGCAGTTGCTCTAGGAAAACCAAATAGTCCTGACATCATTACTTACCAGATTTCACTTTGAGTTCATTTCAGAGTGTGACAATTAGAAGAAACAAGGGAGGGCTTTGTTTTGTTTTTCCAGACTCATTTCAAGGAACACTACACACAGCCTGCCTACACGGTTGTTTGGTTAAAGAAAATGTTTCCACTCATATTACAGCTGCATTGTAATGGAAAATTGCTCCAGGTGCCAAACCCACCAAGAAGGTTAACATCACCAAGGAAGACCTCTGCACTTGACTACTGTACGTTTTTTTCTTCCAATATTTCAGCCACAAGTTATAAAGTGTAGCAGCCCTCTGGAAGGAGGACTGAAGCAGTCAAGATCAATTTATCCCCACTTTATGTTGATAGGCAACAAGATGCTTTCTGAAATGTAAGGTAAATAGTCTCACGTGGGAATGAAGCAAGATAATCCTTTCAGAATTTGGTTCACTGGCCTCAGATTCACACCTTTACACTGGGGTTTGCTCTATAGAGTATTTGTGATAGTTATTAAAGTTGACTTGGAAGGCTAAAAAGACCAACAGAGACACTATAGCTTCTAGGGCTGTTTTGACATCTCTTACTAGAGTTTCTTATAAGGTAGTATTACAGATATTATTACTGGTACATACTATTGTTAGTTAAATTACAGTATACCTCTCATTCAATTTCACATTAGAGAAAATTGAAAACTTCTAACAGACAAGGAAATTATTATGTAAGGACTTGCATGGTATAGACTAATCTGATAAATGAATGATTCATCTTCAGCATGCATGAAAGACACCATATTATTAGGCTAATACATAAATAACAGACATGAATTATCTCATATCTATACGTGGTTTTATCTGGGTATATCAGCCTCTGGGATCATATTTATGAATTCGTGGACATACTATAATTATGAAATATTCATTATGGTTTCATTGTACAGAACTGTGGAAATTACCTCCATAGTCAAAGTTTAAGGTAGAACCCCCAGTTCAATAAAAGGGTTTTGCCTTCTTTTAGAAGGATTTACAGTACTCATCAGCAATATAGTTCGCATTAGCATCTAGTGACATTGTTTTGTCTGTATATATTTCTAGCTGTCAACAGAATGTCCTGAGGCAATTGCATCCTGATTCGATAGCTATCTTCTATTCTTTTATAATACACAAGGGCCTAATTTTCCATCAGCAAAGCATGAAATCATGTAAGAATGTCACATAACCAGCATGTGCAAACAAGTATCACTTTTTCTACACATAAAAATGCTTCGTAAAATAACAGATAAATTAAATCTTCTTGTTAAAGCAAAGAGCTTGGAAATTAAGACCTTTTGCACAAAATTAGAAATTCTGTACAGAGCTGACAGTGTCATGTAATTCAACTAAATTTGTTCATCACCTTATATATTAATATGTGTGACCATATCATTTTTCTTTGATTTACCGTGGAACTGTTTTATATCAGAAACGTTTTATGGTTAGAGATAACAAGTCACGTTAACTTCATCAAGATCAGTATTTAGCAATTATCAAATTAACAAAGTGATGACTGGAGGATATGACTTGTATCCAACTATATTAGCTTTGACACCTATTCAACACTGTGTAGTAAAAGGACATAGAAACCAAGTGTTCATCTTTATTTATTCATATTTTGGGTACAGTGGGACAGGCAGTCAAAGTAAACATGAATCCTCAAAAATGACATTATAAAATATACTAAATGATGCATTCAAGACTTCTCTTCCCTCTCTGGAACATATCTAAGTTTGACAAACTGTTTGAAATTATCAATTCAATGATGTCCTTAAAAGGGTTATCTTTGGCATATATTTAAAATACATTCAAGACATATGTCTCTTCTGCTGCGAGAACTACAGAAAGCTTGGTTTAACATCAGTGAGACGACTGAAACTGCTTAAATTATCGTTCTCTATGTGCATCTCATATTTCTACAACTTCAGGGTATTTTTAAACACTTTCTACATAATGTACAATTTACTTAGCACATGGCATTCATATGTCTAGCTGTAAAATAACTTGTTGTAATTTAAGCAAACATGTTTTAAATAAAAGGTAGCTAAGGCTTCTAATCTCTGATGTATTGAGTGCAATGAAAGCTTCCATAAAAATGGATTTCCCAGGCAGCCAAAGACCACAGAGGCTCCCCTTAAGAAATATATTAATCTGTGATTTACCGTCATGCATTTCAATAGATCTGACTCACCAGTGTCACCAATGATGTGATGCCATTGACAAATTAGACTGAAAACAGAGGGCAGAAAAGAAAATTGCATCTTTTTTCTTACAAAATTCTTTTTGTTTACTTCTTATTTTTAAAAATTGGCAATTGAGGTAACAGCAATGTTCCAACTGCTTTTTTTAAAAAAATAGGTTTAATGAGTTATAAGTGACATAGAATACTCACATTTTTTAGAATTTTATGTAAATGGAATCATATAGTATGTACTCATTTTTTAAATCTGGCTTCTTTTGCTTTGCATAATAATTTTGAGTGAATAATTTTGAATGAATAATTATTCATGTTTCACCATATATCACCAATTTATTCTTTTATTGCTATATAATATTCCATTTTATGGATGTACCACAGTTTGTCTTTCCATTCATCTGTTGTTGGACATTTGAGTTGTTTCCAGTTTGGGGCTGCTAAATACAGCTGCTATGCATATTCATGTAAAGTCTTTGTATAGACATATGTTTTCATTTGTCTTATGTAATTGTCTAAACATGAATCATACGGAAGGTGTGTGTTTAACTTTTTAAGAAACTGTGAAGCTATTTTCCAAAGTGGTTGAAACATTTTACATTCCCCATAGAGGTGTGTGAGAATCAGTTCCTCTACATTCTCACCAATACTTGGTACACTCAGCTTTTTAATTTTAGTTATTCTATTTCTCCCTCCAAGCAGTAGCTAAGTGGCATCAGTCTCAGTCACTGAGTGGTAACCCAATAGAAAGGAGTCATCTACAGTCTAAGTGGCTGTTGCCATGATCCTCACCAAATAAAGAAAATCCATGTCCAACTCTTAAATAAGTACTGAACCAGAATATAAAGTGTCACAAACTATTTTGTATTCTGAGTACCAGAATTGGGCTAGTCTAGGGAAAAGGCAATGAGATTATTCTCTGGGGGGTAAAGCAAGTTTCTGAAGATTATGAAAATCATCTTCCATAATGTCTAGAAATTCTGGCTACCATCATCCCCTAATGCCAGATTTCCTCTAAGCCATTGCTTTTAATTCATTCTTGATTTTTTTTCCCTTTAAAAGAATTCCTTGTCTTGAAACTGGTTGCTAATCATACACAGAAACATTTAAAAACCCATTTTTAGAGTTTAATGTAAGTAAAGTCGTCTCTAGATTTTAGATAATGCCAAATAAATAGCAGTGTAGTAAAGACACCTTTGGTTGGAAAAATATATATATATACTGAGCACTGTTAACTGAGTCCTAGCTAATTTGGCATAAACTCTATGAGATACAAACATTTTATCATTAATCGATGAAATAATCAAAATAGATATTGATCAAAAATGTTAATTTAGAAAAAATTAGGAAAGTGATCAGCATCATGGCAGTTTGAGATGCTTCTTTCTTTCCTGTTCAATCTGCAACTTGTAAAAATCTAAACTCATGGCTGGCCTGGTGGCGCAACAGTTAAGTTCACATGATCCACTCCGGTGGCCCAGGGTTTGCTGGTTTGAATCCTGAGTGTGGACCTACTCACCACTCATCAAGCCATGCTGAGGTGGCATCCCACATAGAGCAACTAGGAGGGCATACAACTATGACATACAATTATCTACTGAGGCTTTGGGGAGAAAAAAGGAAAAAGAGGAAGATTAGCAAAGATATCGGCTCAGGGCTAATCTTCCTCAAAAAAAAAAAAAAAACCCCAAAACAAAAACAAAAAGCAGAATATCAGCCCTGGCATTTAAAAAAAAAAAATATATATATATATATATATATATAATTCAACAAAAGTTCATCTGCCCAACACACCAGGATACTGGAGAGATCCACACATCTGTACATCTGAAGGTGGGTGGATTGAAACATACAGAGGAGGCAGAACTAGGGGAACAGCAGAGGCAGTGACTGCAATCCCAGTCCCCCAGCCACAGTAGCTGAGCCCACAGCTCCAAAGAACCTGGTATAGCAACAGTGGAGGTGCTTCAACCAACTCCAGTTTCCTGGCTGCAATGGTGCCCATGACCACAGAAAACCAGACAGCAGAGGCAGTGGGGCCTGTGATTCTGGTCCCTCCAGCTGTGGTGGTACCTGTGACTCCAGCCCTCCACCCCACCTACAGTGATACTACCCAAGAACCCAATAACCCTGGACATGTCAGAAGCACACACAACCCCAGCTCTTTCTTCCCCTGAAACAATGGTGGAGCCCATGAACCAGGCAACCCAGACATGATGGAGGTGCCTGCTATCCCAATGCCCCCAGAGGCAACATCAGTGACTGCAGCAATACCAGCATCAGCAAGACACCAATGACCCCAGAGGCACAAGCAGTGATAAGGAGGGCATTGGTGACACCTCTGACTGAGGTGGAGGAGGGTAGAAAGTACCAATTCTCAAATACACTCACATACCACAAAACAACATTTTGGTCAATGATGAACGCATATACAATGGGGGGCCCATAAGGTTAGTACCATACAGCCTCATTATGTAATAGGTTGTACCATCTAAGTTTGTGTAAGTACACTCTATAATGTTTGCACAACAGGAAAAACACCTAACAGTGCATTTCTCATAAGGTATCCCTGTGGTTAAGCAACGCATGACTTATAGCCAGAGGCAACTCAGGTAAGAGAAACCAAAATCCTGTGCTATAGCACCACCTACTGTAAAAGAAAGAAAGGTCTCTAATTACCAACGTGTTGAACTGTTAGAATCAAAGTAAACAAAGCTTTACCTAAATAAGAAAGATGTTCACTATTTCAAATGCACTGACAGAGGAACAATTCAGCAGGCACCATGAAAACCCACAGTAACATGGCATCACATACACACAAAAAAGACAATTCTCCAGAAACCAAACATAAAGTCATGGAAGACTGTCTTCTAACTGATGGGGAATTCAAAATAGCTGTCATGAAGAAACTCAGCGAGATATAAGAAAACTCAGGAAGGCAGTTCAGTGAACTTAGGAATAAAATTAATGAACAGAAGAAATACTTTACCAAGGAGATTGAAGCTCTAAAAAAGAATGAAACAGAAATTCTGGAGCTGAAGAACTCAATAAATGAGATGAAGAATGAGAAGAATGCATTAGAAAACATTGGAAATGCAACAGATGATATGGAAGAGAGAATTAGCAAGCTAGAAAGAAGATAGAAATCTAGAAATGATTCAGGTAGAAGAGGAGAGAGAACTAAGATTTTAAAAAAATATAGAAATTCTATGAGATCTATCTGACTTGATTAGAAAAGGCAGCATAAAGAAAATGGGTATGCCAGAAGAAGAGAGGGAGAAAGGGGCAGAGAACTTATTTAAAGAAATAATAGCTGAGAACTTCCCAAACCTGGGGAAGGAACTGGATATACAAGTCCACAAAGCCAACATAACACCTAATTATCTAAACACAAAAAGACATTCTCCAAGACACATTATATTAAAACTGTCAAAAGTCAATGGTAAAGAAAGAATTATAAAGGTGGTCAGGGAAAAAAGACAGTAACCTATAAAGAAAGCCCAGTTGGGCCATGAGCAGATTTCTCAGCAGAAACTCTATAGGCCAGGAGATAGTGGAATGACATACACAAACTATTGAAAGATAAAAACTATCAGCCAAGAATAGTCTATCCAGAAAAGTTATTCTTCAATCTGGTACAAACACACATCATAAAAGGGGATAATTTGTGACAACAAAAACATAAAAAGGGAAGAGGAAAAGAGTGGAACATGTATAGGCAAATAAAGATAAGATACTATCAGTAGAAAAAGCACTATTTTATCTATGAGATGTTTTATACAAATCTCATGGTAACCACAAAACAAAAATCTAGAGCAGAGACACAAAGCATAAAAAAAAAGAGTAAACTGAGAAAAATATCATAGAAAACCACCAAACTAAAATGACAGACAGAAGCATAAGGAAAAAGAAACAATGGAGATATAGAACAACCAAAAAACAAAGATAAAATGGCAGTACTAAGTTCTCATATATCAATAATCACCCTAAATGGAAATGGATTGAATTCACCTATCAAAAGATACAGAGTGGCTGGATGGGTTGAAAAACAAGACCTGACTATATGCTGCCTCAGCTCTAAAGACAAACATAGGCTCAAAGTGAAGGGATGGAAGATCACACTCCAAGTAAATGGCAATCAAAAGAAAGCAGGTGTAGCTATACTCAGATAGGACAAAATATATTTCAAGTCAAAAAGGTAACAAGAGACAAAAATGGACATTATATAGTGATAAAGGGGACAATCCATCAAGAAGACATAACATTTATTAATATATAGACACCCAAAATAGGAGCACCAAAATATGTAAAGCAATTATTAATAGACCTAAGGGGAAAAATAACAGCAACACAATCATAGTAGGGGACTTTAACATCCCTCTTACTTCAATGGATAGATCATCCAGAGAGAAAGTCAACAATAAAATATCAGCCTTAAATGAAACATTAGACCAAATACACTTAATAAATATATACAGAATATTCCATCCAATTAGCAGACTAGACATTCTTCTCAAGTGCACATGGAACATTCTCAAGAATAGACTATATGTTGAGACACAAAACAAGTCTCAATAAATTTAAGAAGATTAAAATAATACCAAGCATCTTTTCAGACCACAACAATATAAAACTTGAAGTCAATTATAAGAAAAAGTGGGAAAAATCAGAAATATCTGGAGACTAAACAACATGCTACTGAACAACTATTGAGTCAATGAAGAAATCAAAGGAGAAATTCTAAAATACCTGAAGACAAATGAAAATGAAAATACAACATACTAAAATATGTGGGAGGCAGCAAAAGTGGTACTCAGAGGGAGCTTTACAGCAATACAGGCCTAAGTCAGAAAACAAGAAAAGTCTGAAACAATCTAAGCTTACACCTAAAGGAACTAGAAAAAGAAGAAAAAATGAAGCCCAAAGTCAGTAGAAGGAAGAAAATAATAAAAATCAGAGGAGAAATAAATGAAATAGCCTAAAAAGGCAATAGAAAAAAAAATCAATGACACTAAGAACTTGTTCTTTGATTGAAAAGATAAAAATTGACAAATCTTTAACTAGACACACTAAGAAAAAAAAAAAGGCTCAAATAAATAAAATCAGAAAAGAAAGAGAAGTTACAGCAATACCGCAGAAATACAAAGAATTATCAGACTACTATAAACAGCTATATGCCAACAAACTGGGCAACCTAGATGAAATGGATAAATTCTTAGAATCATACAATCTTCCAAGATTGAATTATGAAGAAATAGATAACCTGAATAGACTAATCACTACTAATCACTACTACCAATACTACTAATAATATACTACCAATCACTAAAGAGATTGAAAGTGTAATCAAAAACCTCCCAAAAAACAAAAGTCCAGAACCAGATGGCTTCAGTGGTAAATTCTATTAAACATTCAAAGATTTAATACCTATCCTTTTCAAACTATTCCAAAAAATTGAAGAGGAGGGAACACTTCCTAACTCATTCTACAAAGCTAATATTACCCTGATACCAAAACCAAACAAGGACAACACAAAAAAAGAAAATTACAGTCCAATATCTCTGATAAACATAGATGCAAAAATCCTCAACAAAATATTAACAAACCAAACACAACAATACGTTAAAGGGATCATACACCACAATTAAGTGGGATTTATTCCATGGATGCAAGGATGGTTCAACATCTGCAAATCAATCAACATGATACACCACATTAACAAAGTGAAGGATAAAAATCATATGATTGTCTCAATAGATGCAGAAAAAGCATTTGACAAGATTCAACATCCATTTATGATAAAAACTCTAAATAAAATGGGTATAGAAGGAAAGTACCTCAACATAATTAAGGCCATATGTGACAAAGCCATAGCTAACATCATACTCAACAGTGAAAAACTTAAAGCTTTATCCTTTTAAGATCAGGAACAAAACAAAAATGCCCAATCTAGTCACTCTTATTCAACATAGTATTGGAAGTCCTAGCCAGAGCAATTAGTCAAGTAAAAGAAACAAAAGGCATCCAAATTGTAATAGAAGAAAAACTGTCAGTATTTTCAGATGACATGATTTTATAGACAGAAAATCCTAGACTCCTCCAAAAAACTGTTAGAAATAATAAGTGAATACACTAAAGTTTTAAGGTACAAAATCAACATACAAAAATCCGTTGTGTTTCTATACTCCCACTGAAAACTTTCAGGAAGAAAAATTAAGAAAACCTTATTTACAATCACAACAAAAGGAATAAAATACCTAGAAATAAATTTAACCAAGAAGGTGAAAGACCCATACACTGAAAACTATAAGATATTGATGAAAGAAACTGAATAAGACACAAAGAAATGGAAAGATATTTCATGCTCATGGATTGGAAGAATTAACATTGTTAAAATGTCCATATTACCTAAAGCAATCTACAGATTCAATGTAATCCATATCAAAATTCCAACAGCATTTTTCACAGAAATATAACAAACAATCCTAAAATTTGTATAGAACCACAAAAGACCCAAACTGCCAAAGCAATCCTGAGAAAAAAGTACAAAACTGGAGGAATCATACTCCCTGATTTCAAGTTATAGTACAAACTTCTGAGTAATGAGGGAAGGAGAAACACTTTTCTAGAGGAGAAGAGGATGTTGGGAGGATTATTGTGAAAAAAGAGTCCACTGGAGAATTTGAGAGTTCAAAGTATAGTGGCTTTTCATTGGCTGCATTGTGGCAGTCTCTCATTGGCTGATCTCTTGCAAGGCAAAAAGAGGAAGTGTTTCTTCCTCCTGTTGGGTTCTGTCATCATTGTTGGGTATGAGAGCTCCCCTTCTGGCCTCCTGACTCCATTTTTAATGAAGTTTCTGTTTATTAATTTTCACAAGATATCACTTCACTCCCATTGCAATGGTTATTATCAAAAAGACAAGAAAAAACAAGTGTTGGAGAGGATGTGGAGAAAAGGAAACACTGGTATGCTGTTAGTGGGAATATAAATTGGTGCAGCCACTATGGAAAATAGTATGGAGATTTCTCAAAAATTAAGACTAGAACTGCCATATGATCCAGCTATTCCACTTCAGAGTATTTATCCAAGGAATATGAAAACACAAATTCAAAAAGATTTATGCACTCTATGTTCATTGCAGCACTATTTACAATAGCCAAAATATGGAAACAACCTAAGTACGCATCAGTGGATGACTGGATAAAAAAGATGTGGTATATTTCCATACAATGGAATACTATTCAACAATAAAAAAGGTGAAATCTTGCCATTTGGGACAACATGGATGGACCTTGAGGGTATTATGCTAAGTGAAATAAGTCAGACAAAGAAAGACAAGCATTGTATAATTTCACTCAAATGTGGAAGATAAAAAGACAGAATAAGTGGAAAAACAAAACAAACAAACACATAGATACAGAGAGCAGATTGGTGGTTACCAGAGGGGAAGGGGGTTTGGGGGAGGGAGAAATGGGTAAAAGGTATCAAACATGTGGTGACGGATGGAAACTAGATTTTGGTGGTAAGCACACTGTAGTGTATATGGAAGTCGAATTATAATGTTGTACACATGAAACTTATATAATTTTATAGACCAAAGTTAGCTCAATTAAAAAAAGAAAATATTGTAAACCTCAAACACCAAAAATGAACTGTTGCATGTTTGCAGTTGTGCTTTTTCACCATTTATCACTGCCCTACTTTTCCTACACATGGAGAAAAGTGTCAAAGAGAAAATATATTCAGGAATGATTATAAAACCATGGATTTTAAAGTTGTCAAGATTTTTAAGTTATTCTAAAAAGGGCAGAACATTTCATGAATAGGACAAAACTGAAACTGTTCATAATATCCAAGAAAATTTCCTCCATGAGTTTTCAGACAATTCTATCAAGAAGTAGATGAAGGAAAATAAATTAATAAACCTGTGGAATAAAAATGAAAGCCTAAACTATGGTGGAAAATACAAAAGCATCATAAAGGATCAAACCCATGTAGAGGTTTTTAAATTTAGGCATCTTGGATATGTCAGACCTAATTTCAAGAGTGTATTCTAAAGATGTTTATAGTATTTAAAGGCAATATTTCGGCAGAATAAGTTGTATACATCTCACTAGGTTTTTCATGGAATTCTATCAGTCAGCAAAAGTAAATCCCATATATTTTTTCCAAGCAGATTAATCATCTGAAAACTTTACTTCAACATGGATAACAGTAGAAATGGAATGAGAAAGACAGATAGGAAGACAGAAAGGATTGAAAGTGATAATGAAGCAGGAAGAAAAGCATAATCTCAAATCAAATTTCTTAAAAAGGGCCTAAAATAAATGAATCTGTCTATTTGTTGGTCTCTATGTAATAGAATGTTCATGAATTCCAAACTTTTTCTTCATGTCATGGAATCATAGAAAAAGAGACTGCCTACGTGTAGCCTAAGGGAGGAGGGAGGTCATCGAAGACATTAGATAACCACATCCTGATGGGAAGCAACTATAGTGTCAGCAGCTACATTCCCCGTCATTTCACCTGGAGAAAGGAGGCAAAGGTGATCAGTCCATCCTGAATGCCCCTTCACCTCTACGGTGCAGTGCAATGCATGCCAACATGTTAAAGGAGAAAAGGAGATAGCGACCACATAAAGACCATCTGGCTTCTGACCGCTTGGGAGAGAAATTTCCATCCAGGAGACAGGATGGCTATAGGATCATCATAAGAAATTCTCAAGTCCATGCGTACACCAAGTTCTTTCTGTAGCTGAATAAATAAAAATGCAACTTCAATCCTTGACAAAGGGCACTTAGCCTCAGAAAGATTTGGAACGCTGACCAATTGATGTTTACTTCAGTCATTCATCCACACATATTGATGGAGGACCTACTGTATACTACGGGCCCTGTGCAGGCTCTGGGAACAAAAATAGGAACTGGACATAATCTCTACCCACTGGGGACTCTAGTCTGCTCTGGTGGACTGTCAGGCCCCTGAGCATAAGTCTTTGCCAGCCAATCCTGTAATTTAAGAATTAAGATCTCTTGGCATACTCCACTCCTTTCTCTCTCTACTTCCTCTCTACATGGCAGTCAAAAAAAGAGGCTTCATTCCCCAGACACATAAATTCTGTCTCTTGTGACTGAAGAAGAGTGATCTAATGATCGCATTAAATGAAAATGATTTAACCATCCTTATAAGCTCACTATAGGGGGACGGAAACAAATCTTTCTTCTTCTTCTGGTAATTGTTATTTTTGCTTCCACATGGCATCTTATTCTCCATAATTGTTACTTTACAGAAGGTATGATTTGCACTGCAGAGCACTAAGTTCCTGTAACATGAACTTTGTTACATGAAAGTCCACTGACACACAGCTAAGTGTTAGTCTATTCTTCTCCCTCCAGATACAGTGTCATTGGCAAATAAGAACCAATTGTGCTTTCAAAAACCCCAATATAAGAAACTTCAAAACGACCCTCAGTAACTTCTCTAATTCGAACCTAGACAGGAAATTTCTGGCTAACCTCAACTTCTCATGTTTCAGTTAAGCCTTCTTCCTTCTGACCATCTGGGCTTCAAACAGCAAATCATTTCCCATAATTTATTGTGTCCTTAAAAACAATAATATTTATTGTGGCTGCATAAAATGGAATAATATTTACTGTGCCCCATGCCAAATGCAATGATAATTAGTCTCTGTCTACAATAACGAATAACATGAGATTATCCCAGAATTCCAGTGTATTCCCTTACCAGTTGAGTATTTCAATTTCAGAAAAAGGGGATTTAGCCTTTTCATAATGAAAAAAATAAAAATAGAATGGAGCATTTCAAATGCCTAGGTGGCTTCTATAATTTCTAGAAGACATTTTTCCAAATTCTGTGTATAATGTTAGGATTAGGGAACAGAAATTTAATACTCTGTATTTTTGAATTTAATGTTAACTGTAGTAAAAAATAATGGTTCAGTTTCACCCTATAGATTCAAAAGGAATGTTGCAAAATAAGTGTTATTTTAAACCACCTGATAAATTTGCAGAAATTATCAAAGCAACCACAGTACTAAAGTTCAAAAAATTTGCTCCAAAAGTAATTCATATGAGTTAAAAATACATTCTTTCAAATAATTTGGGGTGGGAATGATTATGGTCAGAAAATCTTACGTTTACTATGTGAATTTTTATTTTTGAAAAACAAAAGTGCTATTATAAGTACAAATAATTCCCAGGAAAACTGTTTGCTCATATAGCTATCTTTTTAAAGCTACCTAATGATTGCCTTGCTCAGTTGATTGCTATTGTCATTTCCAAGAAGGAGTCTGACATTTTATCAATATCACAGCATTTTCAAGGAACATAGGAAATAAAGCAGTGTGCCACTTCCAAGGATCTTTATTAAGCAGAGAATTAACCTGACAATTAACACATCAACAACATGAGTACATGTTCATATCAGATTTGGTCTGGTCAAACTCTTCTGAGTGTTTATAAACTGTAGATTCAGAGCAGATGTATACATATCTTCATAATTTTCCATTTTAGAGACATTATGCACTTTTCCTTGTAACATTCTAAAATCTTGTGGCAGGATTTTTATTATATGCAAATTAGCAGCATTTGATTAGGTCCTGAGGCAGCTTCACCTGGGTGTTCAGAGGAATAGCAATGGGAAGTGAGGAAGAATATTTCATCACTGAAGTGTGTTTTCCCTTGGGGGACACCACCATTTGATTTTGACATTTATTTGTCCTATGCTATAAAGGACAAAACTACAATTACACTTTTTTTCTACTGTGCACTGGGCACGGTGTCAGAAAAAATTAAATCAGAGATAGTATGTTTGTGCACAAAACAAGCTCTAAAACCAAATTTATTGGAGAAATTCACAGTTAAAATCATAGTGCATTAAAAAATTCTATTTGACTAATGCACAATGTTAAGTGTATATAGAAAACATCCATGAGAACCCAACCCAAAGAAACAGGATTGCATCTATTGTCTAGTGTTGTTTTTGCTTTTTGTAGCAAAAAAAGATGTGTTCAGTACTTGATTACTAAGTTCCTGTTTGCCTTATTCCATTTTTAGAATCCTGAAACAAAAGTGTTCCCTGATAGTTAATTTGGTTACTATAATAAGGAACAGATGCTTGCCAAAATATGTTTTGTTGCATCTTAAATGTTCTGCAGTTTATTTTAAATTTGAAATCTGTAGCACTTCACTTTTTCTCTGTCATAAAATAGTTTACAGCCACATGAATAGTTGCACTTACCTTTTTCACAATTGGACTCAATAATATTAAAAGCAGTTTGACAACATATTTCACTTGTCCATTTATCAACATACAAATACTTTCACAAATGATTACTCTGAACAACAAATACAAGGAAGGAGACTGAGGATAGACAGTGACAGCTATAATTTTTCTCAAAGATGGAGTTAGTACTTATTCCCTAATTATGCATGAGTCTAGCAATTATAAACAATTCAGTAAAGAGCCACCAAATTAAAGTTTTACTGAAAATATTCTAAAATTTACTTCATGATGAAGTAAATTCATGATTTTCTCTCATGCCTCTCTTTAATCAAAGAAAACAGTTGCAAAGCACGTGATCCTCTAGATAGCCAAATAAAACTTAAATTACCAAGACCTTAGACATCCTAGGATTGATGATGTAGGGAAGGAAGAAACTTTCCTCTACCCTTGTAGGTTCTTCTGGCTGGTCTATGAATTAAATTGCCATGAGACAGACTAACAGGAGAAAATCAAAGTTTAATAACATGTATACGTGGGAGAAGCCCCGGAAAACTGAGTAACTCACCAAAAGGGCTGATGCCACCACCTTAAATACCAGCTTCAGCTAAAAACAAAACACGATGTTGGGGGGTAGTGATTTGGGACTTCAAAGGGGAGGAAGGCAATTTACATGGAGACAGAAAAGCAAATGTTTCATAAACAAATATTTGCTGGGCTATCTATACACAAGGGAATCTGAGAGAGAACTTGGATCAAATGGGCCTTGCTAGATTCCTCCCTGTCTACCACACCTAGTTCATATTATACTACAGTTATCTATGGTGATAGCTCCTTCCTGGAGCAGGCCTTCTATCTTAAAATCTTTTAGGCACTTAAGGGGAACATCAAAGTTTCTTCCTGAGTTTTTTGTTCTTAAAAATAAGCCAAAGAGACACATTTTGGGATAGCAAATTCTGCTCCCCTATAATGCATTTCTGTGGATTTCAGGAAAAATTACCTTTTTTTCCTTTATACTTTACATGTTCACATCTAAACATCATAAATCTAAATATAAATAAAAATTATGCATCTGGCATGTGAAAAGATGGCTATGATGTCAACAGAGTCAAAAAGAAGACTGAACCAGTAGTACGTGCTAATAGTGAAAAGTAAGATGAGGTAAAATCCTCTCTAATTAAGGCAATCTTAAATCATGAATGATGTAGCTATTATGAATTATTAAGGATGGTCACAATAATTTAACCAAAAATAATCCTCTTACTATATTCCCAAAAGCCAAGTATTCTAATAATTTAAAGCTTTGAAATCTTTCCTTTACTTTGAAGAGAAATAAAATTAAATTACCTTTTTAAAAGGCCAAATGTAGAAGCATGAACTCCTTTTTCTATCTAAACTAAAAAGATCCCTTGTTTAGTTTTAGTTGGAAATATTTGTAACAAAATTTAAAATCTTTAAATGATTAAAAGGAAAGTTTTAGGTAATAAATTAGACAGGAAGCCGGGCAAATCTTTATTTTTCTCATTTGATTTTTTCCTGAAGAGGGATTTTTTTTTAGAATGGTCCTGAAGAGGGAAATCCAAAGAAGTAATAATTAAAGAATAACTGGTCCAGCTCTTTACAAATCAACTTAAAAATAGGTGATCCAAGCTTTCTCAGATGAACGCATGTAGTCAAAGTACAACTATCATACAACTGCTGCTTTACCACAGAACCAGGCCTCTTCTTCTGTCTACAAAAGCATTGTGTTTTTGTTGTTGTTTTAGGAGACGTGTTTAATGAGTTTAGAAATTGACTTCTGCTATTGAGGCTGAAGAGTGACTACCCATTGAGATGGCACTGCTACAAAGATCAAGCAAGATTATGAGTATGACAAAGCTTTATAACACACAAGTGCGATACCAGTGTAAGATGTTGTTTTTATGATAAATTTAAGAGATCTAAAAGGTGATGAGGAGAGATTGGAAGTCACGAGGGAACCAAATCCATGCCACACCAGCTAGTGAATATATATCATTTGAACTTTCTCTCTCCTATGAGGTGGTGCAGTTCTTGTGAGCTGAGAGGCATCTTACACCCCCTACAGTGTTTTAGAGCATGTACTGCAATGATAACCAATCCATGGCCTGGGGCCACTCAGAACTCTTCAGAACATCCTGCTTATGTGACCCTTGAAACAAGCTTAAAGAAAAAAATCCTAAATTGTCATTAAAAATTGTATTGATGTTATGACTCGAGTCCCGGTAATATCTCATCCCTCGGAAAACTGAGAAATATGATGTAGGGAAACATGCCCGCATTGTAACAAACTAGCATGATGCACAAAAACGAAGTGAATCTGGCATTAATATCTTACAAAAAACATGATTGTGGCCCTTTTCTCAAAGCTGCCTTTTCTCTCTTGGGTGTTTTACCTTTGATCAGATTCGCCGCAGGCGACATGGGAGACACTCACTAAATTCCTGCTGAAGAGAATTGATCAAGCACACAAATGCCTTTTATTCTTGACCAGGTGCTATTTAATGTGTTTACTTAAGAGTCAGACAATTTCCTTAAGGAAATCATGCACATTCCATACTAATCCTGATTCTAGCCCTGGTTAGGCCTGGGGATGTGGCTCAGACTTGCAGAAGGAGAAGCCACTGCAGCAGTGGCCCTGTGTGAACACAAAGCAGGTACCTGCCCCTGCAGGACACATGCCATTGCACCAACCACAGGAGCATCCAAACAAGTCTGAGTTAGGGGAAGCTCTACACCTACATGTCCTTCCTAACTAGAGCACTAGAATATCAAATATACAGTCTGCAGACCCAATTGAAGGCTTGGGGAGAGAATTAGAAGTACATTCCATTAAAAGTGCACAACCCATGGAGAGCCAGGTAAATTGTCTTAAAAAGCTGCAAATGATTTGCCTTTTCAAAAAATCAAAAAACCTATCAACTTTTCAAGAAAATCATTCTCTTGTGAATTTACAAATAGTTTCTCACTCATTTCATTCACCAGTTGAAAACATAATCCATCAATTATAACAAAAACTATGTTATCCAGGTAACTAAAAGCTTTTGTGATGATAGAATGTTTTCTCTTCATATTAAAAATAAGCACAGAAATTTAAAAGATCTTTTCCTCCATATTTTCCTTGAAATATTATGTAATACAAGCATGAACAGAAAAGTGAAGAGAATTGGTTAATCAGTTTAAAACATCAAACTTGAAGGGCTCTTCCTTCTTTTTTAAGTCTTTAGTAATAAAAACAGACCAAAGATATCATGTTTATTGGTTTGCTCTGAAAGGCATTATGATTAAAGATTGAAACAATGCTAGATATTGTAAATGAGGATTTCGTAAAATATAACAGAAAAATTTGGTATAAGTTTATTAAGTATGTGTTGAACTCCAATAACATGGTGGACATTGTGAAGCATTTAAATGTGTTTCCTGCCCTTGTTTCCTTACTAAGTACTTTTGTTTTTTGTTAACAGATCTGACTAGCTCTTGCAGCTTTGAAAAAGAATTTAAAGCCCATAAATTTCACAAATCCTAAGCAAGAAGCGTATATTAATTCTTCAAAGCATATTGATATAATTTTTAACCACCGACTTTAGCTTTTATGTGATAAAACTTTTAGTGATTTTCTTACCATGTCTTGTTAAGGCTTAAGTTCCTCATTTACATATTTGATGTCTCTCAGGAGACAGACAAGCTTCAAGTTAATTATCTATGTAGCTGTAAGAACTCTTGTTTCCTGGTTAAGAACTCTCCAAAAAAACCTAATAGTTATTAAACGTTACACTGAGTCACAAAAAAGTAATCAGGATACACAATAAGAGGCACTAAACAGACACTAATTTAATAAAAACCTCAACTTTTTGCAAGATAAATGAAATATAGATCAATTACATCTCACAGTAATTTTCAAGGAAAATAGCTAGCAGAAACCAAACAGCTAAAATCTCTGCTCTAGAAAGTGATTAGGCACTGCTGGAGGCTTGAGGAAATTACTGTAAAATTCTGGATATAGACCCATTGAACTCCAATTCATTATAGAGCTGTAACTAAAGCAATGCCATATCAAAAGAAATTCTAGTGTCTTCTCCACCAAATGTGTATTTGTGTGTGTGTGCGTGTGTGCATATATATATAATGTACGTATATCTATATATATTTATATCTAATACATACTATGTGAGTTCATTGATAAACATACACCTTATTTTATATAATGACAACATAATATATGTGGAGAGAAATGATCTTTGAATCATCGAATCTGAAAATCTATTAAAGAGCAGTTTCATGGAATGATAACAAGAAAGAGAAGAAAGAAGGGCAAGTGTAAGATAGACAAGTTGCAGTTGGGAAATTGGAACCACAGCTATCAGGTGAGTTAATTAATCTGGGTATCGTTCAGTAAATGAAAGTGTGCCATCTATTTCACAAGGGCCCATTGTGTCTTGCATGTGAAACAAATTTACCCTGTTTGATTAAGGATTACTGATTGCCTCCAATTTATTATATGTATCCTATAATTAAGTCACAATGAATTCGAATGAAATGGGGATGGTCTCCTCCACAAAGAAGACAACAAGCTCATTCTAGGAAGACCTTGGGGGTCATTCAAGAAGCAATTAAATGTTCTCCGGGGTGCATTAAAAGGAAAAGAGCCTGGTGGGCTGAACGGCCTCTCCTTATATTCCAGCCTTCTCAATATTCTCCTGCTTTTATGGAGACAAATGAAACCATGTCATAAAATAACCCAAGGCGCTATCAGCAAGGAAAACAATGCTGTCTGCTCTTATACTAAGGGAAACGTTGCCAAGAAAATAATCTATACTACACAGAAGGTAAAGAGGCACATGAGCCAAAATGATACACTACGTCAGAATCCATTTAAAGTGGGGTCTAAACAAATCAACGGGCTCTGGAATAGCGTATATGACATTTGAGAATTATACATAATTTTTTTTTCTGTGTACAGGTAGCAAATACCTAGGATAAAATATTTTTGGCATGTGAAATGAAATGAAAAGGACAAAGATCAATATCTCTGTTGTGCCCACAGATATTTCTCCATATTTTTTATAAATATTCTCAAAAGAGAACACTAAAAAGAAAAAATATACAAGGCATTTAAAAATGGCAAGGAAGATTTTATTCAAGATTATTGCATTATTATATTTCTGGGAGAAGACTTATATCTCAAAGGGGTAAAGAAAGAATTTACAACTGCAAGTTTTTTTCTTTTTTTTAAAGTAATTCTTCTAAGAAAAGAGAGGTCAGGGGCCATGGTCAGGAAGAAATCTGGTTAAAGTTCAGGCAAGCTTTGGACTGTCTTGGTCAGTACACTATTCTGAAATGAGGATGGCCTCACACAGAACTGGGAGCATTCCTACTTGGACCATCCCCTTTATAAATACATCTCCTTGGGAGATACATGCCCTAAAATATGCCAGTCTGCCAAGAGTTAATATGAAAATTTAGATCACTGTAGTAACTAAAATATAATAATTAGAAGATTAATTTTTACACATAAAAAAGATAATTTTGTTTTCAAATCAAATTGTGAAAACCTTACCAACTAATATGTGATCCAAAAATTACTCACCAAGACTTCTCTTTTCTCAGCATAGTCCCAGAGTGAGCACATTTGTACATAGAAGCCACATGTTATAATGGAAAAATAAATTTCAAAAGAAATCTGAAGAACTCGGCCCAAATCTCAGTACATAAGTCATTTGTTCCATACACTGACGAAGGTTATTTACCCTCCCTGAACTTTATTTTTCTTATCTTTAAAGAAAGACAGAACCTGCCCTGCTTACCTCACTGCAAATGAAAGAATTCACGAAAAACATGCAAAATGTGTAATGAAAGGTGATACCAGGAAGAAAAGCAGAGGTCAGGTCTGAATGGACCTAAAAGCTATATTTAGGAATTTTTTCTTGAAACCTAAAAGCAACAGGAAACCATGGAAGGATTTTTAAGCTAGAAAGTGGCATGATGTGATTTTCATTTGCAAAAAATCACACTCTTGGTCATGTGGAGAATGGGTTAGTTGAGTGCAATATCAGAGACAACAGAGCATGTGGGTTCTGGGGGCAAATCCAAGTGTGGTAGGTACTGGAGCTGAGACAGTTTAGAGGTTCTCTGCAGGACAAAGAATACAGCCTTCTAAGACCAGGGCATTTGCAAAGGTCCGAGGAACTATAAAAGCCTAATGCTAAAGCTTCATTAGCTTAGCAATAAATTGGCCTTTGAGGAGGCTGTTGAAATACCAACATGGACCTGACAATGCTAAACTGACCCAGAGTACTTAAAGTGGGGATAAGGATACTGGACAGACTCAAGAGATGGTAAGGGGGCAGAATAAGTAGGACATGTTGCCTGATTATGTCAAGGATAAATGAGGAGGAGTCAAAGAAGATGCCTGGGTTTCTGGCTGAGTGGATTCAGACCTGTAGATGACAGGGTTAGCCTCAGGTAAGAGGGAACACCTCTTCTTTTACAACAGGAGGGAAGAAGAAAGCTTGAGTGTGGATGTATGGGTGAAGATTTTGTTGGCAAGTTGAAGCGTTCCCCCATCCGATGGTGAATCTGTTATGAAGGGAATTGCAGTACAGGTGGCACTATTTCAGAAAAGAGGGGGAAGACACAAATGTCAGTGCTGCAGAGAAGACAAAGAAGGTGAGGGCCTACAAATGTCTTTTGGAACCAACAACCTCATCTTTGTAAAAGAGCAGATTCACACAGTGGTAGGAGTGGAAGGGAAATTGTAGAGGATGTGGATGGGGAAGTGAACACAGCAGAGAGAGAGTATTGACAATTCTTTGGAGAGTTCTGGCAGTGAGGAAAAGAAGAACGATGGAGCCATAGTTAGAGAGGAATGTGGGGTTTAAAGAGAGAAGAACTGTTGATAACTACGTAAGGAGGTTGGCGATTGAAGATACATGAGAGACTAATATTCTGAACAGCAGCCTCATATAAAAAGATGGAACTCAAAGCACAATGGGAGGGGTAATCCTCAAGTAGAAGGAGAGTCTTTTCTGATACAACAGGAAATAAAGAGGAAATGATAGTTACTCATGCGGTTAAGTTTGTTGGCTTGGGAAGGAAAAGTAAGAGAGTTCCTTTTCTTTTTTTCTGTGAGTCTAGAGGCAAAGTCATCTGCTGAAAATGAGAATGTGGAGTGAGAAGGGTAAGCTAATGGAGAAGATTTGAAATAGGCACTTTAGGAAATAGAAGAAAGCTACACAGGAACATTAGAAGAAATGACAGATAGCACTGATAACTAACTGAAGTTAGAAACCATGGATTTTGGTAGCAAAAGTCCATGCAGTTGAATGTGTGAATGTGTGTGTTTCCAACAGCTCATCAATCGATGTGCTATGAAGAAAGCACACAGCTGGATTGATCCAGGATTAGAATTTTACCAGGTGGATGAGACAGAAGGGCAATGGGTTAAGGGTTCTGAGGAGATAGACAACGGTGTGGTTAAAATAATGGACTATGGCATCCAATCAGGATAGGGAAGAAAGGAAGGCAAAGTGTAGGCTGATATATGGAAAATTAGTAGAACATTGAAGAGATTAGACATCCCTAAGAGAATGAAGGTTGAGAAGAGTGCTAGTAATTTGGTGAAGAGTTAGAAAGACAGGAAGTCATAATTACAGGGGAAATTTTCAATGTATTATTTTAGAGAAGGAACCATTACAAGTGATTCCAATGACTGGAGTGTGATCATAGGGTTGAGTACCTGAAATAAACTGGGGGTAAAGGCCACTGGAAGAAAGATAAACAGAAAATGAGCTAAAATGTTGGATTAAAACATCAAAGAGAACAGCAAAGTTATTGCAGATGGTGGAAGGAGTTGGATTAGAAGGGAAAATAGTCAATCAGGTCTAAACACCTGACTGACTGGTAGTCTATAAGTTGGTAGAAGGAAATAAAGAGCTTCAAAGGACTGAGAGTTTTTATCTGACTGAAGGAAAAAAAAGATCCAAAAGGGGCACTGGGAAAGGAGGAGGGTGCTAACCCCACCCTAAGATATGCGGGGTATGAGGGAATGAACAACCTCAGTGTAATGAGCAGCCATGGAAACTGTACCTGTATGGAGTTCCAGGTCTCTAGCAAGATCGGGAAGGAAGGGAAGCATTCCGTGAAAGGTGTGAGGATATAGGAGTAGCTGAGAATTCAGATGGCACAGTGAAAAGTTCAGGGGGATGAGTGCACTGGAAGAGGAGTCAGGCAGGGTGAAGCAGACAGCAGTCTGGAGTGAAGCTACTGGAGAGAGCAAAGGGCCTCAAGTTAAGAGCATCCAGTGCCAGCAGGGATGCAAGGGGTTGTGGGTTTATTTTTCCCCAGATTTTTCTGATAAAGTTCCCATGGATGGGCAGACAGTGGGCAAATCTCAAAGCCATTCAGACCATCTCCAGTGGAAGGGACAGCAAGTTGTCAGAGAAATAAATTGGGCTCCTAGAAAAAAAAGATGACAGTGAATCAAGGACAGATTTGATGTGCTCATTTTTGCTCAGGAGGAGCCTTGCTTGTCCTCGATACACAGCTCTATTGATTCTTTCTGTGACTCAAATAACCAGTGGAATGACTGTCTTTGAGTTACGTGTATTTAAGAAAATCAGGCTTTTCATAGGTCAGACCTAAAATAGATGGCAAGAAATGTCCACTCATTTGACCTTGTTATGCATGCTATTGTCTTCAACAGCATCCTCTCGCTGTTGCGAACCTCTCACGTGAACTCATCCCTTCCAGTCACCCTGGTCTGTCCCCTGTTTCCAGAGCACTTTGTTAACTTTTGCACCTCTTTTTGTTTGTTCCTTGTCTAGAATTTTCTTTACCTTCTCTCTCTTTATCCAAGCCCTACCTCCCTTAAGGGTCAGGCTCTAGCACCTAGTCATCCAAAAACCCTTCTCTAAGGACCAACCCTTGGAGATTTTCCTGAATTCCTATAAAAGTGACGATTTACACAGATAGGTGTAACTGTCTACACAGATGCTCCCTTGTCTCGTTATTTTATCTTCAATATACGCACCCAGCCTCTCCAGACTGTAAGCCCCTCAGAGGCGAGGACCCTTACTTAGCCTGTGCCCATTCATCCTTAGTTCACAGCATGATACTCTCCCATAAGAGGGCTGCAGTAAGATAACTCTGCTGAAAGACAATCCACGCATGTGAATTTAGTTAAGAATGCCTTAACTGAAGGAGCGGCTTTCCGGGAGGAATTTCAGGTTTCATAACAAGCTGGTGAAATATTTATGAACAGAATGGCCTTTCTACACCCCTTAAATTATACAAGTTAGTTATAGGACCAGCCCTGGCAGGAAGGGAATTATTAAAAATATGTATTTAAACATAAGAATAGTTATAAGATATTAATTCTTTTAAGTTTGCGAACAGTAAACTTACTGAGAAAATACCCAGGTTCGTAGCGGAGGATTTGTTTGAGTGGTGCCATAAATATTTACTAGAATAATGAAATCTGAAGACTCTATCCTAATAACTGACTAAAAGTTGCTTTTCATCCCGAGATGTGCTTTGAACAGCTGTCTCACATCTGAGCACACATCTGTGCTTACAAAAGGAAAAATTCAAAGAGCGGACAAGTAAAGAGGCCACCTGCCTGAGCCAGTCAGGACACAAGCGCTCTGCGCTGAGCAGCTGCTGCGGAGCTTCTTTCTCACAGCTGGAAGATATGGGGTGATCATACAGCAGGCTTGGGAGGTCACTGCATCAGTACCCTATTCCTCGCCCTGAGCCCTGCCCCCAGTCTCTGGTTATATCAGGCACGGCAGGTCACGAGACAACCAAACTTCCCAGAAGACAAAGGTCAGATGAGCTGTGAAAGTTTTCCATATATGTGTACATTCTCTGTATCTTTCATTAGGACAGTAAATGCTCTTTCCAGACCTCATTTCCAAGGTGAGATGGAGGATCAAAAAAATAAAATAAATAAATAAGAATCCAAGAAATTTAATAGTGAATTAACATCTAAAATTGGGAAATAGGTTGTTTCCTCTGGGGCTGTATCCTCTGAGTTTTTTGACACAAATTTCAGGCAATAAAAAATAAATGGAGATGACTAGGGCTCAATTTATAAATTAGGTTAAGAACTGAAAGAGACAACAAATGCACAAAAACTCAAAATGTAGAACAAAAAAAATATGCTCAGAGTTTCTATGAGCCACAACTTCAATACTGCAACAACTGAAATGTTTAGTTGTGTTCCCGCTTGAAAGGCACACGATGAAAAGGGGCTGAGGAGGAATGGAAAATGTTGGAAAACAATAATGCTACTCACACAGCAGGAAATCCACTTAAACTCCTGCTCCATAACGGGATTCCTGTTATGAACTATTCCTATCAAGAACTTCGCTCTGAAGCTACCTGTTTGAATGCACTAAATACCATCCTCTCCCTCATGGCTCCTGGCACAGAATCAGATCAAGAATTATGAACACATCTCACAATTTTTTCCTTCCTGTTTAAAGAAAGTGCAGAAATTTTAAAAAGTCTACCTCACATTTCATTTTTTTAAATCTAAATTCAGGTTAAATATGAAAAACTGGTTCACTCCAGGATATGCTTTTTGCCCAAATGCTGAACTTGGTTTACCACATCATGGAAGTATTCAGACCGCTCACTTTGAGGAAAGGCTGTAGCATTTGCTGAAGTTAAATAAAATAATGTTATCATGTGAAAAATTAGTGGAGATATTGCAAAGCTAATAAAAGAAATTGTAAGCGAAAATCTTTGTGACTTTGGAATAAGAAAGAGCAGCTTAATCAAGACCCAAAAAGGTCAGCAAAGTGAAGACTAAATCAAAATTTGGAATTTCTGTTTGTCAGTTATCATAGACTAATGGTTGACAGACAAGGAAGGTTGAAGACCTTTCAACAATAAAAATTAATTAAGGATTAATATCTACACCCTAAGAGAAATTCCCATACAGAGACATGAAAAAGATAGGAAACCTGATAGAAAAATCCTGAGCAAAAGACAGAAAGAGAAATTCGTGGATAGAAACATAAATAGCTAAAGTATTTTTAAAGATGCTCAACCTGAGTAATTACTAGAAAAAAATGCAAATTAAAGTACCACTTCACATTCATTAGATTTGTAAAAATTAGAAAGTTGAGTAATACCAAGAGTTAGCCAAAATGTGGAAATAAAACTGGTACAGTCATTCTGAAGAACAATCTGGCAGTACTTCATGAAAAATCTGAGTGATGTAAACAATGACCCGGCAATCCCTCTCCAGGGTATATCTCTGGAGAATCTCTCACACAATTGCTTAAGGGGACGTTTAGAAGAACATGTCACATTAGTGATGGTGGCAGAGTTGGAATCAAATAAGATGTTCATCACTAATGGAATAGATAACTAAAATATAGTGAATGCATACTGTAAAATGTTACACCTTGCTTAGAAAAAATGAACTAGAAATGCAAAGCAAACATGGATAGATCTTAAATACAGTGTCAAGAAAAAGAAAAAAGAAAACAATACAAGATCTAAAGTATCATACTGTTTATGCAAGTTAAAAATTCATAAACACGTAAAATATAGTGTATAAAAAGAAAAAGGGAAATCTATGGGGACAAATAGTGGCTTTAAAAAATTCAGGACTTAAACATTATAAATTATAATTGAGGTTAGGTCCACATTTAATCTGAAAACAACATAGTAATTATTATAATGAGTAGCATTCCCTGCTTTATAGCTACATGTGGAAAAGTAAATTATATCATTCATAAAGTGCATTCTATCTCAAGGGAGGAGCCAGCTCTAGGAATAGGATTTCTTGGATCCCAGCCTTCTCAATTATACTATGAAGAAAGAAAGTCCAGAGGTGATCTGAATCAGGGGCAGGATGCTAAGAGTTGGACTGAAGCTTTTACCCCAGCTTCCTCCCAAACTTTATCATTCTGAAAATTTTTGGATGAAATTAGTAAAACTTACTAAATACTCATCATAAACAAAGTCTGCAATATGAGTCATATCACTTTATCAAAAATATCTCTGTAGTAGAAAAGCTTCTCACATCTGATGGCTAATTATATGATAAAATTCATTAAAATTTACTAAACTTGTATAAAACTAATCCAACCTAGTCTATATTGTAAACAGACATGCCATGCAGTAGAAAGAAGTTCTGCTCTTATGAATTTCAAAATGCAATAAGGAAAATTAAACACATAAAAGCATAAGAACGCACATACAGAGAAAGCATTTAAATAAGTGCAATATAATCCTGTAGTGCATATGATGTTGACGACAATGCAATGAAATTCCTTTTAATAAAGAAATGAACTCATAGATCTAAAGCTGCTTTTATTTTGCTATCCCATACTTTATGGGTTCCAAAGAGATACTTGAGTTTAAGAAAGAAGTCTGAGGCAGTATTCAAGTTCATTCATACAAAGTGAGGTAAAAGTTGCTATGCATTTGGAAAATAAGAGGTACAATAAAATTTAATAAGAAATTTCCCTTGAACATTGGTGCTTAAAGTAAATTAAATTAAATTTTTAATTATAAGAGGAAAAGAAAGTAGAAGAAATCATTATAGATTCTGAGGAGGATTCAAGATATTTTAAGATTGATGCCATTGCTTCCTGATATTGTCTAATTTCACTACAAAATGAAAAACTTTCATTTTATTTAATAAAGATATTTCATTAGCTCTATTGCTTGACTTGACCGGGATCATATGGGATTCCCAACTGGCAAAAGAAAGAGAAAATAAAAGTAAGAGAGATGATATTTTTCTGTGGCAATAACTGAGAAACTGAGAAAAATCCAAAGAAAAAAATGAAGAGATTGAAAGTACTTAAGAGACAGTGGAGGATAGAGTTTTAGAGAGCAACTGTTTGAGTGGAAGGGCCCTGAGTCAAACCCTTGCTAACTGGTGGGTAGAGGTTGAGCAAATTATTTAACCTCCTAGTGCCTAGTCTGTCAGTGGCTGTTTCTAGAAGATGGGACTGCGGGTGGGAAGAGACTTTCGTTTCTTCTTTGTCCTTTTCTGTACTCTTATTTTATATATATATGTAGTGTTATTTATATATATGTGTGTGTGTGAGCACCCATACACATAGTGAGCATGGGTCATTTTATATCAAAAAACTTACTTTGAAATACATTTATTTACTTTAAAATAAATAAGAAGAAACTAAAAATAGGCAACCAGCAATGAAAGTTAGAAGCTAATTAGGACTTAATTATATTATAAACTATTAGATGAGTATATGAAATTGACTTGAGGAGTGATCTTTTGGAAACTCAATTGTAATTAGGGTGGTTCTTTTGTTGGTCACGATTTTTGCATGGGGAAGGAAAACATATGGTTGAGCAGCTGTGCACTGCACAAGAACTCTCAGCAAGGCATCAGGGGAGCTGGATCCAGCCCAGGTTCCTCTGGCCAAACTGTTCCTGTCCCCTTTTCCTGACGGAGCTCTATTTTCTAATTTATTCAAAGGTATCACAGAGGGCCATATATGTAGTGCAATATATAGAGCAGTGGCCCTGTTTCCCACCTAAATTCCAGAAGAGTTTTTAAAATCTCTTTTTTCTAGAGAGGCAATAACCACTTTTTCCCTTGCAAATGAGCAGGCATTAAATCTGAGGACGTGAACAAAGAGACTACTTCTTCCTTACTGCAGCTCCTGGGGAGGAAAATGACATGGGTCTGCCTGGGCTCATGAATGCCTCAGCACATCTCATCTGTACCACCTCAGCCTCAGTTTCACTGTTGAGCCCAGGTCATTGAACAATATGTTAGACTCTTACTCTGTGGGCAGGGACAGCAACCTCCTTCACCTGTTGGAAGATGTCACTCTGTCAATGAGTTAGTGTTCCAAAGTAAGATTACCTTCTCCACCCCAGCTGCTAGGAGTTGTCCCCAAAAGTTTAATTAGTGACAATTTTGTTTGATAGGTGATTTGATTTGTCAAATGAATATATAATTTTCCCCTCTCAGTGTTTTAAATACTTGTTGGAGCTTAGTCCTAAGTAAACTTTGAGTCCAGCCTCCTCTTGAACAAAACAATAACTCCAAGCTCAGCAGTATCTTTTGAATCAACCTAAAATAAATAACAAAGTTCCATGCTTTCCCATATAGATGTAGAATTGTGTATTTGTGTTATTATATTTACATATCTCTACCAATGTGGAAGACGTAATTATTTTAAACAGAATATTTAATTCAGATACGCCATTCCCCCACAGAGCATTAGAAAATATTTTGTACTTTATTTTCTTTCTTTCTCTTGAAAACTTCTGATCATTAATAACTTATTTTGCCCTAACTAATTCTTCCTAGGTGTGTTCACAGTATGAAACACTCTATACATGAGTAGATATCAGCATAACACAATAGTTAACAGTAGTGGATACTCTGGATGCAGAGAAACCTATAATATGTATGGAGACTTAACTCACTTAAATAAGCAAGTTGTTTAACTTTTGTAAACCTCAGTTTCCTTTTCTCTAAAATGGAAGACACAGATCCTGTGGACTGTCAGACAAATATCTTGAAACAGGCTTTTGCACAATTTGTAGCTGTTTTGCCACCAGAGGCAAAGACCTGACTAGGGCAAAGATGGTGGCAAAGGGTAGTGTCAGAAGTGGGAGCAGTGACGGAATCAAAAATTGTTTTTATTCCTCGATAATTTGGAGAATAGGTCATTCAGTAAATTGATTTTTAGCAAATTAGCTTTAGGCATATTGATCATTTGGCAAATTGGTTTTAGCAAAAGAGTTGTCAGCTCATTGGCTCTCTGTGAATTATTTTGTGTAAATTGTCTGTTTCCTTTTTAAAGTAATGTTTGAAATTAGTGAACATTTCTTCTCCCAAACAGAGTAATCAGTGGCCTCAAGAAGACTGAGATTTAGTAAAAATAATGCATGTCAATGGTCACAGCTCCCTAGGGCTATCACAGAAGAAGCAAGAAGTGTATCTGTTTCCTTTGGTTATCAGCAACAAGTTTGGAGAGGAAGGTTCTCTTCCTTGTGCCTGAATGCTTGACCCTAATGGGAAAGTATGCCACCTGGTGATCCCTTTCATCCAGATTAACTGGCAAGGTAGCATAAATTGTGCCACATAGATGAGCTGCTCATAGCATGGTGATTCTCTATATTTTGGCCAACTTCTTACTCAATACTAACTTCTACCATCAATGAATTGAGTTATTACCTAGAGCAATTATTAAGATAGTCAAAATAAACTATTTTCTCTATTTCTCCCCAATCTAAATAGCCAGTCTATTGACCATTCTCATTTATGTGCTTTGCTCCTATTATGCTGCTAAATTAGCGATTTTAAGCAATTAATTTCTGAGGTTGAAGTATTAGGGAAAGATTGAGGGGGTAAAAGGTATTCTTCAGGTTAAGAAATATTGTTTCCATTCTAGTGAATTTTTGTTTTGCTTTCTGAAAAGACCTTCCATCTCATTCTCTGTGCAAATATTCTGTGAACTCTTCTGAAAGACACACGTCTTGGTACCAATTTTCCTCTATTTTCTCAAAAAAGTGCACAGTCACTAGTTGTTCATTTGTAACTGTAACTGGCAAAAACTGAAATATACATATACCACCACCATCAGGAGAGAAGCGTGACGTTCAGAAAGAAAATACTAGGGAAAGAAGCATCCCTCCACCTTTGCGCAGACGGGAGCCTTTTTGGCTAATGTGGTGGCCATTTGAAATGACTAAGCCCAGCAATGAGACAAATGCACTTTTAATAAAATGATACCAGAGATATCATTTCAAAAGGAGTAATGCCAAAGCAATGTTGCCATATGGGGAATACACCTTCTTCATGTGAGAATATATTCAAGTACGTGTGCTTGCACTTGGGTAAACTCGAGAATAAACAGACTTCATCTCTCATTGACTGAGGCAGATGGAACAGAATGCACACATACTCTATAAAGTGAACTGCTACATACATATACATATATATATACACATATATATACATACATATATATATACACACATATATATACATATATATATACACATATATATATATATAGTTGTTGTTGTTTTAGTTAGCCAGCAAAATTTCTCATCCTGCTCCCTCTTCTTCTGGTGCTAGACCTTACCCCATGTCTTTGGGGCAGACCTCCAATAGTGATTGTTCCAAGACATGAGCCCATAACATACACAAAACGAACAGTCCTGTCCTAGAATAAGTAAATGGATACTGAGGCAAATAAACTCTTTTTCACCAGCAGAACTGACAGAGACTATATATAGAATGCAACCAAGCAGAGAGCTACAGAAATGAGAGATGAATAGAAACAAGCTTAGACCAGGTAGCACTGGGTCTCTGGTTCCAGTCCTTATTGAATATTATCCTTTGACAGAGTGAACTACTCGAGTATTCTTCCCAGCTACATAAGCCAATGAATTTTCTCTTTCTTAATCTTGTTAAATTGAGTGTCTGTAAATTGCAATCAAAAGAGACCGGATTAATATGTACTACCTTTATCTAAGGAACCAAAGCTCACTCACCTCCTAAAAAGCTGGCTGAAACCTGGTCACAGCAAAACTCCCAACTATCACGGGAAGAGAGTGGAGGAAGCACCCTCAGCAGAGGGTAGGGCCTCAGAGAAGGGAGAAAGTTGGGACAAAGTATCAACTCCCGTGGTCTGGAAGGGACCAAAATTGAGTATGTTGCATAGCTGCACAAATATTTTGTTAAGATTTTTAGCTGATCAGCCTTTCATGGAGGCCAAAAATTTTATTTTCCCTCACTCAGGCTAAATCTGTCTCTTCTCTGCCAGAGGATAGCAAGGAATATGGGTACGTCCCTGTGGGATAGAAATGAAGGGCTTTTCCCCATGGGTTAAAAATACAAAAGAAGCACCCTCTTCCACATATGCGCACCTCGTGTGTGATTGCGAAGGGGAGGGGTGATATTATTAAACGGTTCTCCTGTGGAGGCTCCAACCAGAGGCCTGCTTCTATGGGAAGAGATCTCTCCTGAGGCCTGCCAGTCACTCACTCACAGAAGAGTGATTTCTTGTCTTTAGACAAGAGAAGGGAAAGAAAAAAAAGAGGCAATTCTGTTTCTGCCTCTGGATCTTCCTATTTATTGACTCTGAGGTCTCTAGATGTTTTTGAAGGTGTTTCCAAGGGACAGTGGTCAGATATGGCCTCTGTCATTTAAGGACAGGCAAATTGGGACCTAAAAAAGAACTATGATATCCCAATAGTAAAATACAAGCTGACATAAAGTTCTTCCCCATAATCCAAATAGTCTGGTTTATCTACTTCTCTAAATTTATTTCCATTTTGTTACTCTTTAATAAAGTCCTGTCTGAATGCCTTACTTCAACTGCACTGCAGGTTATAAAGGTAAGACTATGATCAGAATGGAATAGCCAGAAAAGCACTCCACTCTCTTCTCAGTACAAAATTAGGATCAGGGGTAGAGGTACAAGTATAGTAGGGGTAAATATGGTAACCCCTCCCTAAAAGACCATAAAATCCACTTCCCCTATTCAACAACTGATTCAGCTTCTTTATACCAACCTTGGAAAACTTTGGTTTTCTTTTACATAAAAGAGAAAAAAATGCCTATTAATTCTAGAGACACAATACCACGTAAGTTTACAATATAGAAAGTTTCTTAAACAGAAGCATCAGGGCACTATAATTCAATATATTTCCAGTTTATTTGGACATATACAGTGACATAATTGAAGAAACAACTCCACTACTATTTATTGGTGTATAAAGAACTAAGGAAAATAATGGCTAAAATTTTCTTTAAAACAAAGTAATTATTTTAAATATTGTAAAATAACAAATAAAAAGCTTTTTAATGAGTTCATCATGTTTGGGGGTATGCTAAATGTTATTTTTCAATTATACAATTAGAATAAAAAAATCAAGTTTCAGTGAAGTTATTCCATTATTATAAATGAGAGCTAGAGTTACCATTGGCTTACCATGCAAAGGGATATTGTACAAAGGGATATTGTGAAGGGTGACATCATTGTCTCAACAGTCCCTTCATTCTAATGGAAAATAAACTTGACCTTTGAAATAATAAGAATGTGATTTAGAAAATAAAAAAAAAAAAACAGGAAAAAAATTATGACTCTATAGTATACTCAGGGCTTAGTTACACCAAAGGGGGTTAGTGGATTGCTACGCCCCCACACAGGGTGCCCTCAGAAACATGTGTAAAGAAATTTGTAGGTCAGATCTTTGCACCCCTTGTGGAGATCAGAAAGGGGTATTTTCTATAGCAGTTGATGTCAGAGTTCCACCCTTTCCTGCTCTACCCCTCCCAGATGCTCTGTGTGCATCACTCAAGATGATGGAAGTTTCTGCACTCAGTGCCAATTTTTTGTTAGACTAGTTCTCCGTAAAACCATTGTCTACCAACCAATAATTTCAACGCTTTATTTGTTTAAGGTGTGAGAGTTTGAACTTTCACAACTATTAAAACAGTCCTTTGAAGATAAGCCTAAATGGAAAAAAAAGGAACTCATGAAGGCCAAATAAAATAAACCTACTTTGTTGATCTTAATTACAGTAATCTTTGAGAAGATACAAACATTCCAGGCTTCTCTAGTTATACATTTTTTTCCCTTTCCCTTAATAAAGTAGGGAACGATTCAAGAGGACCAAAGAGAGGTCATTCAAGTTACCCTCCTTCCCTACCTTTAAGACTAAAGTGCCCTCACTATATTTCACAAATACATACTTACTTTTGAATAAAAATATATTGTATATTTATGACAATAGCAAACAGAAATGTTTCATTTTTGACAAATCTCTCACTTTGTTCTACTGTCATCTCTAATAAAAATTTTTAAAACTGAATTTATTTGAATTTGTATATAATTTTAAACCACAAGTAATGTACAGTAAAGAGTTCAACATAGAAGAAATTAGGCATATTGTCACAAATTTTTGACGTACAGCTTTTTTTAATTTTCGCTAAAGCGTACTTGCAAAATGAAGAAACAAGAAGTATCCGGCAGGCACAGTTTTACTGTTTCCTGGTGGGAGCTGACTTTCGGGTGGTTCTGCTCAGCAACAGTTCTTTCCAGCTCAAAACTGAGGATTTCCTGAGGGAAGGGTGGATGAGAGCCCCTCCCATGCTATAGAATCAGTAAGAGAAGGTTATGTTAGCCACTGGAGCCTGTACGAATTCCAAGTGGGTGTTGGCCACAAGAGAGCCAAAGAAGTTAAGTGTGTGAAGAAGTGTCTACCATGAGATCCTAGGTGAAAAGAGCAGAGAAGAATTTTAAGATGAAAACAAATAAAAGACCATTAGAAAATGGTGAAAGCTGAGTGTATAGGCTTTTACAGTAAAGACAATAAACCCTAATAATAATGGGAAAACAAGCAAACACTGAGTTACTGCTGAAAGAAGTCTGTAAGCCTCTGAAACACGCAGAACAACATGGATGGAACTATTCCCGAGAGGAGCAGCAGCTAAGTTAGACAGAGCAACAGAGCAGCGTGGACACTTTAGAAGATGGCAAAGCACAGACAAAAGGAGGTTAGAGGTACACCCAGACACACACTGAGCAATGCCAGGAAAACACTATAAATCCCCTAGTAAGAAGATGCTGATTAAAAAAAATTCATTTTTACATTTACTATTTACAAACCTCCTATTTCCAAAAGGATTTGGAGGCCCTAAAATTCAACGCATAAATTTTACTGCATTTATTTGTAATTTGTTGTATATTTCAAATTGAGTTGAAAAATCTGGTTAAAATATGTATACATGTTGAGGTGGTTGTTGATAGTTCATTTATGTTTAAAGTCTCAGAAATTTCTGAAGCTGATAGACTTGCCATGAGCAGACTCACTGAGCATTTTTCTGGCTGGGACAGAATAAATGAAGATAGTGTGGTCACATGCAATGAGTGTAGTCAATGCCATCAAAAGATCTAGCTAAAAATCTTGACTAGTTAATAACAAGCTGTGTGAAAATGTACAGTCACTATTTTTGAGACTGTTTTCTTGCCACTAAACAAGAGAAAGGAATGCTCCCTGTACTACGTATCTCACAGTTGTGTTTTAGGATCAAATAAGATAATACACATTAAAAACATAAAATGCTATACATTGATGCAAATGTTACATAATTAGTGGCCATTTTTCGTGGATCCGCATCCTGATTCAGTCACTTGCTGTGTGGTTTATTGGGCACGTATTGTTACCAGGCACTATTCTAAGCTCCTTCTACGTAAACCCATTTAATTTATTCATACAATCTTCTGAGATAGATGCTATTACTATTTACCCTATACAGAGGAAGAAACAGAGACAGAGAAAAGTTAGATAATTTGACCAGAGCTAGTAGTTAATAGAATCAGGGAACAAACTCAGTCTGGCCCTAGATTCATCTCAGTTAATCACCAATATATTCTGTTTATAATATTGTAAATGTTCAGTGAGTGCTTATATAGTATTGTTATTTTTTATTTATTTTATTAAGGTTATAATGGTTTATAACATTCTGTAATTTCAGGTGTACATTATTATTTATCAGTTTCTGTTTATATTGCATCATGCTCACCAACAATAGTCTAATTTTTGTCTCTCACCATATATATGTGCCCCTTTACCCCTTTAGTCCACCCCCCAATCCCCTTCCCCTCTACTAATCACTAATCTGTTCTCTTTGTCCATGTGTTTATTTATTTTTCACATATGAGTGAGATCATGCAGTTTGTCTTTCTCTGTCTGGCTTATTTTGCTTGACGTAATACTCTCAAGGTCCATCCATGTTGTTGCAAATGGGATGATTTTGTCTTTTTGATGGCTGAGTAGTATTCCATCTTCTTTATCCATTCATCGGTTGATGGGTACTTGGGTTGCTTCTGCATCTTGGCTATTGTGAGTAATGCTGCAATGACCATAGGGGTGTATAAATCTCTTTGAATTGTTGATTTCTAGTTCTTTGAATCAGTACCCAGTAGTAGGACAGCTGGATCATATGGTATTTCTATTTTTAATTTTTTGAGTAGTCTCTATACTGTTTTCCATAGTGGCTGCACCAGTCTGCATTCCCACCAGCAGTGTATGAGGGTTCCCTTTTCTCCACATCCTCAGTATTTGTTATGTTTTGTCTTGGTAATTGTAGCCATTCTGACCAGTGTAAGGTAATATCTCATCATAGTTTTGATTTGCATTTCCCTAATAATTAGTGACTTTGAACATCTTTTTATGTGTCTGTTGGCCATCTGTATATGTTCTTTGGAAAAATGTCTGTTCATATCCTCTGCCCATTTTTTGATCAGGTTGTTTGTTTTTTTGTTGTTGAGTTGTATGAGTTCTTTATATATTTTGGATATTAACCCCTTGTTGGATATACTATTTGCAAATATTTTCTCCCTGTTGGTGGGTTGTCTTTTTGTTTTGTTCATGGTTTCCTTTACCTTGCAGAAGCTTTTTAGTCTGATGTAGTCCCATTTGTTAATTTTTTCTTTTGTTTTGCTTGCCTTAGTAGACATGGTATTGGAAAAGATGCTGCTGCTACAACCGATGTCAAAGAGTGTACTGCCTATGTTTTCTTCTAGGAATTTTATGGTTTCAGGTCTTACATTCAAGTCTTTAATCCGTTTTGAGTTAATTTTTGTGTGTGGTGCAAGATAATGGTCTACTTTCATTCTTTTGCATGCAGCTGTCCAGTTTTCCCAACACCATTTATTGAAGAGACTTTCCTTTCTCCATTGTATCCTCTTGGCTCCTTTGTTGAAGATTAACTGCCCATAGATGTGTGGTTTTATTTCTGGGCTTTGAATTCTGTTCCATTGATCTGTGTGTCTGTTTTTGTGCCAGTACCATGCTGTTTTGTTTACTATAGGTTTATAGTATATTTGAAGTCAGGGATTGTGATGCCTCCAGCTTTGTTCTTTTTTTTCAGGATTGTTTTGGCTATTCGAGGTATTTTGTTGTGGCATATAAATTTTAGGATTCTTCATTCTGTTTCTGTGAAGAATGTCACTGAGGTTCTGACTTGGATTGCATTGAATCTGTAGATTACTTTAGGTAATATTGACATTTTAACTATGCTTATTCTTCCAGTCCATGAGCATGGAGTATCTTTCCATTTCTTTTTATCTCCTTCAATTTCTTTCAATAATGTCTTATAGTTTTCAGTGTATAGTATTGTTATTATTAATTTGCCTATCAGACCAAAGAGGTTTGCAACAGGTTTGCTTTTAGACAAACTGACTTGAATCCTGTAACTTTCAGTATTATATCAACAACCTAATCTATAAACCTTACCTTTGTTTTCCTAGTATTATTTTATTATGCTCAGCTTTGATAAGGAAACATATTTTATTCTGACAACAAGACAGAATCAAGACCTATTTTTGTTTGAGGTCAAAAAGTAGTGGAAAGTAACTCAGTTGCTACTCCATTGGGAGCTAACTGACTCTTCAGTACTGACCCCACCACTCAGAAGGATGCTCAGTAAACAAACTCAGGACCAGACACTGAGGATAGAAAGATGAGAAAGACATGGCTTCTGCCCTAAAAACCTCACAGGCTAGCTGTGCAGAGAGACACATAAACAAAAAATGATAGCACAGTGGGATTCTTACCATAACAGAAGTGGGCCATGGGAACATTGATGGGAAAGCAGTATGTGCAGCTTAATGGATGTGGTTAGCAAAGCCTCCACAGAAAAGGCTCAACCTGAGCTGGGCTCTGAAAGAGACAAAACTTACCAGATGGAGAGATATGTCAGGCAGAGGGAATTGCATGAACAATAGCACAGAGCATAAAGGTAGATGGTGTTTTTAGAAAATAGTAGATGGTAGGGAAAAGGTTTTCCATAGGTCTCCCTTTTCTGCATGTCTTGCAAGCTAATGGGATGTGGACAGATTTCACAGAGGTGTAGGGAAGCATGACATTGTGGGTGGGGCCATTTGGGCTAATGCAATGTTTTTGTTATTTCTACATCCAAATGTATAGTAGGAATTGATATGTGATATGTTTGTGTTTTTCATCCCAAAAGTGCCAGTGGGGATTCTTCTGATTAGGAAGAGCTGGATGTAGAGAAGTGCTAGTATCTTTGGAGTCCCACGGATCTCATGATCCTTTTGAGCTTTAAGTCTCTGTGGCTGATTTAGCCAATAGGAGCCTCTGGCAAAGGGTGGCAATCTCCCTGACATGACTAGTAGCTACATCCTGTTGAAAATCAGATATTACTAACTGCAAGGTTTCTATTGAAACTGAACACCTCACCCAAAGAGGCCTTGTAACTCTCTGGCCTAGTATTACCATTTTGGGGTGGGTCAGCTTAGACTCAATGACTAATAAGATGGGAAGGATTCAACAGAGCCTTCCTTGTCTTGGTGTGGCCAAGAGTGGAGCCAATCTGGCCACAGAATCTCAGCTTTATATGAAACGGTGGCAGCTCTCTCTTTAGGGGAAAATTTTCCTCTACTCTGCCACCTGAATCAAAGCTGCTGACTCAATGGGCCCTTGATTCACAGGGATCACCCTAACTGTCTGGGCTTGGCTCACTGGTGGTTCAGCTAAACTGAATCTTGATGTTTGTCCGCTGAGCTGCTGTGGCTGCTCAACACAACACCAGCTATTGCAGAACCAAGATAGATTTGGTCATTCTACACAGTGGGCACGATGCAAAGCTCTTCTCATTGCTACTCCTCTGGATTAACCTTGTTATATTTTTAGTGACTCTTGGGCTGTTGCCAGTGTTTGGTCTGCCACTTGGAAAATTACAGACTAGCAGATTAAAGACACTTCTCTTTGGGTCTGGCCCCATGGCCTAGAGGTTAAGTTTAGTGAGCTCTGCTTCAGCAGCATGGGTTCAGTTCCCAGGCACAGACCTACACTACTCGTCAGTGCCCATGTGGTGGTGGTGACCCACATGCAAAATAGAGGAAGATTGGCACAGATGTTAGCTAAGGGTGAATCTTCCTCAAGCAAAAAAAAAAAAAAAAACGAGGAAGATTGGCAACAGCCCTTAGCTCAGAGCGAATCTTCCTCAAAAAACAAGACACTGCTCTTTGAGGTTGTGAATTGTGGAGACAAATCATGGTTTTTGATTGGACCTTCTGGGTCACTCAGGTAGTAGATGCCCACAGTAAGTGCCAGTTCTCTGATGAGGCCAATTGGAATCAAGCTGCTGAGAGAGCCTGAACCACCTAGATAGTCACAGTTGCTGCCTGGATCCATCACCTCAATGGAAATGGAAACACCCACAGTCATAGACCAAGCACATAGTAAAAGACTTTAAGTTCAGGGGCCGGCCCAGTGGCACAGTGGTTAAGTTTGTGCGCTCCACTTCAGCAGCCCAGGGTTCGCAGGTTTGGACCCTGGGTGCAGACCTACGCACTGCTTATTAAGCCATGCTATGGCAGGCATCCCACATATAATGTAGAGGAAGATGGCCACAGATGTTAGCCCAGGGCCAATCTTCCTCAGCAAAAAGAGGAGGATTGGCAATGGATGTTAGCTCAGGGCTGGTCTTCGTTACACACACACAAAAAATGACTTGAAGTTCAAATGCAAATGCTCCCACCACATGCCAGATTGTGGCTCTTGCCAAAAGCTGACCGGTTTGCCTCACAGTGAGAGAGGACACATTGCAAGGGGCATTGCTCCTTCTCACTCCTAGCAGATTAACTTTGTCAGAACTTTGATCTTCCTCTTGGGGCTACTGGTGGTGCCTCACCATTGCTGACAGTGTTCATGTGCTTTTCAGATCAATTGACTCTTGCTCTACCATCATGATCCTTGAAAAGATCTGTGTCATGATACATTCTGACAATGCTTTACCTCTTATTGGAAAAGTCATTCAACAGTAGGCTTATATTCCAGATATTCGACAGACCTTCTATGCATCCACAATATCTGATATTATTGAGCATTGGAAAGGCTTCCTCAAATGTCAAGTCAAAAATATTTCTGACTCCACCTTCTTGTGGACCAGGACTCTACTCCCGGTCCACAATGTTAGCGAGACAGTTTAATCACCGAAGGTGGTTATCTTAGAGAGGGATCTTTTCCTCTCACCTGCTTCATGAGTAATAAGCAGATCAAAAAACCTGAGGGATCTATTTTGAAAATTTGGCATTCTGCCCTGACAATTCCTGGACACGATGCCCCTATCTTTCCCCTAACAGTAACCCCAGGCAGGCTGGTTGCTATAACCTCTGAGCATCAGCCTGGTTAAAAGGGGACCTAGGGGACCCAAACTTAATTGTGATTAAATCATTTGGATTTTTTATTGGACTTATGTGATCCCAGATTATAAGGATAATGAACACTTGTTTCAGCATACTGCTCACAAGTCCCCTACAGTGGCCCATATGGGCCAAAGTGGGTGGCATAATGTGTCTCCATAAGTTTATAAAAATGCACTTGTCCTTGTATTTGATGTTTCCAGATGAAAGGTCTGGATGCAAATAGGAGATAACTGGAAAAAAAGATGGCATTATAGCTACAGGTATGGGACGCACTAATTTTGTAGCAATAGAAGGAGAGCGACAACCTTGGCACCTAGGTGGGGATGAAGAGGTGGAGCATGAATGAGAAGCTTAATGGAGGAGCAGGGATTTAAGACCTGGGTTTTGTCAGTCACTCTGGAGGCTTCCTTATGAACAAAAACACTCTGGACAGGTCTCCCAAACTGTTGCAAGAGCCTTATATTTAACTAACTGCTGGGTCTGCCATTCCTCATCAGACTGCTATTACCATGATTTGATCACAATTCCCCTTAACCTTACAGGGAAGTGAGATAGAGATGATATCTCTCTCCAGATCAAAAGGCAGGCATACTTATTGTCCAGTAAAATAAAGATTAATGTCTCCCTTCAGAGCAAAAGATGTCATGCCTTCTTTCCCTTATAAAGCACTAATTACCGTAAGCTAAGGGTTTTTCTCCTGTAATGCAGCCCACTGCATGTGCAGGTGTCACCTTATCCTGTGAGTCACTACGTAGGAATTGGGGCTTTGGGAACCGATGCAAGAAAAAACAAAAAATTACCGATATTCTGGCTACTGCTATTGCTATGAGTAATAAAGTCCTTTGTCTCTGATCCAAGAATTTCTTGTCTTTTGACAAAACTCATGAAACTGTTGCAGGTAAACTGGTTAGATTGCAAATAGGATAAAATCTCAGAATATCAAAGCTCTTGACAGTACATAAATCCAGGTGGACTGAAGCATTATTGTTTAGGAACAAAGTAGCCGGACGTGAGGCTGGTAAAATAGATGAGGGCTGGATTGTGAAAGGCCTTATTTGCAATGCTATGGTGTTTGGGATTATTAATAAGTAGAGTGGCAGTTAGGAGTAGAGATTGGGTAAAGGAATATTGGTGCTCAGAAACCCTGCTATGCAGGCATCTGACAGGCTAGGTAAGAGATGATGATGACATTTCCCAGAGTATTAGATATGGGAATGAAAAGGGTCATAAAGGAGCATTCAAGACCCATTTTAGAAGTAGACTCGTGTAACTTGGCTTCCAACTGAACGTGAGAGATGAAGAAAGAACGATTCCAGTATAACTATGAAGTTTTTAGTTATGAGTCTGTCTAGAGGTACAAACAAGTTTAATTAATAATACATGGTAGTCGAAATTCCTGAAATTTTAAAGGGATGAAAATTTTTGGACCATTGCTGATTTAAGTATATTAATGTCCAGCCCTGCATGGTTCCTTTAAGCAATCACATACTTACTTGTTAATTACAGGCACTACATAAAAGGAAAACTCTGGCATTGTCTTATGTTCAGGGAAGTGGGAAAGGAATGTCTTATGTTCAGGGAACTGGTAGAGCCTACCAGTCACTGGCCTAAATGTAACACCCCTTACTCGCCATAATTACTTTGCCTCTCTGAGCCCATTCCTTCTCTGTAAAGTGGGGATTCTTATTCCTGCCTAACAAGGTTATTGGGTGAATCACACAGGACACACCTATAAAGTTCCTAGCACAGGGTAGGACCTGGTCATGTTAATTTATCTCTTCTTACTTTCATTCCTCTCCAAATTTACTACAATCTCCTTAGATCTAAATTGATCATCCAAGCCCTTCTCCCATAGCTTTCCCCCAGTCTTGACTTGACAGTCAGCTCTGTCTTCATGGGTCTTTCTCCACCATCTTTGAATGTCTCCCTCACTATGCTTCTTGGGCTGCACTATTTAGTTTACTCTAGGACTCCACTTTCTCATCGCACTTTAGGCAGATGCTTCTGAATCCAACCTCTCTCATGTAGAACCAGATATAATCCCTGAGGTAGGGAAATCAGTAACATTAAGACTGAGAAACTGGAAATTTTCTTTTTAGGACTTTCATTTTCCATTTGATTGGGTAATGTTAGAACAGAGACAATGACAACACTCTTTGGCAAAGCTTCTTGCAAAGGGAAGTGCTGGTTATAAGAAAGGAACTAAATATTAAGCTCCCCATGTTGCTCCCACAAAGTTCACAATTTAGATCTCAGGTAGGGGAGGAGCAACAAAGTGTTGTTCTGTGGGAGCCGTGTCCCCAGTCACTATGGTTTAAAGAGGTACAGTCTAATGTTGTGATTAAAATCAGGCTTTGGGTTCAGGCAGGCCAGGGTTCCATTACTAGCTCTGTCATTTACAAGCTGTGCAACCTTGGGCAAATTACATAACCTCTTTAAGCCTGAATTTCCTAATTTATAAAGAAAAAACAGTAAAGGTGCCCATGCCAGGGGTCATTATGAGGATGAAATTGGACAAACTAAGCAAAGCATAATGGCTGGCAGTCATTAGTGCTCAACAAATATGTCTTCTGTAGAGTTGAAACTAAAGACGGGATTTGAATCCAGACATTTGACTCAATGTTTATATTTTTAAAAGCCTATATGAAGTGATCCTAACTGGGAAGTGATTTATCTGTACGATTGTTGTAAGCACAGTATGTCATAATAGATGTGAAAGCACAACATTAAAAGTGCTATACAAATATGACATTATTATCATTAAACATGTAAGTAAACAAATAGCAGATGTGGTTATTAATCTCAGACCAAAAGATTCTATTAGTCAAAGTACTTTCAGAACCTATAGTTATATAACAGGAAAAAATTTGCTCAGAAAGTGAGAAATTAGGCATCTTTAAAAGCTTTCATTGTAATAGCACCACTTAGATGACAAGTCATAAAAAGATTTTGTAGCTATCACATTCTTATGAAAACGTTTTCATTTGCAATGTAATCTTTCACAATATATGTCATTTACCAGATACTTAGATTTTAATCTGATCTGAGAGTATTAATTTTTAAAATGAATATTGTAAAGATGCTAAAAAATAGCTATCAAGCAGATAGAAACAACCCAAGTGCCTGTAATAAAAAGTCACACAAACTTCTGCAGTACAGATTGCGTTAGTATTTTATACACTCTACAGGCAGTAAATGCTGTATTTTATTATGTAAATTCATTTCTAGCTACTCCTTATAAATCAGAGTTCTGATACAATATATCATAACAGTCTGTCCTATAAATACTTTTTGAGTCATGCTTTGTTGACCTTCCCATCATATTTGTTTATCAAACATTCACAAAACCCACATTGTAAAATAAATATTTATGAGCTCTTATTGCCAAAATTTAACTAGCTGTGGTCAAAACATTGTAGAGGTGTCAGGATACTCCCATGTAATCTATGTCCATATAAAGTCATGAAGTCGTAGAATCAAACCTTTCACGAGCAAATGTAATTTCCCTCAGCCTCCTTAACACCTGATTTCTTCCCAGCTGAATTGAAAAATTCCTGTCATTCTGTTATGATGGTGACTATACCAGAAAACATCAGTTTAACAATGTTTTTGCATAGTGGGGACAAAAGATCTATGGAAACAGTGGGATGCTCGAGCAAGTCATGATCACTAGTGTATCCTTTAAAAGAGATACTCTTTAAATATTTGTTCACTGTGTATTTAGAGTAAAGGTTGCAAGTTTCATGAGGGAAAGAGGAAAGGGATCATCTCTCTGGATAGTTAGACTGAAACAGAGTTCAATACCTCCTCTTAGTCCAGGTGAGTCAGTTTGGTCCCATTGATGAACACTCCATCCAACAAAACCAAAACCACAAGAGAACTACCCCCAATGCCTAAGAGAGTCCACCACGTTTTATTCCCCCCTCCAGTCTATAACAAATACTTCTTTCTGCCTCATACAATATTCTCCCTGAGAGGAAATATGGATATACCATTTAAATCATTCTGGAATGTTTCCAGAGACATTTTGGTGCCCTAATAATGTTTTGACATACCTTAAACATTAGTTCTCCAGCCAGCTTCCCGACTCACCTCTCCTTCATTCTGGTCTAGGTACTAAGAATTCAGTGATGAAAATATGTCTACTATTCATTGAGATAATATGCTAGTGATTTCTTCATGGCAATTAAATGGAATTGAGCAGTCTTTTTTTTTTTTTTTTACTTTTACTAAGTTTAGTAGTTTTCCCCCTTTTTCAATTTTTTGGAGTTAGAGTTAACTTTTTTCTTCTAATTCTCATCTATTTTACTCTCCACATAATTCCCATAATTTTTCCCTTTTAAAATCAGTGAAGTATAAACTACATAAGTGCTGAATAATCAAAATTTCACCTGCCCCCAAACTAGCTTCATTTCTAGGTAAAATAGCAACATACACTAATGAACTCCTTTTAGCTGAGAAATGCAACAATTTTGAAGTCCTTAGCCCAATTTTTCCATTAGTTAAAGAGAGGTTACCTTACCCCCAGTCACTGCCTCAGCCAACACTTATTCACTAAAACTGATGGAGAGGTATTTATCACATAAGCTAAGGAAAGGTTCAATACTTTTCTTCCCCCAGAACCTTGATCTTTTTTGGTGACTCTCATGATGACTAATGTGTTTACAATTAAGCAGCTAATCAGGGTCAGTATACTACACAATCAGGTAGTGTTTTATAGTGTGGAAAATACTGCTACCATTCCAATCAACTTACAGAATTTGAGTCTTTTTATTTCAGATATATAGGCTGTAAACAGATTGGCCCAAAACAAGGAAGTCCACACCACCCTTTAGTGGAGTAACTATTTTGCAAAAAATGATAATGTGGGGAGATTCTTGCTCATCTTGGTATACCATGAAAGCATTTTGCAATCTTTTAAGAATCTTCAAGCAATTTTCTCTATTTTTTAGATTTCTTGAATTTTTTTCTTCATTTTTGCTTTATCTTTTTTTTGTTGAGGTATAATTGACATATAACATATAGTTTCAGGTACAAAACACAAATGATTTGATATTTGTATATATTGTGAGATGATCACCACAATAAGTCTAGTTAACATCTATCACTATTTTCTTGTGATGAGAACTTTTAAGATCTACTCTCTTAGCAACTTTCAAATATGCAATACAGTATTATTAACTATGTCACCATGCTGTACATTATATCCACAGTGACTTCTCTATTTTATAACTGGAAGTTTGCACCTTTTGACTCCCTTCACCCATTTTGCCCACCCCTACCTCCACTTCCAGCAACCACAAATCTCTTTTATGTATTTATGAATTCAGGGGTTTTTTAGATTCCACATATAAGTGAGATCATATGGTATTTGTCTTTATCTGTCTGACTTATTTCATTTAGCATAATGCCCTCAAGGTCGATCCATGACTCAAATGGCAAGGTTTTCTTCTTTATTATGGCTGAATAATATTCCATTGTATACATATACACTACATTTTATTTATCCACTCACCCATTGATGGACACTTAGGTTGTTTCCATATCTTGGCCATTGTAAATAATGTGCAATGAATACGGGGGAGTGCAGATATATTTTCAAGTTAGTGTTTTAGTTTTCTTTGGATAAATACCCAGACATGGAATAGCTGAATCATGTGGCAGTTCTATTTTTAATTTTTTGTGGAAACTTCATATTGTTTTCCATAGTGGCTGCACCAATTTACATTCCCACCAACATGCGCAAGAGTTCCCTTTTCTCCACATTCTCGCCAACATTTGCTATTTCTTGTCTTTTTGATAATAGCCATTCTAGCAGGTGTGAGGTGATATCTCATTTTGGTTGTGATTTGCACTTCCCTGATAATTAGTGATGTTGAACATTTTTTCATGGACTTGCCGGCCAACTGTATGTCTTCTTTGGAAAAGTTTCTATTCAGATCCTCAGCCAATTTTTTAATTTGATTTTTTTTTAGTATTGAGTTGTACGAATTCTTTATATATTTTGGATATTAACCCCTTATCAGATATATGATTTGCAAATATTTTCTCTCATTTGGTAGGTTGTCTTTTCATTTTGTTGATGGTTTCCTTCTCTGTGCAGAAGCTTTTTAGTTTGATATAGTCCCACTTGTTTATTTTTGCTTTGTTGCCTTTGTTTTTGGTGTCAAACCCCCCCAAAATCACCAAGACCAATGTCAAGGAGCTTACCACCTATGTTTTCTAATTCATTTTTAGATCTTTAGTGTTTCTTTCATTTCACAGATATTACCTACTATGTGCCAAGCACACTGCCAGGCTCCAAGTATAAAGGTGACCAAATTACATGGGTACCTGCCTTCACTGAAATTATAGTGCACTATGAAACAGACATTAAGCAAATTCACATTTTAATAAATATGTAATTGTAAGTTAAGTACCATGAAGGAAAAGATCATATGAAAAATAACATGGACAAAATAATGTAAATATTTATATTATGGAAAAGTTGGGACAACTTAAATGTCCAGAAAAAGGGTATTAATTAGAAAAAAACTAAATACAGCATAAATGATGTGGGTGAAATAAAATGTAATTTGCACAACACTAAAGAGCCTACTTCCAACAACAGGCAACCAGAGAGTAAATAAAATGAAATGGCATTTATTGAATGCTCATCAAGTTCCACATTCTATACTCAACACTTTGCATGCCTTATGTAAGTTGATTTTCATAACAACTCTATAGAGTATTATTTTTCCCATTTTACAGATTTGGTGCAAATTAAATATCTTTTCTCCCTGAGTACACACACATTCAAACACACACACACACATAACGAAACAACCAGAGTCAGCATATTTGTCTAAAAATGTATTTATCCATTCAGAAAAATATTTATCAAATATCGACTATGTGCCAGGTACTTTCCAGACATTTGGGACACATCAGTGAACAAGCCAAGCAGAGATTCCTGCCTTTGCAGAGTTTCTATTCTTGTGAATAGAAACAGATAATAAACAAACAAAGGTAATAAAAAGTAAATTATATAGCATGGTAATGCTATAGTCAGGAAAAAAGTATGGTTTTGTTACGAGAAAAAGTAGGTTAAGGAGATGGAAGTGCAGAAGGTGGGAGGTGCTTGCAATATTATGTATTGGGGAAGGGTAGGCCCAACTGAGGTGACATTTAATGGAGGTGACTTGGAGGAGGTGAGGAAGTTGGCAAGAGTGTCTCGAGGCAGAGAGCACCAGGCAGAGAGAACAGCAGGCGCAGAGGCCTCCATGTGTGAGCTTGAGTGGTACGTACCACGAAAGGGCAAGGACGGTATGGCAGAACCAAGTGATCAGGAGAGAAAGTAAAACAAATTCAGTAGGAAAAATGTTCTATATGGTCTTATAGAGTTCCTTCTTGTTTAAATAATATTTAGCTTTTAGAATGACAATGCACGTTCATTACAAAAAAAAAATCAAAAAGTCAGTCGCAGACAACTTCTAGATTTATATCGTCCATGAAGATTTTCTATGTGTAGTATTTTCCAACCAACCAACCAGACAAAAGACCAAAGGAATCCTACTCTACATAATATTTTAAAAATTAACATAATTTATTCATGTAATCCACCAAATTGGATAATTTTAGATTATTCCAACTGTTACACGATGTCTTCGTCAGCTCAGGCTGCCATAACAAAATACTATAGACTGGGTGGCTTCAACATCAGAAATTTATTTATCACAGTTCTGGAGGCTGGAAGTCTGAGACCAAGGTGCCAGCATGGTGGGTTCTGGTGAGAACTCCCAGTCTGACTTCTAGATGGCCACCTTCTTGCTGTGTCCTGCCATAATGGAGAGAGAGAGAGCAAGCAAGATTTCTGGTGTGTCTTCCTCTAAGGGCACTAGTTGCATCATGAGAACCCCACCCTCATAACCTCATCTAAACCTAATCACCTCCCCACGGCCTCATCTCCAAATAACATCATTTTGGGGGTAAGGGCATCAACATACGAAATTTGGGGGGACATAATTCAGTCCATAGCATCCTATTACTGAACACTGAGATTAAGCTGATTTTTTAATGCTATAAATAACCCAGAGAAATAAATAGTGGAAAATTAATTAGAAATTAAAAGTGGAAAAAATTTTTGAAAAAAAAATAGCGTCATAAAGGGTTATAAAACTCCTATTTATTGGGGTGCCAAAATCACCAACCCTTGAAAACCCAGACATTGTGGTTAATTTTTTATAATAATCATCCTTTTCATCAAATTTTAGAGCCAACCAAATTCCTTTAGACTATATTTTGCTTGAACCCATTGCTTTTTACAAAGTCATTTTCAGTCAAATCGTGTGTTACATATTTTGTTGTTGTTAATGTAATCTATATAAACTGATGCCAAGTGAAATGTGGAATTGAGATATATTTCCAGGAAATGTGGTTTTGGTTACCTAAATTATTTCTCTGGCTCAAATGAGGTATATGAGGCATATAGAATCAATTTTAAAATGACTTCACTGGGCCCATACTATGTACTTACTAAATACTTGTTGATTTGTTGTTTAGCATAGACAAGAAGACATGGAATTAAAAAGAAATGACACTGCTACCAGCCAATGACAGAAGCTTTGTTATGTCTTGCAAGAAATATTGGCACTGTGGTCAGAAAAGGACACCATGTAACAGCCCCAACACACACAAGTCAACAGATTCAAGAAGTTCTAGGTGTTCTCATTCTGCTCAGACTTATCAATAGGAGGCCAACAATAATATTACTGCTATTTACATATTGGTACCACACTGGCATGGATTTGCATAATGCATTGAAGCTCTATGCTCTAGAGAGTTGCATTGTAACATATTGGTGCTTAATGAACTCTGAAAAAATTGATTTTCCACAGAGTAAATTAAGGAATGCATTATAGCTGTTAAAGCAATCTTAAGGGAAATCCGAAGCTTCCACTGCAGCACCATGCTTAGTAAGTAATAAATTACATGTTATACTTATTTGCCTTAATTCATGCTAATTTTGTCCAATTAATGTATCACAGTAATTCAGAAGCCTGTCACAGGAGAGCTAATTATTTATTGGATTTTTGTGTTCAGCTCCCTAGGAATCTACTAGCAAACAAACTTGTGACTGTCTTTCTCTTAGGTCCATAGTAACATTCTTATGTGTTATTGTGAGATTTTTGCTTCCATTTCAAGTTTTAAAATGAATTATGGGGTACCTGAGTCAGACTCTTGTTTTTTTGATTGGTGAAATAGTTTGACAGCCTGCCCTTCTCATAGGAGAAGATCTGCTATCTTCCCTATCAAAGTATTTCTACTTCTGAGTCTGTGTATTTCAGAGCTCTCATTATGAAAAAAGACTTTTTTTTTAATTGGCCCACATTGAAAGATTTCTACTTGTTATGGGTTTGTCTATCTATACACCCAAAGTGAATTGGAAAATTTATGCAATTTTCTGGACAATTCATGCCAGAAATCCCCACTTTCTGCCTCAATTCTCTCTATATTCCAATGGATTATCTAGATACTTGTATTCTTCACCTCACTCTGCACAATCTTGGTTCTAAACCTTAAAAAGCCACGTGCAGTGTTCTAAAATTATTGTTTGAAAAAAGAAATTGATTCTAACTCACAATGACAATTGATATCAGCTTTGCAAAAATAGATTTTTATTTTACCGTAGTACACTGTTAATTCACAGCCCCCAAAATGAATTATTTATGAGACTAATTTATGTAATTCATACCTATAAATAATGTGGTAGTTGCTAAACAATTTGCACACTGTGATAAGATGCAGACATCAGAGTCAAAGAAGCAGTGCTTCACCACCTGCAAAATGTTCACTGTCTTCTGGAATCTTGACCGGCCCATATCTTTACAGACAGTTATTTGTAGAGGGTGAGAAGCATTTGCTCTCCCGTTTTCCTCCCTCCTATTAGTATCAGGAGAGCACTTGTTTGCTGATTACCATCTTCCAGCCAAATGAAAAAGAAGTGATAGCTCTTTCAATACATGATGCAGCGTGATGTTTACCAGCAAGTTCTATCACAGAGATCCAACTTGAGGGTAGATGAGAAACACCCCTATTTGTGTCACAGACAAAAAAACCAAAGTTTTTTACAACCTTTTACCTTTACAACCCTCTTTAACTTGAAGGGGAAAAATAATGACCACTTTTTATTAGTCAGTGTATACTAACCGTTTGCCCATAACCAATGGAGTATCTGAGAATCAGCAAACTTCTCCAAGCCATGTACAACTTTATACCTTAGTACAGGATTACTTCAGAGGAAACTGCCACCTACTGCCTGATGTTATTTTCCCCTCCTCTCAGTTGTTCTTATTACCCATTCAAAACTGGAAATAAATTTTTCTTTTTCCTTTTTTTTTGCTCTCTTTTCCACAAGGCATTAAAGTTTCAGCCACTCCTTCTGTTTCTTTTTTTCTTTTTAACTATAACTTAGAAGGTTAAAATTAATGCATTACTTTCTGGTTGCTTTCCTTACAGGACAGTGGTGCTATGAATGACATTACTTCTTAGGAAAATGAATTTGCAACCACAACTTCAGCCTTTATTAACTGGGATAGACTAGAATAGAATAGAACAGAAGAGAATAGAGTAGAATGCCCGGTTTATTATTGAATAGAAGTCCTCCAAGGAAAATGCAGATGTGGGAAGTCCTGTGTTGGTTATTCTATATGTATTCCTGTCCCTTCTAAGGTCTAAACTCCCCCAACGTAATCCACCTCACTGCCCAGCATTGAGGCCTTGCACAGTTTTAAGTGCCTTTTCTTTTTAATGAAAGATTTAAACTTTTGCCCTCCTCAGGTTTTGTACACACTTGCTTTACCTCAATTTCGACAAGACTATGACACTGAGTCCTGACCAAATGCTAATGGAGATAATTAAAATTCAACCTCACGGGCTCTGTGCATTTTAGTTTGGGTTAGTGTTTTTCTGGATTCCAAAAATATCTTAGGACAGGTGTAGGCGAGGCTAGGCCAGGCCCAGGGCCGGTGTTTTGCTCATTCACGTGGAGGCACTGCCTGGCACACAGCAGCTTCTCACTGCAGGTCTCTTCAGCTCAGGTGACAGCATTTATCCTGTGTTCACGGGTTCTCTCCCTTCTCAGTGGACTCACTGGACTGGGTCTGGTTAGGAGACAATCACTCTGAGGCCCTTCTGAGGCGGGAATGCACTACACGGTGGGTGGTGGGCTCGGCAGGAACTGCGTCAGACTGTATTTGTCACAAGACTTCCCTGGGCCTGAACTACTTTACCTTTAAAATGTGGCCAGTAGGAGAGAATGATCACTGAACTTGCAGGTGTGGTGCTTTGTTTTTCTCTGAGTCAGTTTAAAAGCACAGGCGATGACAGGTCTTAATGGATAATAGCAGAACTCCTCTTGTCCTGCAGAGTCAGGCCCAGGCCCAAGAAAGGATGACAGAAGTCCTGAAGGACATTTCTCCCATTCAACCCTCTTATATATGGAAAAAAGAATCCTATCAGTTTTCTTTCACAAATTTAACTACACCTGTTCTTCCTTTGATCAAGCTGCCCAACGCGCTGGGTTAACATCTGTTCCATTCTGAGTAGGATACTGGGTTTTAGAACTTTGGGTTTGTGCCCCAGAGTCTAAAATAATGGTGACATATGCCCATTGTCCACCTCCTCTCCAGTCAATGGGCCTGAATTCTGAGAGCTCTGCTGGGCAGAGCAGGCTAGGCAAGGTAGGCCACCTCCAAATTCAGCATCACATTCAGCCTAGGAGGAATCTTAGACCAGGGCACTGGTGCTGAAACTCTCTCTCTCTCTCGTATTATGGTTCACACACATTCCACAGAGAAAATACAATTATAAATACAATTGCGTTTGTAAGTCAAATTCAGCTAACTTTACTTTTTTGTGTGTGAGGAAGACCAGCCCTGAGCTAACATCCGTTGCCAATCCTCCTTTTTTTGCTGAGGAAGACTGGCCCTGGGCTAACATCCGTGCCCATCTTCCTCCACTTTATATGGGACGCCACCACGGCATGGCTGACAGGCAGTGCGTCGGCGGGCGCCCGGGATCCGAGCCCGCGAACCCCGGGCTGCCAAGCGCGAACTAAACCTCTGCGCCACCCGGCCAGCACCACTAACTTTCCTTTTGAGAGAAAAATAGAGAAGATGCTATGGAAACTTTTAAATTAATACATCTATTTTAAGCAAGACCATTTACTTTTTGTTTTTTTATGTAAACCTGAGCTTTTCACGCTATAATATGTTGTCAATATTTTTCCATCTCATTAAATCTGCTGTGACAACATCTTAAGTATATTTAAGTCGTTTTCAATTTCTCTCTATTATAAATAATACTCTAATTACCTTTCCCAAAAGTTAGCTGTGTTAAGAGTTTAAGGCTCTGTGTACATGCCTTGGGCCCACCCAGATCAGTCCAATATCTGAGCATGGGCTGGCATCTGTATTATTGAAAAGTGCCCCAGATGATTCTTGTAGAGAATCTTAGAGTTAGGGTGGAGAACCTGTGAGCTAGGGAAAGCAGGGGCTACAAAAGACATTACTAATTTTGGCTGTTTTGTACCTGCCCTTGTCCCACCTCTAGTCTTTCTGACTCCTGTCTGGGCAGCTTGAGTGTCAATTTCCCTGCTTCGATTTTGGCTTTGCCCATTACTCAGGGCTGGTTTGGCAAATCCTTTGTTCAGGTTGACTTTTTGCTTTTGCCTCAGCCCTGAACATGATTCTTCTACCCCTTGGGTGATAGTCCAAAGCATCTCGCCACTCCTCCACCCACTCTACCCTCGTCAAGCAGCCGAGATTTCAATAAATGTATATTAAAATTGAAGGAGATTCTGAAGTGATCATTGGGCAGCCCTAAACACAATTCTTCCTGAAACATACACATGTACAGAACCCAGCAAGAAGTTCTCTGTAGCAGTGTCTCCATTCAATGAATGGCAGGAAAGAAGGGTATGAATGCATAAACCGCATGATGTTTCATCAGCCACTTGGTTTTGTTTGCACTAAATGTTTATTAGACATAGTCTGATAATTATAACCATCAAGAATGAGCTGATCAATTGAGAAGGCTATTCCTGCTTCTGTTCTTAGGAAGTTCCTTTTTTTATTAGATGTCAAAATGGTAGGGAAAAAACAATCTCCCACTTACAGTTCCAGGAGAATATTAGGCTGTGCTGATTCAGAGTCTACTTTCTGGAGTTCCAGTGAACCCCTGAACAGGGTGTCCCTGTGCGTGAGACCTAGTTTCCCTCCCAACAGGTGGAGCTGAAGTAGCAGCTCATTTCAACTACGGGATAAATGACATTTTGATGGTGAGAACAACCCACCTCTGATCCCATGATTTTAGCATGTAATGGCTAAAATCATAGGCCTATATGAGCTTACTTTATAGTTCATGACCATGTGTTTTCATTTTATGAAGTTCATTGAGTGCGCCAACATCAGGGCTAACTCTAAAATCCAAATCTTTTGTTTTTAAATGCAATTGTCGACATGGCACAAATTGGCACTTTTCACACAAAAGTGCTATTTATTTAAATTGCTTCCTCCTGGTGTGGAGGAATGAGCACTGGATTTGGAGTACTGCATTCGACAATGACTTCCAAAATTTTTCTCCTGCACAGATCTTGCTTCTGATCTAGAGCCTTATATGTTAATCAATTTACATTTGAGTATTCCTTTAGATACCTCACACCTAGCTTGTCTGAAAGAGAAGCCAATATTTCTCACTATTGTACACAGACATAACTCACACAGACATCTGCCACTAAGACTGTTTTCTTTATTGCAGTTACTGAACACATCTCAATGTGTTTACACTTGTTTTTTCTGCCTGGAATGCTCTCTTCCCAGATATCTATATGGCTCACTCTCTCACCTCCTTCCTTTTTCGATCTCTTTTAAGTGAGACCCTCCCAGGCCACCTATTTAAAAATGTAGTCCACTAGCAGCATTTCCTACCCCCCCCCTTATTTTTTACCACATCCCTAACACAACCTGACATACTCTACATTTTTCCTTTCATTTATTTTTGTCAAATAATTCCCCTTCAGGAGGGAGTCTTTTTGTGTATTTTATACACTGCTATACTCCCAGGACCTGGGTCAGTGATGTCTGGAATATAGTAGTCACTTGATGTTTGTTGAATGAATGAGTGAATCACTGTTCTTTTAATCTTCCAAGCTGAAATCCTTGATTCAATCTTGACGCTCTCTTCTACTTCACAATCCATATATAACTGGCCATCAATTGAAAGTAACTGAGAAATGATTCTCAGATAGCACCATTAGTCTTTCTTTGTATGACCACTACCTTAATCTTTGTCTTCCTTCATCTGTTGGAATGATCTCCTACTTTTCATGTGCCTCCCTCTAACTCCAGCCCATCCCTACACAGTTGCCAGACCTAGCTTCCTAAAATTAAAGCTAATCTTGTCACTATCTAGGTTTAGACTTTATTGGTTTACAATTACCTAAGGGGTAAAGTCCTGCCACATTGTCTATGAAACTTCTATTCTTCCTCTAAGACCCAGTATCATCTCAGAAAAATCCCTAGCTTCTCCAGAGGGAGTTAAATCATCCGGGCTCCTAGTATTTAATCATACCTCTATTATAGCATGTTAATTCTTTCCTCAAAAAGCTTTCATTATGTGTCAGATGCTCTAATAATTACTAAAGAGGAAAACGGTGAGAGAAGCTTATGATCTAATGGAGTAGACAGATGACACCAAAACCCAAAAATATCAACATAATATTCAAGTGAAAAGATAACATATCTGTCCCAGAGTATGTTCTGTGAGATACTAATAGATGTTATGTAGAGATGACATTGCTGGTCCTACTGATGTACCAGCTTAAATAGTGCTGCTAATGCACTAAAATTTCATGAGGTACTAGGGCAAATGGGGAGCAAATACCTGTTTTCTCTTCTATATATTATAAACTGTTAAAATGGCACCAGATGGATCATCCAACTTTAGGTAGTGGTCTAGTAGGTTAGTTAGACTAATCCTTTTATAGATAATAATGTAAAATTTAGACAAAATATTAAAAAGAAAAATTCATTTGAAGATATTGGAAAATAACCCAAATTAGGTAAAAGCTACAGGGTAGTCAATCTTTGAAAGACCGGTAAGATTCAACTTAACTGAACTGGATAAGATTTTTAAGTCCACGGCTTTATGCCTGAGGACACTCACCATTGCCCGCTCCTTGGGGCAGCAGGGAGTTTCATTGAGCCTCTGTCTTACTTGTTTGAGGTTGTAGAATACAGAGTTTGGGGTTGATAGAGCAGTTGGAACGTTGAAAGGGGAAATTCTAGAAAGGATGGAGCCCCAGAGAAAGTAATCCACAAAATTGGCACATCTGTATCCTTGTCTGACCTCTGAACTATACGTTTATTGAAGAGACTCCAGGAGACATGATGGGAAGCAACAGCTGGAACTGAAAGAACTGAGCAATATTTCATCTGCTTCCACTGAAGCAGAAACAGAGTCCATAGTGGGACTCCAGCCAAATTAACTGCCAGGTAAAACAAAATAAACACACTTCAGAGGAGTATAAGAGGATCAAGTATTTCTATAACATATAAATATCCAGCACACAGTCAAAAACTGGTTGACATAGAAAGAAATAGAGAAATGTGATTTATACTTAAGAAAAAGAGCAGTGAATAGACTTCAACCCAAGATGACCCATATTTGGAATGAGAAGGCAAGCCACTAGTATAAATATGTTCAGGACTTAAAAAAAATTATAGCTGTAATAAACGAACTGATGGGAAATCTTAGCAGAGAAAAGGGAATTATAAGGAAGAACCCAAATTGAAAATGAAATTTTAGACCTGAAAAAGTACAATAACTGGAATAAAAAATATACTGAATTGACTCAAAAGCAGCTTAGTGACCGCAGATGAAGGAGTTAGTAAACTTAAAGATAGAGCAATAGAAATTATACAATCTCAGGAACACCAAGAAAAAGATTGAATAAAAATTAATAGAGTACTAGTGAAATGTAGGATAAAATCAAGCATTCTAATATACGTATCATTGGAGTCCCAGAAGGAAAGGAGAGATAGAATGGAGTAGAAAAAAACTTGAAAAAATAATGACCAAAAATTTCTTGAATTTGATGAAAAACATCAATTTACAGTTTCAAGAATCTCAGCAGACTCATGCAGGGTAAATACCCAGAAAATCACACTGAGTACATACAGTCAAACTGCTGAAATCTAAAGACAAAAAGAAATTCTTGAAAGCATCTAGAGAAAAAAATAAACACATTACACACATGAAGCCAATGATATGGATTATGTCAGCGCTCTAATCAGAAAAAAAAAAAAAACAACAACAAAACCAGAGACCAGAGAGCAATTTAAGGATATCTTTAAAATAATGAAAGGAAAACAAAAGTCTATTAACCTAGAATTTTATTTCCAGTGAAAATATCCCTCAAAAATGAAAGGTAAATGAAGACATTTTGAGATAACTTTAAGATCATATTTAGGAGAATGGAGAGAAACTGAAACCAGCAGATCTGCACTATGAGAAATGTTAAAAGTTCTTCAGACAGAAGGGTGAAGACAGCAGATGGAAGTTCTGATCCTCAGGAAGTAATGAACAACTCCAGACAGGGCATATATGTGGGAAATTATAAAAGATTATATATATACATATATATATATATATATATATATATATATGTATATTCTCATCTTAAACATCCTATGACTATTTAAAGGAAACATAACTCAAGTTGTGAAGTTTATGTAGGATGTCAGCACAAAGGGCAGAAGGTAAATGGAACTGTGCTATTCTATTTTCCTATAATTTACGAGAAGTAGTAGAATATTAATTTTAAATAGACTGTGATAAGTTAACAATGCATAATATAATCCCTAGAGCAACCATTAAAAAATGCATAGATGTACAGCTAAAAGACAGAAGAGGAATTAAAATTGAATAAGAAAAAAAGTTTTATCAACTCAAAAGAAGGTAGGAAACGGGGAACAGAGAAACAAAAATCCAATGAGAAAAAGTAAATGGAGCTGAATGGCAATGGTTCTTGATGCTTAACAGATTTTGCAGAGTTTTTATTTAAATGATGTTTTTCCCTGAAACTTATGGAATAGTCCAAAGGAAGAGAGGCCAGAGATAATCTGAGAGTCAGGAAATCAGCTGTATTCCTCCCTCTCAAAGACAAATAAGTCTTTGTCGATGAATCAAGCCTGTGAGTCTGACTGCTGTACATTTCCTTTATGACTCTCTAACTCACGAGAGGTCCCTGTGTCTCTCCCATGAATAGATTTCTGGTGAGTTACCTGTCCACGAGACGATCAAAGGCTTGTCTTAAAACCAAATATGAATACCATTTAAGCTCAAATTGACACCACTGGCTTTACTAGCAAACTAGGAGTTATTCTTGACTCATTTCTCACTGCATATATCCAATAAACAGTAAATCACCAGGTCTTGTACATATTTTCCTCCAAGAAAGATAGTTCTTATAGACAAATCCTTCATCCTTAAAACCACCACGTTAGTTTGGTCTTTACCATCATCCACCTGAACTACTTTAATATCCTCATATCCATTCTTGCTCCCCAGAAGCACCAAGTTTAACAAATTAGGTCAGAAAGTAAGTTGTTGCAATTGATTTGAAAAACTGTTTGGCAGTTACTTAAACGTTTAAACTTATATCTATCATACGACCCAGACATTTCACTCCTAGATATTTACCCAAGAGAAGTGAAACACTTGTAAACACAAACACATGAAAACAAATGTTTACAGTTAGCTGCTTTAGTCACAATAGACAACAACTGGAAACACCCCAAATATTCATCAACAGGTGAGTGGATAAACAAAATGTGTTATATCCATATAATGGAATACTACTTGGCAATAAAAAGGCATGAAATTTTAATGCCTTTGACATTATGGATAAGCCTTGGAAACGTTATGCTGAGTGAAAGAAGCCGTACACAGAAGAGTACCCATTGCATGACTGAATTTTTATAACATGCAAAAGCAGATCAGTAGTTGCCTGGAGCCAGGGATGGAGGAAAGGATAGACTTCAAAGGGACATGAACCATCTTTTTGGAGTGATGGAATGCTTTTGTGTCTTGATTGTGGTAGTAGTTTCACAGGTAAATACAACTTTCAAAACACATTGAATTGAACAATGTGTTCGATTTAAATGGATGAGTCTATTGTACTTAAATTATATCTCAATAACATTGATAAAAAAAATTCAGCTCCCTTGGGCCTGGGAGGGGCAACTTGTGAGATAGGTAAATTATTATAATTAACAGTCCTATTTTATGCATATGGAGACTAATTTCAAAAGTCATGGTGCTTGCAAGTAAGTAGCTGAGTAGAATTTGAAGTCTAATTTATCTCAACACCTTGAGATTCACCTTTGATCCTCCTAATGTAGGTGGTGGAAGTTGGAGGAATAAGGTTGCTCAGTGTTTCAGTGTGTGCTCTGGAATCACGCAGTCCTGTATTTGAATCCTGGCTTCAACATTTATAAGTTGTGTGATAGTGAGCAAATTCTCTCAGCTCCAGTTTCCTTATCTGTAAAATGCCAATAATGGTACCTACCTCATGGGATGTTTATGAACATTAAATAGATAGTACAATGTAAATAAAACACTCATTGTGTTGTCTAGTATGTAGTCCAATAATGTTAGTTAGTGTGCTTCATTTTCTTCATTTGTAAAATGGATATAGTAATACCGCCTACCTGTAGTGGGGTTGAATGGTGGCTTCCAAAAGATATGTCCACATCGAAATCCCTGGAACCTCTGAATGTTAACTTAATTTGGAAAAGGGTCTTTGCAGATGTAACTGAGCTAAAAATCTTGAGACGAGGAGATCATCCTGGAATATCTAGGTGACCCCTAAATCCAATGACAAGAATCCTTGTAAGAGACACAGAGGGGCAACACAGACAGGAGAGAAGGAGCAACATGACCATGCAGACAGAGATTGGAGTGATGCAGCCAACAAGTTAAGGAATGTCAAAGAATGAATTCTCCCCAGGAACCCCCAGAGGTAGTGATCTTTGCTGGATTTGGGACTTCTAGCCTGCAGAATTGTGAGAGAATAAATTTCTACTGTTTTAAGCCTCCAAGTTTAAGGTCATTTGTTACAGCAGCACAAGGAAACTAATACACTCCCTCACAGGGTGATTGTGAGGATGGAAGAAGTTAATGTATGCTAAGCTCTTAGTGACTGTACAGAATGCATTATACGAAGATCTGTTATGTTGTGGTTGCTGTTACTAGTCAAATTCTAACCCAGTTATAAATCTGTAGTCACATGGCCTCTGACTTGGAAGACATTGTGAAATGAAACAAAGAAAGCCCCTGTGGTTAATTTCTTTAATCTAAACTTTAAGCTGATTTATTTTGCTTCCATTTGTCTACAATAATTCCTTCAGGAAATCTATTGCTCTGTTGCTAATTTTAACTGTATTGGTTGTTAAACGCTCTAGGATTGCAGAACAAAGGGCATTGTAGCAATGTGAGAATGTATTGTTCTCTGTAATATTCCAAAGGGATGTGTTAATGACAAGAGTTTTAAGCTAAACTCATAATTTCTAGGGTTTTGTTGTTTCAAATTTCCAGTGTACTTGCTCTTTTGAAAGAACTGATTTTTTCCCCAAATTTGAATCTAATCCAACACAGAAATATTTTAGAAGTATTCCATTTAAACCTTCACTCATACAGTATATCTGAGTGATAAATTAAAAACAAGAATATTGACCACTTAATATGCAATCTGTGCCAGTGGCAGACCCAGATGACAATAGGTTTGTATTTTCCATGATGTATCCTGAGCAGGGCACCAACTTACATTTCTCTGTTAATAATTTAGGTCAATTTTATACAAATCACCATTGTGCCCTATCAGTTCAGGACTGTAGCTTGCCATTTTAGCTAACTGTCCAGTTAATTTATTGAAAAGAACAAATTGTTTCACTGACTAATCTGACAATTCAACCATGATGGTTGGACCGCAGGTGTAGACACACCTAGAGAAAAGTGCTGGGATAAGCATCTGCTCCATCCCCCAGTCATGAAGCACCAATGTTCTATTTCCATCCAATAAGCTCAGATGTGGGGAAGAAAGAAAGGAAAGCGGAGACAGAGAACAAATCACTGGCCCTCTAAATTCCCAACAGTCTGGGTTTACAGTAAGAGAGAAAATCAATCAGGGTGTTTCTCTATTTCCTTATTAGAAAAAGACCACACAGAGTGAGCATCAGTAACAAAATACAACTGTGAAAACAAGATTTTGGCAGGAAAGAGAGGTGTGAGGAGGAAGGTGAGAAGGGCATATTTGGAAGTATTCCACTTCATTTTCCTGGGAATAGTTGGTGAGCCAAAAACATAAATCAAGAAAATGCTTAAAAGCATTTATTATCTTGGAAAATCATTTATTACGCATATATGAGGTCAGCCCGGTGACCTATGAAAGAACAAGTGAATGTGTAGTAAGCATGCCTAAGTATCAAGAAATGAAATAACATGTTTACTTTTTTCCCTAGAAAAGCAAAAATAGCCACTATTGAGTAATGTATTTCAAAACCCATTTGAGTAAATAAAATTCCAGAAGGCATTTTTTTTCTTTCTTGAGTGCTTAAAATCCAAATATAGGAGAATATCCTTTTTGAATATGTTACTGAACTTTATTTTAGAAAACAAAGTTCATTTTCTTTTTTTAAAAAAGGTAGCATTCTTCCAATAGTGTAGAATTTTCCACATATCTATAAAAATTCAGGGTGCTCTAGGTGCATGCTAAAATAGTTTGAAAATAATTTATTTCTTATCAATATATTCCAGTGATTTGTTTCATAATCATATTTGATACAGATTCAGTGAAAGTGATGGTGGTGAATACCTATGCAACATAGGCAAAATACTGCCTCTAAAGTGGTAAATGAATACTTCTAAAATATCAAACTTCAGATGAAAGTCATGTCTATTAGAAAAGGTAAACATTAGCTTTGGAAGAACAAATGGAATGTTTCTTAACAGGTTTGGCAAGATGAGTGGAAAGTATTTCTCATACACATTTTTTGCCCCAACAAGGCATAATTTGTGAAGGGATAAATTAGCGTAGAAAAAACACGTTGAGATAGATTGTAAGCAGCAGTTTAATGAGTAAACCATCCACAGATTCCCAGAAACCGTTAGGCATTGAAAGGACTTGTCACTAAATATATGGTTGTGATTACCTTGAAAACCTCATTCAACTCAGAAACATACAGTTCATTATCCCTGATGTTATTTTTCTGAGTATTTTTGCATGTGTACGAAATTTGCTCAGAGCCTGGAGACTGTAATTTTCCTTCTATAAATACACGGATTATCAGTGTGTTTGGATTTTACAAACACTGGTAAGCAGCCATAATTCAGACAGTCACATTTTTATGGTAGAAATTTCCAATTATTGAGAAGAATGAATTGATAATAAGAAAAAACATTTATCATATGCCTGGCATTGGGCTAGAGAGAAATATTGAGGAATATGACATGGCTACTGTTCTCAAGAAGGTTACTCACTTCATTGACAAATTTAAAATAACATACAAAAAATAAGAAATAAGTATGTGTCATTTATAAGTGCCATAGGAGTTCAAAGAAGGGAGAATAGTTAAGGTGACATTTAGGAAAGGTTGAGATTATGCTGACATGAGAGGAGTATAGGACTTAACTATATCTGTGATTTTCAGAGGAGGGAGAATATCAGGTTCTTTCAAGTGGAAGATGTTATTTGAAAAAATGCTTATTCTATATTACAATTTATTTAAAAAAAGATCAAAACCAATGATTTTGAATTTCATAATGCAAATCAAGGAAAGTAAACAAATCCCTGACTTTTAGGATAAACAAAAACTATGATTCTTAATGGGGTGAGGGAATGAGGGGCATATCAGAATCTCTGGGGGCAACAGAAATTTTGGTTTACCTTGGTTGAGAAATACTGGGAGCAAAGTGGATGGGGGTGCACTCCGGGCGGAGATGAGGTGGGATGGGGAGGAAGTAGGAAACACCTTGAAATGTGTGGACTAAATTGAAGACACAGGAGTGGAGAGGGGTGCGGGTGGATAGGGAGACCACTGAAAGATAAGGTGCCAAGATAAAGTGACTGGACTTGATTTGATGGACAAGAAAGAGCCATCTTTGATTCTTAAGTGTGGGAGTGTTAAGATGAGTGGAATTTAGGGAAGTTAGTCTATCTGATAATGATCTATAGGATGGAATAGAAAGATTGAGAAAGAAGAAAATGGAAGAAGATAGATGAGTTAGAAATATATTGGAAAATTTAGCCACGATGAACCATGGTTGGGGATAAAGTGAGGTTAGTAGACTTTCTTCTGTGCCAAAGAAGAGGAAAAGCTATGACTTCAGGTCTGGGAAACTAAAAAGATTTATTGATGCTTACCTGGCAGGGGAAATACCATGATCCCAGGTGGTTTTCCCAGGGCAAAGTTTAGCCATATCAGGAAGTACTGATCCCTGTGTTTTCCCCAAATGTGGGAAACTGGACTGCATAATTTGTGGTAGTAGGAGACTGTGTTCACGCTTTCCCCTAAGGAAAAAAGAAAAAGATTTGTTGTAACCATGCCCACACTCTGAACCTTCCTTCCCTGGAGTGCATGCAGGCATGTTCTTCTAATGCAATTAGAAGGGCAGTTCATTGGAAAAGGTGGTCAACAGTTTAGGGTGGAACCAAGTTTAAGGACTTAGTATATTTCATGCCATGGTGTAATTTCTCCCTCTGGGTTGGCGTTCTCCTTGTTTTACTTTGGTAAAAATAGTACTAAACTATAAAAACAAGATTAAATTTCTTCTTCCAGTTATGTATATGATGGTCAGGTAAATCTGAGAATAGTTAAATAAAGTGTTTTTGCCCACGGGTATATGAAATGCAAATAAGTAAATGTCTTTTTATTTTTCATTTGTGTGCCTCTTCCAGCATATGGCCTTCCTTGGCTAGTACTTAAGTGAGAATCATACTTCAAAATCTCAAGTCAAATGGTATTGAATTGTCCCTTCCCACTTGTGGGTTCCCACTTTTCCTCTGTAGCTCTGAAAGTTATCCAAAAATCCGTGTTGCCCGGCTTCTGGAAAAGTTACCAACTGTGGGTTTAAAATTGTCTACTTGAAGAGAGTATAAAGAGGAGCAAGTTTTTCATGCCTGATCAGTTCATAGATTGAGTAGCTGCATCCTGTGGAGTTAGAATGAGAGAATTAAGTAGAAGAACTTAAAAATGTATGGTTTCAATCTTCCTTTGTTTCCACAGTATTCTTAATCAAAGTCAGATCTGTAGTCCCAAGTTATTTTTACTTCGGCATGGTGAGGTATGATTTTAAGTGCCAGTAATATGATTGTTTCCATAGTACTGTGATATTTATTTTCTTGGAAAAAAAAATGTGGGCCACCCCAAGGACTCTAAACTGTCAGTGTCATTTTTGGTGGTGTCAAAAAAGCCACTGCCAGTTTTGACAAAGAATACAAGTCCACAGATAGAATCACCACTGCTGCCCAAGTCACCAGAGAAAAGGATAGTGTTTGGAAGAGCTAAATGTAAATTATTTAGTACTTAGTGTGCTTTGTGTTCAACATGCCACCACCTCGATAAAGTGATTTAACCCTACAGAAAGAAGCAATTAATGAGAAAACACACACACACACAATGTCCAGCTGCCAATGATTTCATTGGATTTAAATAGAGTTTCAGCTGGAATCTGATATTTTGAAGAAAGCAATGAAGAACAGGAGAAAACAGGAGATTAAGAAGAAGGGGGAGCAAAGAAGAGGATGGGAGGTGGGGTGACAATATCTGCCGACGTCTTTGACAATTTAGTTTCTATACCCCTCAAATTAAGTCAAAACAGCAAAAGGAAAAATCAACCCTGAAGGTCCAGTACTTTGTATGTAACAACCCCTACAATAAATTGCTAGAGTTAACAACCTGTAACAAATAACAGCTCATATGTAACTCATAGGGTTGGGAGTAGAGTGAAGATTGCTTAAATTAAACATTTTTCCCAAGGACTTGGTTCAAATAACGTAAGGAATAATGGTCAAGGCTCAACATAGGCAGGAGAGGGGGATTGTGATCCTTTGGGCAAAGAAGCCAGTACCAATATTTTCAAAGATTCCAAAGAAAGGGAAGATAAAGGTCAGTTCACATGGGAAGGGAATGACACAACATTTCTGCAGGTCAAGTCCTCATCAGAATGCTAAGAGCAAGCTTCTGAGGCTCTTGTTTGCACACCTAGGAATCTGCTCTGAAGCATGGCGAAGTTGCTCCGTCTCCATTTCCTTCACTACCACCTGAAAGGCAGCTACTGCCAAAAGGTAGAGGGAAGAGGAAGGAGAGAAGTGGAAAGGGGTGGAGAATCGGTCAAAGGGAAGGAGGCAGAAAAAATGTCTGAGAACCAGACCACAGTCCCCTCCTGCACAGCTCCAGCCTGTTCTTGGGGATGCGAGTGGGAGAGAGGAGAATAGCTTGGCATTGGATGTGAGGTTCAGATTTTGAACTTAAGGAACTAAATCTTGAACACCAGAATTAGACTGTTCTAATAGCCAAAATTTGCAGAAAAGTTATGGAATCTGGCTAAGATGCTGTTAAAAAAAAGAGGGAGGGGACTCAGTATAGAACAGCTGACATTTATTTAGAAAGATAAATTTTTTTATGTTTATTGAGATTCCTCACTAAAGCAGTGCAATGAACTGAATGCTCGGGTCCCCCTAAAATTCATTAGTTGAAATCCTACCCCCCAAGGGGATAGTATTTGAGGGTAGGACCTTTGGGGAGTGATTAGGTCGTGAGGATGGAGCCCTCAGGAATGCGATTAGTGCCTTTATAAAAGAGACCTGGAGACCTTTCTTGCCCCCTCCATCTTGTGAGGATACAAGGAGAATACAGTTGTCTCTGAATCAGGAAGTGGGCCCTCACCAGGCCTCAGATATGCCCATACATTTCTGTTGTTTATTAGCCATCCAGTCTATGGTATTTTTGTTATAAGAGCCTAAATAGACAAGAAATATATCTTTGCTAGTGAAGGGGTATTTTCTTAAGTCTTCCTTGTCAATTAGCAACATAATACTCTGCCTTTGGTGTCTATTTGATCCTGATGTTTCACACAAATAAAACTGGAGCCCATTCCTGAAGCCATGTCTACATTCACTACAACTCCATCCTTGACCTGAATTTTTTTAAAGCTTTCTTGAGATGTAATTCACATACCATAAAATTCCCCCAACGTGTATTATTTAATGGTTCTTAGTATGACAGAGAGCTTTGCAACCACCAGCACAATTTTATAACATTTGCATTACCCCCAAAAGAAATGCCATGCTCCTTACTCATAATTTCCCATTCCCATCTCCACCCCCAAGTCCTAAGCAACCACTAATCTACTTTCTATCTGCATAGATTTTTCTATTTTGAACATTTTATATAAATAGAATCATACAATATGTGGTCCTTTCTGACTAACTTTTTCATTTATTATAATGTTTAAAGGTCCATCCAGGTTGTAGCAAGAATTAGTACTTCATTCCTTCTTATTGCCAAATGATATTGCATTGATTGTAAGGATATACCGTCTTTTGTTTATCCATTCATCAGTTGATAGACATTTGGGTTGTTTCCACTTTGGCTAGTATGGCTAATATTGCTATGAATGTTTGTGTATAAGTTTTTGCGTGGACATATGTTTTCAGGCACATACTTAGGAATAGAATTGTTGGGTTATATGATAATTCTATGTTTAAACTTTGGGGAAATACCAGACTGTTTCCCAAAGTGACTGCATCATTTTACTTTCCTTCTATCAGCGTGTAAGAGTTCCAACTTCTCCACATCCTTACCGACACTTATTATCACTTTTCTTCTTTATTATAGTCATTTTAGTTCATGTGAGTGGTATCTCATGGTTTTGATTTCCATTTCCATGATGGCTAATTATGTGATCATCTTTTCATGTGCCTACCAACCATTTGTATCTCTTTGTTATGGAAATGCCTATTCAGATCCTTTGCTCATATTTTAACTGAATTATTTGTCTGTTTACTATTAAGTTGTAATAGTTTTCTATATACTCTAGATACAAGTCCCTTATTAGAGGTATGACTTGCAAAGATTTTTTCCCATTCTGCGGGTTGTATTTTCACTTTTTTGATGGTGTTCTTTAAACAAAAAAAAAAGTTTTTATTTTTTATCTATTTACCTATTTTTGTTGTTGTTGCTTGTGCTTTTACTTATCATATGTAAAAGATGATTGCCTGATCCAAGGTCATAAAGATTTATGCCTATGTTTTCTTCTAAGAGGTTAATGGTTTTTGCTGTTACATTTAGGTCTTTGATCCATTTTGAGTTAATGCTTGTATATGGTGTATTGTATGGGTCCACCTTTATTCTTTCACATATATGTATCCAGTTGTCACAGCACCATTTGTTGAAAAGACTATTCTTTCCCCTAGTGAATTGTCTTGACTCCAACAAATTTTAATCTGTCTTTTCTACTGGATTTTTCTCTCCATATTACGCTTTTGGCCTTGACTCCTTGTCCTTGGAGCCCACATCATTGCTCACTATGAAATGTGGCACTTGAACGTTTTTGAGTAAATTGCTCTCTTCCCTGACAGCCTGAAAACTTTAGCTACTGGCTGGCAGTGGTTGCTTCTCCCCAACTCCTCCAGCACTGCCCACGGAAACCATCTCAACCCTGCTATGGTGCAACCTTTAAGTTACAGTTGGGCGCACTCCTGGTCCAGCCTAGAGTTAATGATTAATAATCCAATTTCTTCAAAAGTTACCTCTATAAAAATTATTCTCGGGGCTGCCCGGTGGCGCAGCGGTTTAGTCCGCGCTTGGCAGCCCGGGGTTCGCGGGTTCGGATCCTGGGCGCCCGCCGACGCACTGCTTGTCAGCCATGCCGAGGCGGCGTCCCATATAAAGTAGAGGAAGATGGGCACGGATGTTAGCCCAGGGCCAGTCTTCCTCAGCAAAAAGAGGAGGATTAGCAACGGATGTTAGCTCAGGGCTGGTCTTCCTCACAAAAAAAAAAAAAAATTATTCTCATGTGGACATTTCTAACTTCAGCCCCTCTCTAAACCTAAATTTCTAATCCCCTGAATGATGTCTCCACATGGACGTTCCATCACTATCACAAACTCAAATACATAAAACAATGTGTTATCTATAAGACTTGTTTCAACTCCAGTATTCTGTTTTCCAATTAATAGGCCATCATCCCAATCATCCCAATCAATAGGCCTGAAATCTCAAAGTCATTCTGATACTCTTGTTCTCTTGTCTTCTGATGTAGCTAAATTTTTGTTTGTTTGATCAGTGGATGATCAGTTTCCTAGGTATATGAATCTTAAGCAAAGACTGTATTAGTTTGCTAGGGCTGCTGTAACAAAGTATCACAAACTGGGTAGCTTAAACAACAGAAATGTGTTGGCTCAGAGTTCTGAAGGCTAGAAGTTCGAAATCAAGGTGATGGCAGTGTTAGCTCCTTCTGAGGGCTCTGAGGGAGAAATCTGTTCCATGACCCTCTCTTAGCTTCAGGCGGTTTGGTGTCAATCTTGGGTATTCCTTGGCTTCTGCTGTATCCCCCTGACTCTACTTTCATCTTCACATGACATTCTGTGTGTATGTGTATGTGTGTGAGTGAGTGTGTGTGTGTGCCCAAATTTCCCATTTATATAAGAACACCAGCCATATTGGATTAGGGGCCCATCCTACTCCAGCATGACCTCGTCTTAACTAATTACACCTGCAATGACCCTATTTTCAAATAAGGTCCCATTTTGAGGTTCTGGGTGTTAGGATTTCAACATATGAACTTTTGGGGAACACAATTCAACCCATAACAAAGACAAAGAAGATGAAGGGAGGTTACAGAAACTTATGGAGACAATTTCCACTTTTCTGCTGTTGAAAACTCCAGAGCTGATCTGATTACTACACTTTCTAAACTTTGTTATTTTCACAGATCAGAGTTTCCCAGGAAACATACTCTGAGACTAAGATCTGCATATGGGAAGTTTATCAAGGAATTGCAAAGATTTCCCATGTATAGGTATTTAAAGGACTCAGACTCCACGGAGCATAGTCATGTAAGGCTTTAATTTAAAGGCAAAAAATACAGTGCTGAAAGAGAGAGAACAGGCAAGCACTGGGGTAAGAAAGACATCCAGATGCTAGCTCCCCAGGGTCCTTATACACACAAGCACTCTGCTTTGTATCTGAATTGAACAAAGATCTGAGAAATCTTGTCTTCGGAAGAGCTCAAAGCAGAAGTTCCCAATAAGATTTTTACGCCCCTCTGGTCATGCAGTCAAACCAGGCTGTTTAAACCATTTAAACCATTTGGAAGCCATCATCAAAAAAACTGACCCTGGGTGTAGTCAGGGAACTTTCAGATTTTTAACAGCACATGGTAAATCCCACTGACCTTATCTTGGCCAAGAGTCAAAGTCAGACATCCAAATATCACTTGAGGCAAAAATAAAGTTTTTCCAATAAAACTGTAAACCAACTCTATCCTCCACAGGATTGTCCTTGGGATCAACACCTACCTGTGAGGGAGTGAAATGAAGCAGACTGGGAACAAAGAGTGGATGAGCTGCAATGCCAGTGCAACAGAGTCCTCAGCCAATCCTACAGAAAACCCTGGAGCCAGAATGGCTCTGGAGCTAGAGGTGTCCCAAACGGAGGCAAGGAGGCAAAGACATATTTTGCTACCGAGCTGTCATGGGATGGGAATTGAAACTGGCTAAAGAGAGTAGTCTTAATCAAAGTCATGCTTCTGGGATGGTGACTGTCTTCTACCATGTTCAATTCCTAGAGAGGGAGTCCGTTGAGAGCTGTCAGCTTCCAACACACTCAGCATCTGGGGAATGAGGGCCTCAGTCCTGAAAGGCCAGGGGCCGGGGTATTTCAGGTATACAACTGTTCCTTCCATTCTACATACTTCTCCACAGTCCTTCCAAGATTGTTTATGACTTAAATTTTTGTAGTTAATTTATGTTGCTTACCATCAGTGAAATTTAACTAATAACAATGCCTCTATAAAGTCAGTTCCCAACTGTTTTCACTGTGTTTATTTTGGCTGGAGTGACATAATTGTCATGAATCCCTCTTCCAGTTTCTTATTTATCCAACCACTAGTGACTCTATATTTATCTCTATAGTCCAAATTATGTTTACCATAGTCTTGTAAACATAGAAGTTCCTTAGTGAAATTTGTCACTCTGGTAAGCAGAATAATGGTCCTTTTAAGGCTACATAGGCCGTGAATGGAGCATGGGAGAAAGAGTAATGTTTGATATAAATTTACTCAAAAGTGATAGATAATTTAAAAAATAGCTACTTAAAGAGGCTTACCCCACCAATATAGTTATAAAAGTCTCAAACACCCAGAAACATGGGAGCTTGTGCCAACACAAGAAAGCAGTCAGTGTCGTGGATCCTAGATGAGACAGCAGATTTCCAGCAGCTTTATAGGGTACAACAACCACAGAAACCAGGATGCACAGTGCTCTAAGCCTCAGGCAGGTGACCAGTCAGAGCAGACAGGCCTTAGCTGCTGGGTTGGCGCTTAAAAATAAATTTCTAGTGTAAGAGCAGAAGACTATGGAGTTTAAAGCAAGATGTCAAGCTCTTAGGCTGAGGTCCCCAGCAGGATTCTGGCACTGAACATAAAGGGTAACTAGACAAAATCTGAGAGTAAAGGTCAAGGCAACAACTCAGTGTTAATGGATTAAGCCAGCATGGTTGAGATGAAAAGAACTGAGACTTGGAAGCAACGTAAGTATCTAGTCATCGAGATTGAAGGAACCAGATCCTGGAGGGATCATTGAGGGAGATGCAGGAACAATGAAAAATCGTAGCTAAAACTCTAGGATTTGCCCAGAACAGTCCTTGTTTTGCCTATTATCCTAGAGTCCCATTCCATTTAGCATTTGTCCCAGGCAAAATGTCCAACTTTGGATGATATCTTATGTGGTCACCCTACTAATCACATGATTTGGAGAGTGGAAAAGCCAAGTATTAAGGAGACTTAATTTTTACCTGCCTTTGCCAGGATTAGCTTGGGAACTACGGGTGAGACATGTGAAAAGCAAAGGGAAGGGGAAAGCAGCAGAGGTGCAAAGATTATGGTTGAACGTGGCAAAAAGGAAAAACTGATCAAGGACCACCTACCTAGGCATAGAAACAAATGCACTCTGTCTGATGTCCAAATAGAGCTTTCTCTCTTTCTGTTTTTTTAAAACAACTCCGGTACTAATGCCTTAGTTAATTATACAATGGTTCCCTCACTTTTTTGTTTTCTCATTGGCAATCAACTCTGTTGTTTCCCAAATGAATCAGTGATTTGGACTGGATTAATTTAATCAAAACAACTGCTATCATGATGCAAAAAAAGTTCACTATCCAGTTGATTTATGGGAAATGATTTGTGACTATGGTGCAGAGAAAACATGCGATTGCATATGACTAAATGTCTACCAAAATAAAATGAGATAAACCCAGTAAAATTATGCATTTTACTAACTTTCTTTAATTCAAGTGAATTCCATAGCTTAAATTTGACATTTTCACTCCCGGGAAGCCAAATTCTTTAGAGATTGAATGTCTTAAATCCTTAGGCCAATATAGTGCCTTTAATTGAAAAATAATTTTATTCCTTCTTTCTTGTTTTAAGGGTAAAAAAATTAAAAGCACTGTATTTTTTTCTCTTCTAGTCCTAAGAGAGGTTTCCCCATTCATGACATAATTGAAAGTTTTCCAACCTAAAACATCTTTAAAACAGGAACAAATCAAGACTAAATAGGATCCTTCTCTATTCTTTTTGGAGAACAGGTCCCGTGAAGCTCTCAGAAGGCTGAAAGTAGGACAGTGCAATAAGAAATAAGGCTAGAAATAAGGGCAAGGTACCAATAGGGAAAAAAGGCTTAGCAAATAATTGCCTAAGAAAACATTTACCAGAAGTTGAAAACCTTATAACCAGAGTGGCCACCCAATATCATTAGAATTTATCTCAGTTGATATGTAAGCAAGTGCCTAAAAAGAAAGAAATTTTCTAATGTATCAATTCTTGTGTTTAATGAATTTCAAGGCAGCATAGTGCAGTGCTTAAGAATACCAGCTTGAATATCACTCTACCTGGACCCAGCTCTTAGCTCCATCTCCTACAAGGTGTGTAATCCCAGGTACATCATATAACTTTTAGTTCTTAGTTTCATCCCCAGTAAAATTGGGCTAGCCATAATCATATCCCATAGAGTTACGAGAATGTATCCAATTAATGTTGGCTCTAAAAGTACTTACAATTGTTTTCTCTCATCCTTTTTTCATTCTTCCAGCCAAAATCAGAAAGAATTTTAATAATTCCTCTTCTGGGAACTGGATATTTAAGGTTTCCCACTGACTGAGATGGTTTTATTCATTCAAGTTTCTCTATACAATCACCTCTGGAACTCCTTTTCCACTCGCCCTGATCCAAATAACTGTTGATTTTTGCACATGTGGAGATATTTATCCATACAGTCTGGACAACAAATTTGCTTTAGAAGACTGGTGCTTCTGTTCTGTTTCTAATGTGATTTTAGAATCCAAAGAACATTCTTCCTCCTGAGGCATAGTCACATACTGCATGGCTTGTAACAAATAAAATAATCAAGGCCACCTGTAAAGCATATTGAGGCTACAGTGATAGAAGAATGGATGTAGTCACTGCTTTAATGTCTAAGTCTTAGGATCAATTTTAGCCCTTTTGTACTTTTTCTAAGTATAAATATAGGGAAGCTTCCTAGAGTATTATTTGGAATATTGAAATTCATTGAATAACAGGGCCACCTTGAGAGTGAGTTGCAGGTCTTGTTGTAAATAACCTTCCCCTCATGTCTTAACGTGCAGGTGCACATAAAGATATCAATTCTGTTTGTCCAGAAGGACACGATCACTTTACCAAAGGAAAGGATTTTTAGTAGCTTCCTTAAGTGCTCTAAGCTTGTTTCTTCATGGGAATAAAATGGGTATAATTTTGCCTACATTTGGTAGTTATAATGAGGATTCAACAAAATAATGCACATATAGTATATACAGCACTGTTCCTGACATAAGGCAAGTACTCAATAAATGATGTATGCAGCTTCGAAGTCATCAGCCCTAGTAGTATTTTGGAGTATATTTAACATTATGTACAAATTCTTAAAATTTATACCCCTAGAAGTCAGGGAGGTAGAAAAAATACTTGTATAGATTAGCTATTGGTTATACATTGGCGTATTTTGTTCTGGGAACTTGAAATATTCCTTACTCCTTTTCAAGTTTTTTTTCTTTTTAATCACTTTTCAAGTTCTATTTTAGTTCAGGAAAATTCAAAGCTGAAAGTAAAAACAAACCCTAACGAGGCTTTGATATTGCCTCAAAATTGTGACATTTAATAGAACGTTCCATTTCGTTTTTCTGATACGACTAGCATTCTTTTTGAAGTAACTTAAAACATGTAGTTACAAATATTATATATGTTCAATAAGAAAATCTCAATAAGAAAGAAAAGAAGTAAACAAAAATCACTGGTGCTAATTATCTTCTTCAGCTAGAACAGAGGAACTGGCCTGGAACTTGTTCTGCCACCAAAAAAAAGCCCAAAAATCAAAACGATGAAACTGGACAAAATACACAAAACAACTCTTTTCAGCCTTGGACAGTGGGCAGCACAAGAACACCATCTCGGAAAGAAGAGAAATTCTCAGAGTGAATCTCATGTTTGTTCCAGCTCTCTGTCTACAGATAATTTCCTAATGTCCCAGCATAGGAAGCTGGAGTTCCAGCAGAGAATAGTGGTCTTTCTGAGACAAGGAGGGAGAGATCTGAGTTTGAGGAAGCCAAATTGATTGGAATGAATATGACATATATTATATATGTTACATTATTTTAATCTTATTATAATAGTCAATAATATAAATGGATATATATCATTTTATGAATCTGTTAGTATTATATACATATTGATTTTCTTTGACATGCAATGGTCCATGATAGTCATATGTTAATTTTGAATAATCTCTTTACAAAATAGTGACTCTTCGTTCCATCTAACGTATTACACTTTCAATGTAATATCAACACGTGTTCTGTTTTTGATTACACTTCCCTGACATAATTTGACTATGTTACTTTGAATTTTTGTGTGTGTGTTTTAGAACGTCTCAAGAACAACACGTAGTTTAATTTAATTTTTAAAATTGAATCTTAGAATCAATTTGGTAAGTCAAGTCTAATTTTATTTGTAATTTAGAGGCATATATCTTGATCTATGTTAATCTTTTATATTCTTGACTTGTAAAGCTACTTATTTCTTATTATTTCTCTCATTTAATATGAAGATTCTTTTTAAAAAAAGAAACATTTTCTCCAATGCTTTAGAAAGTGTCCTAATTTTAATTCTTCTAGAAGATATTAAAGTTCTCAATAGCATTTTAAAGCTTGCTTATTTAATTGTCATCATCAAAAGTACATTTGATTCTTCTTTAATTAGGAAAATTTTACTCCCTTCCCAATAACTCCCCACACATACACACTTCTCAAGCTCTGATGATATTACTTGTGTTTCTGGTACTGATTATAGGCATTACATATTTTCAAATAATATAGATTTTCATTTAAGAGTAATTACTGTATTACACTTAGTTTCAAACCCAGATTTATATAATCTAATCATTTCAACCTTTAATTGCTACTAATACTCATTATAATTTCCAACCTCCAGTCAATGCTATTGCTGTGTCCTTTGGTGAAAAACATTTCTCCATTTGAAGCTAAGATCTCTAATCAGCAGAGCTCAAAACTGTGGGAAAGGAAGCAAAACTTCTGCAAGTGTGTTATGAGGTTTAACAACGACAGGCTCCTCTTCCGCTTCCACCCCTGGATTCCTAGATCCACATGTTATGGCTTTGAGAGAAACGATGCTATTGGTCTTTATTTCTGAGTATATACTGCATCCTGGAAGATTGCACTCCAAAATGTCAGGTTTCTGTCACCCCACTAGTGCCATAACTGGATCTTCAGGAGACCATTCCATTATACTATCTGGCCAGATGCTTTTTGACTATGGGGCTCATGGTAATGCTAGTGAATTCCATATACTACATGAATCATTGCCACATTTATTTTGCTATGAAATGAGTTCCTTGCCCAAGAGTAATGTTGCTTTTGCCATGGTAATGAATAAGGCATTCATAAGTCCATGGATAATGATGCTTGTAGAAGCTTTATGGGCAAAGAAAAAAATCCATATCCAAAATAAGTGTGTATTCTAATGAGGACAGATCTCTGCCCCAGCCAGGATGGAAGGAGTACAATGTAGTCAATCTGCAACCAGGAATCTGATCATCTCTATTGGGAGGATCAATATCAGTCTCTGAGAAAGAAGTTCAGCTCCAGGCCAAAATCTTACATGTGATCATTTAGGCCCAACTGTAGACAATTACAAAGGCTGTGGCTGGCAGACCACACCAGGAAAGTTGCCTTCCCCATACCAGACGTCGTGCACACCCAGTGCCTTACAGTTTTCTGCAGGGAGCTGCTGGCCCCCAGACCCCCCAGGGCCAGCCATGCTCATATGTATATGTGCATTTCTAGCCCGGGGGCCCCATTAGGAGGTCTCCTTATAGGGGTTGGGGGCTTCTTGACTGAGGCACTTTTCTTCCCTCTGACTCAGTACTTTTTCACTCCTAGCCATTCGGCTTCCACTCCCTCCTTCCCCAGCTCCCTGGGTCCCTAAAGTGGCAGGAGATTTTGTTCAGAGTTCCTGGACAATGAGACAATTCCCTCTGCCTGTGACGCACGTCATCTGACCCTCTCCTGGTGCAATTTGGGGCCAGCTTAAAGGAAGATTCATAATACATGCTTGTGGCACTGTTGCTGGGAGACCCTGCCTACTCTTCAGTCTTGGGATTCTGGTGCTAGGAACACAGTTAGCTCTGGAAACTGGGTGAAAGCCTATGTCTCCTCTTGTGGTGACTTAAATCAGATTTTTGACTACCAGGTCTGGAGTTTGTTTTTTCCTACAGATACTGATTTAGTAAACTTTGGTAAATTGTTCATCTATTTCATTCTTAGGAATACTGTGATCAATTATCTGCCACCAAAGATCCCTGCAGACCGAAACATTCTTGTTACTACTTCCTGCCTGCTGCCTGTTACAGCACATGCTCCCTCCTTGTGTCCGGAAGTTAAGTGCTGCTTCTTGGCCTGTACTACTCTGAGATCCCATAATCTCCCTTGAAGCCACAGATGTTCAAGAAAACTAATACACTCCCATTAACATCTTTCTCATTTTCTTAGCGAAGGGAGTGTCCTCTGTGCCCTCTTAGGGGATGTGGTGGAGAGGGGTGGACAAGCCATACATGCCAAATGTACTGCAAACTTCCTATATCCTAAGCATTTGAATTCTTTCTTTTACATTATGCCAAGGAAGTTAATCTCGATCTCATTAAATGTAGGCCAGAACTGAATCCAAGTTTCAGTCATCTAAACAAGTAAACTGTTGAAGCCACATTGAGCTGCATAAGCTAACCATTATATTCAGAATTGCCGGCAAATGCACCCACATCAATCAATTTGATCCAAACCAGCATTGTATTCCTTCTTCCACTTGGTTCAAGAGCCTTAGAATCCATTTCCATACATAGTTCCAGGTTTTCTGCTGATATACATACACACGCACGTACATACGTGCAATCTTTCAATTTTTTTTAATTGAACTAACATTGGCTTATAACACTATATAAGTTTCATATGTTAGCATTAATTTCGACTTTGTATACCCTACAGCGTGCTCACCACCAAGATCTAGTTTCCATCCATCACCATACAATTGACCCCCTCTACCTATTTCTCCTCCCCCTCACCTACTTCCCCTCTGGTAATCACCAATCTGTTCTCTGTATCTATGAATTTGTTTTTGTTTTCTTTTATTTGTTAGTTTTTAATTCCACATATGAGTAAAATCATATGGTATTTGTCTTTCTCTGTCTGACTTTCTCTTAGCATAATACCCTTAAGGTCCATTCAAGGTTGTTGCAAATGGCAAGATTTCATCATTTTTTATGGCTGAGTAGTATTTCATTGTGTGTGTGTGTGTGCATGTGTGTATATAAAGATAAAGAGGTAGTGTGTGTGTGTGTATATACATGTATACACACACACACACACTACCTCTTTATCCTTTCATCCATCAATAAGCATTTGGATTGTTAAACATCTTGACTATTGTAAATAACACTGCAACGAACATAGGAGTGCATATATTTTTTGAATTAGTGTTTTCATATTCTTTGAGTAAATACCCAGAAGTAGACTAGCTAGATGATATGGTAGTTTTATTTTTAATTTTTTGAGGAATTTCCATACTGTTTTCTATAGTGGCTACACCAATTTACATTCCCACCAACAGTGTACAAGGGTTCCCTTTTCTCCACATCATCTCCAGCACTCATTATTGCTTGTCTTTTTGATAATAGCCATTCTAATGGGTGAGAGGTGATATCTTATTTTGGTTTTGATTTGCATTTGCCTAATTAGTGATATCGAATATTTTTTCATATGCCTGTTGGCCATCTGTATGTCTTCTTTGGGAAAAATGTCTATTCGGATCCTCTGCCCATTTTTCAATCAGGTTGTTTGTTTTTTTGTTGTTGAGTTGCATGAGTTCTTTATATATTTTGGATATTAACCCCTTATGAGATATATGATTTGCAAATATCTTCTCCCATTTAGTAGACTGTCTTTTCATTTTGGTGATGGTTTCCTTTGCTGTGCAGAAGCTTTTTAGTTTGACTAGTTTAGTTAATTTAGTTTGATCCCATTTGTTTATTTTTGCTTTTGTTTTCCTTGCCTGAGGAGACATATCCAAAAAAATATTGCTAAGACTGACATCAAAAAGCATACTGCCTTTGTTTTCATCTAGGAGTTTTATGGCTTCATATCTTACATTAAAGTTTTTAATCCATTTTGAGTTAATTTTTGTGTATGGTGTAAGATAGTGGCCTAGTTTCATTCTTTTGCATGTGGTTGTCCAGTTTTCCCAGCACCATTTGCTGAAGAGACTTTCCTTTCTCCACTGTATGTTCTTGGCTCCTTTGTCATATATCAGTTGTCCATATATTTGTGGGTTTATTTCTGGGCTCTCAATCCTGTTCCATTGATCTGTGTGTCTGTTTTTCTGTCAATACCAAGCTGTCTTGATTACTATAGCTTTGTAATATAATTTTAAATCAGAGAGTGTGATGCCTCCAGCTTTGTTCTTTTTTCCTCAGGATTGCTTTGGTTGTTTGGACTCTTTTATGGTTCCATACAAATATGAGGATTGTCTGTTCTATTTCTGTGAAAAATGTTGGGATTTTGATAGGAATTGCATTGAATCTGTAGATTGCTTTAGGTAATATAGACATTTTAACAATGTTAATTCTTCCAAGCCATGAGCACAAAATATCTTTTCATTTCTTTGTATCTTCTTCAATTTCTTTCAACAATGTCATATAGTTTTCAGAGTACAGGTCTTTCACCTTTTTGGTTAAATTTATTCTTAGGTATTTTATTCTTTTCATTATGATTATAAATGGGATTGTTTTCTTCATTTCTCTTTCCACTAGTTCATTATTAGTGTATAGAAACACAACCGTGTATATTGATTTTGTACCCTGCACCTTTACTGTATTCACTTATTATTTCTAATAAATTTTTGGTGGAGTCCTTAGGGTTTTCTACATATAAAATCATGGCATCCACAAATAGTGACAGTTTTACTTCTTCCTTTCCAATTTGGATGACTTTTATTTCTTTTTCTTGCTTAATTGCTCTGGCTAGGACTTCCAATAATATGTTGAGTAAGAGTGATGGGAATGGGCATCCTTATCTTGTTCCTGATCTTAGAGAGATCTTGTTGACCTTCTGTCGGGATCTATCCTTTGATGTAAGTGGGGTGTTAAAGTCCCCTACTATTATTGTGCTGCTGTCAATTTATCCCTTTAGTTCTGAAAATAATTGTTTTATGTATTCTGGTGCTCCTATGTTAGGTGCATATATATTAATAAATCTTGTGTCTTCTTGATGGATTGTCCCCTTTATCACTATATAATGTCCATCTTTGTGTCTTGTTGCCTTTTTTGGCTTGAAGTCTATTTTGTCTATATGAATATGGCTGCATCTGCTTTCTTTTGGCTGCCTTTTACTTGGAGTATCATACTCCATCTCTTCACTTTGAGCATATGTTTTTCTTTAGAGCTGAGTCTCTTCAAGGCAGCATAAAGTTGGGTCTTATTTTTTAATCCATCCAGTTACTCTGTGTCTTTTGATTAGTTAATTCAATCCATTTCCATTTAGGGTGATTATTGATATATAAGGACTTAGTACTGCCATTTTATCGTTTGCTTTTGGTTGCTCTATATCTCCATTGTTTCTTTTTCCTTGTGTTTCTGTCTGCCACTTTAGTTTCATGGTTTTCTGTGATGTTTTTCTCAGTTTCCTCTGTTTTTATGTTTCCTGTCTCTGCTCTACATTTTTGTTTTGTGGTTACCATAAGGTTTGTATAAAATGTCTCATAGATGAAATAGTCCTTTTTCTGCTAATAGCATCTTATCTTCATTTGCCTATACAGGTTCCATCCCTGTCCTCTTCCCCTTTTATTCTTTGTTGTCACAAATTATTCCTTTTTATGTTGTGAGTCTGTTACCAAATTGAAGAAGCTATAGTTACTTTTAATGATTTTTCCCCATCACCTTTAGTAAAGGTTAATAAGGGTTTAATTATTAAGGCAATAATTAAGAGTTTACAACCTGTTCCAAAATAGAGTTGCAATTTTCTGATTCTGTCTCTCTATTTATCACCTCACTCAAAGTTTTGTGTACTTTTGCCTTTTCTTTTCAGGTAGAAGAACTCCTTTCAACATTTCTTGGAAGGTAAGTCTAGTGGTGACGAACTCCCTCAGCTTTTGTTTGTCTAGGAAAGCCTTTATTTCTCCTTCATATCTGAAGGATAACTTTGCTGGATAGAGTATTCTTGACTGATAGTTTTTATCTTTCAATAGTTTGAGTATATCATGCTACTCTCTCCTGGCCTGTAGAGTTTCTGCTGAGAAATCTGCTGAAAGTCTAATGGGGCTTTCTTTAAGGTTATTGTCTTTTTTCCCTGGTTACCTTTAAAATTCTTTCTTTATCATTGACTTTTGATAATTTTAGTATAATGTGTCTTGGAGAAAGCCTTTTTGCATTTAGATAATTAGGTGTTCTACTAACTTTGTGGACTTGTATATCCAGTTCCTTCCTCATGTTTGGGAATTTCTGAGCTATTATTTCTGTAAATAGCTCTCTGCTCTCTTCTCCCTCTCTTTTCTTTCTGGATCATCCATTGTCCTTAAGTTGCCTTTTGTTTTCTTTTTGCTTTATTGAAGTAACATTCATTTATAACATTATACAAATTTCAGGTATACAGCATTATATTTTGACTTCTGTGTATACTTTATGTTGCCTTTTCTAATGGGGTTGGATAGTTCTTGTAGAGTTTCTTCATTTTTTTTTAAATCTCAGTTCTCTCTCCTCTTTTACCTGAATCATTTCTAGAGATCTGTCTTTGAGCTCACTGATTCTCTCTTCCATATGGTCTGCTCTCCCTCCAGTGCTTTCTAATGCATTGTTCATCTCTTTTGTTGAGTTCTTCAGTTCCAAAATTTCTGTTTGCTTCTTTTTTAGAGTTTCAATTTCTTTGGTAAAGTATTCCTTCTTTTCATTAATTTTATTCCTGAGCTCATTGAACTGCCTTTCTGAGTTTTCATGTAGCTCATTGAGGTTCTTTATGACAGCTACTTTGAATTCTCCATCAGTTAGATCACAGTCTTTCATGACTTTAAGTTTGGTTTCTGGAGGATTGTCAATTTTTTTTTTTCATTAGGAAAATTTGCCCTGAACTAATATCTGTTACCAATCTTCCTCTTTTTGCTGAGGAAGATTTTCTCTGAGCTAACATCTGTTCCCATCTTCCTCTATTTTGTATGTGGGATGCCTCTACAGCATGGCTTGATGAGTGGTGTGTTGGTGTGTGCCAAGGATTTGAACCTATGAACTCCAGGCTGCAGAAGCAGAGAGCACGAACTTAACCACTACATCACTGGTCCAGCCCCAGAGAATTGTCATTTTTATTTTGTGATGCCATTTACTGTGGTTTCTCATTTTGCTTGCTGAGTTTTTCCTCTGCTGGCACATTGAAGTGGATAACACATTTCTTATTTAAGTGAAGGTTTGTTTACTTTGATTCTAACAGTTCAACATGTTGGTAATTAGAGAACTTTCTTTTGTTTTTCAGTTGGTGGCACTTTCACACAAGTTTTTAGTTTCTCTTACCTGAGCTGCCTTTGTCTATATTAGAGAATTGGCATATTCCACCCTCCACCATCTGCCGGAAGCATCACAGGTGCCCTCCTCATCACTGGTTGTGTCTCCAGGGTTGCTGGTGGCTTGCTGCTGCCAGTGTCATTGTAGTCACTGACATTGCCTTTGGGGGCACTGGGATGGGGAGCTCCCCTGCCATGTCTGGGGTCACTTAGGTTGCAGGAACTGTCATTGTAGTGGGGACGGGGAGGAGAAGTGGGGGAGGCCAGGTCGTGGGCTCCTCTGCCACATCTGGGCTTGTCAGGTTTGCAGACTCTGCCACTGTGGGTGAGGGGCCAGAGTCGCAGGTGCTGCTGTGGCTGGAGGAACTGAGGTTGCAATCCCCACTGCCACTGCTGCCCAGTTTCTTGTGGCTGCATGTGCTGCTGCTGCGTCCTCTACTGCTGTGTCCTCCACTGCTTCTACCAGGTTCCCTGGGCCTGTGGGCTCAGCCACCATGGCCAGGGGACCAGGATTGTGGGCACTGCCTCCACCCCGTAGTCCTCTGTGTGTTCCAATCCACCCACCTTCAGATGTACAGATGTGTGGCTCTCTCTGGTGTCCTGGTGAGTTGGGCAGAGGAATCTTTTTAAATTGTAGATATTTTACTACTTGAAGATTGAAGGGGAGAAACAAGGGACTTCTTATGCCACCATGGTGCTGACATCACCACAAAATATTTCAATCCTTTTGAATTGTAGGCTACTTTCTCCCAGGTTAGGTTTTGCATTTATCCCCCTGGGGTATACCAAGATCTGACTCTAGATGTATATCTAGAAACAATAGTAGTGTTGAAATGGATCTTGAGAAAATTAGTCTTCCCCCTGCAAAGCAAATGCCCCAAAGGAATTTATTACTGGGTGTTTAAGCAACAAAAGACTAGTATCCTCAGATACAGTGTGGGAGGATAGATAGTTATTGGTAAAGGAGACCCAGAGAGCCTTAGGATGGTAAAGATTCTCAACTTCCTCTGAGTCTGCCAAATATCCCCAATCCAAATATTAGGGATAATATTTATTCATTACCAATCATTGCCCCAATTTTTGCATAAAAATCTTAACAAATATGAAATCATTTTATATTGTAATTATGCAACACGCACATTTAAATCTTGTGTCTGATTTTTAGTTAGGTTGATCCTGTAACTATAAGAAATAAAGCTTATTTGGGGGCTCTCTGGTTGTCTGCCTTGGCTGGAAATAGGAATTCAAAACTCTGAGATTGTCATTTTCTTTCTGTAAGTTCTCCAGTGTAGCCAAAAGGAGCCCTCCAACTCCTTCATCCTATAGCCATCATTATTTCCATACCAGTCAAGTTCAGCAGCCGCTTGGTTTCCCAGAATACTTCCTCAGCAAGCATTCTATGACCGTCAGTAATAGGTGATAATTTGAGTAATAGTGATACCACTGTATATCCATGTCAAATTGGCAAGGAGCTCAGCACTGAATTCAAGATCAAGAATACAGCAAACCAATTCCATTCTAATGTGATATCAAGTGCTACATTAGTCAGAGTCCAGTCAGGAACATAAAATCGCATTAGTTGTTTTAACTAAGAGAATGTAATATGGGAAAAGTGGTTAAACAGGCATGGGAGGTCTGCAAAAGCAAATGAGAACACTGAGGCATTGTGAGTTAGTAACAGCAAGAAACAACAACCAACTCGAAGATGGGAGAACAAAAGGAAGATGTTGGAAACACCTGAACCTGCAGCGCTAGGACCCTGACCTCTAAGGAGACGGCATTCGTGCCTGCTGTCAGTGCTCCACTTGTTCAGAGTAGGGATCCCACCAAAGATGGAATTCAGATCTCTGAGGAAGGGTCCCTTTGTGGCACAGTGCGGCTGTTGCACGGACATGAAAGAAGCTGACGACTGGAACGAACTGCCCATTCTGAGGTGAAGGGATGTTTCTGAGAGGCGCTGACAGGAACAACAAGCAAACAAGAAGAAGCAAGTCCCTTTTGTCTGCTCCTACGTCCAGTCTCTCTCTAGCGTCCCCTATTGATATTATCAGCCAAAGAGCCACCTGGGTAAGAACTGTAGTTTGCAGAGCCCCAGCCCAGAATCATAAGGCAGATTGTAGAAAGCTGACCTTGGAGCTGAGAGACAAGCTTAATAATTGGCACACAATGTCCTTGCAATTCTTAAATTCTTAATTTTGATTCATCTCTTGGTTGATTGAAATAAATTTTCGTGTATTTTCAACATATTTTTTGCACATTTGAAATCTGGGAATATTATTCTCTTGCCTTTGCTTATAAATTCTAACTTTATTATTTACAAAAATCTTGGATTATAATTTTTTTATACTAAAAATTTCTTAGGTGTTATTCCATAATATTCAGAGATTTAATATTGTAAAAGGGAGGGCTGAGTGCTAAATTGTTTTGTTTCTTCCTAGGTAATCCATTTTCCTCTTGAATTGCGATTAAATTGTTATTATTCTTAAAGATCAAGCCGTTACCTACTAGGATATCTCTCGGTGTCTGCATTTGCTTGGTTTGGAATGTAGGACCTTCTTTCAGTCTCTATCACAGTTTCTCTATGGCTTGGAGATTTGTTCTCATATTTTATCATCAATTACTGCATCATTTTCATTTGTTCTATTTTCTTCTGCAGACATAGCAGTTATCTATATGTTGGCTTGTCTTTCCCTTAGACATCTATTATTTTATTTTGTATTATTTTGAGTATTTTTTCCTTTTCCTTTGTTGTCTGGGAGAGCTGTTAGAATATATCCTTTATATCGTGGATTCAACATTCTGCTGTTCCACTTTTGCTCAGGCAGCTATTACATTTTAATTTCCTTGCAGTCCTCCCTTATCACATCTTGTCTTTTCCTCTTATCCTGTTGCTTTTTAATATTATTCAGTTTTCTCTTTATGAATCCCAACTTTTGTTTCATAAATGCCATGCCTCCTTGCAATCTGTTATAGATGCCAAACTTTTTTCTGAAATTTTCTTCTGGCTATTTAATAGATAATTTTCAGAGATATTTTCTGCTTCTAAGTGTTATAAATACCATTCTCGTTACCTTGTTCTTCAGTTCAATCCCTTGAAAGTGGGACTTTTGTTTCTTTTAAGACATCTCCCAAAATAGTGTACTATATTCTAATTCCGTATCTCTCATCAGATATAGTGCATGGATTGTTTTTTGTCTTGTTTTCTTCTTCTGTGACAAATACCCTTTTCTAAGCTACATCTCAAGGGCAAATTTATTTGCTCAGCTCCCAGTCTATTTCTCAGTTTCCAAAAAGATTTCTATTAGTTGTCTTGTAAGATGAAATATTTCAGTATTCTTACTTCCTGGTATCTGTCACTCTGAATATAAAATGTACATGAAAACAGAATTTCCACCCAGCATGTTCTTCTACAAGAGTTATTCACGTTTCCTCTTTCATCCTTACAGTTTTAGCTGTAATGATTCCACTTTTAACGCAGTGTGCTACCATCAGTACTTCTCACCTCTTACCCTCTTCCACACTAGACCAAATGTCTTCATGGATTTGCTCTCTCTCTCTTTCTCTCTTCCTCAGTAAAATGTATAGTCAGAGTAGATACTAATTCTGCTTCACCCACATGTAAGCAGAACACTTGTCCAACTATCTACTTAATACATTTCCTGAATATTTGAATCTAGATGTAGACGTACCTTTTATTCAAGAAAAAAAATGCTTTATAATATGAAACCAGGAGGATCAAATTAGGAAAGTCTGATTGTGTTTTCCTCAATTCAGTTTCATCCCAGATTCTCTAGAAATCAGAGCCCAAGGCAAAGATTATTTGGGCTGCTTGAATCCAGGACAGCAAGAGTGAGGTATAAAGAAAGTGAAGGAATGAAAGATGCAAAGTACTGCAAAGTCATACATTCTCACACTGACCACTCCTTCCTTCACAGCAATGGTCCCTCAGAAGGTACCTCTGCTGGGCATGTTGAATGTCTCAGGAGAACTACATGGAGAAACATCCTCGGAGATAGAGGGAGAAGGTGGGATTTATTTACATGCTTTTTCCTGTCTCTTGCTTCCCATTGGATGAAGTTTACTCATAGGGGAATTAACTCTCCCACACCTCCAGGTTGCATCATCTGGATCCTTTGGCAGCCTTTCAGGATGCCAGATCCTATGGCCTGGAGTGTGTATTTCATTCAGGTCCAGTAATGACAGGGGAAACCAAAAGTCTGGGCATGTAAGACTAGTCAGCCTGGTTGCACAGAAGTGGCCAGTGACTTTGCTGTCTGCCCCGGGTGGAGTCAACATAGTCTAGGAAGAGGGAGCGCTAAGGCAATATGGGGTGATGAATATGATTTATATGATACAATGTGCCTTATAATTAATAATAAACTCTTGTAGATTCTGGAATTACGCACACATCAGCCTTTATTTTCAATGTCGTTGTTGCTTTTTGGCAACTGAGCTCAGGTTTTTTTAGTGAGAATCTAGTGGGAAGTTGATATCAATAGCCAATGGCTAGATGTGAAAGTAACTTTTGAGATTTGCATGAATACTTCAAAGAAAAATAAGTTTTATCTCTCTATCTACTTTAACACATAACTTATAATTCAGTATGTCAATTTGTAAAATTATTATAGCTGATTTATTTTTAATAAAAGGTGAACTCTATTAGTTCACATTGTTTAATTTCTTGTTCACAGTTAAAAGGGGTTCATTCCCTGCTTGAATGTCTAGTATTTGACATGTCATATTTTCTACTTATATTTTCTTTTGAAGTTGTTGGCTGATTTTGATAAAATACGGAAAGCTAATCAGAGATATTGAGATAAATTATAAAGTTACTTTGTGGTTCTAGCTGCTTTCTTGAAAAAAATGAATGAGAAATTTTCATGTTAGCACACCATCTGTCATCGTACAAATCATGATTTAGAATTAAAAGAACCAGATAAACAAACTAAATCCTTTATTAAAAACATTTAATATATAATGGTAGTAAGTTCCTACCATTTGGAGGAACATCACTCAAGGAAAATAATTATATAATATCCTCTCTTAAATGATTGTATGTAGTCTTGTGAAAAAAAAAAAAAAGGCAGTGATATTGATACACCAAGATAGGACAATGGTTCTGAGTTATTTTTCTAGTACGGGTGGAAAGTGAATTTTGCAAGGTAAGTTTTACACTATGACCACATCTGCAATCATTTGCTGTATGTATTTATAATCTTAAAAAAAATTCAAAGGTTTTTTAGTTCAATATTCCAGTGGAGCAAAAAAACCCTAAATAGATGCAGTCTGCTCCAAAACATATAAATGGACCCAGTTCTTCTCTGGATTTAAGACAGTAGAGGTACTTTAGTTGCTTAGAAAAGTTTATGTCTCCTGTAGAAAAATAGGAAATAAAAGTAAACTTTTCCTTAGCCAATTTTAACCTTGCTTTCATTTAGGTAGTTAGGAGGAAAAGGAAAGAATGTAAAGGATGGAAGAAGAGTACAGAGATTTCATGGCCAAGGGGAAGAGGAACATAAATAGTCAAAGGGGGGCCGCCCGGTGGCACAGCGGTTTAGTCCGCACTTGGCAGCCCAGGGTTCGCAGGTTGGGATCCCGGGCGCCCGCCGATGCACTGCCTGTCAGCCATGCTGTGGCGGCGCCCCATATAAAGTAGAGGAAGATGGGCACGGATGTTAGCCCAGGGCCGGTCTTCCTCAGCAAAAAGAGGAGGATTGGCGACGGATGTTAGCTCAGGGACGGTCTTCCTCACAAAAAATTAATTAATTAATTAATTTAATTAAATAAATAGTCAAAGGGAAGATAATTGAGAAAGGAACGCTAAATTTATCTGTCAGGTATTGGAAATCAGTATTAAAAACCTAAAGCACCAGAACCAGAGCATCATTACCTACCTCAAACATAGAGAAGCACTTTATTGCATTGTTTTTCATGTAAAAAATTCAAGATATTCAAAATGCATTTTTTCCCACATAGCCAGTAATTCACACTTTAATGCTCATCAAATTAAGTAACATATACCTCCTAAGTTCCTGGACTACTGCATTTTTCATTATAAACAAAAGCAGTTTTTACCAAAGAAATGTTTTCTACCTAAGCAATATAATATCATGTTGTACTGTGTGAAGACAGAATATATGAAGTTATTCTGTACATTTCCTCTCAGAATCTGACTGTAAAATGTGACCTTTACTGAAAACTGGCATTATGTACAGATATTTTGATATCTCAATTGCATGAAAACCCTCCTTAACAAATTGAAAGCAGTGACCTGTCTCTACTCTAAACTATGTATATATATCTATAAAATATAGAGGAGAATCTTTCAAGCTAAGGGAGAAGGTAGAAAAAGGGTCACCAAATCGTGTTAGAGTAGCTTCATTGAAAAGCAATGCCAGAGCGAGCAATAAACCATTCTCGTTCTGTAATGAAGACTTTTAATAGATAAGATAAAAATACTGAATAACTTTATTTCTTAAATTTAGGTTTTCCTTTAAAATGTGCTTTAGCTGCACTTCGTTTCACACACCTGAGTAGTCAGGCATTTCTTCATGGAGCAGTATTTGTCTTCTAGCATCAGCTTTGAGGAAATCTACCAGGACAACTCACATGAAAAATGTATATTCCTACAAAGAAATTTTTTTTCAAAACCAAATGACTTGTTTCACTTGCTAAAAAAAAAAAACTAACAGGCTTTTTCAATTTTTTAATATTTCTGGTAGTAGAAAGAGGTTTTCAGTTACTCGACAGATACACCTTATCTCATCCTGCAATTCTCTGAGGCAATGCAGACGCATTTTGTGTCCTTTCACAGTGCCTTCACTTGGAGACAAAAGCAAGAAGAATTTGTTTCACTTGAGCTATTCCCTTTTAATGTAAGCTTTCCAGCTGACTAAAGTTATCTTGGAAATTGCAACAGTCAAAAGGGCATCAGCCATAACCATCAAAATTGTTTTTTTTTTTTTAACATTTTAACGCTCAATAAAGGGATGAAAAACTTGTTATAATTTGTTCATTAATGTTCTAGCATTCACAATTTACCATGTACATATATAGTCCTACAATTACCTACAAATTAACTATGTTAAAAAATACCTTATTTTATAATATCATGCTCAAAAACTACTTCCTATGAAATATGACCACTGGAGAAAAACGAATTCTTATGTTGCCATTCTAAATAAGAATATCTCATTGGCCTCGCTGTTAAAAGAACAATAGAAGACTAATTAGCTCAACTATGTATTAGTCCCAGCGAGGGAACCCCAAAGCCCATAGTAATTTTGACACAGATGTATGCCACATGATACCTTTATTATATGCTAATGGTATTTGACCAGGAAACATAATCAAAACTTTTAAAAAAATCAATTAGAACAATTTCATTATAATAAAAAAAGAAAAGCTTTATGTTCACTATTAGTTCTTCCAACATTTTTGCTAATTTAATTATGTTCTATGCATCTCTGTTTAATCAATCTAATGTATTTTCCATCTGAAATAAATATTTTAACATCTCTAAATGGCCACATAATATTTTGAAGGATATAGAACTGTATACAGTCAGCTAACAAAGAATTCAGATTTTTATTAGTCTTTTTCCCATGATTGTTGATGCATTGAATAAAGGCACATCATGCCTTCCCTTCCCAAGATTTTCATCAGAAGGGACAAATTTACTTAATGTATCAAGCAGAAGGGATTTTGTTGGTGGTAGTGGTGATTGGCTTCATCCAGCATCAGGAATATAGCTAGGAAATTTTAAAATATGCATCTTGATTCATAAGTCTTGAAAATTAACCAGCAATATTCTGCGGTCCTCTCCATGTTTATTCTATTCTACTAGACTAAAGTTCTGTAAGGTCAGAAGCTATTTCTACTTTGTTTATCACTGTATGTTTAGCATCTAAGAACATCTAGCCTTTATCCATATTTATTGAATATGTTAATTATTGAATAAAGGCAAAAATGAATGCTAAGATTCTAGATTACAAGGAGCTACACAGCAGGTATCCATTTTAAGATATTATCCTTGTCTGTCATCTACCATGATGTCTTCCACAGTTAAACATCAAATAAAAATTATGTGGTGATGATAGAAAATGAGGATATTAATGATTATTGTACGGCATTTTCTCAGCCTTGGCTTTACTTCAGAATCACCTGAGAATTTTAAAACATGCTGTTGCCTGGGTCTCACCACAATACTGTTATAAATGGTCTGGAGTGTGGCCTGGGCATTGGGGTTTTTTAAATCTCTCCAAATAGTTCTAATGTGAAGCTAAGATTGAGAACCATTGTTGTATATGATGATACGATGATGACTATGATGAACAAGGAAAATTTCAGGACATCTACCTTATAATTTTAATTTATGAAAATAAAAAGGAGGGTTTTTTAAGTAAAAATCCAATTTTAGTTAATATAAGAAATCCATTCCATATCTGCTTGACATACCAGGGTGCACACACACAGAAATACAACCTTAAACACTTTCCTCGTACTCCAAAGAGAAAACAGTACAAAAACAAAGCCTTATCAAAAGAGCTAAATTTGACCTGCACCTTGAATAGCAACAACAGAGTAAATATAAAGCTAAGAAGCTTGGAAAAGGGGAAAAGAAAGTGGAGAAAGAGGCTACTGATTCTAAACTACAAATGACCTGTTTCCCATAGTGTCAAGAAACAGAAGCCGCACATACCAGGACTGCCTGCTCGTGGGCTCTCCTGCTCAACTGTCTGCTTGCTGACCTGACCCTTCACACTCTCAATTTTAAACTAAAATTAATTCCTATCTGTTCATCTAAAGACCCTGGAACCAGTCTTGTCACAAATCAAGAAGAATTTAGGAAGCCTGAACCTGTAACTCAGAAGCTCAGCCTTATGCTATTCCAATGTGACTTTGGGTTCTAGGTCCAGTAAATGGATTCCTATCTTCTCCCCACACATATAAATCCTTGCTTTTAAACACTTTTGAAAATTAATTAACTAACTGATTTTCTTTTATAGAGACATAATTGACATGTAACATTGTGTAAGTTTAAGGTGTACAACGTGTTGATTTGATACATTTATATATTGCAATATGATTACCACTATGACTACCAACATACTTATATATGGAATCTAAAAAAGGTTTGAAACACTTTTACCTGACTTATCCTGTGAGCAGAGTTCTTGCTTGGTTTCTCTCATTTCTCAGGAACCAGAATACTTCCCTTTCTATGCTCCAGAAACTCTAATTTTTTCCAAAAAAATATAGCTTTGGGGCCAAGATTACCAAGCAGCAGAGTTGATAGCCACCTACAAAGTGTAATTTATGCATCTACAAATAGCCCCCATGAAACACATCCCAAAATATCTGCTGAAGTATCTCTGCTAGAAATGAGTTTACTGCTATTCAATTTGACAAATTCGCTGAGTATGCTAGGGCTATCATTATGGAAGCTGTATTTTCCAAACTAAGAATTGAGATACACCTTGAGAGTATCTAGAAGTAAGAGAGGATATTTGATACCAAGCTCCCTAAATCCAGAGTCAAGCAAAATAGTTTTTCCTAAAGTACTCTTTTGGTCATACAGTAGGTCATTGTTCCTAATGCAGGAATTTTTATTGCACCTCAGAACAGGGAAGAACTTTTTAAGTCCTAATGCCAGAACTCTTTACAAAAAATGAAAACAAAAAACTATGGAAACTGTTCAGGAAAAGAGCAGCAGTTAAAACAGTACTTAATCTGTAATCTTTCCATTTATTGACTGTGTGAAGTGGGAAAATTATTTTTTCTCTACAGAATTATCTTATCTGTAAATTGAGAAGAATAATTTCTATTTCACAGTGTTGTTATGAGAATTACATTAGATAATGCACCCAGGATGGTGCACAGAGAAGCAAGTAGTAAGATGTAGTTCCTATAATAATAATTAATATTGTTAAGAATGGAAATTAGGGGCCGGCCTGGTGGCACAGTGGTTAAGTTTGCAAACTCCGCTTCCATGGTCCAGAGTTCACAGGTTTGTATCCCGGGCACGGACATACACATGGCTCATCAAGCCATGCTGTGGCGGTGTCCCATATACAAAAAGTAGAGGAAGATTAGAACAGATGTTAGCTCTTCCTCACCATCTTCCTCACCAAAAAAAAAAAAAAGAAAAAAGAATAGAAATTACCTTCCATGCTTCTTCAAAAGTGTATAAAAACTTATTTTGTTCCTTCATTTTACAAAGAATCTTATTTGTGAACTCTAAAATTGTCCATCAGTAGTTCAGTGTTCATGCAAATGCAGATTACCTTGCCACTAATACACTCACAAGATGATGCCTCACCTAGAAATGTAACAGGGAACACTACTTTCTGAAAAAAAAGAGAGAGCTAACAAGGAGACATTTTCACCTATTTTAAGCTAATTTTTTAAATACCTATATTCCACAGCAGGATTGTTTCAGTTCCCACAGCTTTTCATATGCAATTATCAGCCAGGTTAAGAATTTAGTGCATAGTTATTGTGACATGATTTTTTGACAAGGGCGATCAGCTATTGTTTGCAAGTGAAAGTTGGAAAGATTGGATTGGTCAAATAAAAGCACTTTAGGCTGGGAATGCAATTGAGAAAAGGCAACAGTCAAAACACTGCCAAAGTGCTTCATGATATTGGAATGTTATCTGGATTGGGTCAGAGGAAATGTTGAAGTGGTGTCATGGTTTACTGTTCAACTTCAAATTTAGAACTTGATAATCTAAGACTTAAGAGAAACTCCACAAACGTAGTCATAAATAGAGTAATGACCATAAAATGTTGTTGAGTGTTTATCATTTAGGAAAAGGAATAGAGCAAAGGAACATAATAGTTTTGTTTAAGATCTTCTATTGTCAAGGATAAATGTTATATACATATATAATATTATCAAATAACTTTTCTTGCTTTATTTTTGATGTGCTGAGGTTTTTTGTTGTGCTTTTATTTGTCACATATATGTATATATAAGGCAATCCCCAGTTCTTACTGAAATTGTTTTGTGAAATGGGTGATTTATTCGCAGCTATAGGGAAGTTGCTAATATATAATGTAACCATAGCATTTAAAGAAAATAGCAAACCCAGCAGCAGGTAAGCTCTATTAAAAGAAGAAAGGTTGAGTTTCTTCCAGTAGCTAAGGTTCTTTCATTATAGAAGAGACTGCTTACTGGATCCATGCTAAGAGGAAAGGAAACAGAAGGCATTAGAAGATGGTTCCTTTATTTAATTCTATCAATTTAATGTAATTAATGGATTGCTTGTGACTTTGAGAAAAATTAGGTTGGAAAATCAGAAAAGCTGCCACTAGGAGTGTTTTCTAGAAGCTGCTTTGAAGCATTGGAATTGACTGACACCATTCATTCATTTATTCATTCAATAAATGTATATTAATGCTTCCTAAGTAACACACCCATGAGTAGGAAGTTAGAGTGAGATCAAATTGATGACTTATTTGCTAAAGGTGGATTGTAGATCATGGTTTAGAACCATGGCCAGAATCAGCCTTCCTACCCCACTTCCCCAATATTTGACCTTGGATTCCACCCAATAGGGAAATAGGATCTGCAAAGTGGACACCAATCCAGCCTGTAATATAGAGGGTCCTTGCCCTCCTGGAGCTCAGAGAACTGGGACATATAAAGATGGACTTCTCCATTAGCCTCCGGAAGGTAGGCTGTTGGTTCTGACCCAGCTGTGATTTCCTTATGGATCTAGAAGAGGAGGCCACACGTGGTGAGGGAATAAACATGTTCTTCGTAATACTGCCTCCTCCTGGTGGGCAGAAAGGAAGTCCCCTTCTTTCTATGAAAATGTAAGGAATTGGTTTATAAGCATTTTTTAACAACATCTTTACTGAATTTGAAAAATAAGTAAGAGTATAGCAAGAATATCACACAGAAGAGAGTGGTAGATGTTCTAAGTAGAAAACAGGCTGCAAAGATTGGAACTTAGGATCTGAAAGAGATGGAGGCTAGAAAGAGGAGGAAAATGAGGGCTACGAAGATGGAAGAGTAGGCAGTGACCCTCAGATTCCTAATCCAAAGCCCCTGGGATTCTGATTCTGATAGAGCAAGGCCATGGGGATTTAATTGGCTTATTTTTTAAACAATGACCAAGTAATTCTGATATAGGTAGTTGTAAATCCCAGTTTGAGATACTCTGTTCTGGGTGATGAGGAAACTATAAAGAATTTAAAGCAAGTTTAAGTGCAAAAATTTAAAGTAAGGATTAAAGGGTGAGAGAAAACAAGGGTAAATATCAATGACAAAGTTTTCTAGCTAGGGTGAAATAGCAGTTGGTGGGGCTATTAACCTAGACCAGAAATATATCCTGAGAAAACTTTCAATTCTAAAGTTAAAGATTCAGTTTAAGTTTAAAGTTGTCTACTCAATCGTGGAAGAAATCAGAGTTCAATTATGTTGTAATTTATAAATACTAATAATTAACCTAGGCTAATTAATTCATTGGAGAAAAGTTTATTGAACCAGGCAATATGAAGGGTGCTTATTCTTACCTTCAACAAAAGATGTTCAAGGTAACATCTGGCATTTTTGTCAAATGGAGCCATCTCTGCTACTCTTGGCCTTTGGGTCTCCAAATCCATACAAATAACTAATGGTTACTGGGCCAAGTAGTCATAGGAGTGAGGACATGTCTAGCTTACCCTGTTTCTAACAGGAGGTTACATTACCCACGTGAATCCTGCTTCAGCAAGATTCCAGGCCCGAACACTGGTCTGGTAGAAGAATACAAAGTTCATTATAGCAGAGCAGAGTAAAATTTACCAGAGCAGTAGAGTATGGGAGTCAGTTTTGTTCTTGCAGGCTAAAGACTAGGGCCTTCTAGAGAAGTCTAGCACATTCCTTCACTGCTCCCTCACTCATGCCTGCTTGACTCAATTCCCTTACATAGTCTCCTCTTTCAACTTGCCCTACCCCTCAATCCAGTACCCCACTTCTTTCTCTTCCCTACAATTGAAGGCAGTATCACACCCTACCCTAATTTTAGTTTGCAAATTGAGGAACTCAAGCTTTACCTGGAAGCTCTAAGAGGTTCTCTTGGAATAGAAAACTGATTATTGCAGAGTAGGAGAGAGGGTGCTAATTCAAGTTCACTGTCTCTACCAGTTAAATTTCTCGCTAGTTACCTAGAAAGCACACAGGGTCAACAAAGTTGTGCAAGTTGTACAGGCTGCACTCTGTGCAAACGCCCAGCTGAAAGTGCAGGTAGAGACTGATCTCCAGCCTGTACTTGACTCCCAGTGTGTGCTTCTCACAGGGCTACATCTACCAAGGGGGGTGCCTCTTTCTTGTTTGCTCATAGGCACCAACTGACCCAGAGATGGCTCTAAAGCAAGTCTCACCAAGATGAGCCTTAGTTTACTGTAGAAGGCATGACTCATTCCAGACCCTAACCTATATTAAAGCAATTACACTGATGGTAAATTGCTTTCATTTAGTCTTCTGAGATGTACAGCATCAGTTTCTGTTAGATCCAACAATTTAGGGCATAAGGAGCAGCAATTTATTAATTCCTGCTACAGATAAATAAAATATGGTTCTGTTGTTAAAGGAGTTTACAATCTAGCAGATCAGAAAACATATACACAGATAACTAATCAGGAGAGTGAAATAGAAGCAGCACAAAGTCTTTTGTAAGTTTAGGGAGAGGGATTTCTGTTGACAGAGGAAACTGAATTGTTCAGGAGATAATAACATTAGGCAGGCTGTTGAGAGGTGGACAGAATTTTAACAGCAAATGGGAGAGCGCTACACACAGAACAAATTCAGCCCAAAGGCAAGGTGGTAGGAAAACATGGAGATGTGGGGAAACTATAGTGCTTTCAGAGAGGGTGCAAATATTCAGAAAGAATGAGAAAAAACAATGATAATCAATACTGTAGAAGGACAATCACAAGAGAAAGACTGTGGGACTCATACAGTCCAGTCCTGTGATTTTAAACCTTGCAGCCCAGAACTGCCTGTATGACCATCTTGGCCTCTTCTACTGGAACAGCTCCACATTTATCTGTTATACATACCAGTGCCACAAGCTAAAAAGGAAAACACATGAAATTCACTAGTCTAATCTGGCTTCATTTTTCAGATGGGGAACTGGTGCCAGGAAAGCTACAAGAAGCCCAGCCTGCGTCACGTAATTGCTTAATGGCAGGCCAGGACTAGAACCTGAGGCTGTAGTTCTTTCCACTTCCCACCTTCTCATACAGGAATGCAACTATCCTCGGGTCCATAGGGCAGTGCACTAGAAGCAAGTTGAGCTACAGAGTTAACATGCCATATTTCTGGGAACATGGATTTATTTCAATGACAAGTAAGTAAAAGCATTTTTTTCTATTAAAATAAAATGCACAAATTCTAAAGATGAAAATGTATTAGGTACCTCAGCCCCATGGACTATATCATAACTTTTGCTGACAATAGAGGTATTTGGATAGAACATTGTAAGAAGCATTTTGGTGTAACGAGGCTGGAAAAGTAGGTCGTTGCCAAATTTTGGAGGTCCTTAAGCATCAGTCCAACCAGGGATTGGATTCAATTCACCAGGCAACGCGTGACTATTAAACTTTTCAAACTGTGGAATGCAATGATTGGGCCTAGCGTGTTTTAATTACCTTACTTTAAAGTCCCTATTGCTTACGTCTTTGCAGTAAGATATGAGCTTTCTCTTTGTCTTTATTGTTGCTGTTGACCTAAAGCCAAACTGTCAGTTTAGTTAGCTGAGTATTGGCTTTTCTTTTTTTGCATTCTGTTTTTGCTTTTCCTAATTTATACGTTCTTTGAACTTCTTTTGGATTCGATCTGATACTTGAGAGTAGTCTGAAAGTAGCACAGTACCTCTAAAGATTTCTCCCTACTGAGTGTGAGAAAACTAAAAAACAAACAAAAAAAAAAATACCATGACTGAGGGAGATAATTCTGTTGAATAGGCCTTGTCAAGATTCTAGCTCCAATATTAGGGAGGTTTAGAGTCAAGAGTTCCTGAGAGCAGATGATCTGGACTTGCTTTCCTTGAAAGGTTTGATCATGGTATACTGTGGCTGCTGTTGCCCTGTCCAGCACAGTGTGCATGCTTTGGAATTTAAATTTAGAGATCCTTTAGTCTCCATAGCTATGTCTGGGGAACCTTCCAAATCAACAGTCTGCTTTCTTTCAAAGACTAGACAAAAAAATTACAAAACATAGTCCAGTTTTTCCTTTACAAGTTGAATAACATAAAAATGAACAATAGGTCGAAGAAGCCAAGCAAAAGTCAAAGCTGCCCCTATTACAGTGCAGTAGCCCTTTAGCCTACTGGATGATCTATCTTGGTATGTTCTCTGAGGAAATAAGAATACAATCAAGAATGTCTAGTTGGAATTGAAACTGACTCTTCTTTATTTTTTAAAAAAATTTTTACAATATTTTAGTATAATGCCATAATTGTATTAGCTAGGACTTTCAACATGAAGAAGTAACTTTTATGGTTAGGTTGATGTTCATTTTGAAAATAACAATGTTGTATGATTGAAATGAAATATAAATGTTACTTACATATAGAATCAGTTTCTCAAATTTTTATTATCTAAAAATTTTTAAATTTGTAGAAGTCCATACATATGCAATCCTAAAGCGGTACTTACAATGTCAAAATCCTAGAGTTCTTTCACTCTCATGAATTGTTTCTTAATAAATAGAATTCAATGTTAGCCTCATATGAGATGTTCCGTTGCGTTACTCAGGGTAACTTTCAACCAATGGATGTATTTTAACTTTATTAAAAAATTCTGAATCCTTGTTTCTCTCACTTTTCAAATGTCATACATTTTGTGATGCTCTTTTAATACTGCCATTGTTTTTAAATGAGGCTCCGAGACTCCTGATCTCAGCAAATATCTTGGTGGATACACTTTTGCTTTGGGGCAAGTACAACTTAATATTCATAACACTTGGAATGCAGAAGCAGAACGTGAAGAGAATCATTGCGATTCCCAAGCTTTAGGTATTAGGGCTAAATAGCTGATGTGAACAACTTTTCAGGGGATTGGTAACATTATTAAAGTATCGTGTAAAAGCCAAGATCACTCTGAGTTTCAAAAATCCAGGGAAAGGAAAACTCGACTACTGGTTGATATTTCAATAAAAGATGGCTAAGAAGAAAATGCCTTGTATCAAGAGATCTCAGTGCGCTGGCTTTGAGCAAAACAATAAAGCAGAGACAAAGCAGTAAAAAAAAAAATATGTCCCAGTGATGACACTTGCAATGTGAAAATTAATTAAGGCAATTTTGAAATAACAGAATTAAGTAATTTTAGAATTTAAAATGAGAACCAAGTAAGTGAGATGCCTGTGTGTATTAGTACCTCTGCTCACAGAGTTTTATTGCTCTCTACCCACAACATTCACCTAATCATTCAAGACACCAAGGGACTCCAAAGTTAAGTTTTTCTATTTAATGTCATTAGTATTACGTCATGTGCATCACAGTGCATGGCACAAGCAAGAGCTGGAAAGAATTCTTAAACTTTTAGGGATATGTATAAAAATTCTTTTTGCCCTGGAAAAGCCCAAAATTGCTCTTTACTTTTAATTAAGAATACCTCATTGCAAATCAAGAAATTTCAAATGATGTCACATATGTATGTTTCCGTCTCTGTTCATCTATTTTTGTCGTTCCTGGTAATATCGCACTCTGTGGCCAGGTACCATTTTATATACTTATTTAATAAATAAAACCACATACCATTTGTAAATTCATATATTGAGAACAGGACATAAATACATTGGTTGTGCTGGAATAGAATTATGGAATACTCAAATACAACAGAATACTGAAATGGGTTATTCAGTAGCTAGAAAAAAAGATAACTTTAAAATTCCTAAGATTATTCTCTAATACTGTACTTTCCAAATCAATTTTGAGAAATTTGGACTAGAAGTGAATAGGCAGACAACCCCAGTGTACCCAAATTAGTGTCCCTAAAGTAAGCAAATCAAAAAAGGCAGCAGAAAAGGGCTGCAAAGTATGTCAAGAAAAATAATGAAGAATTGAGCAATCTACACTAAGAAAAGTCCTGATGAAGTTTAAACTTTGGAGGTAAAGAAAGAATTCTTCAATTGAAAACTGTGTGTACGCTCCACTTCAGCGGGCCAGGGTTTGCAGGTTCGGATCCCGGGCATTATGCACTGCTTCTCGGGTCATGCTGTGGCGGTGTCCCATATGAAGTGGAGGAAGATGGGGACGGATATTAGGCCAGGGCCAGTCTTCCTCAGCAAAAAGAGGAGGATTGGTGACGAATGTTAGCTCAGGGCTAATCTTCCTCACCAAAAAGAAAAAAACTGTGTGTGTGGCTGTGTGTGCGTGCGCACATGTATATGTGTGTATAAATAATAAGACATGAAATGTCAGACTGGTCCCCGATTTCTACTAAACCTAATCCAGTGCCAGAAGACATCAAGGGAACAAATGTTAACAATGTTCAATGGGAAAGAAAGTGCAACTAAAGATTACTATGTACAGCCAGGTGTTCAACAACTTGGGCAGCAGAAAGACATTTTATAAATAAAAAACAGCAACAACCAAAAAATACTCAGAGAATAAATAACTCATGAGCCCTTCCTGAAAAAAAAGGAAAGAAACTGATGTTAAAAAGCCAACCAACTATAGATGCTTGATTGGAGATGCTGGGGTAGAAGAAGAAAGTCACCTGTTAAGACCCAAATATAGGAGAGCAATGAGTATATTACCTCACATATATGACCTCACAAAACAGTGAGGTAAAGGAAGCATGTGTCAAAAATGTATACTCGACCAAGTTATCATCCAACTATAAAGGAAACAGAAATTCTCATTCACAGAGGAAATGCAGCAGGTATGAACTTTCTGGAGAAAAATGAAAACAAAATCAAGCAAACAAAATAAACAAAAAAAACTACTTAATGAAATCCTATTCCAAGAGATGATGTTTTTAAAGTTCAGAACAGAGAAACAATGAAACCAACCGTGAGAAAAGAATTGACAGTGAGTTTTGGATCTACTTAAATAAAAAACAAAGAGTTAAAACATGGAAATCAGAGAATATTCATATTCTTAAATTGGATAATGTATATATGTATAACAATATGGCTTATAAAATTTGGGAGAAATTGATGCTCTAGAAAATAGCTCTTTAACTAATCTGAAAATCACTTTAATTTATGTAACAGGAATTTTCACTTACCCTCCTCCAAAATATTTTCCTATGTAGAAATAATCAAGGCTGTGCTAGTCAAGATAGGTAGCTCCCAGTTCTTTAGCAATTTGGATGAGGAGAGGAAAATGTGGGAGCATGTTTGAATGCTTGTTTTCCATCAATCAGAAGAAAACATTCCATAAGAGAAAAAAGTTGAAACACAGTTTAAAATTTTATTTCATACTCAATGTTTTTCATCATATTTGCCTTAATCTCAGATAATTTGGGAAATTTTATCACTGTTGATGATAAATTTTTGTCCCGAGTTCAGAAATTCCATCAATTCCACTTCAGTTTTTAAATTCTGTTAAATCCAATAAAAATTGAAATTGATGTTTTTATTTTAAAAATAATATAGTATTGTTCTAAAATCATCTATCTATCCATCTCTCTACATGTAAATATGCAGTACATTGAATAATATTCAATTTTATTAACAATGCTTACGTCAGGTGGTTAGATTTTGGTTGATTGCTAAATTTTTACTTTATTCTTCTCTATTTTGAATAAATAATTTATATTTAAAATATATCATTTCTTATTAAGGCTTTGATTTTTTTAGAGCAGTTTTAGGTTCACAGCAAAATTGAGCAGAAGGTGCAAAGATTTCCTATATACCCTTTGTCCCCACACGTGCCTAGCCTCTCCCATCATCAATATCTCTCACCAGAGCGGTACATTTGTTACAATTGATAACCTAGATTGACACATCATAATCATCCCAAGTCCATATTTTGCATTATAATTCACTCTTTGTGTTGTACAGTATATGGATTTGGACAGATGCGTAATGATATGTATCCATCATTATGATATCATATTGAGCATTTTCACTGCCCTAAAAATCCTTTGTGCTCCACCAAGTCATCCCTCCCTCCCAACCCCTGGCAGCCACTGATCTTTTTACTGTCTCCATAGTTTTGCTTTTTTCAGAATGTCATGTAGTTGGAATCATATAGTATTTAGCCTTTTCAGATTGGCTTCCTCTTTCACATAGTAATATATACTTAAGGTTCCCCAACATCTTTTCATGGCTTGATAGCTCTTTACTTTTTAGTGCTGAACACTATTCCATTGTCTGGATGTACCCCAGTTTATTTATCCATTCACCCACTGAAGCTTCAAGTTTTGGCAATTAAGAATAAAGCTATAAACATCCATATGCAGGTTTTTGTGTGGGCATACGTTTTCCACTCCTTTGATTAAATACCAAGGAGCAGGATTGCTTGCTTTTATGATAAGAGTATGTTTCGTTTTGTAAGAATCTGCCAAGCTGTCTTCCACAGTGGCTGTACCATCTTGCATTCCCACCAGATGTGAATCAGTGTTCCTGTTGCTCTACATCTTCGCCCACATTTGGGAATGTCAGTGTTCTGGATTTGGCCATTCTAACAGATGTGTAGGCTTATCTCATTATTGTTTTAATTTGCATTTCCCTACTGATATATAATGTGGAGCCTCTTTTCACATATTCTTTTGCCATCTGTATATCTTCATTAGTGAGGTATCTAAGTCTTGAACCCATTTTATAATTGGGTTGTTTGTTTTCTTATTGTTGAGTTTTGAGTTCTTTGTATATTTAAGATAACAGTCATTTATCAGATATGTCTTTCACAAATATCTTCTCCCAGTCTGTGGCTTGTCTTCTCACTCTCTTGACATTGTCTTTCACAGAGCAAAAGTTTTTAATTTTAATAAAGCCTAGCTTATCAATTATTTCTTTCATGGATTGTGCCTTTGGTCTTATATCCAGAAAATCATCCCTATACCCAAGGTCATCTAGATTTTCTTCTACGTTATCTCCTAGAAATTTTATAGTTTTGTGTTTTATATCTAGAGCTATGATTAATTTTGAGTTAATTTTTGTGAAAGGTGTAAATTCTGTGTCTAGATTCATTTATTTATTTATTTTGGTAAGAAAGATTAGCCCTGAGATAACATCTGTTGCCTCCTCATTTTGCTGAGGAAGATTGGCCCTGGGTTAACATCCATGCCCATCTCCTACTTTATAGAGGACGCCTTTATGTGGGACCCCTGCCACACATGCCGATAAGCAGTGCATAGGTCCATGCCCAGGATCCAAACCTGCTAACCTCGGGCCACTGTAGTGAAGCACGCGAACTTAACCACTACACCACCGGGCCAGCCCCTAGATTTATTTTTTTGCATGTGTATGTCCAGGTTTTCCACCACCATTTATTGAAAGACTATTTTTTCTCCATTGTATTGTCTTTGCTCCTTGGTCAACAATCAGTTGACTTTTTTATATGGATCTATTTCTGGGCTCTCTATTCTGTTTCATTGGTCTATTTGTCTATTCTTTTGCCAGTACCACACTGTCTTGACTATCGTAGTTATTGTAGCTTTATAGTAAGTCTTGAAGTTGGGTAGTGTCAGTTCTCCGACTTTGTTCTTCTCCTTCAATATTGTGTTGGCTATTCTGGGTCTTTTGCTTCTCCATATAAACTTCAAAATCAGTTTGCTGTTATCCACAAAATAACTTGCTGGGATTTTGATGGGGATTACATTGAATCTATAGATCAAGTTGGGAAGAACTGACATCTTCACAAGTCAAGTCTTCCTATTCATGAATGTGAAATGTCTCTCCATTTATTTGTTCTTTGATTTCATTCATTAGAGTTTTGCAGTTTCCCTCATATAGATCTTGTACAAATTTTGTTAGATTTATATCTAAAGATTTCATTTTGGGCGGTGCTAATGTAAGTGGCATTGTGTTTTAATTTCATATTTCATTTGTTCATTGCTGGTATATAGGATAATGATTGACTTTTGTATATTAATCATGTATGCCATAACCTTGCTGTATACACTTATTAGTTCTGATTGTGTTTTTTCGGTTGATTCTTTTGGGTTTTTCTACATAGACAATTATCATCTAAGAACAAAGCCAGTTTTAATTCTTTCTTCTCAATCTGTATACCTTTTATTTCCTTCTCTTGACTTATTGCATTAGCTAGAACTTCCAGTACAATGTTGAAAAGGAGTGGTGAGATAGGACACCCTTGCCTTATACCTGATCTTAGTGGAAAATCATCAAGTTTCTCACCACTAAGTATGATGTTAATTGTAGGTTTTTGGTAGATATCCTTCATTAAGTTGAGGAAGTTTGCCTCTGTTTCTAGTTTACTGAAAATTTTTCTCATGAATGAGTGGTGGAGTTTATCAAATGCTTTCTCTGCAATGTAATGATATCATGTGGTGTTTTTTTTTAGCTTGTTAATGTGATGGATTACACGAATTGAGTTTTGAATGTTGAACCAGCCTTGCAAACCTGGGATAAATCCCACTTGGTCATAGTGTATAATTCTTTTGTACACTGTTGCATTTGATTTGATAGTATTTTGTTGAGGAATTTTGCATCTATATTCACAGAGATATTTGTTTGTAATTTTGTTTGCTTGTAATGTCTGTTTGGTTTTGGAATTAGGGTAATGTTGGCCTCATAGAATGAGTTAGGAATTATTCCTTCTGCTTCTATCCTCTAAAAGAGATTGTAGAGAATTGGTAAAATTTATTCCTTAAATGTTTGGTAGAATTCACCAATGAACCCATCTGGGCCTGGTGCTTTCTGTTTTAGATGGTAAATATCTTTAATAGATATAGGCCTATTCATATTGTCTGTTTATTGTTTTGTGAGTTTTGGCATATTGTGCCTTTTAAGGAATTGATCCATTTCATCTTGATTATCAAATATGTGGGTATAGAGTTGTTCATAATATTCCTTTATGATTCTTTTAATGTCCATAGGATCTGTAGTGATGTTCCTTCTTTCATTTCCGATACTAGTAATTTATGTCCCCTCTCTTATTTTCTTAGTTAGCCTGGAAAGAGGCATATCAATTTTATTGATCTTTTCAAAGAACCAGATTTTGATTTCATCAATTTTCTCTATTGATTTCTTGTTTTCAGTTTCACTAATTTCTGCTCTAATTCTTATTATATCTGTTTTCTCCTTATTTTGGATTACATTTGCTGTTTGTTTTTTAGTTTTTTAAGGTAGAAATTCAGATTATTGACTTTAAATCTTTTTTCTTTTTTAATATATACATTTAATGCTATAAATATCCCGCTAAGCACTGCTTTCACTGCATCCCAGCAATTTTGATAAGTTGTGTTTTCATTTTCATTTAGGTCAAGATATTGTTTAATTTTTCTTGAGAGATATTTTTTGACCCATGTATAATTTAGAAGTGTGTTGTTTAATTTTTGGCATTTTTTGTTTAATATTTGGTATTTTCCAGCTATCTTTCTGTTATTGATTTCTACTATAATTCTGTTGTGATCTGAGATCATACAATATTTGATTTCTATTCTTTTATATTTGTGAAAGTGGGTTTTACAGCCAAGAATATAGTCTACCTTGGTGAAAGTTCCATGTGAGCTTGAGAAGAATATGTTTTCTACTAATGATGGATGAAGTAGTCTATCTATAGAGTATTGACTATAATGGCAATTATATCCAGTTGATGGATGGTGTTGTCGAGTTCAACTATGTCCTTACTGATTTTCTGCCTGTGTGATCTGTCCATTTTTGATAGAGGAGTGTTGAAGTCTCCAAGGTAAATAGTGGATTCATCTATTTCTCTTTGCAATTCTATTAGTTTTTGCCTCACATAGTTTGACACACTGTTGTTAGGTGTAGACAACTTAAGGATTATTATGTCTTTTTGGAGAATTGACCTCGTTATAATTATAATGCACTTCTTTATCCCTGATAACTTTCCTTGCTTTGAAGTCTGCTTTGTCTGAAATTAATATATAGCTACTCCTGTTTTCTTTTAATTAGCGTTAGTATGGTATATATTTCCTCATCATTTTACTTTTAATCTATATTTATATGTGCTTTTATATTTAAAATGGGTTTCTTGTAGGCAACATATAGTTGAGTAAGGCATACCTCAGAGATATTGTAAGTTCAGTTCCAGACCACCACAATAAAGCAAATATTGCAACAAAGCAAGTCATATGAATTTTTTTGGTTTCCCAACGAATATAAAAGTTATGTTTATACTATACTGTAGTCTATTTGTGCAATAGCATTATGTCTAAAAAAATAATCTACATACTTTAATAAAAAATACTTTATTACTAAAAAATGATAAGCATCATCTGAGCCTTCAGTGAGATGTAATCTTTGCTGGTGGAGGATCTTGTATAAAATGCTATATCTGTGCAGCATAATAAAGCAGAGTGCAATAAAACAAGGTACCCCTGTATTGTTTTTTGATCCACTCTGACAATCTCTGTCTTTTAAAGTGCATACAGATCATTGAAATTCAAAGTCATTATTGATATAGTTGGATTAATATCTACCATATTTGTAACTGTTTTCTACTTGTTACCCTTTTTTTTCGTTCCTATTTGTGTTTTTCACTCTTTTTGTGACTTTTGTGGTTTTAATTGAGCATTTTATAGGATTCCATTTTCTGTTTTTCTTAGTATATTGGTTTTACTTCAGTTTTTACTTTTTTTAGTGGTTTTCCTAAAGTTTGCAAATCCACTTTCAAATAACACCATACGGGGGCCGCCCCGTGGTGCAGCGGTTTAGTCCGCACTTGGCAGCCCGGGGTTCGCAGGTTCGGATGCCGGTCGCCCGCCATTGCACTGCCTGTCAGCCACGCTGTGGTGGCGTCCCATATAAAATAGAGGAAAGACGGGCACAGATGTTAGCCCAGGGCCAGTCTTCCTCAGCAAAAAGAGGAGGATTGGCAATGGATGTTAGCTCAGGGCTGGTCTTCCTCACACAAAAAAATTTAAAAAAACACCATACGTCTTTATAGGTAGTGAATAACGAAAATAGTCCTAATTCCTTCTTCCCATCCCTTGCATCATTGCTGTCATATATTTCACTTATATATAAGTATATATAAATAAATATATATCTATGTAAGATGTATGTATATAAGCATACATAACCAAATACATTGTTGGTATTATTTTTGAACAAACTGTTATCTGTTAGATCAATTATGAATAAGAGAAAGAAAAGTTTTTATTTTACCCTGCCTTATTTCTTTTTGGTGTTCTTTCTTCCTTTATATAGACCCAAGTTTCTGACCTATATTATTTTCCTTCTCTCTAAAGAGCTTCTTTTAACATTCTTGTAATGTAGGTCTACTAGCAACAAATTCTCTCAATTTTTATTTGAGAAAACCTTTATTTCACTTTTGAAGAATAATTTTGCAGGATCCATAGTTCTAGGTTGGTGGTCTTTTTCTCTCAGCTTTAAATATTTCACTCCATTCTTTCATTCTTGCCTGGTTTCTGAGAAGTCAGATGTAATTTTTATCTTTGTTCCTCTATTTTTTCCCTCTGGCTTCTTTTGGGATTTTTTTTCTTTATATTTGATTTTCTGTAGTTTGAAAATGATATGCCTAGGTTTGTGTGTTTGTGTGTGTGTGTTTGATTTAGTTTTGCATTTATCCTGCTACATGTTCCCTGAACTTCCTGGATCTGCAATTTGGTGTCTGGCATTAATTTTGGGAAATTCTCCATCATTATTGTGTCAAATATTTCTTCTGTTTCTTTCTCTTCTCCTTCTGTTATTCTTATTATATGTATTTTATGCCTTTTGTAGTTGTCCCACAGTTCTTGGATATTCTGTTCTGTTTTTTTCAGTCTTTGTTCTCTTTGATTTTTGGTTTTCCAGGATTCTATTGACATATCCTCAAGCTCAGAGATTCTTACCTCAGCACTGTCCAATCTACTAATGAGCCCATCAAAGGCATTCTTCATTTCTGTTACAGTAATTTTGATCTCCAGCATTTCTTTTTGGTTCTTTCTTATAATTTCCATCTCTCTGCTTACACTGCCCATTGGCTCTTGCATGCTGCCTATTTTATCCATTAGAGCCCTTGGCATATTAATTATAGTTGTTTTAAATTCCTGGTCTGATATTTCCAACATCTCTGCCATGTCTAGTTCTGATGCTTGTTTCTTCTCTTCAAATTGTGTTTGGGTATGCCTTGTAATTTTTTTCTTGATAGCCGGACATGTTGTACGTGGTAAAAGGAATAGCTATAAATAGGCCTTTAGTGATGTGGTGGTGAAGTGTGGTGGAGTAGAAGTGTTCCATAGTCCTGTGTTTAGGCCTCAGTCTTTTGGTGAGCCTATACCTCCAGACTGTGAACTTCAACAGCGTTTCTTAGTCTTTTTATTCCCAACTTGGGTGGGACCAGATGACTAGTATTGGCTGGACTTGGGTATGACCCTTCTCCCATGTGGAAGGCTGAAGCTGGCTTGAATTAGGTATTTCCCTTGCCCAGGTCAGTTAGGCTCTGATAATACCCTAGCAAAATAGGCCCCAGTTAGTTAGTTTCCCCTGAGGGCAGGCCTTATTAGGGAGAACAGAGTGCTCTAGTGTATTTCAAAATGGTTCCTTTTCACTTCCCCTTGCTGGAAGCAGGAGACAATTTTTTTTTTTTTTGGATATTTACTATGGAAACTTGGTCAAGCTCCTGAAGGTAAATCTCAGAATATTGAGGGGGGCCTCTCCTGTGACTGGGTTCCCCTTGAGGTTTTAACTCCCAGACTTGTTCACACTGAGCCTCTAGTAATTTGTCAGTTACATTTCAGGTTTACCTGTCCTGCCGCTGGTTCCTGTGGGGGTATCTGCTCTTGAGTCTCTGCTCTGGTAAGTCATGGTTCCCTGTATTCACCTGTCTCTCCAATCTTGGGAGCAGCTGTTTGCCCTGTGTCCTTTCTTCTCTTAATGACCCGGGAAGAGTTCTTGACTTTTCAGTCTGTTCAGCCTTTTTACTTGTTGTTAGGATGGAGTGATGACTTCCAAGCTCCTTACGTACAGAAATGGAAATCAATATGTTATTTTTAAAAGCAATTTTGAACAAAAAATATTAAAAACTATTGAAGTTTAAAATACAGTATTACAAGTGGATAACATTATAATTGATACCATAGTATAAAGGGCCATTATTTTTTAATCTATAAGATAATATTCTTTAAAAATTGAGAAAATTGTATTTTTTCATAAAATATATACATTAAGACTTTTTTGGGTTTCCTACAGTTGCAACTTATAGCTAGGATTTTAGTATCTTAATCAGGAATAACACTTTATATTTGAGTCAGAGGTATTATATTTAAAAGTCTTTTAGACATTAATTTCATTTGCCTGACACCAACTTCTTATTCCATTAATAAATTTATTCAGGACTAGTCTTCTAATCTCATATCACTTCCTAGGACCTGAAATTTCTTATTTTCGGCCTACTATTTGAAAAATTATCAATTGATACGTTTCTAACACAAAACAGTACCTTCTTTTTTCTTTCTTTTTTGTATTTTTTACTAAGACCCACCTAGAATGAGGATGTTCTTGGCAGGTATGCAAGAAATTCCTTGTCATTGCTTTGCCTATGTCAAGTTCTTAAGCATTCCTCAAACCATTGCACAGTGCACCCCACACCAATTACTGTGTGGAGAAAAGCAGTTAGACATGGAGTATAAGTTGCCAACTGTGCATGACACATGAAGCATAGTAGACAAGATCATGAACTATGGAGGCAAACTGGTTGAATTTGAATCCTGGCTCCATTACTTGTTGGCTTTGTGACCTTGAGCTAAGTACTTCTTTGTTCCTCAATTTTCTCATCTCTACAAGGAGGTTAATAACAATGGCTACCTTATAAGGTTATTGTGAGGTTAAAATAAGTCAAACACTTAGGTACCACCTGGAACATAGTAAGCACTATTTAAGTGTTAGTTTTTATCTTTATCATCAAGTATCAAAGAATAACTTACTCTTCTTTTAAAATCTAAGAGCATACATGACAAATTTAATTATTAAAAATATCATGTATTAATTTGAAAATTATTTTAGAGAGTTGAAACACAGACTTTGTAACATAGAATACATTTTAGTAGGCTGGTCATACCGTTTGGATTGCTCAGGGCAATCTCCATTTATGCTTATTGTCCCAGCATACTTTTTTTTAAATTGAGATATAATTGACGTATAGCATTGTGTAAGTTTAAGGTGTGCAACATCTTCATTTGATACATTTATATATTTCAATGTGATTACCACCACAGTGTTAGCTAATACCTCTATCATGTCACATAATTATTATTTCTTTTTTGTGGTAAGAACAATTAAGATCTAGTCTCTTAGCAACTTTGAGTTTTATAATACAGTATTGTTGACTGTAATCACTGTGCTGTGCCTTAGATCTCCAGAACTTATTTATCTACTAGTTGCAGGTTTATCCCCCTAAACAACATCTCCCCTCTTCCCTCACCCTCAGCCCCTGGTAACCTCCATTCTACTCTGTTTTTATGAGTTTAGCTTTTTTAGAGTTCACATAAAACTGATATATTATATAGTATTTGTCTTTCTCTGTCTGACTTATCTCACTTAGAATAATGTCCTTGAGTTTCATTCATGTTGACACAAATGGCAGGATTTCTTGTGGCTGAATAATAATCCATATATATATAAGTTGACATCTATCAACTGTATAGAATCAGGTGTATAGACATAAACATATACACACACACACACACACACACACACACACATATGCCACATCCTGTTTATGCATTCATCCGTTGATGGACATTTCAGTTGTTTCAATATCTTGGCTATTGTAAATCATGCTGTGATAAACATGCAGATATCTTTTTGATATTCTGTTTTCATTTCCTTTGGATATATACCCAGAAGTGGGATTGCTGGATCATATGGTAGTTCTATTTTTAATTTTTTGAGGAACCTCCATATTGTTTTCCCATAGTGGCTGCACAAATTTACATTCCCATCAATGGTGCACAAGGCTTGCCTTTTATCCTCATCTTCAACAACATTTGTTACCTATTGTCTTCTTGATGATAATTATTCTAACAGGTGTGAGGTGATATCTCATTGTGGTTTTGATTTGCATTTCCCTTGATGATTAGCGATGTTGAGCATCTTTTCGTGTGCCTGTTGGCTACTTGAACGTCCTCCTTGGAAAAACGCCTCTTCAGTTCCTCTGTGTCCTTAAAAGACGTACTTTTAATAGCCTCCCTTTCACTCTCAGAAGTGAGCCAGTTTGGATGATAAATGTTATGAATACTCTATAAGAGGACCGTACTATGTCACTTGGAAGGACATGGTTAAGATTAGAACTTAAATCTGTTTTTTAATTAATGTTACCTGATAAGAAGTGGAAATAAAATGTTTCTTTTAGGCTTAAAAAAACACCTGTTAGTGGTTAGTATTTCAATCATTAGTTCACTTAGCAAATATTTATGTAGTATCCATTCTGAGGATAAAGCTTTGAACAAGACAGAAAAGCTCCCTGTCCATGGAGCTTATTTTATGGTAAAAACATAGATAATTAACAAATAAACAAATATCTAGAATAATGACACATAGTAGGCACGAATAATTTAATTCTTTTTGAAATAAACAAGATTGATTTTGATAAATGCTCTGAAGAAAATCAAATTATAAGAGAAAGAGAGTATCTGGATATTATGCAAAGAACAGGACTATCTAAAAATGGCCTGGTGTTCAATCCAGATTGCCTGGATTTGGACCAGACAGCCGGGACAAGCCCCACTCCCACTGCCAGCCCTTATTCCAATAGAGGGTCTGCCTCTGAGCTCAACTTCAGAAGAAATCAATGTCTTTCTCCACGTGGGTCCCAGAGTATCCATATGCTGTCATCTGACGTTAATAGACAATTCCCTTTCCTATAAGAATTGACCTCTCAAATCCAGACTCCTTGGTGTCCAGGCAGTCTGGTGTCCATCATTAATTAGGTTGCTTTAATGCCTGACTGATAGAAAAAAAGGAGAGAAATGAGAGAACAGGGTTTCTCCACTGGAATGTAGACCCAAATTACATATTCAGCATTGCTCCTTGGCCCAGCATATCTCTTTCTCTGGGTGTTGGAAGAATCAGGTGTATCCCTGCCTCCTCTCTTGATGATGCTGACCTTGAAGATTTTGTATTTTATTCTAAAAGTAGTGAGAAATCATTGAAAAGTTGAGAGCCGGGAATGACATGATCTGATTTGATTTAAGAGGACTATTCTGATGGCTGTGTAGATAATGGATTGGAGAGGAATGAGAATGAATAAAGGAAGGTCAGTTAGGAAGTTACCGCCACCGTCTAAAAGAGATGGTATGGCTTGGACAAGGATGACGGAGGCAGAAATTGGAAGACGTGGAACTATTTGAGATATAGTTTGTAAGATTTGTAAATAAATTATATGCCAGAGGTAGAAAGATGGAAAGAGTCAAAAATGACTTTGATGTGTTTTATTTTTGCTTTGAGCCACTGGATGGTGGTTTGGAAGTCTAGTTCCCTTCCAGGGAGGTCTCAGTGATATGCAGGTCTGGGAAGGGAATACTGATGCAGAGTAGTCACTGTACCTTATTCTCGTTCACCATTCAGCAGTAGTAATTAACTCATAAAGACATACATGGAAAGCTCTCTTTGCTGTATTGGCATCAAGAAAATTGACTGATTATATTAATGAGAGTTTGAATATGAATGGTGGGAATTTTCAAGCCTATTCCCTTGGATCAAGATTACACAGTGCCAACCTGGATTCACGTTTTAAGCAGGGACTGAGAGAGAACTTCCAAAGGAAGGACTCAGGTCCAGGTCATAGTTTCCATTTATTTCAATATTCCTTTTGTCTTTACTTATTTAATTCTAGCATTTCTAGTTTAATTTCCACAACACTAACCCTAAATTTTAAATGATCTGGTCTTTAAGTTCTTAGCTATTTAAGCTGTAACTTCTTCTTCCTTCTAGGCAATTTGGAAATCTGAAGTGACTCAGCTATGGAGAAAGATTGGCTCTGAATGGGAGAAACACTTGGGTCTCAACTTTTTGAATGTTTGCTTCATTTAAAGCAAATATTTGTGTGTATGTACATATATATATTTGTATATGTATTTATATATTTTTATCTATGTATTTATATGTATAAATTTTCACATCTTTCCTAAGTATAATTTAGAGTGATAATTATTTGAATTTAAGATCATACTGTTAAAAATACAGAGTTACAAGTAAGCAAAACAATTTTGCAACTTTCAAATATGATGTAGTATTGGCAAAACATGTCAAAGTACCTAAACAGGAAAAGGGGGAAATAACATGATTAATGGCACTCTGTAGATATTTTTTCCCAACTGTCTCTCTACATTGCACCAAATTTGGTATTATTAAATGTGACATTTCACCTATCATGTTTTAAGCTTCTTCGGGGAAAAGAAAAAATATGGCAGTTTTTCTCTTTAGGAGTAGAGGATGAATGTTACATTGTTATGGCAACCAAAGTTGCAAACATTTAAGAGAAGGGTGGTTCTTAAAAAGTTGCTGTAACTTGGTAATCATGCATGAACAATGCCATTTGTTTGAAATGCACTCATTGTTACTTGATTATAATTGTCCCCAGAATATTCCAAAGGATTTCTAGAATTACTCCCTTAAAAAATTAAGAGGTCAAATATTTTTTTACTTTATTAAGAAAATTATTCCCAGCATTTCACTGGGTCTAGTATATTAAAATTTATATTCCAGCAATTTATGCATATTTAAAAACTTTTTAAAAATTTTGTTCCTTTTTTTTTGGCTGGGAAAGATTCACCCTGAGCTGACACCAGTTGCCAATCTTCCTCTCCTTTTTTTTCCTCCCCAAAGCCCCACTACATAGTTGTATATTCTAATTGTAGGTCCTTCTAGTTCTTCTATGTGAGCAACTGCCACAGCATGCTACTGACAGACGAGTGGTATGGTTCCATGCCTGGGAACCAAACCTGGGCCACCAAAGCAGAGTGCGCCAAACTTTTAACCACTAGGCCATCAGGGCTAGCTCTAGAAACTTTTATATTGACAAAAAGTATGCATCACTTATTGCTAAGCAGGAGTCTATAAATTATTTATCAGCTATACTTGTACCTATTAAGTGAGTTTCGTGTGAAGGGGATACCAATATTTTAGTTGACTCTTACTCTTTCTCTACTGACTACTTGAAATCACAAATATATGATATAATTTTCATGTATAAAATTTAATGATTGTGTAACACATTTTATATACATATATAGTGTATGTTAATATTTGTCAGTAAGTTGTTCTATTTCTAAAAGGAATATTCTAGTCTTATAATCTTACTTTTGTATTATTTCTTTAATATATGTGAGACTTTTACTAACTACAAAACAGAGATTATATCATTACATTACTTAGAAGCTCAGTTGAAATATTTACACTTATCCCTGATTTTAGTAGCAAAACACAACTGAAACACCTCAAAGACTAATATAGTAGTTCTCAGCTATGCACATGGCTCTTTTCTAAGCATGAATTTCAGGTCCACACCCCTGCATATTCTGATTCAATAGGCTTGAAGTGGTTCTCTGATATCTGTATTTTTAAAGTTTCACAAGTGACTCTAAGTAACATCATAACTCTTTGAGGCCCTTTAGACTAATATGAATGAAAGGAAGCAACTTTTTAAGTATTGTGAGCATTGCTGAGAATTCTGGAATGGGAGCATGCAAGAACATTCCAAATATTGTACTAAATCTTTATTATTTATGAACTGTAACAATTCTTCAGAATAAACCTGAAAAGACTTCTCTTGGACAATATTCTCCATTCAGCAGAATTTGCCAATAACTTTTGTCTGGGATCAGAAAGGCAAACCAGAGGGGATGTGGCATGGGGCCTGCAGCATTGCTGTTTTGACTTGCACAATATGTTTTAACTTGCTTTGGATTGAGTTAAATATTTTTAAATTGTAAGAGTTCAACTTTACTCATTCAGTTTCTAGCTTCTCTTGGAGAATCAGAAGTTCTGGCAGTTTGGGGCCTGCTTCTCCACTGAAACTGGACTGTGCTCCCCTTCAGATGTAGCTGGGCTTTCCAAGTTGCCACAGCCTCCACCTCTCAAACATAGTGCGTGGGGGAACTTGCATATATCCCTCTTTGCCAGGGCTGGCTTCATGGGCATGTGGCCTATGCAGTGGCACTGGGCTCTGCAAATTAGGTTGTTGGATTTTCCCTTGCTCAGATCCATGACCTGCCTGTCTCCTGTAGGTATAAGGTTTACACTCCAGCACCAGCCATTGTCTTTTTCAACTAGTGAACTCCTCCATCAATTTCAAGATTCAGCTTGCCCCTTTTCTGGGCCCCCTAAGCACTCTATTTATTTCTGAAACAATGCAACAGTGTATTGAAAATATTTGTGCATTTCCCCCACTAAAACCAAAGATTGGGGAGTTGTACACATGAACTGTGTGTAGGCAGAAAAAAGGTTGTTAACAGTAGTATGTAAGCCCCACAAGGGCAGGGACAGTGTCATTCATTCTGTCAGGAGTGCAGGCATAAAAATTTATTGAGTTCCCACTCTGGACCATCATCATATCTGTAGTATGTTCATGAATATCACTGTGATGAAGGCAAAGCCTTTGCCCTCAGGGAACTTGCATGTTAGTGCCTAGAACATAATAGATATTAATAATTATTCAATTAAATTCTTGAAATCAAAAGAAAAGTACCATTTCTGAGGGATTCTAATGCTTCATTGTTCTATTTTGTTGTCCCTCCTGTGATGAGGATAAAGTGATCAATTCGCTTCAGGCTCAGAGTAGGAAACCATGTCAGCTAATAATTTCCTAACTACAGATTAAAGTTCAAAGCAAAATATTTGTCAGTGGATGGTATATGAAACTGTCATAACCAAAGAGCTAGTGCCTTAGGAATGAGGATGGGGACAGAGTGGAGAAGGAAAAAAAGATGAATGAGTATATAGCTGTAAATAGTGGGGGGATGGTGGACCAGGGAAGATTTGTGTAGAGAAATAAAGTATGAGAATGCACCTTATCTATATGAATTCCTGTAATACCCCTCAATAACAGCAACAGCAACAAAAAATAAAACGAGAGGAAAGATGAACAGTTAAAGGCGGGATAAAAGGTGAATCATAGAATGCTGAACATCTTCTAAGCCTCTCCAAGAAATGCATGTTGTGTTCTTAGTTAAGATCACTATGAAAAGTCAATAGCTCTCTTTACTCCGAGACATCTTGTAATGTAGAGCTTTATTATTATTATTTTTTTGTCTTGTAAAGAAATGGGAAGAAAAAAAGAGGAATGAGGCAAAAAGTGGAATACATAGAAGCTCACCTGGATCAGTAAATGTCTAAATAGAGTCAATTATTTTTAGAGCTATTCATCTGTGTGACGTCCACTGAAACACCTTCGGGGTAAACTAATGCTTTGGGGTGGTCTTCACACTCAACAACGATAGTAGTTTCAGAGATTTCCCTCCCTGGATTCTGAGAGTCTAGGTGCACACAACTTGGAGTACTTCATTGTTAGAGGAAATATTTTTATATATCTGTCAGTTCATTTTACAAAGAGATGTTCCAGTTATATTTATCTGTTTTTTTTTAACTCTGGAAAATAAAAAGCAAACTAAATGTCTGAATTTTAAGTTTTAACATGTATCTTAAAAAAATAATGCATACTTAATAGAAAAAGTATGGCAGACATAAGGAAATGTGGAAAATTAAATGTTTATTAATTCTATTACCCTTTCATTGTGCATTTTAGTGTATTTTTCCAGACGTCGATGACATAAGTTTTAAGAGTATTTTCCCTTGCCAATAGATACTCTTCTATATCAACAACTTACGATGCACAGTGTTGCACTTTTTGAATGTAAAATGATTTACTTAACCAATCCCCTACTCTGAGCATTAGCCTGCTATAAATTTAGCACTAATGTAACTAGTTCTGTGATATGCATCCTGCTCTCTGTAATCTTTATGTGCAACTCTGAATATTTTGGGGGGTAATTTCAAAGGACTATATGCTTCTTCTGGGCTTGATCCAGTTTTCTCAATTGTCCTTTAGAAAAGTTGCATCACTCTATACTCCACACTAAGTGAGAGGTCTTCTGTCTGCATATTCAAACCAGACTCGAGTGTCATTCCTTTTATTTGGCACCAAACATGCAACTTTTTTTGTATAAAATAATAACAGTAATAACTTTCATGGTTTAAGTTGGTATTATTTTAGTTATTACTGATTTCATTTCATTAATAAGTACTTGTGTTCTTTTTTTTTAATTTCCTATTTATACCTTTTATCTATTTTCTCTTTTTTTATTTTGTAAGAACTCTTTGAATATTGATACTATCCATTTGTTCTGTGCACTTTTTATCAAGTTTATGAAATTTCTTTATGGTACTTTTGAATAACAGAAGTTGGTGTTTGGTTTTTTTTAAACATGATCTAATATAATAGTAACATATGTTGAACAGTCTCTATATGCCATACTCTGTGCTAAGGATTTTAAGTACACATAATGATAAAATTCTTACTATAAGCCCATTTAGGTATTATTATTATCTGCATTTTACAAGCCAGGAAACAGAGAAGGGACAACAGAAGGAGGAGGTGTTTCAGAGTTCAGAAGCCAGAGCCTTTAGGTGGGAACTAGAACAAAAGTGAAGGTGGCCCAGTGACATCTGGAACCACAGAGAGCTGTCCCCCTGCATCTGGAGACCACGAGGAGACACCGCTGCTGCTCCGCCAGAGAAGCCCTCCAAGTAGAGGTGGGGATAGGGGTAGGGGAATGGAGGGGAATTTCCTGGCTTCTATCTTCCTCCCACCTTCCAATCTTCTGCCTTCCCAGGTCTAACCCAGGGAGAAGTTACAGACACAGGAGCTTCGGAAACAGGAGAAGACCAGGGAAAGGGCAAGGAGAAGATGCTCTAGCAAAAGACAAGTGACTAGCACACACACATACTATCACATACTAAATACTGCTGTATTATTGGATCCCACCCCCTACCTCAGTGGTATTCTTGCACGGGTACAATAATCTTTAGTTAATCTAGTTTAATCTTTTAATATCGATATGTTTAATTCTCTCTCATTTTGTTTTTCAATGTGTTCTTGACGGTTTTTGCCTGATTATTCTTCAAGTGAAATCTATAATTACTTTTTCCAAGGTCTTAAAAAAAAATCACAGGTATGTTTAGAGGTTAAGTTTTAGAGAATAGGAAGTAGTTTAAGTAGGGAGAGTAATTATAAATACCTTGCTGAACCTTATTAATAACACTTAAGTAAATTTCTCTGTATGAGCAGACTATAAAGATGTTAATTCTTCTGGCCAAATTTATAAATTTGATGTCATTCCAACAAAAATATAAAAAATAATTTTTCAGAATATTTGACAAAATGATTCTGAAGTTTATATGGAAACAAAAAGACAGTAGGAAAATATTTTGAAAGAAAAACTAAAATGAATATGTAGTTAAATTTCCATATATTAAAACATACTGTAAAGCTGCAGTAACAAAAATGGTGTCAAAAGACTGTAATTCTTAGCTGCTTCTTAGCATTTTTTATTGCTATGGTGATACATAATCTCTTTTTTCCCCCATTTTATTTTCTAATAGAGGTACCTTATACCTATCATCACAATAATTCTTGACCGTACTTCTATTTTATTTTCATGATTATTGATCTATTTAGTTTTTTTACTCCTTCTTGAGTTTATCTTGGCAACTAATATTTTTCTAGGATGACAATAATTTTATTGAAATTTTCAAACTTATCTGCATGCTGTTCACTATTTTTAATTTAAAAAATCTCTTCCAAATCTGTGGTTTTATTTCCCATCTCGTTCCTGATTTAGTGTATATGCCTAATTTAGTGTAGAATGCTTTTTGTTTCAAGTGACAGAAAACTCAACTCAAATTGACTTAAGCAAAAGTGGCAATTCATTGATTTGCACTGCTAAAAATTCACTTAGATCTCACCTCAGGCATGACTGAATACAGGGGCTCAAAATATGTTACCAAAAAAATCAGTTTTTGCCTTTTCATAGCCACTTCCTCTGTTTTAACTAGTCTCAAATACGTTCTTTCTTTATGTCACAACATGGCAGACAGTATCTCTCAGGAACAGATATTTCCAGCTTCAAATAAAGCAAGATCTTTTGCTCCAGCAAATATCCTGAGTCATTCTCTTGGGACTAGCCTCGGCCACGTGGCCGTACAGTGTCCAGTTACTAGAGGCAATGATGACTGGCTTAAGGCTAAGTTACCTGCTCCTTTTCTAGGGTTGGATAGAAGTTCTTGAACTGATGGAGGAAGGTAGCTCATTAATAGAAAATTAGGGCTAACACCAGGAGATGTGCTGGAGGTAAATTACAAAGAGTCACAATAACATAGTCTCTCTGTGTTTTCTTTATTTCTTTATACAACTGGATTAATGATTTGTCTATATTATTGGTTTTTTCAAAGAATAAGTGCTTGGATTTACTTGAAAAACTTATTTTTTCTAAAACATGAATTTCTACCTTTACCCCGATAATCTTTTTCACCTGCTTTCTTTAGTTTTAATTTGTTGGTGTCTTTCTAACTTCTTGACTTTAATGCCATGTTTCTTATTTATTTATGTATTAATTTTAAAGTTAAGGAAAAACCAATTGAGCAAAAGCATGAAAATTGATTTAGTGTAGCTTTACAGAATGGATTCAGTCCTACGCAAATCTGAGCATCTTATTTACTTTACTCAGCTTCTCCTTGCTGAACAATTTCTAACTATCATGTGACATAACAATACCAATGGAGAGAGATTTCATCATGTTCAGATAGAAGGATATCAGTTTCCTATGAAAGATGCATAAGAAAGTGGCATCCTAAGGGAGGCATTTTGGGACCACTCTAAAGGTGATATTTACAATCATGAATTGAGGGTCCTTTTGGCACAACATGAGACAGGTTGCAAAGTGAGACTAATTAGTGTAATAAACATAAAAAGTTTCTTCACTGAAATAAAGACAGCTCACAACGAGTCTAATGCAAATTATTTATGTAAACATACATTAAGCTCTTTAATGTCCACTTTATAAACTAGCATTCCATACCACCATCTCCCACTGTCTCTGTGATGGCACTTATTTAACTTATGTGTGCTAACCGCTCACTTGCTACTCCTAAGAAAATAATAAATTGCTTAACATTAAGAGTAGCCACCATTGGCTAGGATGAGACACGATGGAGTGAAGCAGTTCATAATTCTTCTACTTGGGTATTTAATTTAAGTAACAACAATGATGCCCTTTGTATCCAAGACAGCATATTTTTTCATGGAAATAACAGTACAACAGGCCTTATACGCATATATGCTTTCTAAATAACCCTGACATATTTTTCACTGAATATTTTTGAGCATTTTCTTCAAATTATGCTGCCAGACATCACCAGCTCCTATTGTATTTTTGAACCCCACAAACCAATATGACCACACGTCAGTCCCCTGAATAAAATGAATGTAATCTTACAGCAGCGTTGGTTAGATTATAGTCAAGAAGTAAGCCACTTGGGGCACAGCTGGCATTGCCTGTGAGTAAATAAGGAAGACTCCAGATGAAAAACCTCTCACTTCTCCGTGCAGTCTGACTAGAGCACAACCAAGGTTAATTTACAGAACAGCTTGATAGTTGACCCTGATGACGCTTCAACACATTAATCTTGTGTCTAAGTGGCAGACTGTGGAAGACCTCGCTTCATTCCCCTTATGAAACACTCTGCATCAAACAAACACGAGGTGAAATGTATAAATTATATTCAAATGCAACTTTCTGAGGGGTATGGTAATACGAACACAGCTGGTGGAGCCAGATTTCCTAGGTTCAAGTCCTCTTCTGCCCAAAGCAGCTCTGTGAACTTGGGTGGTTCTTCATCTCTCCACGCTTCAGTTTCCACATTTGTAAAATTGAAATAATAATAGAACCTACTTCATAAGCTTATTAAGAAGATTGAATGAGTTAATATATCTAAAATCCTTGTAACAGTGTCTGCTTTAGAGTAAGTTTTGCTTATTTTTTTTTTTTTCAGTGAAACTGCCCACACATGCCCTCTACATTTGTCTAATGTTTGGGGCCCCTATACAGTTATAATGTATAACGCCTGGATATTTTAAGCCATGAAGCCCATGAACTTGAAAGAACATTCACATGCTGAATCAAAAAAACAAACAGATGTTAGGGTTTCTGTGACTTGGGCTGCTCCTCGGTCTGTGGAGGAAAGTGGCAGAGATGAGAGGATCAGGGATTTGGTGTCTGATTCTCAGTCTTTTCTAGCTGGAGAAGCTGACCCCAAAAACACAATAGTCAAAAGCAATGAGAACGCAGTGACTCCTGAGGCACTTCCTGCTCCAAGTCAGAAGGCTACACTCGCTCTGCAGGACTCTCAGAACAATTACTGTGAAGCAATATCCCCTCCTGATTTCTCAGACCTCATATCCCAGAACTCGGCTGCCTTATCCTCTCAGCACCGGTGCCTGACCCTGCTATCTGGCTTCAGGGCAACAGAACCAATCAGCCTAAGAGTACTGTTTTCTTGCCCATAATGTTTGACAACGTTTAGACTGGGTGAGCCTCATAAGGCATGCAGCATAATCACAGACATGAAATTCTTCAGGCGAAACCCTGAGAGCAGGGAGGCTGTCTTCCAAAAACATAGGAGAGACGCATTGGAGAATGCACCTGCTCTCTCTAGATGTTATTTCTCTGCCAAAAACAATTGGCTATAAAGAGTCTTTTGAAAATCACAGTTCAGGCTTAGCTTTCAGATTAGAGAGAGGCAGAGCAGAGGTCAAAGGGTTAAGATCTTAGCACAATGCCCAACAGGTGACAAGTCTTCTATAAATGCTAGTTGTATCATCATTACATGCTAGTTTATTGTAATTAAATGCTAGTTTATCATCATCATTATTATTATTATGACTGAAGAGAAATAGTAGCCATTTACAAGGACAGAAAAAAGTACCCAGAGAGAATTTTTCAAAAACATTGGAGAAATCAAATTTATTTCAGACTAGCATCAAAAAAGTGGTACTTAAAGTGAATGGGACAACTACAGCAAAATTAGACCACTTCGGCTAAAATAGTAAAAATGTCCATTGCCTTGGCATTTCCTTGGACTCTCAGATGCATCTCCACTTCCAGCCTCAATAATCTGCCTGCTCCTTGACTTGTGGGATTCTTCCAGATGGCAGCAACTCCTCATTCCAGACTCACTTGGCTTGGAATCTTGGCTCACACTTCCTGTCTTACTCCATTTGGAGTTGTTAACAAGGATCCAGATTGTGTACTTCATGAATAGCTTATAAAGCACAAGACATCCTAACACTAGGAATTGTCCCCAGTATTGCCTCTCTCAGCCCCAAGTGGGGTCCTTAGAATTCCCACTATAAGAGATCAGACAAAGATGTCCTCAGGAAAAAAAAAAAGTGGCATCTTGGCACTGCTAGTGCCGACAACCAACCAAGGATTACCGATATCTGGAAACTTATAAGGTTGAAAAATCTATATTTGCTCAAACAGAGACTGTGCTCCAGGAACAATAGACTTGGTTTCCATCAATCCCCAGTAAAGAAGAATTGGATGCTTGTATTAGAATCCCATTGTACAGTACCTATAGTTGTTTGAGTTCAATCATCCTAAACCAATCTTTTCGTTTCTTTCAGAGTCCAAAAGAGTGAATTCCATCAAATCATGGGTGAATAAAGTGGGGGGAAACAGTAAAGCAGAATCCCTTACTTAATGCTGCTGAACAAGAATTTTCAATTTATGAGAATCTACATATTAAATATGAAGCTCTCCAGGAATCTATTGTTTCTTTCTATTGATGCAGTTTATCTTGATTTTTTAACAAAATTGAGACCAGGATCATCTAAAAAGTGAAAATCATGACTTCTGACTATTCTCTTTGCTATACTATACTGCTCATCTCCACCCCAATTTTTTTTCTCATAATGTCAATTATTTTCTTCATAGTTTTTATGGTCATTTGTAATTATTTTGTTTTTTTTTGTTAACTTATTCATTGTTTCTTATACTTTCTTAAGTTAATTGGAGCAGAGACTTTGTTTTTCTTGTTTATTGCTAAATTTTTAGCTTCGAATAGAGAGTCAAAAACATAGATGCTATGTTAATATATTTAAATAAATTAACCTGGCCCAAGTTCTCCATGCTGCATTTACAGATGAGGAAATCAAATTTAGTGGAATTATGTGATATATCAGAGGTCTTTTTTTCAATGGCGAAATCCAGAAGTGAGCATTAGTCTGCTGACTCTTAGAAGGCGTTATTTTCCCTTTTACAAGTTGCCTCTTTTAATATGTTTTTAAAAAGTGGTTTTCAGCCCAAAGTGCACATTAGAATCACCTGGGGAGCTTTATAACCTCCCAATGCCCGGACCACACTCCTCATCCGTTACTCAGAATCAGTATGTTTGAAGTTCTCCAGGAGATTTCAAAGTGCACTAAGGTTGAGAACCTGTGTGTGTGTGTGCGCGCGTTTGCTCGTCAGGATTCTGCGTGTGAGCACGTGAGCACATGCAGGAGTGAAAGGGCAGGCCCAGAGTTTAAATTTCCTTCAGGTGCTAATGAAGAAGCAAGGCCACATTTCAAGAAGGCTGTCTGGCAGCTGTATAGAACAGTTCGAGATGGTAGTCAAAAGACAGCAAAGTGACCTATTATTAACGCAGTTCTCTAAACAAGAGGTAAGAAAGACCTGTACTCAGGTGGTAACAGTGGGAATACAATGGAGGGAACAGGGAATATATATGAGAGACATTGTGGAAATAGCTCTACAAGATTTGGCAACTGATTAAATGTGAGTGCTACAGGGGAGAAAAACTTCAAAGAGCCTTGACAATTGTGCCTAGCCTGATTCCAGAAGTAATTTGTTACCCACATGTGGTAAATTAATACTTTGAGTGACAGTGTACCAATTTGCAAATTACTTCTTTCGGGGCATTAATGACCGAAGAGCATAATCACCATGGCATTATTTTTATTGGCATTAGCATGAATAAATATTTCATGAGCAACCAAAAATTACAGTGCCTGTACTTTAAAGAATAGGTATTCCTCCAAAATATGAAATACAAACCTCAGGCTATCACCAGTGCCAAAAACTCTGTAAATATTTACAAATAAAATAACAATTCGTTTGAGTAGAAGATTAATTGAGATGAGTTGCAATTATGCTTAACGTTAAGTAGTTTTGTTTGTCATTTTAAATTGGAGGGCTTGAAGAATTGAGCAGCATGAATTCCAGCAATAATTTAACTGTAACATTGGGAGAGTTTCATAAACTCATTAGATCTAGATCTCAGTTGCCTTATCTGTAAACTGAAGAAAATATTGCTTTATCCACCTGAGAGCAATAGTCAGGACCAGATTTTTTTCCCTTTTCTGTACATCTTCAAATTAAAAAAAAATATGGAAGTTAGGCTGGCCCGGTGGCATAGAGGTTAAGTTCACTCACTCTGTATCGGCAGCCTGGGGTTTGTGGGTTTGGATCCCCGGTGCAGAGCTACACACCACTCTTCAGGCCATGCTGTGGGAGCGTCCCACATACAAAATAGAGGAAGATCGGCACAGATGATAGCTCAGGGACAGTCTTCCTCAAGCAAAAAAGAAGAAGTTTGGCAACAGATGTTAGCTCAGGGCCAACCTTCCTCACCAAAAAAAAAATTTGGAAGGTGATATAGTATGGAAGGAGCACTGGATGAGGAGTCCAATGTTTTGTGATCTACTCTTTTTACTTCAAATGATGCAAGAATTAGATAATCTCTAATTTTCTTTTGAGCTTTAAATTTAAAAATTCAGTATCACGGAATATGATACTTTCAGGAGGATGAGTGTAGCAAGATAGCAAGGAAAACTAGCATACTGAATTTCTAGAAAGATGAGAAGACAGTGGCCTGGATCTGAGAAGAAAAACAGTCATAAAATTGCTCTTGAGCCTTTATCTGTTGCATATGAAAGTGCCTGAGGCAGATGATGACAGTGGTAGGCTTTCTACAATATCTAAAATTTTCTTGATAGAAATGATTTTGCTGCCATTTTCAAATTTAGGGAGACAGGCGTTTGTTTTATAGGCAAACTTAAGAGAATTTGCAAGAGAAGTCTTCTGCTCTATACAAATGCCAGGGATGCAATAAAGAAGGCACTTTATTTTGTGGCATTTTTGCAGATTCTTTTTCACCACGCCTATGTGGCCATGTAAGTAAAATAAATTAATGATTTAGTAGGATTGAGTTGATGAAGTGCAGCAATAAAGACTGCCAGGTATAGAAATAATTCAGTCTTTTATTTTAAGCCACTCAAAAGCTATAACACCAGAGGGAAATAGTCACACCATCAGTAAGCCCATAGAAAATGCTTTCACACCATTGGAAAAGACTCTGCCAAATTTCTCAAGGAATTATGAAGTGAACCAGACAAAATAAGCCAAGCCATCAAACATCAACAAGACAGGTATGAGTGGCTGGTAAGCACCATTTCCCTGACATGTGACATTTAGACAAGAGGGCCAGAGGATTATATAAAATGCAAATACAAAATGACAAAATCTAGCATTAAGGCCCGCTGCTCTAATCAGGTTACGCTGAGGGGAAAAAAGTGAAAAATAGAATTCTTAAGATCATGATGATGAGCTCTGGTAAAAACTGGCAAAGTTACTTAGCAGGAAAAGTAGAAAGAACCGAAGTTATTCAGTTTGGAAGAAAGAAATAATTCAACAAATATTTATTGAACACCTACTATGTGTCAGATTTTGTGCTCAGGCACTTCAGCTACCTTAGTGGGGCTTACATTCTGGAGAAAGAAAAACAGACAATAAACATAGTAAGTTAGATAGTTTGTTAAAGGGGACATGCAATGGATAAAAAGAAGAAATAGAGTAAGGGTCTGAAGTTTTGATTTTACTCCAAGAGGATGTAGACAGAATAGGCAGGGTAAGATTCATTGAGAAAGTGAAATGTAAGCAAAGGCTTAAAATCTGAGGGCATTAGCCAGGTGATAAGAGGGGAGATGCCTTCCAGGCAGAAGGAACAGCTAGAGCCGAAGTCCTGAGATGTGAATATGCATGACATGTTGAGGAACAGCAAGGAGCCTAGTGTGGCTAGAACAGCAAAAATGAGTGGGGGAGTTGTAGGCAACCAATGAGGTCAGATATCAAGTGGGTATGAGTAGACCATGGAATCAAGCGCAGCCTGGAGGACATCTTGGAAAGAACTTTGGCCTTTACCCAGGGTTTTAGGCAGAGGGAATGGCATTATTGGCACAGAGGGGTTAGAACTTCTGTGTTGAGAATAGACTGGGAGTGGGGCAAGGTAACCTATTAAGAGGCTACAGCAGTGTAGAACAAAGGACAGCATCACGTTCGTGAAGGTGGGCTGATTACCTATAAAGGGAAAGAGTTGTGTGGTATGTTACCTATACCTGCTTCCCCAGGTTGATTCATATCCAAGTACAAAGAAAACATTGTAGATTTTGGAAAGGAGGAAGAGAATTACCCAAACCTGGAAATTTTGCTCCTTTCTCTTTAAACATCTCCTTCAGAAAGTCTATCCATTTTCTTAGTTTAAGTACTTTCTTTCTCCTCTGAATCCAAAGCCATATTGCTGGTTTCTTCCTCTAGCCGGAGCTCTAATTGCTTGCCTCCAGCCAGTTCCCACTTGGTCATGTGCCCATTTCCCCAAATCAATGTTTCCAAAACTTATTTTGTCACCACCCAATTTAACTGTCTTAATCATGAGTCCACAAGCCCGTCTGTCATTCTGAGTTGAAACCAGAAGCCTCTCTGATTCCTAGTTCTTTATCCTATACATTTAGGCAATCTTTGAAAGGTGTTCATGATTCCATCAAAATATCTCTTGTATAAATTGTTGCTTCTCTTTCCTACATCCATCACTTAAAACAAAGTACGTCTCATCCCTGAATTACTGTGATAGTTTCCCAAGGTTCACCCCATCCATCCTGTTTGATCCTACCTAAGACTCTCCTAAATACTACTTTCATTAACATGCAGAGTACTTCAAAGGTCTACAATGTATACACTAGCATCTCAGGAAGGATCATTATATGTACAAACATTGTTAGAAAGAGCAAAAGGAAAAGTCAATAGTTTTGTATGAAAATTAATATTATGGTATACCAAAAATATAACGACTTGAAAGACAAACCAGGAAAAGTAAAAGTTTTTAAAAGTGAGATTTCACGTTGCCATAATCAAGTTGGAGTGGTTGTTTTCAGTGATGACAGTAGTTGTCAATAGGGTATAACTGAGGTAGACACATCATCGTCTATTTTATAGATGGAGAAGTTCAAGTAATTTACCCATTATTATATAACCAATAATTAGTATGACAGCAGGAACTGTATGCAGGAGCAATGGATGAGACATGCATAAAGCAGCATGGATGGATCCAAAAGACTTGATCTAGTGGAAAAAACAGATAATCCAATGTGCAATATCATTTACTAAAATTAAAAACTATATGCAAAAAACACTCTCAATAAGACACATTTAACAGAATATATGAACACACAAACACTACGTATATTTCGATATTTATACATACATATTAAGAAGGTTAGGGCAGATGAGAGTGGGGAATGTAGCTGAAAGAAGCTGAATGAATGAATAAATCTAAAGAAGGATCTTGTTTGAGCCAATTATAATATACCAAGACCTGGAGATAGAGATAGAGCTAGAGAAGAGAAAGAGAGAGGCACACAGAGAGAGAATAAAACAATGTGTTAGTTATAGCCAAAGGTTTCCTTTATACTCAGAGTATGTTAATAAGAGCAATTGTGAATTGCCCTCTGAAGTTTTGAAATATAAATCTATCATGCTCTGTGCATTACTGAATGAAAACACTGGGTGCCAAAAGTTGAGATTTTAACAACATCCCCGTTATTGCTCACAAATGCACTTATGTTTTGCTAGGGAACTGAGAGAGCAGTTAATTTTGTCAGTTTATGGCTTGCTCACAGTTTATCTTCCAATTGCTTAGTTGCCCACTACATGTTTATTTTTAAGCATTGTTTCTCTTAGAGGGAAAATGTCTGAAAAGAAGAATTGTTATTTAATTTGCTTGATATATTCCTTCATGTATTCACTCAAAAAATTATATCTACATCTATATCTGTCTCCCACTATGTGCCAGAAAGTATGCTGAGTTCTTTAATAAATGTAAAATACTTCTGATAATTATGAAGTACTCCCAAAGCCTGATTATTTTTTTTAACATCAAAGCTTATCATGGTTAGTATTAAATTAAGTCCCAATGTCTAGAACAATCAAATTTGTGCTAGCTAGCATATGCACATTGTTTTAATTATATAATCCCAGCCAATCATTCCAGGCAATAATATCAAAGAAAGATTAAACTGCAGCCCTGAATAGCAGAAAGTGATACTAGAAAGATCCTAGGTGCAAGGAATTTGATCCATATTCAGTTATTCTTCAGGATGTTTGTCAACATTTTCCTCTTCTTTGTGTTCATCTGTGTATATATTTCTCACCAAAATGGCTGGCATAAGGAAAATATTTAAAAAGTGATATCTAGTCCAAAAAGACCCAACATTCTTTTTCTTTGTTGTTGTTGTTGACTGACTAAATCTGGTTCTAATACTGAGTGGAATTTCCAAACTTGACCCTGGGGCAAGACAGAAAGCAAAAGTCAACATATTTCCCAAGGTATTAAAACTATCAGAAGAAAGTTCTAGTATTTCCTTAAACACACACAATGCAAAATGAACCAAGATATGATGTCATGCTTTATTGAAGTATTTATTTTCATTACAATTTGCACAGTTCTTCAAGGTCAAAATGACACTGGTCTTGCTAGAAAATATGAGATTCGAGTTGCATAAATCATTCTCTACTGTTTAGAAAACAAACCATGAATTTTCATGAATTTGGGACACAACTGCAGGAACTAGATGGTATCAAAATTCGAAGATAAGTGACAGTATTTCTTTTTGAAAGGCTTCATTGGAAAAAAGTTTAACTTTTGTGGTTATGTTGAAAAAAATGCAAAGACCTGTACAGCCTATCCTTTTTTCTTTTAGAAGTTGTGGAGGCCTTCTTTTCAGCAGTGTGATTCCCTGACATCCCCCTACTCTGCCATTCTACTAAATTTCCTCTCACATCTTCTATACAGCCCCCTCCCACATACACAGGACAGAAGTGGAACAAGTGGAGAAGAAAATGATGAGAGTAATGCCGAGGGAAGACAGCAGTGTGTTTAACATCACAAGATCAGAGGGAGCCCAGAAGCAGAACCTAGAAAAATCCTTTCACAGCATGCAATATAGAACAAAAATCCCCAGAAAACTCAAATACTACTATTATCATGTTTCAAAACAAGAAAGCTAAGAAAGGTGACAAAAGGACCCAAGAAAGGATAGCACATACTTTCAGCCACCTGTGTGTCAGGTGGAAAGTTTTCATCAGAACGCTTTAATTCTTCCCTTTGATGTATAAGCCCAATCAAGACAATATTATGTCCTTGAACCAAAATGAATCCTCTATGATAGACTCTCACTCTGGGGGATAAACAAAGCTGGTAAAGACATAAACTAGCTCCGTAGGTGGCCTTCACTCACTCCAAGAAAGCTTTTGATTAAAATAGAAACGTATGTAGGAGCAGAGTTGAATAAAGGCATACAAAAAGGTTTATTCCATTTGGGAGAAATAAACATGAAAATGAGACCTCTTCAATACCTCTACAAGGGTAGACAGATTGATCAAACCAGACAGTAAGATAAAAGAAGAAAGAACGACTTCCCTTCAACTGCCTCAAGATTTTTGCTTTTAGGAGAAGAACCATCCAGGGTTGCACTACCCCTAAATAATTCTTTTCCACAGTGTTGTCTAATTTGCTCAACAGCAAATATGAACATCTGCTCAACGGGCTTCACTCAGAAAGCTAAAAAGCAAACTAAAGTTAAAGGAAGCTTGTGACTTGTGACCTAATGGCTGTCTATTTTGAGACCACCTTCACAGATGAAGAGATGAATATTATGAGAAGCAAGTGAAAGAAACCAAAAAGCAAGTGAGAAATGGAAAAAAAACGAGAAGAAATTGAGACTGGATTTCAACATGAAGAGAAAAGTTTCTAATGGATAGGAATTTCTTCTGGCTCATAACCATAGAAAGTTACAGTAAAAATGGAATCTCTTCTGCCTAGTAAAAATGCAGATATGGAAGCTCTAGTTATTGGGTAACAAGAAAATGCCATTATAATTACTGTAAATTTAATCACCTTAGAGAGTTGGGTGTTGAGCGTAGCATAAAACTTTGTAAAGACAACACTCACAAGTCAATTTCATAGGCACAATCACTAGAAGCATGACTATTTTTCAGACTTTGAAGTAGGTAAGGGAAATTTAGAATCGAGAGTATTGTTCGTAAACTCACCAATTGATTTTCTCAGAGTTCCAGAGAATAGCGCCAAGTCATTCACTTTCAAGCTCCCCACAAGCACGTTTTTGTAAACACTCACAAACTGTTCGGAGATGCGAGAAGGTGAATCTGGTTAAGTTTGGCTGAATGTGAGTAGTTATTGTTTTCCTAGGAGAAATAAATGAAATGAAAACTGTACACGAACCAACACTTTTAAGCTACCACACAGTTTTCCTGGCAGATTTGATGGTTTGTAGAGCAAAGATCTTGCAATCTGACTTCACTGCAGGGAAGACATAAAAATAGGATATTTGATTTTTTTCATTTTTAACATCTTTCAAAATGTTAATTGCTAAAAATTATGACAATGTTGAAATGCTAAAATATAAATAAGAAGGTAAAATTTTAAAATTACTTCAAAATGTTCCCTTTCTCATTTAGCATCTTGTACTGAAACAAAAGTGAATATAAAGAAAACACAACAAACTGAACTCAAATTCTTCTACAGTTCAAATTATTGGGCCAATCCTTCAAATCACGTGCAATCAGTAACAATTCATAACCTGTCTTAATAATTGGGGACTGGTAAAATAAGAATAATTTACATCAATATTCATTATTCAAATCTATTTAAATCAATGTTTTTCATTTTTCTTTTATCAAATATACTTATTTTTTTAAATGAGAACTGCTACTGATTAAAGACATTTATGAATTCAGCAACAATTGGGACTGTGTGCTTTTAAAAGTTCTGTATAACATATTTCATTGTTGAGAAAGTACTGAATGTTTGAAGGAAGTATCAAAAACATCTATAATTATTAATGTTCATAAGGAAGCCATGTACCAATGCATTTAAGCAATGTTGACAATTTTATTCAAATGATTTTAAAGATTCGGAATGAATGATTTTGGTTTTACGTAGTAAAGAAGATCACTATAAATGAATCATCAGTTTAAAAATAGTTTTTAAAATATCTGCCCTTTAAACGTTGCTAGCATTTTTTTCTGGCATGATAAGTAGAGATTTGGGAAAAACAGATTACAAAAAGAAGAACAGAAATCATTAAAAGTATCCTAATTTCACCAATTAAAGACAACCACTGTTAGGACTAGTATATTTTCCTGAGAGAGAGAAAACGAGAGCGAGAGAATAGTGTTTTATAAAATGGGGTTTTGACTGTAAAAAACAGAAAAAAGGCAATGTATTCTTGTATAAAAGATATCAGTACTTTCCCAGTTAGCCATTTTGTCTAATAGTTATGTTTTTGTGCTTTTGGAGTCATAGACGTTTAATTCTTTATGATTTCACATCAGTTGCTCTTCTTACTGATTTCTTCCACTGCTTTTAAACCTAAAGTCACTAAAGATTTACACAAAAGATGTGACCTGATGAGCACCGTCCTTTGGAGTAGCAGTTCTCAAACGTTTAGTTTCAAGATCACTTTACTCTCTTAAAAAATATTGAGAATGCCCAAGAATTTTTATTTATGTTGGTTATATCTGTCAATAGTTCCTGTATTAGAAATTAAAAACAGGAAATTTTAAAAATCAGTATTCATTCAAAAATAGCAATAATAAACTCATCATATTAACACAAATAGCATGTTTTTGTTAAAAAGTACAATGTTTTCCAAGACAAAAATATTCAGGAAGAAAAGTTTCATTGTTTTACGTTTTTGCAAATCTCTCTCACGTCTGCTTCATAGAAGAGCACTAGAGTCTGATATCTGCTTCTGCGTTCAGTCTGTTGCAGTGTGGTATTTTGGTTGAAATACAGGAGGAAAATCCAGCCTCACACAGATGTGTTGACGGAAAAAGAAAGAATATTATAATAGCCTTTTCAAATAATTATAGATATTCTTTTTTGTTGACACACAAAAAAATACAAATAGTAGTTTCTTAAAGGTTAGTTGCAATGAGAAATCTGAAGCCATATCAATAACTTTTTGTACTATTGCATCAAAATCCATTCACCTATCTTGCACTTTGAATGGTCTTTTACCCATACATGATTTTTTAACATCATTCATTGGTCTTTGGAAAACTTGGTTCCCTGAGTTATACAGATCTTCCAAATGTTGACACTTTTCATTATAAAATATTTTTAAAATCACATCCATTGCTATCTTGGCCGATTTCATTTAAAAAAAGATTTTGAGTATTGGATACAAGTTTTCAAAAACTCTAATTTTCACTTGAAAGCTCAATGTTATTGGCAATAAATACTGACAGTTGTGTTCCTTGAAGTGACAGATTTACTTCATCCATTTTCAAAATAATATCTGCCAGATACTCAAGTCTGAATAACCCTAGTTTGTCTATTAGTAATTCCTTCATGTAAAAAATGGTGTATCATGGAGAAAAGTGGCTTGTTCAGCTCACAACTCAATCACACAAGTGTTTTTCCTCAAGACAATCATTTTATTGCAGCATGCAGAAGTTTTCTTCCAATTTTGTCAAACGGTATATTTAAAAGTCTTGTGCCTAAGTGTTGAGATTAAATACTATTATTACTGCTTCATCAAAGACATTCTCAAGTAAAAATGGCACCTCCTTTTAATTTATGTGGGGGTTCATTCCAGACAAGCTCACTTCAGGCAGCATCCCTCTCCTTGTTTATGCCATCAGCCCCCAACTGTCTCCTTGCATCTACACGCTTCCAAGGCATAGAGCACGGAAGTGGAAAAATAGTAACTTTAAGTGGGGAAATGTGGCAAACACTACCATAACCAAGTGATCAAGGTTAATATCGTCAATGAGGGCATGTGGACATCATATACCCTCTGCTGTGACATGTCAGGATGGGCACTGCACCTCTGGGGTATTCTTTCCAAAAACCCGTAACTTCAGTCTAAATCAGGAACAAAACATCAGACAAACCCAGAATGGGGGACATTGTACAGGAGACCTGACCATCACTCCTCAAGACCATCAAGGTCATGAAAAATAAGGAAAGACGAGAAACTGTCATAGACCTGGGGAGACTGGGGAGCCATGCCGACTCAAAGCAATGTGGTACCTTGGACTGGGTCACGGAACAGATGAAGGATATTAATGGAGAAACTGATGAAATCCGAGTAAGTCTGGAATGTGGTTAACAGTAATAAACCAGTGTTGGTTATTTACTTTTGACAAAGATCCCATATGAGATGTTAACAATGGGGGAAGCTGGGGGAGATGTAAATGGGGACTCTGAAAGCTATCCCTGCAACTTTTCAGTAAACCTAAAATTATTCCAAAATAAAAGTTTACTGGGGGAGGGAAACAACTTAAGGCAGATCATTTTATTCCTCTGATCAAAAGTCTCCATTTACTACCCATCTCACTCAAAGTGAAAGCCAAAGTGCTTAACGATCACTACATAATCTGGTCACCCATGAACTTTCTAGTGTCTTTTCCGAAATAATCTTTCCCTAGATTGCTTTGCTCCAGTCATGCAGGACTCTGCCAATTTTCTTTCTTTCTTTCCTTTTTTTGCTTTCTTCTCCCCGAGGCCCCAGTAGATGGTTGTATGTCATAATTGTGCATGCTTCTAGTTGCTCTATGTGGGATGCCTCCTCAGTATGGCTTGATGAGAGGTGTGTCAGTTGGCACCCAGGATCTGAACTGGCTAACCCCAGGCCCCCGAAACGGAACGCGCAAACCCAACCGCTATGCCACTGGTTTTTCTATGCTGTTTTTCTAACACATTAATCATGTGTTAGATTCTGCCTCAGGGCCTTTCCACTGACTTTTCCCTCCGCCAGGAACAGGATTCTCCCAGGTAGCAGCAAGATTTATTCCCTCACTTCCTTCAGGTTTCTGCACACATTTCATCCTAGTAAAGAGGTCTTCTTTCACCATTCTATATAAAATAATAACCACCCGTCCCACTCTGGCACTCCTTATTTCATCTACTCTGCTTTATTTTTCTCCATCTGATGTAACATCACTAGCTGACATATATTTGTCCATTTGTTTGTTATTTCTTCCCCTTGGAATGTCATCTTTTTGAAAGTAGGAACTTTGTTTTGTTCCCTACTGTTCCTTAGTGTCTAGAACAGAACCTAGTACATAGTCAGCTCTCAATAAATATTTTTTGAATAATAAGTCAACAATAAAGTGTTTATTGTCTGCTTCAAAACAAAAAATGTAATAATATATATTTATGTTTTGCCGTAAAACTGCCAACTATTATTTCTTGGGAAAACCTGTAACTTATTCTGACATTATGTCTTTGATTAATTTTCTGTGTTAAAAGTCTTTTGATGATATTATCTAGTAGAGTTTTTTCAAATGTCTTTGTTCAGCAAAACAAAATAGTCAAAAATCTTATGTTTGTATTCAAAACTGTTTCTGGAAATTTTACTGGTCTAAAAAATCCAAAAGTTTGATTTTTAAACTTCTATATACTACAAGGTTCTAGCGATTCAGTAAAAAATATACTAAATATCAGTATGGGACTACATTTCAATGGACACCATCATTAATTTAAACATTACTAGTGTGAAATAGCAACAAGAGTTTTATATCTTAAAATTCTGGTAGCTTCTTTCAAGAATCAGGCAAAAAACCTCTCAGTAAATCTTATCTTCTCATGGGCACTACTCTTATCTATCTTTAGAACAGAAAAACAGGCTGGGAATAGATTCTAGGTCTTTTTTCTAATATTAAGATTTAAAGGATGTATTTTTGATGTTTATCTAACTTTTTCCCCATATGAATATGTAGGTCTGCTGTTTTTAAATATATACATTCTTTATTTTAATTCACATTGTCACTAGATAAATGACAATCTAAGTAAAAATACACAATATTAGGGAAAAAAAGTCCTTCAAGGTCTGATTGCATTGTCCTTCTCTAATTGTGCCTAACAATTTATTCAAACTTTGAAACCTTTTTTTTAAAAATTACGCTTTACACCATTTATAAATAACAATGGAAAATTAAAGGCTATGATGTTGTATTCTGAGTTACCGTATTTCTTAAAAGACAAATTATTTTCTTTATATATTTTTCAGAATTCTAAATGATAAAGAGCTTTCACTGGATTCTGAGCTGTATTCAAATGCTATTTCTTATTTTTTCACTTGCTTTTATTTGAGATCCACAGATGGTGATGATTGACGAAAAAAATATTGCTCAAATTTTAATATTGATAGAGCTGAAACACTTAAAAACTAATCATACTGATTCCCCATCCCTCCTGCCTCCACTGTCCCCATCTCCCAGAAAGTTGAGATTAGATTCTGGGTAATTGTGACTTGCTAGACCTGACAGTAATATTTTATATATAGCAAGTAGATAAGTGTTTAAAGTCATCAAATTATTAGGACAAGGAAGACAGTTCTGAGGTTGGAAATATAATTAATAGAAGTTCTAATAGAAGTGAAGAACTCTGTTGATTTAAACCCATCTCAAAACTAATCCTAAACTTTAAGTATTAGTTTATAACCTGTGAAAGTCTAACATCATATGCATTTCCAGAGTCCTGTGTAAATTAGCTTTCTTTTTTGAATTGGAAGTTTGTACCATTTGACCACCTTCACCCACCTCGCCCACCCCCACTGTCTGCCTCTGGCCACCAGCCATCCGTTCTCTGTATCTATGAGTTCAGGGTTTTGTTTTTGTTTTAGATTCCACATATAAGTGATATCATACAGTATTTATCTTTTTCCGTCTGACTTATTTCACCTAGCATAATGCCTTCAAGTTCCACCCATTTTGTTGCAAATGGAAGGATTTCCTTATTATGGCTGAATAATATTCCATTGTGTGTGTGTATATATACACACATTTTCTTTATCCGTTCATCTGTCCATGGACATTTAGGTTGTTTCCCTGTCCTGGCTATTGTGAGTAATGCTGCAATGAGCATGGGGATGAAGATACCATTTCAAGTTACTATTTTCATTTCCTTTGGATAAATACTCAGAAGGGGGATTGCTGGATCATATGGTAGTTCTATTTTTAATTTTCTAAGGAATCTTCATACTGTTTTCCATAGTGGGTACACCAATTTATATTCCCGCCAACACTGCACAAAGGTTTCCTTTTCTCCAAATCCTTGCCATCCCTTGTTACTTCTTGTCTTTTTAATGAGAGTCATTTTAACAGATGTGAGGTGATATCTCATTGTGGTTTTGATTTGCACTTCCCTGATGATTAGTAATGCTGAGCAATTTTTCATGTACCTGTTGGCCATTTGTATGTCCTCTTTGAGAAAATGTCTGTTCAGATCCTCTGCTCATTTTTTAATTGGATTGTTTGTTTTTTGCTATTGAGTTGTATAAATTAGCTTTTATTATGTTACATTAACTTCCAGTCAAGATACCACTTTAAGTTCATCCTTTGAGGTCCTCCTTTGCTCCAAACACATTTCAATGTGGAGAACAAAATATATTTTTTAGCAAAAGAAGCTATATATACAAATATATATAGTATACACACACACATATATGTGTGTGTATATCTGAGTTCAAAACAAGCTAAACAACTCTGTGGAATAGACTGGAACATGTACATGAAGTGTTAAGTAAAGCTGAGGCTGTGGGCTTACTGGGCTCCAGACTCAGACAAGGTCAAGATAACAGGAATTTCATTTACTGGGATGTGATGAAGATTCCACACAACATGAGGAAGCTGAGCAGCCTCAGTTCTTAAAACAAAGGTCTGGAATATTGTTTCCTATCCCCTGTCCCCTGCTCCCCTTGTTCTTGAAAGGAGGATGAAAATAGCTATTTTGGATCACTAAGGACTGTGGCTTAAACGATGGCACATACCTTAAGAGGCAGGAGAGAGGGAACGTAGATTTGAAGCCAAGACCAAACCCAACCCAGATATTGGCTCAATGAATCAATTTGAAATATTCCCTGTCAGGAGCCATCAACCTAAGACCTGATTCTGACAAGGTGTCCCTAGGGGGCCAGAAGGAACAACTTAAAAATTCCTACATAGTAGAGAGGGAGAATTGGAATTGAGATTAAAAAAAAAAAAAATACATGCGTTCAAGAGGAAGATGCAGAATAAGTATTCAAAACACATCAGAAAAAATAGCATTAAGAAAGACAGCCAACAAAATCAAAATTCAGAAAATAAATTCAACATCAAATAAAAATAATTGAACAATCTGACAATGACTTTAAAAGTTTGGTTCATTCAATAAATGACCCTGGGGAAATAGCTAATTGTTTGAAAAAGAATTTGTTCTGCCTTAACAGTTAATGACCGTTAATAGGTGAATGGTTAAATAACATCCATACTATGAAATTGTATAAACTTGTTTGTTGGGAGACCATCTTCCATGGCTCCTGTCACATTTCTGAGACATGACCATGTTTGTTTACTCTATAGTATAACAAACATAGTATCTTCTTCCAGGGCAAAAGTAAAGCAGATTTGCTTACTGCCAGTTAGAAAAGATTTGGGTTCTCTAAGTTGGGGTCACCCAACCTTCTGCATATGCAGGCACCGCCTAGCCTTCTTTGTGTTACTCTGTGGGAATTAGAGCTCAGAAAATCCGTATAATGCTGATACTCTGGATATTGTTATTGCCGTTAGTAAAAAAGTTCTTTGTCTCTAATCCAGGAGTCTCCTGTCTTCTGCCAGCATTCATGACATTGTGGCAGTCTAGTGCTTTTAACTTGCAAATAGAGTAAAATCTTGGACCCTTTACCGTTGTCAACATTGTTAAAATGTTGAAGTAAGTTTCTATGAAGTAAGTTTCTATGAAATGCAGAAAGATCTCCAAGACATACTGCTAAGGAAAAAAAAAAGCCTCAAAATTATGTATGTTTGTATGAATGTATACGTATGAATACACACACACCACACACAGTATCAACACGTTTTTGAACCCAACATACAAAAATAAGTATGTAAATATTTAACGAAAGTTCTGTGAAGATATATACCAAATCATAAAAAATGATTATCTATTGGAAGAGACGTGTGTTTGGGCATTTGAGTTACAGGTGTGTGGGACGATAACAGGATACTGAGAAGAAAAGAGTTAAAACAGTTGGCTTATGATCCATTCAATCTCCCTAGGGGTGGGAAGCACCCCTGGGTGAAAGAAAATAAGGAAAAGTGAATTGATCTAATCTCCTTGTCAACTGGACATCCATGTAAATAGACTAATAATATTTGCTAGGAGAAAGAGATCTTATCCAAAGAATTCTTTAAGCAGGATGTCCCTGACTAAAGGATTAATATAGGAAATAAATCCAGGACCTATGGATTTATAAGGCATGACTCCTTGGAAAATGTCCCATAAATTACAGAACTCTCTTGGGTATGAAACGGAGATGTTTCATAATTTAAGTGCTCCTGCCTGTGTCAAGTAACTCGGCAAAAGCTTATGTGAAAGCCTCATGTATTATTCTGGGCCAGAGATAGGATGTCCAATGTAGGAGGAAGGACCTGGAGAGCTATGTGGAAGTCCCAGAACTCTTTGCTTCCTCTGTGCCTCTTGATTGAGGGTATCCTTAAAATTATTTGTAAAGCTTGATACTGGGTGAGGCAACTGATTGGTATGAATCTGTTTTGACAATCCAATACTTTCCTCCTCAACCTACTATTCCCCTGACCTTCTCTACCCAACCATTTTATGTACATTGTTCTTGACAAAACCATCAAAATTTCCAAGAACTCTTTTAAATATTCTTTTATATATTTGCCTAATGAAAACTATCATTTGCTTCTTTTTGTAATTTTTTCTTGTAGTTTCTTCCTGGCATTTTTCTACTTTTCTGGTAACACATTTAACGAGCACTTATTTTATCCCAGGTATTTGCACACATTTCCTATTTAATACTCACAGCATCCCTGTGATCTAAGTGTTATTATCTCTACTTGATTTGTTTTACAGAGGAGCATCATGAGACTCAAAGAATGCAATAATCTGCTCCAATTCAAATAGAGCCTAGATCGAACTCTAGGAATTTGGAATTATGATTCCAAAGTTTGGGCACTTAATACCTCTTTCACCATCGTGTCTCTGACCCTTAAATGTTGTTTTCCCAAAATTTCTTTTCTTACACTTCCATTCTTGCTCCAAATTTGAGTTTCTTAAACTTTTCTGGATCAAGAAGCACTTTGAGGGGCTGGCCCCATGGCGTAGCGTTAAATTCACACGCTTCGCTTCGGCAGCCTGGGTTCACAGGTTTGGATCCCGGGCACGGACAGACACACTGCTTGTCAAGCCATGCCATGGCAGCATCCCATATAAAGTAAAGGAAGATGGGCACGGATGTTAGCCCAGGGCAATCTCCCTCAGCAAAAAGAGGAGGATTAGCAACAGATGTTAGCTCAGGGCTAATCTTCCTCACCAAAAAAAAAAAAAAAAAAGGAAGCACTTTGAAAGTCTGTGGAAAGCTTTGGATTTATTTCTCAAAAAAGTACATTTAGAAATAAGTACAAATATATTTCATACTTTCAGTGGATTTACTCTGAAATCTGGCCATGTCAAGAAGTAGCCTGTCTACATGTTTTCTCTAGTGATCTCACCAAGTTGAGTAGCTTCAATAGCACCTATTTGTGGTTACCTTTTATAGCAAACACATCTGGTGCCCTGACTCACATCCTCTAAGTTCCACCTCTGTTTTCAGCTGTGAATGGGGTGGATAGTTCCACGTGGGCTTCTACCTATTTCATGCTGACCAAATCTGGCATCAAGGAACCCCTACTAGCTTTCTGCACCAGGGTTTCTAGCTCAGACCCTGTGGGAGGTAGGTTGGCCAGAGCAAGTACAGCTTGGAAGGGTGGGGTGTTAGCACCCTCGGGGGCAATGTCAACCAATGGAGTAAGAGTTTATAGATTAATGTCCCTACCTCTTGTCCTTCAGGTGTACGTTTCTGGGAAGTATTCTGTGCCCTTCTCAGCTGGTACTGGCAGAATTGAGCCCCACTGGCCATAGTGACAACCTTAATAACACTTTTAAATTGGCTTTGCCTCCTCGCCTGTCTCCATCTCCCTGATCCCTCAATCCTGCTTTCTGGATCACCTCCCAAGTAAACTAAATACAAGTTCTTGCTTCAAACTGTGCTTTCAGGGTAACCCTGTCCAAGCTAAAACGACTGTGAAATTTACTTCTAGTCCTGACCTCTTTTTTGAGATCCCATCCAGCATGTCCAGCTGCCTGAATATTTTAAATTCCATGTATATGGGGCCTTCGTTCTTAGCACATTCTAATGTTGTTTGTCTTGGTTAGTGACATTATCGTAAGGCAGTTTTTCAAGATAAAAACTTTGGTGTCACCCTGACTCCTTTTCTCCATTCTCATATCCTATTACTAAGTCCCGCCTGTTTGGTAATCAGTATATCTTCTGAATGTCTCATCCTTCATTCTCTTAGTCTTAGGTCCTAGACAACCGTCAGCCTCGCTGTAACAACAGCTTCATATCTGGCCTCACTTTCTCCCCACTCTCCCTCTCATTTCCAGTTTCTTCCACTCTGCTTGGCTAAACGACCTGTCTAAAACACAAATCTGAAACTGTCCTTTCCTGTTTTCAATTATTGCACATAGACTAAAATCTATATTACTTGCTATGGTATTAAAAAAATTTAGCCCCAGCTTATATTCTCTACCTCATCTTGCATCCTGTGCCTCCTGTATGAGTTGACTTGTAGCTACATTGAACATTCTCTGGTCTTGGGATATACCGTGCTCTTCATGGCTTCATATATTTGTAGATGCTATTCCTTCTGCTGGAACTGTCCTCCCTCCTCTCCCTCGTCTGCCTGGAAAACTTGAAATCATCCTTCAAGAACTGGCTCAAGTGATATTTCCATCATAATTCTTGTTCCTCCCAAGTCTCGGTGTTTTGAAATCCCATACAATTTTCACATTTCTCTAAGTCATCTCACGGTGCATTTTCATAATTTGTTCATGTCTTTATTTCCCTCGGTCTACTTTAGGCTCCAGAAATGCAGGAGCCAACTCTGATTTATCTTGTCTTCCCAGTGCCTGGAAGAAAGTGGCTACTTAATATTGTGTGCCAAGCTTAACTACATGGTACTAAATGTCAAGAGGGAATTAGACGCTGAAGAAAAGCACAGGGAAAAGAGGATGATGGACTTAGGAAAGGATATTTATAAACAGGCAATTTGGGAGAAGAAGTGAAGAGTGGGGCATGAAAATGGAGCTCACATATAAAAGGAAAGCCAGAAGTCATAAAAAGAAAAATGTCTGCAGATAGAATGCAAAGAGAAGAGAGATACAGATGATACTGGTAGATGTTCAGGTTCAGGGATGTTGCTGTAGTTAAAAAAAAAAATCCCACTGGTTATTAGTACTAAACTTCCTAAGTACTGCTGCCATTTATACAAACTGCTATCCTCTCAGGATTAATTTAGTCTAACCTTTCAAATTATCCTTAAAAAAGTACTGTACACATAAAGGCAACATGTACACAATAGAGTTTAGTGATTTCAGTGATAATTTCTACCTTTGAAAATGTTTTACAAACTGGAATTTCCCTTTTAAGAATCTTGGTGCTCCAGGCTTGTATCCCAGAAAGAATGTTGAGCGTCAGTTTCTGAGTAGCTCATATTTTACCTGATCTAAAAGCCAGAGATGGAGCCCCACGAGCAGAGGTCTCAGGCTGCCAAGCAGTCTTTGAAACTTTCACAAATAAAAAACTCGACATGCTTCATCATACAAGTAACTTCAGAGGAAATAGATTTGATTTATAGTATTAATTCTCCATGCTCGACTAGAGCAGGCAAGGAGAAAAGATCTGAACCTTTTTTTGATTTTAACAGAGAAGATATGTTGGAGAGACACCAGACCTGTTATGATGTCCGAACTTTCTGAATTCATATGAAAAAGGAGTTCCCATAGTTCTAATAAAAAGAATTTTTCCCTATGAGTGCAGTGTTCTTTTGTGCGGTCCTGCAGTGGTATGATAGTCTGTTGTGCCAGAATCTGATGTTCTATGAATCCTTTTGTTGATACACTGCCAACAGTCTCTGTTAATGTTTTCTTAGTACAGTATAATTGTGTTTATCTGTTCTCTCCCTATCCATGTCTTCTGTTTATCTGGGCTATTTTGCCATGAGTTTCTCCTCTTAGAAGGAGACAACTAGGATTCTCATGCCTATATTAGAGTCAGATTTTGCTAGAGAACTGTCAGTAAACCTTCTTTAAAACAGTTACTCTGAACAATCTTCCAGGATATATATAGGTGGTCGTATCAAGCAAGGGTGGGTATGTGTATGTGTGTGCGCGTGTGTGTGTGTGGGTGTGTATGTCAATATACCACAGAAATTTCTTTGTTTTCTGGGATCTTTATAAACTTAGATATTTTCTTTTTATACTTAGCTTGTCTGAATATGACAGAAACTTGTATTTCTAGCTAAATTGGAAGTAACCAGAAGATATAAAGGGCAAATTAGAGGGGCCGGCCTTGTGGCATAGTGGTTAGGTTCGCACGCTCTGCTGCAGCGGCCTGGGGTTAACAGGTTCAGATCCTGACTATGGACCTACACACTGCTTATCAAGCCGTGCTGTGGCAGCGTCCCATATAAAGTAGAGGAAGATGGGCACAGATGTTAGCTCAGGGTCCATCTTCCTCAGCAAAAAGAGGGGGATTGGCAGCAGATGTTAGCTAAGGGCTAATCTTTCTCACACAAAAAAAGGCAAATTAGAAAATGATATAAACACAGTTTCTAGACTAAGTGAATACTATTGGTATGTTGCAAATATAAACTTAGAAAGAGATTGCATGATTTTTATCATTCTCCCTTGATGAAGTTCAATATAAGTTATTAATATTTCTTCTGTCAGATTTTTTTTATATATACCAGTTTCTCCCATTACCTTGCATGTGTTCCTAGACCATAAACTATCCCTGTGAATTGATTCCACACTCCCTCAAATATGACTTTTCATAAGCCAAGTCCTTTAAAAATACACTTCATGTATTTCTCAGACTACATGTCAAATCAGTATCACGCAAACATAATACTTTTACTACTTTCTTAGAGCATGGTGTTGAGAGGAAAAAATTTAATATATCTGTGCTACATCTCCATTAATGCAATGGTGCAATATTGAAACTGCTTTTATCTGCCACATTTCTCAAATGAAAGCGGCAGCTAAATTTTATGGTAGTTAAACTGTGAACCTTGCACACAATCTTGCCTATGTGGATGTGGCCTTCTGGTGTTATTAAGGCAGTCGTCTTTATTCTGCGTCTTAGACTTTAAGTTGCTATGGATATGAGAAACCTATCATGTGGTCATGTCTACACCGTAAAATCTTTCCAAAGCGTGCAGCAAATTCTCGATAGAATTCGTAGGCCTTTAAAGCAATCGGAGTAAAATTTTGCCTGGCATTTCCAAAGCAGGCTGTAGAGGAGACTACGCGCTATCCAGGCTCCCAAAGATACTGGACGTGAACTTGTCAATAGTTCTTGAGTGGTTTTGGAACAATCTGCCAATTGTTTGCATCTCCTGCTGTCTACCTTATAATCTTGTACTTCACACACAAGGAAAGTAAAATTCCGCTATTTTTAACAAACAATGGCTACAGTTAGGTTTTTTGAGGCAGATATGGCCTCTATTAGTTAGAGTTTAGTTAACTCTTTCAAAGAAATTTACCACTAAGCAGGAGAAAGGGCTACAGGTAAACAACTTGTTTAAATGGCTTAGAAAGGGATTATGTTTTAAATTTCCTTATAGTTGGATGTAAATTGAGGATGCTTGAATCTTTGCTGTGATGCTGATAAACTCCTTGTGTCACCCATAGTCAACAATATCTTTTCTTTAGCTGTCCTGATTAAATGAGTGACATTCACTGTTGGCAAATCCCCCATGCAGTAACCTGAGTTCGCATGTGCCTAGCCACAAAACCAGTAATGACATGATCCTGAGGGGATTTGAAACCCTACCTCAACAAATTTATTTCTGTTTTTCAACATACAGTCAAAGCAATACTTTGGCATTGTAATGTGATTCTTGACGGGGCTAAGGTAAATTCATCATGCTAAACTGAAATGTTTCTGGCAGATGTCTACTCTGTAACAATCAAACTGTGTGTACTGTAATACATGACAACCACAGTGCTACTTCTAGTTGTAAAACTTACGAGCATAATACTTTATTAATGCAAACTCAGAATGTAATTGTGCCATGTATTATCCCACCATGTTTTTTCATTTACAAAAACTTTTTGAAGACAATCTGCCAACTTCCAACTAACGGGAATTTTTTAGTGGGTATAGAAAGAATATAACTTTTTCGCCACAAAGATACAGGCATTTTGATATTTTCTAAATTCATATGCTTGTTGAAATTTAAGGAAGCAAAAAGGCAACATGTTTTCTCGTATTAGATATTAACTTTGCTTCGCATGGAAATAGTCATTTGTCCCAAGTGCATACTCTTCTTTTCTTTTCTTTTTTTTTTTTGGTGAGGAAGATTAGCCCTGAGCTAACATCTGTTGCCAGTCCTCTTTTTTTTTTTTTGGCTGAGGAAGATTGGCCCTGGACTAACATCCTTGCCCATCTTCCTCTACTTTATATGGGACGCCACCACAGCATGGCTGACAAGTGGTGCATCAGTCCGTGCCCAGAATCGAACCCCAGGCTGCTGAAGTGGAGCATGAGAACTCAACTGCTACACCACCGGGCCAGCCCCTGGATGCTCTTCTTTAAAGAAGAAATGACTAAAACACCAACACTATGCATTGAAATATTTTAAAAATAGGTTTTGGGATTGCCTCTGCTTAATTATCTGTACCATCTATATACTTCAGTACAATTTATCGTATTTGAGGTCAAAGAACCTAAAAAATGTTTTGTTTAAAAGAAAATGTAACCCAAATGAATGGAAACCTTTTGACTTCATAGCATACGAAAAGCCTCAGCAAGTGACTCCTTTGATTTGATGATGCGCTCACTGAAAACAAACACTCAAGGAATCAGAATATACAAACTTTTAAGAACCTTGCAAATTTAAGTTTACATATTATGGTTTGGATTCCTATTGCCTTGTCCCCCATACTTTCAACAATTAGTCTTTCCATGAACAGATAAAAGCCCTCAGCTCATATTTCATGATTCAGTTGCCTGTCGGATGCAAATCGGACTTCTGCCTGAGGAGCTGTGTCGTGATTCTTTCAAGTACCAGCCTCTACCACTAGGGACAAAAAGAACCCAAGTGGCTTCTTTTTGCCCCAGTGGTTCCTCTCCTCCCTTATTATTCTTAATAAGCACCTATATTTTAAAGACCTCCTTAAAATTTCATTAGTATTTGCCATGTGAATTTAAATATTTACATTTTAACGTAATTATTTTTTAAGAAAACAGCATTTAATTCCATAATCCTTTTGCAGTTTTTTTTTTTGTGAAGAATAAAATAGTTAAAGCAGGTTTGAGTCATTTTATTAGAACTAAGGAAACATAATGTGTGATGCACAGAACTTAAGACAAATTAGGCAACCTCTCGGGGCCAGTAAACACCCTTCCAGACTAACACAAAAGTTGGAACATGCCCAGTTGAAAATTTGAATCAGGTTGTGCAGAAAGACAAAGGCTGGCAAGAGTATGACTTTGGAAGATGTATTCACCAATTTTAGAGCTGCTGGAAGCCAACCAGAGAGATTTGAGTTATACACAACCGAAGCCTTAGGAGGGGACTGGACTTACTCATTAAGCCAGTTAAAGAATGATTCATTTAACCAATCAGCTGGTAACCAGTAACTGCTTAGTGATCTGTCAATTTGGGTAAATATTATCAAACCATTGCGTGTATAGCCCAGTGAAAATTTCTCCTCTTTCTCAGTTATTATGCTCATAATTGTCATCCACTGTGTTGCTTAGTATTACATATCCGATTCTGCACATTTTTTCATGCTATATATACATATGCATATGTATTCATTTGTTTGTTCATGTTTTAATTCAACAAATATATAAATGAGCACCTCTTATATGCCAGGCACCCTAGAGATTGGAGGTCCTTTGTCTATGTCTCTCTGCTCCTGTCTTCCTCTCACTTCTCTTCCCCAGCCCCTGGCTTACACACGTTGGCATACTAGAGAACTGGAAGATTTCACTCTGGCATTTATCTTACTAATTCACCCACCTGAACACCATGTGTACACCATTCCCATCATGTGAACCCTAAATGGAACTCTGCTGAAGTTTCCTAATATTAGTGAAACTGCTTACAAGTAATTTCAGATTATCTCACTTAAAGAAAAGATGACATTTGTGACCTGAAACACAAATGTATTTTAAAACTTGTATGAACCTGGTTTTTATTTAACATTCATACAGTTGGTTTTGTATGCAAACACTGGGCACATTTAACATATCCATTCACATAGGACAGTCTTTCAATTCTATTCCAGAATGTGTTTAATTCAATTCCCCCTCTTCTATCTGTCCCTACAGCCAATGCTGTAGTTCAGGCCCTCAGCATCTTTTATATAAATGAATGCACAATCTTTAAATGGCCTGCTCGAGTTCATTCTTAAGTCCCTCTAGTCCATCATTTATACTGCTGCATCAATAAAGATATATCAATATATAAATTTGATCTTTCCATTTCCTTGATTAAAATCCTCAGAAGGCTTCGCATTGCCTTCAGGGGAGAGTTCAGAAGCCTTCAGCAAGGCATTCAAGGTGCTGCCTTGTTGGACTCAGTTCTACTTCTTCCCATCGCTCCCTACTCTATACTTTCCAGCATTACTGCACCTTGAGAATGCGCAAATAAATATTTACTCTTTCTCCAAATCCCAGTTCGAATGTTCCATTTTCTGGGAAACCTTCCCAACTCTCCTAGGGAGTTTTAGTATCTCTCACCTCTCTACTCTCATAGCAATTATACTTGTCTCTATTTTAACTCTTCAATTCTATCCAATTAATGTGCATTCTCTCTCTTTTTCTCTAACTGAGAACTCATTGATGGACATCTTACCATCACTACTCCCAGCACAGGGTCTGGCACAAACAGATGAACAGTAAATGCTCCTTGACTAACTGGGTGGATATTTGAGGCATCAATTAAAATGTTGTCAGTTTACTAACTTAGGGTTGAACTGAATGTCTAAGGCTTCTCACTGGATCTACTTTAGCTTAGAACTATTTGGCTCTGAAGGCATGTAGATGTCATTTAAATTATTTTATTATCATTGGTTACATTCATATAGAGTCCCCAGATAGAACATTTCTGGAGAGATTAATTTCCAGGCTAACATTTCTATTGTTGGTCTGCTTATGTTGATAATGATATCGAGTCATTTCAGATTGTGGAGAACAAAGGAAAACTTCATTGTCTCTAGGGATCCTAAAGCTTTGTAAACTCAGTTGTAAACTTTGGGTCACTCATGATAATGATAACCTCTTTCTTCCCCTCTCACGCTCCCAGCTCTATTATAGTGTCAAATGTTAGCATGGGGATGTGTGATCATTGAACCCAAAATAAGTAAATTTCTAGAGTGTCTAGTATAATTTTTGCACTATTAGGTTTGATTAACTGTCCATGTTAAAGAGATGAACATCTAAGAGATCACTAGGATTTACATTATTTTGATAAATATTAGAGAGACACGATAACAAGATTGGATTTGGACAACATGTGCATTTGCGCACACACGAATTCACTCTTCCTCAATGTCTCATTAGAGTATTGGCAGGAAACAGAGGTCTCACTCAAAGGGCTTAATTGAAGAGCATGTAGTAAAGGGGACTGTTCACAGAGAAATAATCAGTTGTAAGGTAACCCAAAAGGGAGTTTGAAGTGCCAAGAACTAGCAACAGTGGGAAACAATGCTTCCCCATGCTGAAAGGGGCAAGAGAAGGGAGTCATAGCTATGGGAAAGGGGTCACTGAACATACAAGAAACACCTTGTATGGAAGATTGGAGTTGTTAAAAATAACTGCCTGGTAGGAAGGGGTCCAGAGAGCGGGGTGGAAATGAATACTTTTCCTCTCTTTTTTCCCACCTTTTGATTTCCCATAAGTGCTTGCCATCAGTCAAAGCCAACTGGAAATCAGAAAACAAGGGAGGCTGGCACAAACCAGGCAGAGATAGAGAACAGATCTGGAGGGACAAATGGAGAATGACTGGCAAAAAATCTTATGAAAAACATCTAACTCTTAACTCCTCGTCCATCTAGAAAAAAAAAAATAAAATCCATCATTGATAAGTAGGCACAGGACAGTGAGATATTGTGGGTTGATTGACTTTTGAGCCAATGAATGGAATGAGAGAGAAGTAGCACAGTAGCTATGACTTCAGTCTCTCTTGGAGCCCACGCCAGGACACCAACTCAAGGTAGGAAAGATGAGAGACAAGAAACATGGTAGGCAAGAATTCAGATCCCCCTGTCCTCACTCTAGCTTCAAGCGGAGAAGCTGTGATTGAATCTACTTATTATATTAAGTTATATGTAAGATTTCTTAAGAAATATACCATTCTAATGGAGAGATCCAGGAATAGAAATCAGGTTTCCTAGGTCTATTACGAAGTGTGTTACTTTAGGAAGTCAATGTAAGCAACCCGTCCCAGTTTTTTCATCTGTAAAATGGAAGTAGAAATGTATATCCTAGATGAATCATAGCATTTTGAAGATCAAATGAGACAATGGATATGGTTTCCTTTTGAAAAGTTAAATAAGCTCTACAAATGTCAGGCCCTATCACTTTTGGATACTATCTTATAAAGCTGGTCCCTGAGTATATGCTTGCCAATCATCACATGCTCTATTTTTGGCTATCTTTCCTCTACACATGGAGCACTTCACTCAACTCCAACTTAAACATCACATACAAAGAAGAGATAAGCAGTAAGAAAATCCAAATGTATTGGCAATACCGCTGCATGTTAAAAAGAAAGAACTAGATTCACGTTCAACTTCGTTTTCGTGGTGCATAACTCCCCTTTCCATAGGTCCTTTAACTTCAAAGGGAGCTCTGTGCATGTAAATGATTATATTTATTGGATGCGCCAACTCCTTCGTATCCTCCGGGCACAATTAGAAATATCATAGAAAAATGAATGTCAGAGACTTGGATCCATATTTGATATTCTATGGGAAATTTCCCATAGTTACAGATGTTAAAAATCCTGCCCAATGGTTCAGTTATGAATTTGTAGTATTTCTTCTTCTATCATCCTTGGAATTATTTTTTCTCTAATTTTAGAATATTCTTTTTTACATTAAAGGAAAAATACTCTCTTTAGGGCCAGATAAGCTAGTGATAAAATCTTGGCTTCTTGTACAACTTGGTAAAGTAATAAAAATTTAGACTGCATAGCCCCTCTCTTTCAAAAAACTGTTAGTGCTTCCCTGAGAGTATATCATTAATACTTAGAGCAATCCTGTTCCTACTTCAAGTTCACTCTGGAAACTGCTGGTAGAGTCAGTGTCTAGGAACTAAATTTTGGGATGCCCAGTTTAATATTATATCCAGTAAACCACACTGTAATTTCGGCATGCATTCTTCAGGCCATTATCAATATTCTTGTTAGAGCAGCTATAAACTCAGGTTTTATCCAGTGACTTGCCATAATCAATGAAAACAGACGTTGGTGTATGGAGAGTTGCACTTTTCACACTGATTTGTTGTTTGTTCTCTTTAAATTCAGTTGTCTCATGGCTCTTGGAAAGCGTCTCTGAAACTAATTCTGACAAACAACTTAATGTCCTCATCCTGTCTTAACAGTAAATATAAGGCCTTGCATGCTCTATAGACGTGGCTCCTTGGCGGTATTATATATATCATACTCCAAGAGGGCAGGTTAACTCTTTAACTGTACATTTTTTTAAAGTGACAAAAAAAAAAAAAAAAAGAGAAAAAAAGGGAAGAAGCTCTTCAAATTAAATATTTACAACTATGATGACAGAGAAAATGTGTACTATTAAATGATGAAAATCTTTAGTGGAAATGTACCCACATGTGATGGGTGGTTTGAAAGATACAAAGATATTTTCAATAATATTTTGATAAGCAATATGACTTACAAAAGATTCCTTCTAACTATAACTAGCCTTATAGACAGCAAATAAAACCATATTCACAAAGTAATTTGGATCCACTTCAAATTATTTGTAAGAAATTAGTAAGTAAAGACAGTCAAATTTTAGTAAATATTTATAGAGCAAAACAATCCAAAGTATATATAACAATCAAATTTCTAGTGAAAATGTGTGTAAGTGGGTTTATTTTGAAAGGAAAAGTCCTACTCCCAGTGTCATAACCAATTAAATTCTCCAGGTAATGACCCCATTTGCATAGTGAGCGGAACCCACAAGTGGGAATTTTAATGGGCACACCACCTGAGTACAGTAATTGAGAGTGACACAACTTGAACTAGTTTTGTGCTTACCCCACTGAAAATTCTACTCATATTATTTTTAATGTCAAGCTACAAGTCAAATTTCAAGATGATGGATTTGTTCTTTTTTAAGCACCAAGTTTGAATAAAAGAAATGCTTTAATTCTGTTATGCATTGCATATCTTTCCTTTAACTAATCTGTAGTTCTGATTCTCACCATTGCTTCATTTTCTTCAGTGATTGGAATTTAATTTTATTCATTAATTTGTGAATAATTAGATAAAAAAAGTAATGTCCTCAGCAGCCAAATTGCTTTTGGATTGCAATTTAATGTACTTTTACCAGAATATGTATTAGTTAAGCTGGCATAATAGTTTACTAAAATGTAATTGTGTAAATATGCCCAATTATTCTTTCTGATGATCTAACAAAATCTAATATAATATGTATTCATGGGTATTTCCCTCCTCCTTCACCTCAACACCAATAAAACACAGTTCCTGCTGAGCTGATCACAGACGCCTTGTCATCTGAAGGTGTTACTTTTAAAAGATATTCTCCTTATCTCCCAGGCACTATTCACGTCTTTGAAAGAACTGTGCATTCTGATTGAGGGATCATATGACGGCCACATTAAATTATATAATAAAGGTGATTTCGAGACTCTATGAGTCAGACACACATGATGAACTGTGCTTTCTAGGTTTTGAGATGGCATTTTAAAACTTCTTTTGTTTCACTCTAAGATTGCTCGATGGCCTATTTGTAGATGTTTGACACCACTCCGCCACATCTGTAATTGGCATAGCATCCAGCAGACAGGCTCTGTACATCTTTACACTGCAACCTACCAAGTTAAGAAATGTATTGGTTCAATATAAAACAGCAGGCTGTTTTTAGACATAGTTACTAGTGCACAAGCTTTAATATGGCTTGGCTTCATCCTATAATGAGATCTTTTGGTTCCCTGCTCAACAGGCTTTTATTCCTTTGCAAAAGGCTATGAACTATGTCAAGTGGATCAGCTGCTTTTGTACACCCTCTTTCTTGGCTTTGGAAAGTAATTCCTTTGCTTCTACCCCTTTATGCATCAGACAGAACTTAAGAACCTTTTCAATTTTTCAAGCTAAACTTAGAATTTGTTTGAATTTGCTTTTCACTATTTTCCTAATAATTACATTCTCAACTGAACCTCACACAAAGACCTGCCTGGAAGGGAACACTTAATTGCAGAGCTATACTTTGTCTTTAACACATATATCTATACCCCACGTCAGTAATCTGTCAAAGGATGGTTCTCTAAAGTGATTTCCTCACTGTCACCTCACAACTATTTCTCATTTAGCGAGCAATTAGGTGAGAGATCGAGGACACAAATCACAAACAAACAATCAAATAGTGGCACTAGAACTAGTAGCCACAGTTCAGTTGGAAGGCAGGAAACTACCCATGTTGACATTTGGCAGCTGAGGAGCTATAGTTTGTAGCCTCGGTGGAAAATGTCACCCTATTGTCCCAGTTTGATGAAGAATGGGGTGGTGCAGATTTCTGCTTCCTAGAGATCCTGCTTTCCAGGAGGGACTCAGCTGTGGCTTTGCTTACAATCCTTTTCACCTCCAGACTGCCTATTGACTTCATTAAAATTTGGTCATCTAAATGATATTTTGATTCACAGTCCTTTACAGCAGAGGCAGCAGCCATTGTTCATTGGGAATTCTGCAATGTGAAAATACATGGTGGATTTAGTCACCAATGAGTTTTTGCAAAAACCATCCTCCACATTAGGGCTGCATCATAATGTCATCTACAATCTCTCCCATTTTAACAAAAAATCTCTAAAAGTCATCTTAAATAAGCAAGTAAATATTAGTAGCCTCACTGTTGAAACTAACAGTTTTCTCACGGGAGGTGCCAAACTTCTTCCCTAGGTTGAAATTACCTGAGGGTTATATGACTCCCTTGAGATGCCTAGAGAAAAACTCACTGTAGATTTATTGGTTATAGGAGGACGTGGAGATGAGGGGTTGAAGGGGCTCCCTTGTGTTATAAATCCTTTATTAAAAAATATAAATAGTAAGTGTAGAATAAATCCTATTAATATATTAACCTCTGTTTATAACAAAAATGGTATGCTTTGCTACATCAGTGTAAAAGAAAAAGAAAAATGGATATTGTAGTAGTTGATGAAATTTTATCTTGCCTGTCAGATTAGATGTACTAAACCTACAGGCCTACAAATCACAAATAATTGGAAAGGGCAGAAAGGTCTTGAATAATTTGAAAAATAATCTTATTAACAAATAAACTTATTCATTAGGTGGTTGGGTAAATCTAAGCATTTAAACTGGAATTCAAGAAGGCAAGCCACAGAGACTCTGGACTCGAGTCTTATTTATATTAGGCAGTGACTTTGACGTTGATAACATTAGAATCTAGGGCACTGATAGAGTTTGCATGGATAGAGAATAGAAAGTTATTACGTAAGGTTGCCTTGGTTACTCCTTGAAATGTTCAGAGCAGCATTGACTACGTCAAGTGAGGAAAATGGATATAGTTGATACACTGTAAGAATACAAAAAATAAAATTATTATATTCCTAAATAAAAAGTCTTCTCCTAAATAAAGGGATTTTTCTTTTAAATACTAATTGTAAAACATTTCCTACTGCTTAAAAATTGTTCCACTATGAACCCTAGATGAAAATACTTCTGATGATTTACTCTTGGGTGAAATTCATTAAATCTAATATTACAGATCTTTAGTGTTCAATCTCAGCATACACATAAAAAAACTACCTTAGGGGCCAGCCTGGTGGCATAGAGGTTAAGTTCGCGCGTTAGGCTTCGGCAGCCTGGGGTTGGCCGGTTTGGATTCTGGGCGCGGACCTACTCACCGCTCATCAAACCATGTTAAGATGGCGTCCCACATGGAGCAACTAGAAGGATGTACTACTATGACATACAACTATCTCCTGGGGCTTTGGGGAGAAAAAATAAAAAAAGGAAGATTGGCAATAGATGTTAGCGCAGGGCCAATCTTCCTCAAAAAAAAAAAAATCTTAGTTTTTAGAGGCTGAGAGAGAATTCCAAAGTAAATAAATATAAATAGTTTAGTAAGAAGCAACTTACTAAAAAGAAGTACAAAACTTGCATTTTGACCTATTGTTAACTTTTTCAAGAACACGGTTTTGACATCATATGTCAACTATGATTTGCAGTATAAACTGATGAGAATCTTGCATAGTTCATTTATAAGCATGACAGACGTGATTTAAATAAGGAGACCAGGAAATCTTCAGAAAGGGATGTAACAAAATAAAGAGAAGCTTCAACTTTTACATTATAGTTGAGTTCGTTCAAATATCAATCAACTAATATATCAATTAGGTAGAAAATATGCTCAAGTGCAATAGAGAAGTCATTTTTTTAATTTTAAAATAATGTATTCAGGATAATACAGGTCCAGTTTAAAAATATTTAAGTTTCCACATTTAAAAAGAGACCAAATCTATAACTGTAAACTATAGCACTTAGTCAAGATGGCCATATAATTCAAGGAAATACTTTACATACAGAAATTCTAAAATATATTGAAACTATTTTCACATTTGCCTATTTTGTTTTTTTCATTTACTTTTTCAATCATACAAGGTACTTTATAGAATGACTGCAGACAACAGAGGAAACGTACTATGATATAAATATGAAAATAAAATTCTGCTATCGATTAATGTTCTCTGTTACAGAGAAGCATTATTTTAAAAGTGCTAATATTTTCATCGCAAATAGTAGCAGAATATATTTAAATATTAGACAAACCACTTGGTTGAAAAATTTTGCAGGATAAAACATGAAATATTTTAATAATTCCAGGTCATTAAAAGGTTTTTTTTTATGTCAATACACAGATGATACTCTTATATCCTAATATATATGCATAAGTTAACTTAGGGTATACGTAAATATTCAGATTCTGGTTGCTATGAAATAGTACTAAGATGTTCTTATATTTGATGTAACAAATGAAAGACGCTCTTTAGACAAGGAAGAGAAAGATAGCTGTTTACTAGAATTTTATTTAAACTGGACAATTTAAAGGTGTGTGTGTGTGTAAATAGCACTAAATGGGGGATTCAAGAGTTTGCTAACTTTTTTTTTTAAGCCCTTTAAGTAATGACATAAGTAGAAACCAGGCTTCATCTCAAAGGAAAAATCATGGGTGACACTCCCATGCTTTAGGTTTAAAACCTCTCAAAAGGCTAGATTTGCTAAAGGCTTTCTAAAAATATGCATTTGTTTTTACTATCAATTTGATATTCAACCCGAAGAACTGAAAATAACTATTAATCCAAAAGTATACTTTCAAAATTTCTATAAGGAATTACATTAAATCAAACCAAAGTACAACTTTGGGGAGATCCAACCTAGTGGGAGAGGACATAATAGAAAATTTACTCTCCCTTTCATCCGTGCCACACAATATCTATGTCTCAACAACTATACATGTAGTCTTGTAATTCACTTGTTTCTTTACACTTAAGGAGCTTTATAACCTGCCATATTGGTTTAATTTAACATAAAATTGCAATATTAAAATTTGGTCACAGCAGTGGATGTCAGGATGCCCACTACTTTGGAGGGACTAACTTGCATTAAAGATTAACTGTGTTTATAAAATATAACACTGGTTAAGAAACAAACCGAAACAAACAATATACAACTCGTTCTTCCCCCCCATTAAAGACTTAAAGCTCTCAAAGAACAGAGAAAGCTTTGGAATGAATCAAAATCAGAATACTGGGATTTTAATATAAAAATCTTCTAATTTAAATGCAATTTGTCAAAAGTATTCCACATTCTTTACAAAATATAGCTATTTTAATAAGGCATTTTGTTTTTATCAAAGACAATTAACATTTAAATTATGTGTAAGAAAATGCATATTTTAATTTTATAGTTTAAAAAAAAAGCTGTATTCCTGCAATTAAAGAAAATACATACTTAAGGCATTTTTCTTTTAACTGCTTAAGGGCACACACAGTTCAGGCTGTCCACCTAAAACTTGGTCCTAAACCTAATTCGTTCAAGCAGCAATGAATCACTCATCCTAAGAGGACTCCTCAAATACCACATTCTCCTTGAAGTCATCTGAATAGTCCAATAGACATGAGCTATTCTTTTCTGGGTATTCCTATAGCCTTTTGAGCTTCTCTCTCTTGAACAAGTGGAGAAAGGGGACAATGGAGCATGGAAACTAACACTGGGTGCCCAATTATCGTGTGAGTTTGTTTCCCAAAGTTTACTTTAAAGTAAAGAATGCTTACTTTGAACCATTAATAGATAAACACCAAAAATAAATTGTCTGGTTTAAATATCCACTAGAAATAATATATTTGGAGCAAGGGGCTCTTGAGAATGGTTAAAAGAAATAGAAATACATACAAAAAAGGAGGAGACATTTAGCATTTTTCGATTTGGTCAAAATGTCCCTCAGTCATTGTAATCTATTAGGAAGTTTAAAAGTAGTTAAAATTTCACATATTAAACCACGTAGACTTTGTTAGAGAAAAAAAGGCTTTCAGAGATTACTTAAAATAAGGAGTTAACAGTGCAAATACTAGGTTGCTTCATGAGACTCTTACCACGTGCTTTTCTTCCCCCTTAAAAGAAAAATTTTTAAACACTCTCCAGTTTTAACACAAACAAAAGATAAATATTTATGAAGGAAAACAAATTCCACAGCATTCCATACAGATTTCCAAACAGTCTGACGATTCACAACAGGCATCCATGATGCCACAGTCCATGTCACAGGGGCAGTTGCAATCATCCCCCACTTCATCTCCGCAGCAACAGCAGCAGGCTTCTGAGGTGCAGATGCCACACGAAGCTTGTCCCAGGACGATATTGCAGAGGGTCAGGAATTCACAGAACAAGCAGGCCAGGATGCAGTGGACACAGCAATCTTCGTTTTCAGTTGTGAGGAGACCACACAGTGAGAAAAAGAAGGTACAGATAACATGTAAATCATCAATGGACTAATAAGAATTGATCAAAAGAATTAAGTAATCCAGGACTCAATGACATGCAGCCCTAAAAGTCTTTTGTGGGCTGAGGGCTCAAAAAGAAACTTAACTGCTAGATGAGTGATCTTTAGAAGTAGATATTGCATTTGAAAAAAAAAGAGATTATAGTCGTGTGTACACGTGTGTGTGCATATGGGTTACATTATTACTCTCACACGCTGTGCAATGGTCCTTGGTCCTAGGTTCCACTTCTCTATGCCTCTTACCCATCTTCCCTATATCCTATTGTTCTCTATTACACAGGCTAAAATGGTTCCGTGACATTAAAGTCCTTGAGAAATAGAAATTTGCTTCAACTGCTCCACCTACCTGCTCCAAAATTGGAAAACATCAATTTTAAATCTAATATAGTCAGTATATTATTGAATATTTGACTCAGTAGTTAAATTGGAATCAACATGTTTACTTTCCAATAAAACTGATTCAATTTCACGGTCTCAATTTTTTTTGATTTCACGGAATTAAAAAAAAATCAATGAGACTCTGGTTGGATCCAACCATCATTTCTGGAATAGTTCTGCCTATTTCTAACAAGAGATTTGTACCTTAGCAAATATGAATAACGATACAGTAACATTGCTTTCCCACTGCCTGTGTGGCAAAGTATTTTACATTTCCTGAGACATCTCTAATATTGCTTCTCTGAAAAACAATGTTCACCAAACTTCATGAACTGATATAAAAATGTGAGAAATCAGGGCCGCCCGGTGGCGCAGCGGTTTAGTCCGCGCTTGGCAGCCCGGGGTTCGCGAGTTCGGATCCCGGGCGCCCGCAGACGCACCGTCTGTCAGCCATGCCGTGGCGGCGTCCCATATAAAGTGGAGGAAGACGGGCACAGATGTTAGCCCAGGGCCAGTCTTCCTCAGCAAAAAGGGCAGGATTGGCAACAGATGTTAGCTCAGGGCTGGTCTTCCCCACAAAAAAAAAAAAAAAAGTGAGAAATCAAACAGATTACAATCTGATAAATTTAGTAAACCATATTCTAAACTTCTTTCCTTTAGAATTTTGGGGCAAGTGAGAGGAGCACTTGAAGAAAATTTCTATTTCTGGAGGACTTTAACACATGTAATAAAGTATTTAAGACCAATGGTATATTTGTCCAATTTCAGAAATATTTGTGAATTTTTACCAGGATTATTTGTTGTTGTTTTTTGTATTTTGTACAATGCAAGTTTTAATGCAGGGTTCTACTTCCAATGACAGCAACAATACAGAATAATCCCCGCAACCATCCCACTGTCACACGCCCTTTGTGTTTCTGTATTTGGCTTTAAAACTAAGTGCCTTTGATGGAGTTTCAGCAAACTGTGTGACCATTCCATCATAAATGCCCCAACTCCTTGAACATCCCCGTTTCTTGGTAGTCTCTTACTTTGTAGAGAGTCTCTAACTTTATAAAGGGAAAATGTGGAAATACAAGGTCATATTCTACATGCCAGATGGCAAAAAGGAGGGAGGGTCAGAAAGGAAAACTCCAGAGTTATTTGTAGAATGATAGGCTAAAAGAACCAATCTTTCCCTCCATTATTCTCAGTACCAAGCCCACTCTCACATACAATGGTCTATGGAGCAATTGAAAAAAGACCATAGAGTTGTAAGAGTCCAGTGGTTTCTCTTCATCTTCCATTAATGTTTTAGTAGTATCTACCCATATCGGGAGAACACTGAAATCAACTAAAGGAACCCAAGTCTACAGCCGTGGAAAGTTCTGGGTTTCTAGAGAGTGTTTATGGTTTCCCTCTTCTACATTCTTTCTATAAACTTTTCTCCTACTATCTGTCTCATATGTCTCTGCTCAGTTGAGCTTTTCCAGAATTATATTATCATCATGATTTGTAAAATATTTGAAATGTTACAAAGAGCTGCTTATTTATTATTATTAATAAAATAGTGTTTAAATGGCAGAAAGCCAATTCTATTCAATATGCCTTCAAACAAATACTCATATTAACTAATTCTAACAACACTTCTGACCTTCACTTTCTATTCCATGGAATAGAATGCTTCCATTTCAAGTGGAGCGCTTCCATTTCAAGTGGAATGCTTGCATTTCAAGACTGAGAGGAGGAATCGACAAAAACTCACTCGACACTGAAGAAACTTTGAGTATTCTTAAAACCCTAAGAACAGTTACTGAGCATTAGATTCTTTAGGTATTAATTATAAAATACATCACACATAGAATTATATGTAATAGATCTATCAGTTTTAAAGGGGAAAGAGTGGTCATCTCACCCAGCCTTAGAAATAGAGGGTTATAATAACTTTGAAGCCTCCTTTGGTTCCTTCTTAAGTACGTCTTCCTCTCCCAAGACATAATCACTGTCTTGAATGTTGAGTGAATCTTTCCCTTACTTTTCACAACAGTGAATGGGTAAACATTCCTACATAAACTATCAGAAAGAAAATGATACCATACGAATTCCTGTGAGTAGTATTTTTCGCTCAACATTGTTTCAGATTTACCCTTGTTGATTCATGTACCTATGGTTCACTTATTTTCCAGATGTATACTATTCCATTGATTGGAAATATATATATATATATATATAATTTATCTATCCTATTTATGAATATTTTGGTCATTTCCAGTGTTTTTGCTATTCCAAACATTACTGTCTAAACAGTTTTGTGCAAGTCTTCTAGAGCACACATGTTAAACAACTAGCAGTAGAAATGTTGGGTCACAAGATACACACATTTAACCTTATTAGGTAATACCAAATTTGTTTCCAAAGTGGTTGCTCCAAAATTTACTCCCAAGTGTGAGAATGCTCATTGTTCCACATGCTTACCAATCTTTGAAACTGTCATACTTTCATATATGCTAATTAGTTGAGTGTGAAATGGCATCTCATGGTGGTTTTATTTTGCATTTACCTGTTTACTGATAAGTTTGGACATCTTTTAACGTTTGTTAGCCATTCATATTTCCTCTTATTTGAAACGGCTATTCAGAGTGTTCATGTTTTTCCCTCACGTGTCTATTGAGTTGCCTCTTTTTTTCTTATTGATCTGTAGAAGTTCTTCATATATTCAAGATACCAGTCCTTTTGTCAAATGTGATTGTATTCTCTCAGTATGTGGCTTTTCTTAGTTAAAATTATGAGACAGATGAGTTAAATTTTAGACCTTGAGAGTCTGTAGTGATGAAGAGATATCCAAATCAAATCTTGTAGATGGGGGATTACATGGCTGAGGAAGTGAAGTGGTAGACAGAGAAGTTTGGCAAATTAGTCAGTGAAAAGAAGAGGAGGCGGCATTAACAAGATTTGGTAGCAGAATGAAATAAAAAGTTTTACATTCAAAACAAAGGACTCTGGCCATGCCTATATACAGAAAAGGAGAAGAAACCAGTAAGTAAATCAGAGACTGAATGTGATTGGTGTGAAATCAACAGCCCTCAGGACAAAGAGGGATGGGAGTGACAAACCAAACTAAACAATTCCTTTCTGGTCATAGGATACATTCATTTGAAAATGAAAATCTCTTCCAGATCTTAGACAATAGTAACAGTTGTCAAACAGAAATTAGAAGCCCTAAGCCAAGAATAGAATCTCTCTAAACTCCTGCTTTTAGCCAACAAGATCTACGAATTAAAGTCTGTTAAACTGTCTTTGTATTTTTAGTAAACAAAGAAAACGAAAAAAAAAAAAAATGTTCTTAGCTCTAAATAGATCAAATACTCCTTTTCTAGCCTATCTTCTACAATATAATGTGATTTCTATAATAGGTATGAGTGGTTGTTTTACATAGAATGGGAAGCCTAGCGTTAACAAAGGAAAAATATTTATTTGCTGTTTTCAGAATTAAGAAAGAGAAATGAGTTATCTTAGGAGAGGATATGTTTTCATCACTCTTCCATTTTTTAAAAAACTATTTATTTAAAAAACTTACTTTGTAATAAATTCTGTTTTAAGTTTTTTACAAATATTAATTAATTTAATTCCAATTATATTCCTAAGAAGAAGTACTGGTATTATCCCCATTTTACCAATACAGAGACAGACTTACAGAAAATTTAGGAAATTTGCCCAAAGTCCTAGAGGCAGTAAGTAGCTGGCCCACGGTCAGAAGCCATACATACACCCCCCACAGTCCATGCTCTAATCCAGCATGCTATGCTGCCACTGCAGGGGTGGGTCACTTCTAACATTTGGTTTATCTTCCTGGAGGAAGACCAGTCATAAATTCTAAAATTTCTGCTGATTTGTCCTGCTGATCTATCTGTTTTTAGCCTTGGTTCATGTGCCTTGTCCTTTTCCTTTCAAAAGATGATTCTGAATTTCAGTTTTAATGAAGAGTTGATAGTAAATGTTAACCTTCAACAAGAGCAAAGTTTATGAGTTGGAGAACTGATCAACTGCCAGTCACACTGTTGAAACAGATATAAGAGGGTAGGCAGCCAAGAGAGAGATGATGTCTCAGTCAAGGAAACAAATGTGTAAATTTAAAACATTAAAATTAAAGACCATAGTTACATGAACAAGAGCAATGTAGAGATGATGTAGGAACTCCAACGGTAAAACATATGGCAATGACAGAGGACTCAAAAGAATAAGCTCTTTATGTAAATATTAAAACTTACAAAAAATAGACATCCTTTTAAAACATAGGTCCCACACAATTTACTAGAAAAGTACTTTGGGCTACTGTGAAAAAACAAATCTATTGACAGGCACCTGAAGAAGCCACAAACCAAAATGCATTTTAGAGATAAAGAGATATTAAACAAGATGCATTTACAGAGACATCTATCAGAAACATCAATTTGCTATACTTTCTAAGTAGAGAAATACCAAGATATGACAACAAAAAAGAAACAAACAAAAAAAAGGATTTCTAAATTCAATCAAATCAATTTAATAATCTGACTTTTATTTCTTGCCAAAACATTTTTCTTCTCAGTTGTGTTCTAGAAAGAGTAGTTTGATTGTGACTTGGGGTAATGAAAAGGTTAAACTAAGAAGAAATAGCTGTTATGGTTTGTACCACTGCTGCCTCCACCAGCCCCAGAGGAATCAAGATTCATAAAAGGCATTAAGATGTTGATTTTATTTGAAGGAAAGAGAGGATTGGAAGAATTATCAAACTAAGAGGACTTAAATTTAAATAGAGAAACAAGCTTTAAAAAAGATGAGTCCTTTGCATCCACGTAGTTCACTGTGAGAAATGATTCGTTTTCCCCCTGTTCTTGAGGTTTTTAGTTTTTATGGTTTTATTCAGTCATATTTGTAGTTTTTGCCAAAAGTGTTTAACCTTTGAGAAGCCAACTAGGTTCTGGGAAGGATGCCTGTCCCAAACTGGGCCAAGCAAGAATTGCACAATTCATTTTAGTACTGAGAGGAGAACTCCGCACAAGATTGACAGCGATTGTAAATTTAGGAAAATAAAGGAACATACAAGCAGCCAAGTAGCTAAAAAGAAGGCATAAAAAGAAATCTTGAGCACAATGTTTGATTAAAAAAAACGTTATGAATTACTGCAGACACAAACCCAAACAAAATCTGAGTCCTATGAAAGGTCATCAGTGTTAAACCCCTGCAGCTGGCAGTTCTGGAAAGTGTCTAGCTTCCCAATACCACGAAGGTAACAACTGACACCTACTTCAACAGCCTCTTAGATGACTGGGGAAAATACTATCTGTGACTGATCCAAGGGGCTTGCTCTGTTTAAAGCGAGACTGAAGATTTGTTTTTATAAGAACACGTTAGTTTACTAATGAAAATATCCCAAGTTGACTTACCCAATCGCATGTGGCCGAAAATACTAGGAAAATATGAGGAAAGCAGTTTGTTATAGTAAAAGGAACCCTAAGAGCCATCAGAAAACTATTTGCACAGTAAACTCAGCTCTATTCTAAACAAGCCTCATATTTCGTTAGTTTCCTCTTTTAAAATGTGGTATGACAGGTGTTCTGAATTTCTTGGAACAAAGACACCAAAAAGCAGAGTACAGAGAAGGGCAAAGAGCAATGAATTCCGAGAATAACCCACAACCCATTTTTGAACGAATGCAGATTGATATGTGTTTTATCTTACTAATCTCTAATAACATTTCCTATGGCTTAAAATGTTTTAAAATACTTTCTTAATCAAGTCCCCATCACGTAAACTACATACTGTGAAACAGAGGTTCATTCTTTTTAACAGGCCTACAGCATACCAAAAAGCAACTGCAGATTAGAACGTGAGCGGTCAGTCATGTCTAATTAGTAATTTAGGAAATTGCACTGGGATCAAATCTGACTCTGTAGCTTTACAACCAAAGCTAGAGAGAACCCACAGGTGTCCCCATATCTTTAGCTGCTAAGGCGCACTTCTGCCCGGCAGTGGTGCAAGGGAACCCATTGTGCAGACAGCCTCACTGGGTGGAGGCATTCCTCTTCCCAGATATTGCTTTACTGTGACTATTGTTTCTCAATACAAAATCCAAAAGTAGGCTAGAAGTGGGTTTTGGTAATCCCGAATTGCAGCCAGGATGGCTAAGTTAGTATCTGGCCTCTGTGAAAAGCCAGCTGTGAGGGACGAGACACAGACATCTCCAGGGAGTTCTGCTCCTCAAGTGTTCGTGGGGGCAGGAAATATTTACTAATACAGCACGGTAGCTCAGCTCCAAGTAGTTCCGTGTCTCCAAGCCAGAGGACGCAGAGCATTCTGGCCTACAGCCCTAGGATGACCTGCCGCCTGCATAAATTGGCCTGAAGTGCACCTCCTACACAGAACCCTCTGGCACACTGCTGTCCCCGCGAGGCCATGCATCTTAGCCAGAACATAGTCAACATTTTCCTAGTGGGGAAGAAAGTGAGTTAGGTCAGGAGGTAAAAGAGAGTGAAGAGCTGCATTTTCCACTGCGGCAAAGGAAGAAGACCACACTTAAAGAAACTGAACAATAATCTTTACTCTTATCTTTCCTCTCAACAAACTCAAAAGAACCTTGGAAAAAAAGAGCACCATTCTCCCACAGCACCACGAAGGGACTCCTCGATAATTTTCCTACCATGCGTCCAAATTCTGGAATCCATCCTCCTCCTATGGGAGGTACATTCATATTTTAAATTACAGTAAGTGGATAGGCACAATTTTTTTGGCTTCTCTTCTTCGTTTATCCTGCTGCCTCATCTGTGGTTGATTCATTAAATATTCCAAACTCTCAGAGAGATTTGATCCACTAATTGCTGGTCATGACTTAACTGTAGCAGTGATCCAAGCAGTCTTTGCTGAGAGAGGGATTTTACAAGTCTAGGAAGATGACATATATACCAAGACACCTTTTGTTTCCCAGGGGCTTTACACAGAAATCTTAAGAGTAAAAGCTTAGTTAGTAGAGGTGTTTATTTAAAACACTTTACATGTAAAGTTAGTATGTTGGCAGAGAGGAGGGGAAAGAAAAGCTAAAAAATATCAATAGTGTACATACTTACATTAGTTTACTGAATCTCTACAACACATTAAGATCACAAATTTGGTAGCTGGTAACAACAGTACTGTCTTCATAGGGTTATCGTGAGGATTAAAATAATGCATATAAAGTGCTCAATAAAGGATTTATCAGGTAAGTACTTACTAAGTATCATTATTGTGATAGCAACAAAGATGATGCACAGTATTTATTCTAGAGAGGCCGCACTTTCTCTACCTACAGATCTTTCATTTACTCTGATTACCACAACAAAATAGGGCCATTCTATTTTAACCTAAAGAAGTTTATAAAAGGCTCTGTTCATAGTTCAAATACTTGAAAAAAGAGAACCAAGAAGGCAATTCTAAGAGACAGAGTCTGCAGAAGAGTGAAGCAGAAATCTGCCTGGAAAGAATTAGTAAATCTTGTGTTTGGCTACAGCAGAAGATTTAAAAATAATTTTCCATATTTAAATTACTATCCATTTATTTTCTCAGGAAGCTAGAAAGAAAAAAAAAAAAAAAGTAAGACCATACTTTACTTGCACCTATTCAATGCTGACTTTATTCAGTTGGCCAGTTGAAATATCTCTAATCCAAAAAGGTTAATTAATTAACAAGGTTGAACATAATTTTTGGATAACAAAATCTACTTTAGATCTTAGAAGTATTTTCCTAGAAAGAATCAATGTCTAACAATCTCCTAAAGCTGGTCACAATACCATCTATGGCTAGGACAAAATATAAGAGGGTAACTCCTCTAGTTTTAATGAAAATATGTATTTGTATAAAAATGATCTAAGAAATCTCTCCCAAAAGCTTAATTTTTTTCCCATTTTTATTTTAACAACTGTGTTTATTTCACAATTCATATTTCAGCTTCACCTCTTTTTATCTGTGTTTGTTTAAATATTGTACAAGGTATAATACGAAAAGAAATCAGCTTTTTGTTTTTTAAGCCATATAGTACCCATGGGGGTGATCCTGCAAAATGTGATGATGATGATAGTAAAATAACACCCTTGACATATCAGATGCTTTTTATTTAATTATATTTACTGAGGTATAATCAACATAGAACATTATATTAGTTTCAGGTGTACAACATAATGATTCCATATTTGTATATACTGTGAAATGATGACCACAATGTCTCATTAACATCTGTCACTATACATAGTTACAAAATTTTTTTCTTATGATAAGAACTTTTGAGATCTATTCCCTTAGAAACTTTCAAATATGTAATACAGTATTAACTATAGTCATCATGCTGTACATTATATCCACATGACTTATTTATTCTATAACAGGAAATTTGTACTTTTGACCAATCTTGCCCACTCCCACCTCCTGCCTCTGGCCACCACCACTCTATGAGCTCATAGTTTTTTTTCAGATGCCACATATAAGTGAGATCATACAGTATTTGTCTTTCTTTGTCCGACTTATTTCACTTAGTATAATGCCCTCAAGGTCCATCCATGTCATCACAAATGGCAAGATTTCCTCCTTTTATATGGCTAAATAATATTCAATTGTATATATGTATGTGTGTGTGTGTGTATGTGATATATATATCTCACATCTTTATCCATTCATCCATTCATTCATCCGTCAATGGACGCCTAGGTTGTTTCCATATCTCGGCTATTTAAATCACGCTGCAATGAACATGAGGGTGCATATATCTTTTCAAGTTAGTGTTTTCATTTCCTTCAGATAAATACCTAGAAGTGGAATTGTTGGATCATATGCTGTTTTCCATAGTGGCTGTACCAACTGACATTCCCACCAACAGTGCACAAGGGTTCTCTTTTCTCCACAACCTCACTAATACTTGTTACTTCTTGTCTTTTTGATAATAGTCATTATATCAGGTGTGAGCTGATATCTCACCGTGGTTTTGATTTGCATCTCTCTGATGACTAGTGATTTTGAGCACCTTTTCATGGACCTGTTTGCCATCTGTACGTCTTCTTTAGAAAAACATCTATTCAGATTCCCTGCCCATTTTTTAATTGGATTGTTTTTTTTCGCTACTGAGTTATATGAGTTCTTTATATATTTTGGATATTAACACCTTATCAGATATTTGATTTACAAATATTTTCTCCCATTTGGTAGGTTGCCTTTTGATTTTATTGATGGTTTCCTTTGCTGTGAAGAAGCTTTTTAGTTTGATGTAGACCCACTTGTTTATTTTTGCTTTTGGTGCCTTTGATTTTGGTGTCAAATCCATAAAATCATCAAAACAGATGACAAGGAGCTTACTGCCTATGTTTTCTTCTAGGAGTTTTAAGGTTTCAGGTCTTACATTTAATTCCTTAATTTATTTTGAGTTAATTTTTGTGTATAGTGTAAGACACTGGTCCAGTTTCATTCTTCTGAATGTAGCTGTCCAGTTTTCCTGACCCAATTTATTGAAGAGACTGTCCTTTCCCCATTGTATATTGTTGGTTCCTTTGTCATAAATTAAGTGACCATATATACATGGGTTTATTTCTGGGCACTTGATCTGTTTCATTGATCAATGTGTCTGTTTTTCTGCCAATACCATACTGTTTTGATTACTATAGCTTTGTAATGTAGTTTGAAGTCAGAGTGTGATGTCTCCAGCTTTGTTCTTCTTTCTCACAATTACTTTGGCCATTCAGAGTCTTTTGTGGTTCCACACAAATTTTAGGATTGTATGTTCTATTTCTGTGAAAAATGCCAGTGGAATTTTGATAGGGACTACATTGAATCTGTAGATTGCTTTGGGTAGTATGGACATTTTAATAATATTTTTCTAATCCATGAGCACAGAATATCTTCCCATTTATTTGTACCATCTTAAATTTCTTTCATCAATGTCTTATAGTTTCCAATGTACAGGTCTTTCATCTCCTTGGTTAAATTTATTCCTAGATATTTTATTCTTTTTGATGCAATCGTAAATGGGATTGTTTTCTTAATTTCTCTTTCTGATAGTTCGTTATTAGTGCATAGAAATGCAACAGATTTTTTAATACTGATTTTGGATCCTGCAACTTTACTGACTTTGTTGATTAGATCTAACAAGTTTTTGGAAGAGTCTAGAATTTTCCATACATAATATCATGTCATCTGCAAAGAGTGACAGTTTTATTTCTTCTTTTCAAATTGGATGACTTCTATTTCTTTTTCTTGCCTAATTGCTCTGACTAGGACTTCCAGTACTAGTTGAATAAAAGTGGCAAGAGGGGGCATCCTTGTCTTGTTCCTGATCTTAGAGGAAAAGCTTTCAGCATTTCACCATTGAGTATGATGTTAGCTGTGGGTTTGTCAAATATGGCCTGTATTATGTTGAGGTATGTTCCCTCTATACACACGTTGTTGAGAATTTTATCATAAATTGATGTTGAATTTTGTCAAATGCTTTTTCTGCATTTATTGAGATGATCACATGATTTTTATCCTTCACTTTCTTAATATGGTATATCACATTAATTGATTTGTGGATGTGGAACCATCCTTGCATCCCTGGAATACATCCCACTTGATCATGGAGTATGATCCTTTAAATGTAATGTTGGATTTGATTTGCTAATATTTTGTTGAGAATTTTTGCATCTGTGTTCATTAGGGATATTGGCCTGTAATTTTCCTGTTGTGGCACTCTTCTCTGGTTTGGGTATCAGGATAATGCTGGCCTTATAAAATGAGTTTGGAAGTGTTCCCTCCTCTTTGATTTTTTGGAAGAATTTGAGAAGAATTGGTGTTAAATCTTCATTAAATGTTTGGTAGAATTCATCAGTGAAGCCATCTAGTCCTGCTTTTTGTTTGTTGGGAGGTTTTTGGTTACTGCTTCAATCTCCTTACTAGTAACTGATCTGTTCAAATTTTCTATGTCTTCATGATTCAGTCTTGGTAGGTTGTATGTTTCTAGGAATTTATCCATTTCTTCTAAGTTGTCAAATTTGTTGGTGTATAATTGTTCATAGTAGTTTCTTATGATCCTTTGTATTTCTGTGATATCAGCTATAGTGTGTCTTCTTTCATTTCTGATTTTGAGTCCTCTCTCTTTTTGTTTGGTGAGTCTAGCTAAAGGTTTGTCAATTTTATTTATCTTTTCGAAGAACCTGCTCTTAGTTTCATTGATCTTTTCAATCTCTATTTCATTTATTTCTGCTTAATCTTTCTTATTTCTTTCCTTCTATTAACTTTGGACTTCATTTGTTCTTTTTCTAGTTTCTTGAGGTATAAAGTTGTGTTGTTTATTTGAGATTTTTCTTCTTTCTTGAGGTAGTCATTTATCACTATGAACTTCCTTTGTTGAACTGCTTTTGCTGTATCTCATGTTTTAGTAGGTTGTATTTCCATTTTCATTTGTCTCAAGGTATTTTTTGATTTCTTCTTTTCACCATTGGTTGTTCAGTAGCATGTTGTTTAATCTTCACATATTTGTGAATTTTCCAATTTTCTTCTTGTAATTGATTTCTAGTTTCATACCATTGTGGTTGGAAAAGATGCTTGATATGATTTCAATTTTCTTAAATTTATTAAGACTTGTTTTGTGGCCTAAATTATGATCTATCCTGGAGAATGTTCCATGTACAGTTGAGAAGAATGTGCATTCCGTTGCTTTAGGATAGAATGTTCTGTGTATATCTGTTAAATCCATCTGGTCTAATGTGTTGTTTAAGGCCCATATTTCCTTATTGATTTTCTATCTGGATGATCTAGCCACTGATGAAAGTGGGGTATTAAAGTCCCCTACTATTATTGTACTGTTGTCTGTTTCTCCCTTTAGGTCTGTTAATATTTGCTTTATATATTTAGGTGCTCCTATGTTGTGTGCATAAATATTTACAAATGTTACACTCTCTTGTTGGATTGACTCCTTTATCATTACGTATTGACCTTCTTTGTCTCTTCTTACAGTCTTTGTTTTAACGTCTATTTTGTATAAGTATAGTTACTCCAGCTTTCTTTTCTTTTCCGTTTGCATGGAATATCTTTTTCCATCCCTTCACTTTCAGTCTGTGTGTGTCCTTACATCTGAAGTAGGTCTGTTGTAGGCAGCATATAGATGGGTCTTATTTTTTTAGCCATTCAAGTACTCTATCTCTTAATTGGAGAATTGAGTGCATTTACATTTAAAGTAATTAGTGATAGGTATGTACTTATTGCTGTTTTGTTAACTGTTTTCTGGCTGTTTTGTTGTTCCTCTGTTCTTTTCTTTTCCTCTTGCTCTCTTCTTTTCTGACTTGATGATTTTCTGTAGTGGTATGCTTAGATTCCTCTCTCTTTACCTTTTGTGTATCAACTATAGGTTTTGCTTTGTGGTTACCCTGAGGCTTACATAACAACTTATATTTATAACAGTCTATTTTAACTTGATAGCAACTTAAGTCTGAATGCATTCCAAAACTCTACCATTTTACTCTCCCCCCTTTTTGTTTTTGATGTCATGTTACATCTTTTTATCTTGTGTATCCCTTAACTACTTATTGTAGTTATAGTTACTTTCCTACTTTTGTCTTTTAACCTTCATAATAGCTTTGTAAGTAATTAATCCACCACATTTACAACATTAGATTATTCTGAATTTTACTGTATATTTACCTTTACCAGTAAGATTTATACTTTTATTTGTTTTCCTGTTACTAATTAGTACCCTTTCTTTTCAGCTTAAAGAAGTCCTTTAACATTTCTTGAAAGGCTGGCTTAGTGGTAATAAAATCCTTTAGCTTTTGCTTGTCTGGAAAACTCTTTATCTCTCCTGCAATTCTGAATGACAACGTTGCCAAATAGAGTATTCTTGGTTGGAAGTTTTTTTTCTTTCAGCACTTTGAATATATCATGCCACTCCCTTCTAGCCTGCAAAGTTTCTGCTGAAAAATCTGCTGACAGTCTTACAGGAGTTCCCTTGTACATAACAAGCTGTTTTTCTCTTGCTGCTTTTAAGATTCTCTCCTTGTCTTTATAATTAAAATGTCAAAAGTTCATACATCTTGGTGTGAGTATCTTTGGGTTCATATTCTTTGGAACTCTCTGGGCTTCCTGGATCTAGATACCTGTTTCCTTCCCCAGGTTAGGGAAGTTTTCAGCTATTATTTCTTCAAATAAGTTCTCTGCCCCTCTCTCTCTCCCTTCTCCTTTTGCAACCCTTATAATGTGAATGTTGGTCCACTTGATGTTGTCCTATAAGTCCCTTAAGCTATTTTCACCCTTTTTTTCTTTTGGCTGCTCTGATTGCATGAGTTCCACTGCTTTGTCTTCAAATTCACTGATCCTTTCTTCTGCTTCACATAGTCTGATGTTAAATCCTTCTACAGTCATGCACTGCTTAACAACAGAAATATGTTCTGAGAATTGCATTGTTAGGCAATTTCATCATTGTGCAAACGTCATAGAGTGTACTTACACAAACCTAGATGGTATAGCCTACTACACACCTAGGCTATATGATACTAGCCTTATGGGACCACCATCACATTTGCGGTCCATTGTTGACTGAAATGTCATCATGTGGCACATGACTGTAGTGTATTTTAAATTTCAGTTTTGTATTCTTCAGTTCTGTGACTTCAACTTGGTGCTCTTATATTTCTGTCTCTTTGTTGACATTCTCACTGTGTTCATTCATTCTTCTCCCAAGTTCAGTGAGCATCTTTGTGACCATTAATTTGAACTCTTTATCAGGGAAATCACTTATCTCTGTTTAATTAATGATTTTTTTCTTGGGTTTTACCTTCTTCTTTCTTTTGGAACATATTTCTGTTTCTTCATTTTCCTTGACTCTCTGTGTTGGTTTCTACATATTAGATCAAATAGCCATCTCTCCAGTCTTGAAGGAGTGGCCTTGTGTAGGAAATGAACCTTATTGTTCAACCTTGCCCTAGTTCTTAGGTGTCTCTCAAACTGCCAATTGTCCAAGCAGCATATTTTATTTTTAGAGGCTCCCAGTAGTTGAGGGTGTGCCATGCCCTGTCAGTGTCCCAACGGGGAGAATCTCAGTCAGCACCTAGATTCAGGCTGATTAAAAGCTGCTGCCTGAAGGTCGGGCTTCCAAAGTATGCAAACATATACAGTCCTGTGGGACCACAAGCATAAGTTCCACTGGCCACCAGGGCCAGGCAATCTAGTGGTGTCCCCCAGATGGCAGTTGCAAAAATCAAGGCACCAAATGAGTGTACAAATTCCTTTCCAGGAGACACCAGTGACCTGAAGCAAGGCAGAAGGAGAGCTCAAAGATGGTTTCCACTGGCCTGTGTCCCCAGAGTGCATATCAGTAGGCCCACAGATGTGTGCCAAAGCCTGCCCAAGGCTGAAGCTCAGGTCAAGCAAATAGGCCTCCTTCATAGAAACACTGGAGTGTGTTTCAGTCTGCTATCTGTGTAGTGCCCTGGGGATGGTAGCTGGCCAAGAACTGTCTCTCCAGTATTACAGTCCAGTGAGACCCAGGAATGCAAGCCCTGCTGGCCACCAGAGCTAGGTGATCAAGTGGTGTCCTTGGGTGGCAGCCACAAATACCGAGACACCATACATGTGTACAAACTTGTCTCTGGGAGATACTGGTGCTCCGGAGGGTCGCAGAGGGAGAGCACAAAGATAGTGCCTGCCCATTAAGGTCTCTGGAGAGGATTACAGTGGGCAAGCTGGAGGGAGGCAGAGGGAGAGCATAAAGATGGTGGCTGCCAGCCTTCATCCCCAGAGAGTACCCCTGCAGGCTCCTAGATGTGTGTTAAATGAGATGCTTGCCCTCAGGCAGATGCTTTAAGATAAGCAAATAAGCCACTTTCACACAAAGTCTGGGTACCTCCTAATCAGCTGCTTTTGCACTGGGCCCTGGGGCAGGTGAGTCCAAGGGCGTGAGCACTTTAGGAGACCTTTCTCAGTTTGCTATAACCTTGTGGGTCTGGTGGACACAAAACCCTGTTGGTTTTCAAAGCTAGATGTTCTAGGCTCGTCTCTCAGATTCAGGTCCTAAAAGTTGCGGCGCCAGATGTGGGGTTCAAATCCTTTGCTCCTCAGGGAGAAGCTCCAGGTTTTGAGTTCCCTTCCGATTGTGAGTCACCATGCCAGGGGTGAAGTTTACAGAGAGACTGTGTCTCAGCCTCTCCTACACACTTTGATGTGGATTTCTTCTCATTTGCGCGATGTGTAGGATTCGCTCAGCTAGTTTTTAAGTTTTTTTCAGAAGAAATTGTTTCACACGTAGCTGTAGATTCAGTGTGTCAACAGGAGGAGGTGAGTTCAGGATCTTTCAATGTCGCCATCTTGAACCAAAACTCCCCATATTGGATGCTTTTAGTCACTGATAGCCTATGATAGAACCCCACAGGGTTGGTCAGGTTACCTGTGACACAAGGTCTTCATGACAGTGTGAGAGGAAATGAACACACTAAGAAGGAGTTGACAGTATTCACAGGGCTGGGATCAGGCACAACAACTCTCCAGGCACTTGAGTGTTCCTTAGCAAGAGTCCAAAGGGCACCTCTGCACCCCACAGGGTTGAGAGGCCCCAGCAGTGACTGTTCCTGCAGGCCCCTGTGGAGGCAGGAACAGCATCCCCAGCAGGACGTTAAGGCCTCACGCAGGAAGGGGAAGCCCTGCCTTGAGAAAGCCCAGGATGCGCTCCCCAGTCGCAACAGAAGAGCCAGGCCCAACCAAAGAGGCACAGCGGTCTGACAGACACTCCAGGTAAGATGAAGAGGTACAAGCCGAGTGAAATGTTACAGCAAAATGAGACACCAAAGCACATTTCAAAGCAGAGCACAGGAGGTAAATCATGTTATTTATGGAATTAATTTGTGAATCGATGGTGGCATTGTTACTCTTTCCACATCCCTCCCTCTCCACCCATGTTATCTATTAATACCTTTTGATTTTTTTTAAGCCTTAGATGAACGGGACAGCATGACGTTGAAATTATAAGGTATAAATACCTCCACCTTAATTTAGTGTACAAACAATTCCAGAGCCAAGAAAATCCATGAACATGTTGTTTGCAAGTACTCTAAAACTGACAAAAGCAGATAAAGCTGGTTTTCTCATACGGTAAAAATTTTGTAGCCTCACTATATTACTTTAAATTGTGGAAAAGAAGAAAAAAATAAAACCCCTCTTACATAGCTGCCTCCCAATCCTCTGCCCTTCATCGGGGCCACCCCCCAACTAAGGTTTTCCTGAGTCACAGCTCATTACCTCTATGGCAATTCAGGCAGGCAAAAGCCGGAACTACCGAAAGAAATGCTTTAAATGTCTCTGTGGTTGTTGCTTGTTGCTGTTTGTATGTTTGGTTTCGGTGAGGCTTCTAGCAAGAGGGAAATAACATTCTTGGGGGCACAAAAACAAAAATATTATAATTTATGATCACCCTGCCATCTTCATGAGTAGCACAGAATCCAAGTATTATCCTATTTATTCAGATCTGGAAAACTAAAAGCTAATTGGCTAAGTGACCTTGAACAAATCATTTCACTCAGTGTCCAGATGCATATAATGAAGGGGAAAAATTATCTCCAAATTATTTTCAAGCACTGAGTTTCTATGATGATATAATCTGCTATTATCTATAAATAGTAGATTTTTAAGTCTAGCTCATGGTCTTTTCTTGGTCTTCAACAGAGCCATTACTTGGTTTAACACATAGTCAAAGCACAATGGAAAGTTAGTTAATGCTCAATACAAGTGGCTAAGCCTCAGGAGCAGATGGTCAGATGGCATGTGTTAGGTGAAGAGAAAGCAAAGGTGGTTTCAGGCAGTGGAGGGGCTATGCAAAGGCACAGAGGCAAGAATATGATAGTTTTAGAGATGCAAGCAGCTCATTATTGTTGGGACAGGGAAACCAGGTGGAAAGCCTTTAATTTTCCATTTCAGAAATGAGGAGGTGGGGACAGAATCAGTGATAATAATATGGTGTCAGTGGGATCAGGTAGGATGACACTGAGGAACATTAAGGAGGTAGGATTAGCAGGAGTTGCTAAGACACTGGATGAGGCAGTGATGGGAAGAGAAGAGTCAAGTGTGACTCCCTGGTTTCTTTCTGGAGCCATTTACCAAAGAAGAAATATACGGAGAGAAATAGTTTGCTTTAAGATATTTTGAATGTAAGACATGGTAAGTCTGAGGGTATTCAAATGAAGATGTCCAAGTGATGGCTGAAGACACTGGTCTGGAGCTTGAGAGATAATTAGATCTGGGCTAGGGAGTTAGAGGTAGCTGAAACTCTTATAGTGACTAAAATTATTAAGTTGCCCAAGGAGAATGTACCAAGCAAAAAGAGAAGAGATGCAAGGGGACAACAGCATTTAAGGAAAGGACTGAGGAAGAGGGGTAGGCAGAGGAAACTGAGAACTTAACAAGGGAGTAGAAACTCCAGGAAACAGAGGTGCCATGGAAGCAAGAGAGAAAAATATTTCAAGGAGATTGTGTCCAATACTCTATCTAGCCAGAGAAATTTTAGTGATGTGATAGGGATGGAAATGAATAGCAGTGTGATGAAGAGTGACTGAACAATGAGGAAGGAGAGATGGCAAATGCAGATATCCTGTCAAGAAATCTACGAAAGGAAAGAGAAACCTGACAAAAAACTACAAAGGGATGCAGAATTGAGGAAGAGATATGCACAGACACACACACTCAGAGTATATACACTGTTAGAAAGGAAAGACTTGCATATGCTTACTGTTCTCTGAAAGAGAGTTAAAACAGAATATGGAAAGAGCTACTCAATGGAGTGAGTGGGTGACAGGATCTGCAGTAACAACAGGAAGGGAGACATCTCTTCCTTTGAAATGAGAGGTAAAAACAGGTTCAGATTTAGGTAAGTTTGTAGGAGGGACCCAAGGGGGAGAGACCCTGAGGAAATGTTGAGTGGCCTCTTCTCCCCAGGGAGAATGAGGGAAAGTTTCAGAGAGCTTCGTTTCAAGAGAGTAGCAACAAGATGAAATAGCCACTGTGGAAAATGGGAGAGGGCGGATCTGCTTGTCTGTGCAGTTCACTGCTGCATCACAGTACTCAAGAGCGCCAAGGTAGATAATGATTTGTTGAATGAAGCAGGGATACACAGAAGACTTGCTGAGGGATTCTGAAACCACACATGGGTAGTGATAGCGATTTTTACGGACATTGAGGTTTCTTGAGTAGTGCTCAGCTCCTTGGTATAGACAGAAGTTGAAAGGGCATACAGTCTAGAGTTTTGGTTCTGAAAGGCAGGTATGCCAGAATTAAAGGAGATTCATCAAGAGATCCAAATCTGGATAAGGAAGAAAATGTAAGGGAGGCCAGATATAGAGACATATATTTACACCTATATTGATACATAGATAGATATTATGATCAATTGGAGTTCAAAAGCCAGTATGTTCATGCTTGTGACTAAAAGAATATTTTTTAAAAAGTAATAGAAAAATAATCAAAGGCACTAGATTAAAAAATAAGATGGGACTGCTCCACAGGATCTAGTACACAGGGCTGGGCGCAGGGTAGACCCTTAATAAATCCCTGCTGACTTGATGAAATTCATTTGTATGGCCTCAGGCAAAGATTACATTTGGTTTTACTTTAATTTCTCCTGTCAGTCCACAACACACATTTTCTAGGAGATATCTACTATAGATGTTGCAAATTTTTTTCTAAAATAATTACTCTTCTATCATTCCAAGACCCAATTTCTGCATCTCTCACTGAGTATAATTATTATTAGGAAAAAAATAAACTTCAACTTCTAGTGTCAACTTTAAATTATGTTATATTATAGGGATATTATTCCCCAAGAGGTCCAGTTCCTCTAGTTTGATTTCCCAAGAGAAGTCAGAGTAGAAATTTAGGCAGATTTAATATGTGTTTGGAAACCTAGTATATTAATCCATTTTGCTCTTTTCTTTCAATTATCATTCCATTTCCCCCAAACTCCTGGACTTCTCAATCTTCTAGGAGACAACTATTTATTTGTATGAATATTTTTCCCCTTCAAAATAGAGAATAGGATTAATCTCCCTGAGGAAACTGTTTCATAATTATTCAGTTTTATTCTTCTAATTGCCTCCTACATTTACTTGAGAGGATGTCTACCACCTTCTATTTTCCCTTCCGTCAAGTGTACAAGAAGTAGGGAAGCCAGTACAAATTATGGGGGCCCTGTCCTGGGAAGAGGGCCTTAGGCCACACTACGCTGCATATCAATTAAAATCCCTTCTGAAGATTTGCCTGAAAGCCGTGAAACAAATTTTTCACCAGACTGTTGATGCTGATTGTTTCCTCCCATACTTATTTATGGAGAGTTAAATTAAGATTATCCAAATCGTGGCATGCAAAACCATGAAGTTAATTTTCTCCAAGCCCCTGTGCCCCGGTATTGCTGACTATGCCTTGGTAAAAGTAGGTCATTAAAATGTAACCCTGAAAACAACTGCTACTTAGGAATTTACTGTTTAATATAGTTTTTTAAGGTAGAAATCTGGATATGTCCTTTATTTGTATTTCAATTTAATGTGAGGGAAAAAAAGCTATTAAAAAAAATCTGTTCTCTGCATTATGAAAACTGCACACAGAAATGTAAGTTTAAAAAACAAGTATGTTACAAAAGAAATTATTTTTACTACAAAGAATGCTTGGGGTACAAAGAGGGCTGGAGCAGGTATTCTTGTTATTTTGTGTGCCATGAACATAATATTTTTAAATGTTTAAAAAGATTTCAAAGTAAACCAATTAGGTTGAAATAGTTATAATATTAAAAGTTGAGGTAGAAGAAATGTGTGCTTTTTTAACACATTAATAACAAGATCTAGTGGTGATCTGATAACTACTATAATTTTAGAGTAATGATTAGCAAATATTTCGTGATTTCTGCAACAACTGTAATATGATATGAAAATACCGGTGACGGTCACAGATCCTACTAGAGCCACTGAAGTTTACTGCCTATATTTCTAATTGAAGGAAATGCTAAATTTCATTTAAAGTTTAGAAGTTAGTGAAACTAAGCCAATCCAAAATTTTAAAGTAGTAATAAAACTGGGAAAAAAACGGGACATTTATGAAGGAACCAAATAAACAATAAAAACTATAGAATATAGTACCATCAAAACAGTTTTGATAAAGACAAAGGAACATGAATATAATCCAGTTAGTCTTAAAATTTTGAATTTTCTCTTTCCTCCAGATTATCAATGGGCAGACCACATGGCATTAGGATTTGAATTAACGTATGAATTAAACATCAATATTTTGTTCAGTTTATCAAATGATTTAAATATTTTTATTCTACTCTCTTACAAATTGAAATTAATTTTTTAAAAGGTAAAACACTTTAGCTAAAATGGTAAAATTTAGGCTAAAGTGAAATACAAAATTTAAAGAAAATGTTTTTATTTATTGTGAGCATGTAAGGAAGTTTTACTGTAAGTGGTCACTCAAATATTTGAAGACAAAAATTATATTTAATGAACAATAGTGATGCTATTTTCCTTGTGTATACAATTCATAAACTACAGGAGACTGATGAGTCATCAGCCAGTTTTTGTCAGGAGATTCAAAACATCCTGCATCTCTTCCCAAAAAACTTCCTCCTTTGAGAACTGTAGTATTATGTAGTGTCTAGTGCTATTATTGTAACTATGAAATAATTGTTTGAAATCCTTCTAAAATGAGTGGAAACTTTTAGCATATTTAACATCATTTCAAATGATAAAATATTTTCTTAAATGGAAGGTTTCCCAAACTACCAATCTACTACGTAAATCTACTATGTCAAATCATTTGAAAGACCTCCAGTTAAAAAAATAGAAAGTGTTTCATATATGTAAGGCACTGTACTAAAGCAGGCACTATAAAAGATAATCTCAAAGCATGGATGCTTTCTTCTAATGATGTAAAATCTGAGAGGGATGATAAGATACAGATATAGATACCAATAACTACAACATAGGGCACTTTGTAATGGATCTCCTCCCCTCTTGCCTACTCATGGACATCCTTCTCCTGCATCATCAATATCTCCCTTCCACTAGCTCATTACCAATAACACTCAACCAACATATCCCATTTCTAAAAACATTCTCCTTTGACTCACAGCTCTTTTAATAGTCTCCTTTAGGAAGACTCCTTGAACAGAGTAGCAGAGACTTGCAATCTTCAATTTTTCTCTTTTCATTCTCTCTAGAACCCACTGCACTAAGACTTTTTTCCCCATCAGAACACCAAATGCATGAAAGTCACCAATGACCTTCACAGGACAATGTCAATGATCTCCTCTATTTCATCTTATCGGCCTACTCAGTTGCATTTGATACATGATCACTCTCTCCATCTTGAAATACCTTCTTCATTTGGTTTGCAAGCTGTCCCTCTTTCTTGCTTCCTTCTCCATCTCTGGTTATTCAGCCTCATTTATTACCACTTGGATAAATAATGGGCATCTCAAATCCAACACGTCCAAAACCAAACTGCTGATCTTCCTCCAAGAACCAAACCCTGTTCTTCTCACAGTCTTCCTATTTCCATTAATGGCAACTCCATACTTTCAATTGCTCAGGCCAAAAAACTTGGAGTCATTCTTAACCTGTGTCTTTCTCTCAGGCTGAAATCTCATCCTTCAGTAAATCTCACTCTGCCTTCAAAAATACATCCATACACAACATCTCAGCACCTTGACCACTGCCACCCTGATCCAACCCAGTCATCTCCCATCTGAATTACTGCAAGAGTCGCACAGTAGGCCTCCCTTCTTCGGCCCTTGTGTACCTGTAATCTATTCTCAGCAAAAAAGGTAGGTGATGCTTAAAAGTGATAAGTCAGATCATGTCAATTATCTGCTCAAAACCTTCCCAGATCACTCAGATCAAAATCAAAACCCTTACACAATGGCTCTTTAGACTCTCCATTATTTGCTCCCCAGTTCATTGTTCAGTTCTTAGAGACATTTGATTTTAGAATAAGACATTTGAAGGAATCCAATATCCTTGGTTACTTCCAGGAACAACACAAGAACTAACAGGATTTTGTTAGCATCTTTCTTAAAAACATGAAAAATTATAACTTTTGTTGGATTCTCAAAGAAGCCCATTGTGGGGACCAGAATTGGCCACCTCAAGCAGTGAAGGAGGCTTTGATCTTCCCCACCCCCACTAACTGTCTGACAGGGTTTGGGATGGAAGGCCTGTCCCCAGCACAGGATAACTCTGGGTATAATAGACTGGGAGGGTCTTTGTTGGACCCATTCTTATCAAAGTTTTGTTTACCAGACATTTACATTTGTAAGGAAAATCTCCATTTGTAAAGGTATCTCCTTCTCTGTACTGGGAAGAGGGGATGATGACCTCATCTGGAGAAACTCATCAACGTGGAAGGTGAGGCCTTAAATCTGCATAATAACCTTACTGTGCTTTTCTGGTAATCTCCCGTAACTGACCCAATCCCCAATATCCTCCTTTGTCTATTTAAGAGGAGAACCTCCATCATTTTGTCGACAGATACTCAGTTTCCATGGTCTCTCCCATGTATACGTGTTGTTTGATTTTTCTCCTGCTATTCGGCCTCATGCCAGTTTAATTTGTAGCCCAGCCATAAAGGGCCCAGAGTGGGTAGAGAATGCTCTTTCTCCCCTTCACCATGAACCAAAATGATCAGAATCACTGTGTAAAAGACCAGCACAATAAACAAAATTCCAATTTATTACAGGTTGAGTCTTAACCTTTTTAAGCCTTTGCTTTTGATAGTAATTCAGTGAAGAGTAGGCCACATTAAATTTACTTTAAATACATTTTAAAATTAACCTGCTGTCTTCTATTTTTCTGGATGATGCAGTCGTTTCCTTACTCAACTTTCCTATACATTTATTTTAACCCTTTAACTGCTTGTTTACTTGTTTTGTTTTATTTCCTTACTTATCCTACACTATGTGTAAAAGCTATGATTAAATTCAACTAGGGGCCTTATCAATCTAAAGTATAAGAAGCTATCAACTTTCATCAACTTGCAGTCCAAAGCACAAAAGTCAGAAATTTGGAACTCAGAATCATAAATATCCATCCTCTCAATGACTTCCATTCAAATGCAATTAATGCTCCTAGAATGAGGTAAGAGTGGGGACTTGAGATAGGCTTTTTAATCACTTTAAAGGTTACATTTCCTCATACCAAGTCATTCCATAGAAGTTACTCAGAAGATTTCTAAGATTAATCAGTCACAGAACCCATAGGCAGTGGAGTCATCTAGGTTAACAATTCAGTAAATGTTTCTCTGATTGCTCAATTCTCTTGCTTTGATAATGGATGTGCATTCACATAATTCAGTGTTTGAACTCCCTATCTTAATTCTAAAGAAACTATATGCTGGCTTGTCAAGAAGGTACCATTATTACCTTCTTATGTGCTTAATCTTTCCCTCTCTCCTGGATCCTTTCCATTCAAATGTAAACACACTCAAATCTTTCCCATCTTAAAACAACACAAAACAACTTCCCTGGACCCACACTTCTACCCAGACTCTGGCCTTCCTAGAATTATTGTCATCAATGCTTTTCCTCACATTCCACAACCCACATCACTCTGGCTTCTCCATGAAAATGGCTCTTAATTAGGTCATCAAATGACATCCACATTATTAAATCCAACAGAATCATTTCAGTACTCACCCTACTGAAGCTGTCAGCAACATCTGGTGCAATACCTGGTGCAGTCCTTGTCCTCCTCTTAAAACATTCTTTCCCTTGCCTCCATGACACCACCCTCTCCAGTTTGTTTCTCCTCTCACCTTTCTTACTGTTTCCTCTTAGCCAAATAATCTTCCTCTTCTCTTTGCCCCCTGACCTCTCCTGTAGGCTATCTTCTCAGTGCCATGGCCTTACTCTGCCTTACTCTATCTGACATCACCTCTGGAGAAAAGTCTGAACTTTCTATGGTATTGTCTCCCAAGTGCGTAAGCTGGACTCACATTCCCATCCCACCAAAATGGCTGGCTTCCAGTGATCCCTGAGTCACTCAGTTCCCAGCCATTTGACCTTTTCTCTTAAATCTCTACTTAAGAAAACTCATCCAGATTCATGGTTTCAAATATCCCCTCTATAACAACAAATATAAATTAGTATGCTTGGTTCTAACGTTTTTTTTCTCAAGCTCCTGTTGTGTATTTCCAAATGCTCTTGGATTGTGTATCATCATTTGAAACTGATCAGGTCTAAAACTCAACTCATGATCAGCCTCAAACTACACTCAGCTATTCCTCATGATTTCCTAGTTTCTACTCATTTTCTCAACTGATTGAACTAGAAGATTAATGACAGTCTTGCTTAGGATCCCTGTCTCACTGCTGTTTCAGTTCTATTCAGCTTTAGCCCTGGGCCAAGACCCCACACTCAATCCTGAAACCCTAAAGAAAAGCTTCAGGTTCTCCACTGCCTGCACTTAGAACAACTCTGGGGGCTGAAAACAAATTTTCATCCTGGAGAAGCCTGGCCACTGTACCTACCTATTGCTGTCTGACCTAATCAAAGCACCACTTAAACTTTTTATCACTGTATTAAAAAAATTAAAACCTTGGTGCATTAATAGGGTCATGAGATTTATTCAATTCTTTCCATTAAGCCTATTATTCTGAAGCTAGATTTCTAAACAGTCTCTTCACTCCACCATCCCACACCCCAAAGCTTCCTGGCCAATCTATCTGTATCTCCATTGTTTTATTTTCTCCCAGCCATCTCCTGAGTGAGAATTTAAATTCTTAGAGCAGTGGCCTAAGATGCTTGTCTACAAAACCAAAAAAACCAAAGGTGGAGTCCATACATAGCTGATAGCGTCTATCTCTTTTTTTAACCTGGCCTGCAAAGCTGTCAGCTCTTATAGAAGAAGTGCTCTGAGATTTGAAGCATATTTTGAGGTGTCTCCATGTTTCAAATGTTAAATTATATATATATTTCAGAACCTTGTAAAATCTTTTCTTTGCTCCTCATCAAATGGATGGGTGTGAGAATAATTTACTATGGATCATAAATTATATAGTTAACCTATTTTCCTAAACTCTGAAGGAAGTATATTTAAATATTTACTTTTGGCCCTAAAGTAATGCTTACTGCTTACAAATACTTTAGATAGATAATCATTTTAATTTTTTAAGAACAGCTAATTAAATATTCCAAGTAAATAATGAAAAGCAATGATTTATATGTGCAGAATGATTTATACTTTGACATAGTCAGTTTTGATCACGCCTGCTCTCCTCTGCACACACATACACACATCCTTCTCTTTGTATTACTGTTGTTCCATTTAGTTTTTTGGCTGAGCAGTAAAATTTATTAAAATCCTGTTTTCCAATAGACTGGCAAACATGGCACTGGAAAGCAGAATTCTAAACCTTTCTCCCACACAATTATTCTGACATGGAATGGAAGGCACTGTGCCTGAGAAAACAGAACAAAACACAACAAAACATCATCCAAGCAAATTAAGTATTTTGATGAATGCAGTGACGTATCTTGCCAAAGTCACAGAAAATTTGCTTCCGGAAGCTCAGATTATAACACTACGGTCATATCATAAAGTCCTATTATTATCTTTCGATTAAAATACTAATACTATATAATTACAGGCAAAACTGAGGAGTTTTTATGGGGAAAAAATGAATCGGATTTTACAGTATTACTAAAACTAAGACTAAACCATTCAATTTCAATTTTACCTTTCTAATTTTTCTTTCTGGTTTTAGGATTTGGGAATGTGTAGTTGACTGAAAACCATACAGAATAATGAGAAAACTTGAAGGGGTTGGAAGGCAGAAATTCTGAGTTTCAATTCAGCCTCAGCTGAGTTTCTTTTTGCCTTTCTTTTAGCTCAAATATTTGCATTCCCTTTTATCTCTCCACATTCTCTCCCTTGAGGATTTCAGCCATTCCTGAGTTTTCAACCACAATGTCTAGGAATGTTAAAGAATAAGGGTCTATGTTCTCCAGTTTATATTTCTTACTTGCCTCAACATTTACTGAACACTTAATATAAGCCAGGCACTGGGCTGTGTGCTGGAAATTAAAAGATGAATAAGACAGAGTCTTTGCCTTCAGTGAGATTACATTTTGGTGCAGGAAGACAGACAGTAAAATATGAACTTCAGTATTATTTTGTATGTGGACTCTACTGTGGGGACACAAAAGAGGGGCAATTAGCGCAAAACGGGCATCAGGAGAGGATGCCTGAGTAAAGTTCTAAAAAAAATGAGCAGAGGTCAAGAAGGCAAAGAAAGTTGTAAGAACATTCTAGGCTGAGGGGAGAGAAGAAGCAAAGGCATTCAGCTGTGTCACTTAATCTTGTGTACAGGGACCTCTAAGCATTGCAGTGATGCACAATTGCAAGTGCAAAGAGTTAGGTCGGCCTTTGCAGACAATGAGGAGAGCAGGGAAGTAGTGGGGTCAAGGAAAGATTTTTTTTTAAATTGATGTCATAATAGTTTATAACACTGTGAAATTTCAGTTGTGCATTATTATTTGTCAGTCTCTCTCTATATGTGCCCCTTTACCCCTTATGCCCACTCCCCAACCCCCTTCCCCTCTGATAATCACTAATCTGTTCTTGGTCCATGTATTTGTTTATCTTCCACATATGAGTGAAATCATATGGTATTTGTCTTTCTCTGTCTGGCTTATCTCACTTAACGTAATACTCTCCAAGGTTCCAAGAGAAAGATATTTTTACCAGTTTACCAGTGATTCTCAAGGAAGGAGGGGGCGGGACATTTCTGAATCACCTAATGGGCCTTTCAAACTGTGCTGCTCAATTGCACTACATCCCCTTTGAAGGCTGTGTACCCCACCCAGACTGTCTCCCAGAGAGTCATGGCTATACTCCTCCTACTAATGGTATGATGCCCCCTGTCCCTGTGGTATGTTGTGAAAAACTCCTACACTACAAATCAAGAGGAAATATACTGAAAAGGGGAGGAAAAAGAGTCTAAAAAGGAGACAGAGCAAGATCGTAGAGGTAAGAAGCCAAGAGAATAGTTTGAAGAAAGGGAAGCAGAGAAAACCAGTAAAATCAGAGGACTGGGCTTAAGTCCATCCATAGGTCCAAAAGCTTCCTAAAGAGCTTGTTAATATCTCAAGCTTAACAAGTCTAAAACCAATTTCTCATTTTCTCTACGGTAATAGTTCTTTACAAAGTACAAAAAGATTGTAAAGGCAATCAGAGTGCAGGTGCTTAATATATAGCAGTTTTTATTACAGGTAAGAAGCCACCCTGGTTTTACATAATTGCAACTATGGAATTTCTGCATTATGGAGGGAAAAGAAAATATAATGTTTCAAAGAAATACATACTGGATATAAACAACATCCTGCAGAGAAGTCATATATATCTAGATATATAGCTTCAGAAGAATAGGGCATCCCAGACTGCCCGTGAACTGGTCCTCTCTCACCTTTCCAATTTTATCTCCTCTAATTCGGCTTTCTCAGCAACAACAAACTGATTATGATTCTCTGAATAAAAGAGATTAATTCATAAGCCCCCTTCAGTCTTGAATGCCTCCCTCAACCCTCAACTCTGGAACCTCACCTTATCTGTCAGGTCTCCATCCAGGCATTGCCTTCTCCAGAAAGCCGACATTCCTGACCCCTCTCTGTGTGCTCCTTAATAATGATGATATAGCAGCTAACACTTATCAAATGTTTCATCTGGGCCAGGCTGTGCTCTAACTCAACTAAATGCAGTATCAACTCAACTGCTCTTCATAACAATCCTATGAAGTAGGTACTAATAATATCCCCCATTTTATAGATAAGGCACCGAGGCACAAAGAGGTTAAGAAACCCAAGCCAAGGACACATCACCGGTCAGTGGTAAAGCTGATATCTGCACCCAAGTCGACTGGTTCCAGAGTCTGTGCTCTAATCACTAGGGTACACTGCCTCTGTGATTAAAACAGAGACTGATCAGAGGTACTGTGATATACACAGTGCTCCTGACTCTCTTGTTCAGCGTTTATACTCAATGAGCTGCTGGGACTGGATAGACATTTCCCTATGAATACAAATCTACAATTTCAATATGAAGTATAAATTAACCATCAAATATTCCTAAAAAGTATAAAATCTCTTCTAAAAATATCTTTGTTGAAAGTTTTCTCAAAAATATACAGCTGCAACTCGCACACCTAAAATGTGTTAGAAATTACCATTCCTACGATAAGAAAAGTCTAATGAAAACCCTTGGCAATTTGAATATTACATGATACTAAATAATACTATAATTATTTCAAAGGTCAAGAATCTTAAACATTTGGTCTTAAAACTCTCCACCAGGGTGATGCAATCAGAAAATTAAAGTATTTATGAAAATATTTAATTATACAAAACAAGTAGAAATCTACTAATTTAGTGCCTTTAAATAAAATGTACACTATTTTCCACATGGGTATTTTTTTTTCCTCTGATTTATAGAAGGAACTTTTAAAAGAACATTTTTTAAATGAATATGAGCACATATTTTATTTTCCAGTGCTAGTTTCAAGGAAGATTAGGGTAAAGTGGTTTAGAATAAAACGTTTTATCACTTACTAATTTGTGGGAAACTCTATGAAGCTATTGTACTGGGCAATGCTGTAAATTAAAAAAAAAAAAAATTGACTCAGACCCAGTCCAGACTCTTCAGTAATTTACAATCCAGTAGGGAAGGAAAACGAATACAGGGCATAGGTGTGAAAACTGTTTTTAAAATTTTAGTAGGAAGGGCTTCAAGATGGCAAATTTATACTAATAAAAAGATCCCTGTCTGACTTATAGCTATAACACCATCAACATCCTATATGATGTTGGAATGGCCAGTAAATTATTTTTTTCTCAGAGGACTTTGATAAGGCAAAATAGTTAGGAGCATAGACTGTGGAGCCAGAAGATCTGGGTTTGAATCTCAATTCTATCAGGTACCAATTGACTTTGGTGGGTTCACGTAACCTCTCTGTGCCTCAGTTTCCTCATTTATAATTAGATAATTACATACAGTTTATAGAATTACAGAGCTGTTGGGAGGATTATGTGAGTTCACATGAATGAAGCACGTAGAGACAATACCTGGTACATAGAATGAATTCACGTAACATAGCTTAAATCAACATAGCTTGAATCAATATAGCTTAAAAAGAGAACCGGATGGAACACATGTCTATTTGTACTCAGGCCTTACGTAACCCACAGTTAAAAACATATTAAAATATTTCACCAACCCACTGACTCAATTATGTGGCTGAGTCAAGCCTTACATTTGTATAAGCAATGGGCCCACATCATAGCAGTATTTTTCAAACTTAGTCAGCAAAAAAGCCCTTAGTGTTCTTAATGAAAGACTATGAAATAGTTAAATATTTAATCCCATCATCTGAACCAAAAAATGCTCCTCTAGTTGTCATATGATTTATGCATAATACAAAAATTATAACCATAAGCACCATTTATCCAGAAAAGACGAACACTGTCCAACTGGCCATGGTTAATTGTTTTTGAGGTGAAATTTTCAGTGAATATTATTTTACTACTCATTTGCTCATTTTGCTATAAGAAGAATAAGCATAGATGGTGAAGACTTTAGGAAAAAGTGAAATAAAATGAAAAACATAAAACTGAGAAAAGTCTAGCTATTAAATGCCCCCCGTTGTTACTGCTTTTTGAAATAATTTCTATCCATTTTTATTAATGTCACAAATCGAGCCTGTTTAAGACCTTCTGCTCTGAAAGAGAGGCCTCCTGAAGTCCAGATCCTATCCCTGTTCATCAAAACCATTTCTGCTGTTGCCCGATTCTACTCAGCAGGTTTCAGATTTCTCCTTGACCAGGGATCACATGTTCTGTACAACAAGAGACCTGTCCTGAGAGTGAAGCAGCTTTGCCGTAGAGATCATCGCAGAATCTTGGAACTGAAGCCGACTGAAAATTTCTAATCCAAACCATTTTATAGAAAAAGCAGCCCCACAGAAATCTAGGTCTCCCAGCTAGCTGGTGGCAGAGCTGAGAAGCTTTCCCTTCTAATTTGCCATCTACCTGTTCTATGCTTGTTTCTTTGTTTCTTTAGCTACAGCACATTGCTCGAGAACAAACTTAACTTCAAAATTCAAAGTCAGAAGAAACAACAAAATTTTAGGGCACAACCTTCAATAGTACTAAAAAGCATGAAGACATCTAACCTTGAGAATATATGAACTAGGACAATGGAATTTTCATCCAGATTCAAGTAATCACAATAAAATGAACCTACAATTGGCAAAATTCTACAGTCTAACAGCAAAGTGATGGACAGGACACTGGACAATATATTTAGTCATCTTGATTTACATTTCATACTCCTCATGCTCCCAACCCAATCTGGAAGAGATTTTGTGATGAGATCAGGATTACACGGGACTGCCCTTATCCACATCTTTGTGGTGGGCCTTAAGTGTATGTATGGCGTATGTGAGAGGGGGAGATGAAGAAGAAGGGGAAAGGGGAGGAGGAGGGGGAGAGGAAGAGGGAGAAGAGAACTATATTTCATTTAAATTCCACTGATTTCCCTTCCCTTCATATGTTACATTAGAAATAAATTCCGATATGATGTTAAAAATAAGCAAATAATAAAATTTTATCAAAATTCCATAAGCTATTTCAAGTTGGAATGATATACAAATGTTACCACTCTTTAAAATAAGTGAATATCAAATGGAAAATAAGAGGTTAGGGGCATAAGAAGTAAATTCAAATGTATAAAACAAGTAGATTTCAATTGCATTCAATTATTTCACCCAATCACCTAGAAGCAAAGATCCTCTAAAGAAAATTGCATTGCCTTCCCAACTCCTTGGAGAGCCAGTTTAGTTAACAGCCTACCTATGCTTCAGAGATGACCATGCAGCTTACATGTCAAACTCATTTTAAAGTGTCAATCATGTCCCTTTCAATCTAATTAGTTTGGAAAGTAGTGTCACTGACCTGGAACTATGCAGACCATTTATTATCATATCATTTGATCAACCTAACACTTTACCTCAGTTGAGTTTGAGACACCTGTAGCCAAAATGTAATATCCTTCCTCCCACTCATTACTGGTAACTCTCAATACAATTTCCTATTTACAACTCAATTTATCGCTATGAATAAGCATGACCAACTTCACAGAGGCACCCACAGAATTCCCTTTATTTAAGATTTCATGGCAATTAAAATAGAAAGGTAAAGGGAATAAGAAAAAATATATATATCAGATAGAATATTTGAGGTTTTTGACGCCCAAGAACTGCTAAAGGTGGGAAGGAGGAAAAGCAGAGGAATGTAGATATGCTGGAAGAAATTTGGGACCTTAAATATAGGGAGAGAGTATTCCTTTTTTAATATAATTCAGCAAGTCATTTTTATAAAAGGAGTCTGTAGGTTATAAACCCATTGTCATCACATGAGTTTGTGTTATAACAAAGAAAACTCTCAGGTTCATAGTATTTAACCTGGCCAAGGGCGGGATGAGGCTGAACTGAAGAGGTAAAAACTCATCCTGAGAGGAGCTAGAGGCCAGACCACAGTGAGCTTGGAGTGGGCTGGCGTGGCAGTGGGGCAAGGTGGTGGCAGCACTGGTGGCTGGAAGATGCTGATCAGTCAAGCAACAATCACCTGACCCACTCCCTGGCAAGAGCATGAAAACTGCCAAATCTTTTTCTGGTTTTAGTTTGCATATTTAAGAACTGATTTGCAAGACAAAAATACAGGCAGGTAATCTTATCTCTGAACCACAGAATAACATTGGATGTCGAACAGAAAAAATACTCAGACATTCATATGCCTCCGCAATGCTGTATTCATATTTTTAAATGTGGTATTAAAAAAAAGAAGTAGAGCAGTTATATTTAAAGTAATGACTACTCACTCTAGAAAACAATAATCTAAAAGCAGGATGTCTGCTGCCAATGCTTCCTTTCCTAGCCTATCTTCTCTTTGGGGAAAGTTAAATTGCATTTTACCAAAATTACTGTTTGTCCGAAGGATAAGCAAGATTCTTCATTTATTTTTGCTCGATCAAATAATTACTGGTAAATCTGATTGTACATCTGGTCAAGTAAAATATGCATATATCTCGAACGTACCTTCAGGTGAAGAGCCTGTCTTTTGGGAAAAGACAGCATTGACTTTACTCTTCTTACTGATGTCGCTGTGTACAGACAAGCTGGACTGAATTTTTCTATGCATTTTTTGAGAAACAGGCGCTGAAAGTCTTCGATTCTCTGCAGACCCATGTTTGGCCCCGTGGTGAATTCCATTTCCATTGCTCAGACTTGTGTGGCCATTCTTGATCTTGCCTGTTTCCTCCTCCCCCGGTTCCTGTGCTGAAGTTTGAAGCTGAGGCAAGCGCTGAGGTTGGGCTAAGTTTAAAAACAGGAAAAGTTTATCTGGTTAAAAAAGAAATTAATATTTGAAAATAATCAAAACACATTCAGTAACAGACTTTACCCATGATACAAAAAAATGAAGAGAAAAAAAAAGAAAATACTAATAAATGCAGACATAACAATAAACATAATGTACAATATAACAAAACATGAATAACAAACATCGAGAAAGCATAATTACTAAAATGGAAAGTCGGAGCGGGATCATCAAGGGTGACCTTACACGAGGCATATAAAAAGACCAGAGGAATAATGTTTTGTTTTTAAAAAAATTTAAGCTGGAAATCTGAAAAAGTACTTCAACACTCATTCAAGAGCAAATACTGTTTTCTGTGTACCAGGTCCTCTTCTAGATGCTAAAGACACAGCAGTATTATCTCTATCGCTGATAATGATAAACTACTCAATTATCTTTCGAGATAAAAGGAGAAAAACAATGAATTCAGGTATCAAAGCTAGACAATAGAAATATAGTTGTTTTTCTTTTTAATTCTATCTTAAATCTTGGAGAAAAAAACCCTTTCTATGTTATTCTTTAATTTGATTTTAAAATAAACCATTTATGAAAAGTTAGGAATAGAAGAGAACTTCCTTAATCTGATAAAACACATCTACCAAAATTAAATGTCAACACTTTAGAAGTGCTCCCATGTAGGTGAAAACCAAGAAAAGAATGACCACCTTCACCCCTCTTATGCAACATTACACTGGAGGGCCTGGTAAAGGTAAGAAACACAAAAAGGAAATAACAGGTCTGAAAAGGAAGAAACAAAACTTTTGAGATATGTACATAATTTGACTATTCCAGGGGAAATCTAAGAGACTATAAATTCTAAAAAACTAAGAATTTAGCAAAATTGATACAGAATCAACCATATTAAAATCAATAAAGTTATATATGCCAACAGTAGCCAATTAGCAAGTATAAAAGGAAAAATTAACTCTTCACAATAACAAAAAGGAAAACAAGCCAACAAACAAAAATCCTACAAGTATCTAGGAATTTAGCAAGGAAAAAATGGGCAGAGATTTCATGGCAAAAATTACAAAACATTACTGAAGGACATGAAAGAAAACCCTTATAAATGGAGAGAGAATAAATATGTTAATTCTGGTATATGTTAATTCTCCCCAATTTCTTTCTTTAGTATAATTCCCATAAAATTTCCAACAGGCTTGTTTATGAACCTTGACAAGCTGATCCAAAAGAGGAGTAATCAAGAACCACTAAGGAGGGGCCAGCCTAGTGGTGTAGTGGTTAAGTTCCTGCACTCTACTTTGGCGGCCCAGAGTTCACGGGTTCGAATCCCGGCACAGACATACACACCGCTCATCAAGCCATGTGTGGTGGTGTCCCACATACAAAATAGAGGAAGATAGGCACAGATGTTAGCTCAGAGCTAATCTTCCTCAGCAAGAAGAGGAGGACTGACAACAGATGTTAGCTCAGAGCCAATCTTCCTCACCAAAAAAAACCAAAATCACTAAGGAAATTTTAAGGAAGAAAAAGACGGTTGTGGGCCTTGACTTACTAGATTTAAAGTTTTATTTAAAAACTACAGTAACTAAGGCAGTATGGTGTTGGTCCAGGTATAGACATATAAACCAATGGAATAGCAGAGAGAGTTCCAAATACGTATGTGTGCACACATGTAAGTGTATGTATATCTCATGCAAATAAATTCCAGGTGTATTAAATGCCTATATACAAAAAGCAAAACTTTTTAGTTTAAAAGTAAAATATAAGAGACTATTTTAAGAGCATGACACTAAGGAAGGATAAACTAATTTGATTTTTTGGATAATGAATCAAGAAAGTGTGACTTTCAAGCAGAGTGACTAGTCATGATATATGCTGCACAGAATTTCTGAACATGCTCACAGATTTTGGTAAGTTTCTGTATCCCATCTCTAGACTCCTTTGCAGCTGGGGGCAGGTATGTGACCCAAGTTCTACTAAGCAGAAGTATGCCTTACATGCAGAAGCGACCAATGCAAGACAGCAGCCATACCGGGGAGGTGGAGCCTCTCAGCACAGACAGTGCAGAGGCATCTGTGGGTCTTGGCAGTGGGGTGCAGTGTCTGGTGTCCACTTCCCAGCAGACCAGTGGGCCAGTGGTGCAGCAATGGAGTTTTCATTAGAGAAGCCCAACTGAATGAATGGGCATGATGCTTGGCTGTATAACTCTTGGGAGACTCTATGTGCTGCTAATAAATTTATTTCTATTTAAATTAGCCAAAATGAATTCTAATTTTTGCAGCTAAGAACCCTGATCTCCCCCCAGAAGTTATCTGTTTACACTGGTTAAGTAACAAGATTATTATTAAAATCAACATTTACCGTGATTGTGTAGCTCCTAAGCAAAGCTAGCAATCAGCATTTCAGCAAAGACAACACCAACAACAAAAACCATTCATTGTCAAAATTTTACTATTTTATAATTTCCTGGGATTTCCAAATCTAAAACTGTTATGATTAGTCTTTTCCATTTATGATTATGAACAGTTATGAAATGTAAAATAAATCTGAGACCTAAGAACTCTTCAACTTAGAAAAAGTATTGCATGCAAAGCAGTAACAGTTATACCTGGAGCTGATAATGTGTAAAAGGGACTGATGATCTGTGGTCTAGCTAACACTTGGTATTTATTTTTGACAAAGACGACAGTTTGTATTTGAGGAAGTCTTTAGCACGCATTGTTTACTTCCGTTCTTGTTCACATATCCTATGCCTCTCGAAAAAAAAATCTAACACACCAAAATATTCTACTCATGAATGTACACATTTCAAGAAAAAAAGACGGATTCATTTTTTACTTAACAAAAGCATGCTTTCATACCAAGTCTATTAACATTCACACCTGATTTATGAAACTAATATATGAAATCCTTTTACAGTTTTTCAGTTCTTTAGTAATAAACAAAGGAGAATAATTGTCTAAAAATTAAATACTTGGGAATACCATAAAGTAATGATTGTAAAATGTATCCAAATATTTTGTTTTTCTTCTAACTTTTGATGAAAAGAAAAAAAGGTTACTTCTCTTGTTTATCAGCTACATATGCACTTCTCATTACTAAAATTGACAATCAAGGCATCTGCAAAGGAGATCCATTTTTTATGAGTGCAATCATTTGATCTAGAGATTAATTTGCTGCTCCTGAAACTTCTTGTATCAACTAGAATGACATCCTAATGACTGCTATTGAATATAAAGCTGGTTATGCATATGTATTTAAAGGGATGCCAAAGAAGACAGTTAAACCTAATTTTGTGTTCTTTTCAGAGCACTTTCCAGTAATCTCACCAAACAAATGGAATGTTTGGGGCCACTTTTTCTCTGAAAAGAATAATTCAAGCAATCTAAGAGCTTGGTTAAGTCAAAATGTCACTGACCAATGCTGGATCATTTTCTTATCAATCAAAAATGTGCTGTCATATTCCAAAATCCAAAATAAATTTAAAATTACCACCGGATAGTTAAACATCCTCAATAAATAAAACTAAAGGTGGTAAAAGACAACCGTGTCTTGCCACCAGATTTTAAAACTGACAGATCTGACCTTTTCTACCATCAAAATTGACTATTTGCAAATTACTGGGTATGGCTGGAGTGATAATCCAACATATCCTTAATGATTTATCTACATTTCAATCTTCACAATAATATCTATTTCTGTTGGCAGATAAATGATAGAACATTCATTTCTGTTTCATTGTCACCTACTTCTTTTCATTATAGCTTATATTATGTCAGGTAACCAAGTATTATCTCTTCAGTCCAGCTTTTTAACATTAAAAGTATTTCTTAGTTTTATGATTTTGTCAGATGCATGCAGTCTATAAGTCAAATTGAAACTGGATAAACCCTAGATTTATTAGTTATCTCAACAGACATTTATTTTATCGATAATTTTTCATGGGTGTGACTTGAATCTTTAGTTGTAAAATTACAAATAAAACCAAGTCGGAAACACGATTTTCTTCTCGAATAAGGAACATAAATGTCTGACTGATTAAACTATAACTACTTGGCTTTAAACAGATTTATTTTCCTTATTGTGTAAAAGTTGTATATGGCTTTAAAAAAAAACACGCTAATATGAGAATGACACAATGCTTCTTAAAACACAAGTGATGCCTAGGGACCCTCGCTCTCCCTTTAATGATCCACTGCTCTCATTCAGCTGTCTTTCTTTTTTCAAATCTTTACATATGTGACAGCTCTCAAAAGTAGACCATAGACCATCTGGCACTTTCAGAGGTGTAACTTGTGCAAATTCAGCTCTATTGGGAGCACAGCGCTATCTTCTGCTTGCGTTATAAAGGGACAATAGAATGTAGAACTTATGAGTTGTTGTGAATTATTCATTTTTTTCCCCTGTATATTCAAGAAATTTTACAAACTCTGCATTTTGTACTACATAATCACATGCGTTAAGGGTACAAAGAAACTTTCTGACACCTCTTTTCTACAGAAAGCTGGCATTTTGTTTGATATGTGAACATCCAGCATCTGTTATATCATTCTAAACAGGATGGGTGCTTTTACAAAAGACCCGATTTTAAACTTACTCTCTATGAGCAAAAAAAAATGTATTCTTGATATTCAGTAACGAATGCAATACACATCAAAATTTCAAATACCAGTTATACGAACGTTCAGCATCTTCAAACCTGGATAGCATCGGTCACCTGCTTACCATATGTATAAAGAATTTTTTTTTAAATCATTCCTCACACAATGCAGCATGATTGTAATTTTAATATCCATGATGAATAGTTACAAATGTCTTAAGAAATACTGTGCTTTCTAGGTTCAAATGTTTTCAATCAGGAAGGAAACCAATAGAATTAGATCTAGTGATTTTCAATACGAATAATAAATATGGGAGTAATGAGTCAATAGCATGAACTTCTTTTGATAATTTTTTTTTAAAAACTGGGTGATATTGTAGCTAGTAATAACTATACTTGAAACTGCAGCTGCTAGAGTAGCAATATAAAGCAACATTTTGCTATAGCATATAATCTATTAGCATGTGCAAATCATCTTCAGTCGCCGGTCAGATTTAATAAAATTACAAAAGAATTCTCATGCCATTTAGTCAGTTTGTATGGTTGTGTGGTTGTTGTACATATACAAAAAATCAAATTTAAATGCTTAGGACTTAAAATTGTTGGTAACAAAATGATCAAAATAGAATATGGAAGGGGGAAAATGACTTGGTGTAAAACAAAATTACTCTTCCGAAGGATAGTTACAAAGCTTTTACTGGAGGCCCTGTGCTATGCTACTCCGTGGTCACTATGAGACAAACACACACGTGCACATACACACACACTAAACTGGTAAAAATTTTATGTATATATACATATATATAACAAAATAGTGTTTTATTATATATACATATAATATGCATCTATATATAATAGCTTTAAAAGTTACTTCAATATGCAGTAATATGATAAAACTATATTTATTTATTGTTATAATGTAAATTTAGGCTAAAATCAACTAAAATAAATGTGCTAATGGCCAACTCTGTTCGTCAGCTTGATGTAAACCTTTCTGAACGTGTGGATCCTGGATCGACCCTGCATGCTAACACAGTCTGGAAGCTCCTGGCATTTTCTACCTCTGTTTCTTTAGTTCTCCTCCAAGGGCTGTCTGAAATTTTTTATCTACCTCTTGAGCTTCTGAATTCTTTCATCACATGTTGTATTTCCCATCTTCATTTTATTTAATGTATATATTAACATATTGAAATATATTTTGGAATTTTCTGGAACATTGGTCAATTTGAGAATCCCAATAAAATTATGTGACTACCTGACTGGAAACTCACAGGATGGAGGGGATTGTCTTAGGATGATATCACATCTAAGAGCATTTTTAACAGCAATTAAGTTTTAATTATTGTAAAATAAATCACCACATGGTAGGGGTGGGAGTACTTCTTCCCACAATAAAAGGATACAACTTTAGAAGTTGTTTGGAGAACCAATCATTTTTCTGTATTTCATAAGAATATTGAGAAAGTACTTAAACATATTTAAGTAGACCCTGGAAGAGGGAGACTGCTAGCTTTTTCCCAGATCCATTCTCTCCATTGTCCTGGGTGCTTGGCTAACCCATTTCCCAGCCTTCCTTGCAGTTTGCTTCAGCCATGTATCCATGTTCGCTCTGAAGAAATGAGAGCAGAAATTATTTCTGCCACTTCTAGGCGTAGGCTTTAAGACTTGGGTGTGTCCTCTCTATACGTTCTTTCTTGCACTTGGCAGCAACTCAGCTTTGACCAGAGCTAAGGGAAATATCTTCAGGGATGTTGGAGAAACCAAACAGAAGGAATCTGCGTGGCAGCAGGAATGAGCGCCTCTCACTGACTTGGAATGCTCATCTCGTACTGTTACATAAGAAATAAACTCTTATTTAGCCATGAGATTAATGCTGAGACTCATTGTTATAAAACAATAGTTTCTATCAAGGCCTATTAACAACTATGTATGGTGTGTGTATATATATATATATATTCTCTACTGTAAACTGCCCCTAGCCCAAATGACCCCAAAGATACCACATTTCACTAGAAAAAAAGAAATGAAACAATATATTCGTAGTAGAAAGACCACTGCCAAATCCACGGCCCGTGGTGGATCTTAGAAAGCAGCAGCTCAGCTTTACAACGCAGGAGCTGATTATTACTGATGGGTAATATTGCATCAGGCAGTTCTGTAGGAATAGTATCCCAGCCTGACTCTGCCATTCGAAGACAATTATATAACTCCATCAAATTTCTATCCTTACCACGGCTGGGAGGAAATCAGGTGGGGTGACCAACCATCCTGGTTTGCTCAGGACTGAGGGAGGTGCTGGGATGTAGAACTTTTAGTTTGAAAACCACGACAGTCCTGAACAAATGGGATGAACTGGTCACCTTATATCAGGAACTTTGGGCACGACTGCTGTTGCTTTCCTCAGACAAGATACTGGCAATGGCAGATGGTGGACGCTCAGAGGCTTTGAACAAGACCCACCAGGGTTTGAATTGTACAGTCAGTATTTCTCGGTTCTCTGAGTCTGAGAAAGTTACATCATTCCCTGGACATTAGAACCTTCACTGGCAAAATGAGAGAAAATGATAGATCCTCGTGGGTATGTGGAGGTTTAACATCTCAGTTCCATACCATCATTTTTCCCTTTTCTTACTCTCCCCTACCTAATTTTCCACCATTTCTTTCTGATTTACTATTTGGCTTTTATTTTTATTCTGTGTTACTGGGGGATTTCTTTGTATAAATCAACCCAAAATCTTTTTGTAAGTTAACAGGTTTCAAATAAACATGCAAACATTAGTTTTCGTTTTTCAGAAAAATTACGACTTACTAGAAAAATAAATTCAAAAATAAGGATTATTAAGGAAACAATCGGCATTTTAAGATTTGCATGTATTACTGAGTGTCCCCAGACAGTAAACGAACGAATAACAAAAATCTTTATTATATCTCCTCCAAGTGTAGCTTTCCTCTAATGCCTGTTTTTATCCTCAAATGACAAATTTGGCCTTACTTTATGCCAGCTATTATACATCATAGTTTCTAGTTAACTTATCTGGATAATATGAGCTCACCCCTCATTCACTTGAGAACAGAATGTTTTCAGTTTAAATTAGCAAGGTTTCATTATGGATTGCTGTCTACAAACTTTATTTACATATTAAAAGATCATACTGTCCTCCCACATCATCTCACAATGAAGAGCGGACCTCTGTTTGCTGTGGTATCCCTTTTGTTCTCTGACTCTTAGGAAGATCATTTGATTCAACTGATAAAGTGACCTCTGCTTAAAATTATTTATAATTGTATAATAAGTACATCTAAATGAATGCATATGTACTTATATTTTGCAGAAAATAAATAGCCTAAACAGTGTTTTTTGTATGACAGGAAACATATTAATTCAATAAAAAGCAGGAAGGCACAATCTTCCGAAAACCTATTTTACAATCGGAAATTTTTACAATATGGTAACTTTACAAGGAATAACGCCTTCGTGTTCTTTTGAAGAATTACTCCCAAGTTTTCTACTAGGTAATAACAGGCATATTCAGAACAAATACATCTGGGTTTTTTTGAAGATATAAAAGGCATTTCTTTTGTTTTTTAAAGAATCAATTAGTGGGCAACCAAATGTTTAAAAAGTCCTTCTGTTACTGCATTACATTTCAACAAACGTAATTCCTCAGAATTCTCAAAACAGCAAAGCAAGAAGTATCGGGGCGCTACTACTCATACTTCAATCTTCAGACCATCAGTTAAACATTTCTTCAACCGTGCTAATGTCTCTTCAAGATTTATAGAAAAAGACGAAAAATAATTATATTTTTGTTTTTATAAGTAGTCACTTAAAAAGCACCTGATTGTCTATCACAATGGGATAGGACATAGTCAAGTATTATCTTTTTAAATAACACATCAGAAATGCTTTACTTAACCAAGTTTAGCATCTACAAACATTAAGCAACATGTACCAGAGTCAAATTGGGGTGGGTAACAGCTAAGAAAAGCATACACTGAAAATATTTGAAACTTCAGAATACACCCAGAGACTGATTATAGCTTTCAAGGACCACAAAGCATATCATAAGACCTCCAATTAAGAAGCATGCCGTACTCTTAGGTTTCAACTTAATATACATGTTGACATACTCGGATAGATGCAGAACTGCTTTCTGATGTAGGTCCCAGACCAGCCCTGTCTTTGGGTGCCTTTAGCTCTCCTCTAGGTGGTAAGGGTTCTCTGATAAGACAAGGATACGAGTCAAAAAACTTGAAACCAAGAACTCTGATCTAATATTAAATCCTGCATCGGGAGGAGGCTGTTGAAATGTGAAACTAGCCAAATAAAGGCAAAAATGGGAAAATGAGGATCATTCTATCCAAGGCTAGAAAATCCACAGTCAATATGAAACCATAACACAGTAGTTAGTTAAAATAAGCAGCATCAGGTCTTGAGAAGCAAATCATGTGCACACTAAGGCTGCAGCTTTAGGATACTCTGCAGAAAACTACGCATATACTGGTAGATTAGACTTCTGAAGGCTTTCAGTAGGAGCTACAATAAAACAACAAACTCCATTCTAACTGGCCAAGGCAAAAGCCAGCTGGAAAAAGCAGGCAGCTTTATTAAAGGAAAGTGTTTTAACCTGCAAGCAACACAGCCATAGCCAACAACATGCAGATCAATTTGCTATTGTGTAAATCCAAAAAGGTGCTCCTCTCTCTACAGACATCTCAAAAACCTTCCTAGCCTGAGTGCAAGTCCTGGTGAGTAGAGCAAGGGCTGGATTTCAACCCCCACTTGCTTGCGTTTGTGCAATTCACAACCATAAGCAACAGCCTTGATAGCCAATGATGTGGGACCACTAAAGTTCAGACAGTCATAGATGTTAGCTGAATTTCAGCAGCCAAATTATTTGTAACAGTCTAAATTTAGTGTGCTGATTGAGTAAACGTGAAATGCTGCTAAACAGAATAGGAGATATTAGGGAGGATCATGGACTGTGGGAGCCTGAAACTCCAGGCTCTCTCAAGTGCCTCTCCCACTCAGTGCCCATGAGTAGTTCATATAACTCATTCATAAGGGATAGAGCCTGGGGAACGAACAGCACTGGGTCAGGCTTCACCACCCACAGAAGTAGAGCTAGTGGCAGAAAGCCATTAAATCAAGACTAAAGGCGACAGAGAGAGCCCAGAGCTCAAAAATAAAAGTGGCAAGGCAAGGGACCAGAGTCAAAGATTATTATTTGACACAACTTTTCGTGCCAGTTAGCAGAAAATGAAGTCCTCCACCACCACCTCCAAAAAAAGGATATTGATAAGCAATTAACAAAGATGTTAAAGAAAGTATATTGCTAGAAAAATCCCGAGCCTAGCAAATAAAGGCTTGTGACTATTCCACCCGAAGGCAATCCCTGAATCTAAGTCCTTGTTACCAAGAAGAAAAGAACTGCTAAGGCTCCTGCATGAGAATCCTCCCCAAAGCCCTTCTCAGAGATGGCCGTGAAGGACACCCATCAAGGGAAAACTTCTTAGCAGATAATCCTGGGCTAGGCACATCTACTGGCCACAAAATCCAGGCCAAGGTCAGGGAAGAAACTCAGTAAAGAGATGATTATGATAGTCCCTGGCCACATCATCCTCTGTACTATCCCTAACCAGGGAGACATGGATATTCCCTAGGCCAGTACTGCACTTGAGAGTTCACATTGCAGGTACCCTATTCTTCCTTCACCATTATATAGTCAGATATGTTTTAAGCCATAAGTTGCAAGATCATCAGGAGCCAAATCCAAATTTGATCGAGATCAGATTTCTGAATCATTTCAGGAGGAATAAACATCTCCCCGTGGTCTGTGGAACAACGACTGCACGACACCAGCTCTAGACGCACCATCTGGATGTGACTTTAATTTCTCTCTCATTAGGGAGAGGCAGAGTACACACATGTTTGTTCAAAGGATAATCGGATCTTATTAGGTAGGAATATTTTGAAATTATATATACGGGAAGAAAAAGTATCTGTGTGTACACATATACATAAATGTGTGCTGGTCAGCCAAAGACCGAACCATAGTAGATACCTACTTTTGGTCCATCCAACATCACGCCCTGTCTTCTGGTGTTAGTAAAGATATTAATGAGAGCAGGAACTCAATTTACTAACAAGAACCCTTCAAAAAACAAAGTACTTTTAGTTAGATGCATTTAGTACACAGAGCTTCACAACACTGGGCATTTGCTGACTTGCCTTTGCATATATAGCAAGTGCCTTAAGGACAAGATTCCATCTTCTGAGAGTTCCATCAACCTTATCAGGCACATACCTGCTGACAAAGAGCCTTGTATAGTGTTCAGCACTGAGTGGACATCCAGTGAAAATTAACTGATGATGATGAATTATACTAGCTTTTAAGCTGTCACTTGATCCCAGTATATAACAACCTTCCGGAATAAATCAAGCAACAGTTTGGTATTCAATACCATTATAAACTTCATCCTTCACCTTCATGAGCCTAGGGAATTGCTGTAAAAGCATAATAGAAGGATGGTGGAGCTATAGCCAGGATTCAAGAAATTCTCTCTGTTAAAACAAGGGAATTAAAGATTGTTACAGATATCACACTATATGTAGGGAAATGCATCAAAAATACTAGTTAAGTGACCTTTTTGAAAACACAAGAAAAGTCAGTACCAAATTATATATCTAAAAGTTTCTTTCCCCCTCTCTACAATAAACGTAAATTCAACTTAATGTACAAAACTGGTATCTCCCTGAAGTTAGAGAAGTGGAAATGCAAATGATGTTAGAAGATACGGAATTAGATAAAGGAAACTATGAATTGCTAACTGAACATTTAAGAAGTAAATTTATTTCTACTAGCTTATACAAGTAAATCAGAAGAAAAACAAATTCTGTTATTATGAATTCCCCAGAGCACTAATACAGCTCATAACCCTCAAAGTTCATTTGTGAGTATTTATTATTAGCATAGCTTTTCACTGTTCAATAAATTCCTAAGATATGGCCCAAGACAAGGAAACCTTTGTGCTTTAGTTCCAATAACAGTTCTCATTATAGATGATGCTCTCTGACATAATTTGAAAATGTAGGACTCTTAAGTAAAGCTCTCAGAATTGACTCTAAGACTGAGATGGACCCAACTATCATGCCCAACCCCCAGAGGAGATCCTAGAGTGTTTCCTCCATAGGGAGGTAATGAACAAGCTGCTTATTCCACATAACTAACAATAATACTCAGAAAAATAGTGCAATAAAGTTTTCCAAACCTGTGGAGGTAGATTCACATATATGAATTTTAAGTTCCTTTTCATTGGTGAAGAACAGATTATAGCTTAAACATAATAAAAAGGTTTCAGTATATAAAATAATAGTAAAAATAACACTATTTTCTCATTATTCTCATCTTGTCTTCCCCTAAGATGAAATCTCTCCCTCTGCCCCAAGGCTACTTCAAATTTTTGGAACCTGACTTGGGGAATGTGAATTTTAGAGTCTTGTCTTCATCAATGTATCAAGACGATTTTAATCTCTGTGGGAATAAAATGTTACCCAAACATAAGCACCAGGAAACGGCTGAACAGAGAAAACAAACTCATTAACCACATTTAAGGATTAACATGACTGAGACCATTTATACAAACATTTCTTCCTCTAATTTTGCCATTAAAACCCACTAAATCTATCAAGGTATCTTTGGCTACAAAATAACTTAAGTTATTATAAAATATTTGTTGAGTACATACCAGTATAACACCAGCCACTGTTCTAGGCATAAGGAATATTACAGTGAACAAAATTTACAAACACCTCACCCCCACAGATGTTTATAGATATTTATTATCTCGCATAAAAGAAATCCAGATATATGGCAGCTCTAGTATTATTAATTTTGCACGTTCTATATTTTCACTGCCATCCTCAGCATGCCAACTTTCCCATCTGACTGCTCCCCTCATAGTTATAAGACTCTCCAATACTGCTCCAGATATCACATCCAGCGATGATGTCAGCCTTTGAAAACTGAGGGCGCTCTTTCTTAAAGAGGTGCCCACTGCCTCTTTAAGAATATTTTAAAAACCCTCTCCCAGAAACACTCCAGGAGACATCCCTCATGCCTCATTGGTTAGCACTGGGTCACATGCTAACCCAAAGCTCCCTCCTCTCTGCCACCAGAGTAAAATCTTGTTTAAAGGTCTGGCCTCTCCATCAGACTGTATGGTCCTCCGTGGCAAGAAAGATGTCGTTCACTCATTCATACAGTCGATGAGCGTTTAGTTAAGTGCTACACTCAAGTGACCAGCACTTCTGATAACCTGCTCCAGCACCTAGAACAGTGGTCACTTAGAAAAATGAATGAAGAAATGATAGATGGAAATGATTTTCATTCTATAGTTTCCAATTTCAATCATTTAAATAAAGCCTTGAAAAGTACATATTGCTTACCTAGAAAAGGAGACAAGGAAAACAAGCACGATTGCCTCCTCCCGCACCTCCTGATAGAATCTGACTCCCTCTACTTAACCCAGATGATCTCTGGAACATGTAGCAAGTATCTTCATCCTCCAAACCCCCACAGCTACCCCACACACTCTGTGTATTTTATAAGGCCAATCATTATTTGTAATTCAAATGAATTGGAAAAACGAGAATGTCAAGTTTATCATCACCATAGACCTCATATTAATTTCATCAACATTTATAAGAATGTTGCTCTGTTTTCCAACAGTAGACAAAACCCAAAAATAATAACTAGAGCTAGAAAAGAAAACCCCTGAATCTTAACAGATCTTAGCACTTGAAGAGAAAGAGTAGGTAGAAGAGCCCATTATATATAAAATTATGTTTTCATTATGTTATGCATTATTTTATGAAATATTTATTGAACATCTATTATGTATCAGACACAGTGCTAAGACTCGCTAGATAGAGGTGAAGAAAAAGATAGTAAACATGTAAATAAACAAATAATAAACAGAATATACAAAATTATGGGAAATGCTGTAAAGGAAAAGTACTACTATCAGGCAGAATAACAAGGGAAACTATTTGGGTTTGGATAGCGAGGAATGGCATGTCCACAGAGACCGGAAGGAGAAGGGGCCTTGCAAAGAGAAGCAGTAACAGGATTCCCGGCCAGGCTAACAACACAGGCTGAGCCCTGAAGAAGAAAAGAGCTCAGCATGTTTGCTGAACTAACGGAGAGCCAGTATAGCTAGAAAATACTCACATAGTCCTTTGGACCATATATTTATTACCTAATTCAAATTATAAACATTAACAAATACATTTTAAAAATCATAGAATGTGCTTCCATAAACAATTCCTGGCAAAATTCTTCCAGATACTGTGATTCTTTACCATTTAAGCAATTACTATAATAAATTATTCACTTACAAGACCACTTTCAGAGTAACTGACCAGAAGTTGGCTTACAATATTACTTACTATGAATCCAAGACACTCCCAATAAAAGTGTTCTGAGGAAGTTACATAAAGGGGCCATCAACTGTATATAAATATAAAATACAACTACAATTTGGAATATTAGGAAACATTTATAGAAATCTTATCCTTTAATTACTTCCAAGAAAGAAACATACATCCATTTCTCTGAAATGTACAAATCAATTTATAGTGAAATTGGGTGAAAATTGTTCTGAAGCTAGAGAGAATAGCATGAATTATTTGATGTTCTTTAACAGTATTATGAATGGTTATGAGGGAATCTTGCTACTGTTCTTCGGAATCTGCTCACATTTTAGAAATAAGACTATCACTCTGATTTGTATCTATCTTCATAATTCATTCCAACTTCCTACATCAGGTTCCTTTACTCAGTTAAAACACAATTCTCTAGCAGTGTCTTTCAACCTTTTTTCCAACTCCACAGGGTTTATTCAAGCAACACACACCTTTTAGTAATATCTAGTGTGGTTGCAAAAAACATACTCCTCCTGGGATTCTTGTGCCTCTTGCCTTGTGCACTCCACTGGAGAATCATAATTCTAATACTGGAATCATGGTTGGGCAGAATTCTGACCAAGAGCAATTTTTATCATGAAGTCAGACTCTTCGGGGAGAACAAAATGGGCAATTGGACAGTGAATTAAATAAGTTTATCTACCTGGGGCCTTAAAAATTCCTATTTCTAGTAATTATTTTCTATTAATATAGACTTTCAAATCCCACACTGTGGTTTACAAATTGCAAGTGGTAACTATATATTCTCATTGATATCAGACTATTTTCAAAAATCATAGCCCTGGTTCTGCCACTACCTACCTGTGTATCTTTGGACAAATTATTTACCTCTTTCTGCTTCAATTTCTCAATGGAAAAAACACACAGAGGTTGAACACACTGATCTCTAAGGCATCTTCCCTAACTTTAATATTACAAGAGTATAGGTCCTTGATTTGTTGTCAACATGTAGAAAAACAATGTACATATGACATAATATCTAGAAAACAATCTAGAAAGAATCAATGTAAGGACCCACTTTGTTCAGGCTTTGTAATTTAGAATCTAAGCCGTCTCGATATTATGGAAACAATTAACACAGTTATTAAAGTTTTCTTTTTTTTCTAGAGAAAGAGGTATGGGAGGGTGGAAGATGTGATACCTGAAATAGAAACATTCATTGGGAGCCAGATTAACCTGAGGAGTGATGGTAGTGACCGAGCATTCTTCTGCAGCCAACAACGATTAATTTAATGAGGTTCATGACCCCTCTGTTCTTAGCCAGACGTCAGATGCTCACAGCTGTTACTAGTGACAATGGCAACCAGCAGGAGGTAAGATTAAATCTCTTCCACTCTTTTTTCAAAATTGGAAAACTAGTGGATAAAAGAGAATACGAAAATAAATATTTTCTTTATCTGGTTTGTGATATTTGGTTCACGGCCATCAATGCTCGAGGGGCAAGGAGGTTGGGTCTGCACCTGTGTCTCGTCATTCAGGCAGTCAGTTTTCACTGAGCACCCTGTGGTCAGTATGCCACTCGCTCCTGTGCTTTGCTATGCCTGGTGTCCAGGGTCTGGAGCTTTTCTGGTTTAAATTCATCACTCTCCTGTGTCTTGTGAGGGTAGGAGTGGGAGTAACATGGCTGCTCAGTTTCAGGGGATGGAGGAGACCTGATGGTCTAAGTCTTCTGTCCTCAGACTTTCAACCTGCACTCTCTTCTCCAGTCCTAGTTTCATCCCAGCTTCCAAAAGCCCTGGTGCCTCCAAATCTTGAGCCTTTTGGGGCAGGACTCTATTGTATCATGTTCACTTAGATTCTGGCTTCTCAGTGCTGCAAAGTCAGTTACCATTTCTCCATCTACTTTCCATCTTTCAGAAAATTCTTAACATCTCTGATCCCATGTTTCCTCATCTGTTCTTTCTCTCCTTAACTTTATGTCTTTTTAAAATTACTATTAACTTACTATCATTTACGTGGAATTTCCAAAAAGAATAGAATATATATGTTCAATTTGCCATGTTGAAAAAAACATGTTTTATTTTTTTAAGAACAAACAAAAAAACTCAAGAAAACATGGGAAAATGTTAACACGTGTTAAATCTGAGTAGTTGGTACATTAGCATTTGCAATATTCTTTTGTATATTTTTCTATCTGATTGAAATATTTCACTATATTTAAAACTAAAAATGAATTTTAAAATAAGGAGTCTAGTCGGTACAGTGGCTCATTTCCTCACATTTTTGTAGGAAACTCTGTTGATGTGTTCTGAGGGTTTTTTAGGATCACATAGAAGAGGCGATGATATGCACACCTGACTCCTCCCTGTAACTCCTGGACAACCAGTGAGAGAATTCAGAGGCTTGCACTCCACTTTCCTCTCTCAGTTCTCTGCATAGTATCTCCTGATCAGCCTTAAATACTGTGAAGGAAGAGGTTCCATTCTTTCCAAGGCGTAACTCAAAATGGTCTCATACTTCTTCCTTTATCCCAGTTATTCTCAACGTTATGTATAATTAATATCCATCTAGAGACTTAGACTTAACAAAATTATTTCCATTAAGATTTTCATGTTTGACCCTTCACCAGCCTCACGAGAGAGTGAGGGAAGGGATTACTTCCATCTGTATTCTGAAGCTGCAGAAGTTGAAGCTGAAAGACAAAAGTGACTAGCCCAATGCCCCACAGCTAATGAGCTGTGGGCAGGATTAGAATCCAAACCATAGGTCTTCACATCTTACCTTCTCTACATACACGTAGCCTTTCTCTAAGCACTGGTGTTGCACGCCAACCCTTTCCTCTGTCTGACCAGGAGCCTCACTCCTGTCAAAAATGGAGCTGGCTGACAAGTAAGTCAAGCTTTTGGCCATTATTTCATTTTCACTTTTCTTCCAATGCTTTCTTTTTTAAAAAAAATCTATTTAGAATATGGGAGTCAAACTAATTGGCTTGCCACATGTGTACCTTACCTTACTTTAAAAAAGCACCATGCTATGTTTGTACCTGTCGTCAGTGACACTTCCAGTTCTCCCAAAGCCTTCATACATAATCATTAACGGTATGTGAGATTTCAGCAGTTAGTTTGCAATCCACTACAGTGGATTGGCTCAGGGCCGACTGACTGGAAACTCTAAGTTGAAGCAGCCCTTATGAAGACTTATAAAAATTAAGTTATCTACATAAAGAAACTTCTTTATGACATTTTTCAAGGGACTGAGGTTTTAATATTGTGTGCCAAAAAAAATATCATAGGGATATGCAGAAGGTGGAGATGCACATAATAATGAGCCTTTCTTACAAACAGACCATCCACAAATATTTTCATATTTGTATTAATATACAAAGAAGTGAAAACAACACTGTACCTGCAATTAAAGAGGAAAAGAATAAAACCATCCCAAAACGATTTAATGTTATCCTTGCCCCCCAAGAAATGCTATTCCAGGACTATAAACTACTCATTTTTTTCAATTCATTGTAATTTAGTGTTTCATACACTAAAATGGACACCAAAATCTGTCATTATTACTGACCAGGCTGTAATCGCACCTACTCAGCCTGCCAGAGCTGTAGATTCTGACTCTGACAGCTTAGCTATCCAATTTTGTTTTTTAGGTCCAAGAAGTAGTGGTTGGGCTTTTGTTTGTTTGTTTTTAGTAAAAAAAAAAAATTTAAATGCAGAAAATGAACACTCCCACACATTTGTGTTTTTTGCACATTAAATACGTCCTCTGTGAACTGTACCATTAAATATTTTTACTCTAACATTGTCGATGGCATCAGAAAAACAAACTAAATTGAAGACTTCTCCCCAGTGAGTGTTATAATAAACCCCTTATTTTCTGTAGGCTTAATGGGAACAAGGAACTGATCATGAACCCAATGTTTATCAAAATAAGCAAACCTGAGAAAGATGATGAGCAAGGAGTGATGAATCCTTGGCTAAGTAGTGGGCCCCTTTCTCAGGAAGGAAACCTGAATATATTTAAGATAACTGTGATAACCTGCACCAGTTTCAGAGTACAAACTTCAAAGAGTTGTGCAAAAGATGTAAAGATGTAGTATTTTGTTTGTGTGTCTCAAAAACTAGGAGTAGAAGGTAACCTGTGCTTGTGTAGGGTCTTATACCACATACACTGTGTACATGGTGGTCCAATTAGCTTCCATGATAAAACTGAAACCTTTGAAGAAACTTCCTAAAGCTGAGAGTGATTACAGATGTTCTACGGTGCAAGGAAGAGTTGAGTTTGGAATATTTATTCCTGGTAGAAAAATAGCAGTTTCTTCACTTTTACTTAATAAAATCAATTTATTCCAAACTCTGTTACTCTCCTCCTTCCTCAGAATATATTTATTTCACAATTGTAAGCCTTCTTATTCTGTGAGTGTCGATTTTTCTGGAGTAGGTCCATTATTCAGTGTTTTTGAAAGAGTAACTCTTAATAACTAAACGACCAAGCCCTTTTAAATGCTTAAATATTGTCATACTGATTATTCTTATACAAGCAAATGATTACTATTGGTTTACTGGCTACAAACAATGGTGCCTGAAGTTGTATAGAACTAATGTTTTCCAAGCAGGCCTATAAATATTTGCTATTATTCTTCTTTTTTAGTAACTAGTCCTAAATGAGCAACCTACTTTTATATAGTAAGAATGGTTTAAAACTACCCCCAATAAATCTTCTCAGTCTTAGGCTATACTTCCATACCATTGAAAGAAATAGCTGATATTGCACAGTTTTGAAATACACTGTTCTCCAAAGTATATGCTTCATCAGCAATTTATTTTAACAGCCACATCTCCCTCTCAAAGAGAACTGAAACTAATTATGTATTGTCCCAAATGCCTAGATACTACTGATACCATATGAATTCATATATTATTCAAAAAGCTGATTTTTTTAATGTATTAATATGACTCTTAGGTAAACTGTATCTCTATTATAAGAGACTTTGCTTTACTCCAAGAACAAACTCTAGCTATAATAGTTAGGGAGATATTCTTCCCAATATATCTACAAACACTTGATTGGAAGGCTGCTTATTCCAGAAATTTTTAACTGAAGGAGATAGCTTACTCCAATTCAGGACAGAGTATCAAAAGAAGATGAAAGAAGCAAGCATTTGTAGAAAAGCAAGCATTTTCTTCAGAAAAACAGGCAAAAGCATTTCATCCTTAAAAAATTTGACTCATATATAACATAAACCTTGATTTTGATTTAATAAATCAAGATTCCTAAGATAATTGATTAATTCCTTATAGCTACATCAGGTTTTATATTTTAAAGTCTTTTCATTGTGCCATCCAACCTCACTGTGCCATATAACGAGGCTACAAGTACAAATTATAATAGTTCTTTTCCAATATTATACAATTTAGATTAAAGTGCTGTGCAGTGAAACTAAAAGTAAGAAACACCTTCTGAATAACATAAACATCTCTCGAGGAAACAATTTCCCGAAAGGGCTAAGGGATAGAACAAGAAGCCAGCACCTGGGCTCTCCCAAATAGGCAGCCGTATCTATCCATTCCTATGGGTCATCAATCACAACTATAAGAAACTACTTTTCAAAAAAAAAGGGTCTTTGAATACTTGAATAAAAAACTAATTTTCAGCTTATTTGTTCTAGTGCAACATATTCAATTGAAAACTCTATTGGTTCCAAGTCTGAGCTGCACCTCAGAATTAACTGGGGAGCTTCTAAGAATTAAGCTTGCCTAGACCCTACTCCTAAATGATTCTGAGTTCATTGGTCTGGCACGGAGCTGGACATCTGTATGTTTTTAAGCTAACGTGAAGAGTTGAGAACTATTGCTTCGCACAAAGGGATATGACTATAGAGTCATATTCCTTCCCCCATATTTTCAGCTTCAGTTATTAAGATTTCTTCTTGTTGCAGAAAGAAAATGCATCTCTTCATACCACAAAAATAACAGCAGATGCCAAAATTCTCTGCCTATCTCTTGGACTAAGACCAAGTTCTCATGGAGGCAATGGGTAATAGTTCTGAAAACTAAAGAAGCCTTTTTTCTAAAATGTCAACTACCTATTAAGACCAGGAATTGTCTTGAATTTATTACAACAAAGATAAAATTCTGAAGGAGTAGAGTTTATTGCAATTTTCCCAACTTTTTCTGGCCCAACACAAAGGCAGGATACAGTCGTATCATTAATAGTGGTAGAACAACAATAATTTTCAACTAGGATAATGGATTAGAATTTGGGGCTTGGAATAAGGGTATAATTTGGGAAACTACCACCTCCCCTGTGATTTTAATGCAATCTTTAGGGGACCATAAACACCACAAAGTCCCTACTCTTCCTTCTAGTCCACTCCCCATTTGAGAATAACTGCTAGATAATCAATCATGAAATCAGCTGTGTAGCCCTAGGCAAGCCACTTGACTTTTCTGAGCTTAGTCTCATCTATAGATAATAATACTTATCCCACCTGCCTGATAAAGTTGCTGATAGGCCAAGTTAGATCAATATGAAAAATTTCATTAACTGTAAAAAGCTCTAAGTAATAACATTGTTAATATTACTAATAAAAAGCATCCTTTGATATGCATGAACTGTAGACTGAGAAAATTAGCTCCTTAGGAGAAGCAAAGATAGTCAATCCACATTTTAAGCTAAATTACTACAGTTTAACTAATTCAAAGCTGTCAGTCTCCTACAGAGAAGCTAAATGTAGTCAAAAGGTACAGATTTTCATTTATTCAACAATTAACATATAAGTATTGGGAATAAACTCTGCACATGGCCCTGGGCTCTACACTGTGAGGGGTACAAAGCTGCATGAGATGCCAATCCTGCCTTTAAGGAGCTTTCAGTTCAGTGATGGGGAAGAGGGCCATCAACACACACACTACAGTAGTGAAATTAATGAGTCCTTTAGGAGAGGTGAAGTTAAACACTCTGTGAGTCCAGATGAGGGGAAATCACAAAGGGCCGTGCTTGTATGGCTGGAGATGGGGGGAGACAGGTAACATGAGTGAAGCTTGGGAAAAGGAAAATACTGGACATGCAGAGGGAAGAGCAAGGAATATATTTTGGCTCAGGCAAAAGTTCATGAAAAAAAATTGCAGGAAAAAAAGCAAAATTTGTTTTATTCCTATAGTCAATCATCCAAAATAGTTTACTGAGGTCCTGGAATGATGCTAATTGCTGGGATGCAACTTAAAGGCAGCAGACATTAGACATAACAGCCAAAATAAATGACACATTGTGACAATGGCTAGAAAGGAAAGGGTGTTATGAGAAATAGAGAACCCCATTTTAGATTGAGACCCCTGGAAGATCTCTCAGGAAGTGACGATCAAGCCTGATATGAACTGATATGCAAACGCCCAGAGACAGAAAGGAACTCAGGGCATCTGAGGGACTGAAAGAAAGCCGGTGTAGCTATAGAGGCAGAGAGATGGCAGGGAATGGCAGGAGAGGGAGGGAATTCCAAGCAGGAAACATGTCCTGTCAAATTCTACAGAAAGAATGAAGACTGAGAAGAGGCCACTGGACTAATTGGGAAAAGTGACGTATCAGTATCAAAAGGCCATTTTAGTTGTATTTAACCCTTCTGGGATATATCAAGATGGGCTAAGGTATCAGCCACATAGACCAGAATTAGGTTTGAATGCCAGGAGATGATGCTTAAACATAACCTAAAATGTCTCAGTAATGAAGGAATCAGAATATAATCTGAGTCCTTATAAAACAGTAGGTGTCATAAAATCAAAAGGCAAGAATGAACCAAAAGTGAAAATCAACCAGAAGTTAAAGTACAACTGAGTTGCAGAGATGTCTCAATTAAGATTAGATATACATTTATACTAGAACTAATCCTTCTTCTACATAACATTTTTCCTCTATGATCCACAGCCCTTAGAACCTGAAGTGACAAGACTGATGGTGAGGTCTATTACCTTAGTTTCAGCATAAGCTTGGCAGATACAGCGTAAGGTCGCAGAGTTTAGGGGATAGTGAAAGATCATTTGCAGGTCCCAGATGACCATGAAAAAAAAAAACAGTGAAATTAAGAAGGAGATGAGATACTATGGGGGAAAAGAACATAGTTAGCAGATTAGGCATAATTATTATTAAAGAGCAGGAAGAAATGAGAAAGTACATTTCTGATTTCCATATCTTAGAATGGAGCAGATCTCAGTGATAACAAGGTCCAAAGAGGGTCCATATTTGTAATGTGGCTAAAGTGAAGTAGGTATAAGGTCTTTAGAGTCAAAGAAGGCAAGAATCAATGTGATTTCAAAGAAACTAAAAGAAGCTCTACATCAGTCAAACACTGGGAAGCCTTGACTTAGAGGACAAATAAGATACTAGTTATGCTATAAGTTGGAGCAGAAGGCACAAATAAATAGTCACAGCAATGTAACACTCAACACCAGTTCACACAGTGACTGACCGACTAAGGTTCTGCCATTTGATTTTCAGTGTCACCAGGGAATTAACACACCACCAACATCCCTTCACATCAACTTTCCAGGTACCAGATTAGCAATGAGGCAAAAATTTAATGTTGAAATAATCAGAAGATCTTGTAGCCTGAAATAGTTTACCCTGCCTTGAATTTATCCACATAAATTTGGACTTTATGGCAAAAGTCAGTATTATTCAATTCTCTATAAATATGGTTTTATGATACATTATATATTTCTCATTGGGATATAATCTTTGAAATTTAAGAAATTAAGAAATCCTTTTGTTTAAAAAACTAAAAGGCAAGTTATGTATATTTAAATAGAAAATATTGAAATGCTTTTGTTCTGTTTCTTTCAAAATGTAAAGTCAGACAAAAATCAACCACCTGAAATTGGCTAAAGTGAAAAATATTGAAAACCTAAATATGCAAGAATATAGATTTAATTTTACATTTCCAGTAGCAAATATTCATAGTTATTTGATAAGACTTAAAAATTTACTGGATGTGGGAAAAGTGCAATACGAAGAACCTAACTCAAAGGAATGGTAGGCAATTGATAATATTACACACAATCACACCATTCATTGAGTGTGTTGTCATGCTGCTGTCTCCATTATCACTCACCTGTGTGATTATGACAGCACCTTTGTAGTGCTGAAGGACTATGGATATGATAACCTGCAAAGAGAGGCCCCTACATCGATGATACACTAATATCTTTTTCATAAAGGCAAGGAATTACGGACAGCATCCAAAGATGAGACATATGGTCTTGTGATCACACCACCACGAATCAATTATTTGTGACAACTTGAGACTCTGGGAATCCTTTTTGTTTTCTTAAGTTTCCCAATCCAAGTTCTCAAGTACCATGGAAAATGTATTTAATTAAAGAATGTTCCAAAGCAGAACAAATTTCTCCACCCACTCTCTTCTCTGGTTCGCTTAAATGCAATTTCACCCTCTAATACCAGCATCTGAGGGCTTTAAAGGAGATTTCCTGGACTTCTGTGCATCTTGCTACAGAACTCAGGGACTTGGGAAGAATCCAGCTTCCAGTGAAGAACTGTGGAGCATGGATTTACCACCAAGTCCTGAAAGACTCCTTGAAAGAAACACGGGACAAGTCACAGCATTGACTCAGCTGTGCTAAAGCGAAGGGGGAAGGGAGGTCCTGAAAGGAGTGGAGAGGGAATTCCACCAACCATCCTCAATCTGATACACCCCCTCACCCTCCACACTGAGCCTTGATAAAGCCAGAAGCAGGTCTCACCCCCTCTGTGGCTGGATAAAAGCTGGCAACCACAGCCTTCAAGAGTTTGCCACACAGCAGTTGTTCCATATTGTTATACAAGCTACTCATGCTTGTGACTAACATAACAACTGATTTGCCAAGCCCAGAAAAACTCCTTCTTTCCTGAATTTCAGAAACTTACTGAAAAAAAAATTATAAAATGAGTACAAGGTATTCTTTTTTGCTTACCAGAACTGAATCCTCACTCCCTCAATGCCTCCAGCCAGGCCCAGCTTGATGGGCATGCAACCCACGCAGCATCACAGGGCCCTGTGCTTAGAAGGGCCCTCTGCTTGGTTTAATGCTCTGCTGTTGCCATCTTGAAATTCACAATAATTTTTTAACAAGAGGCCCTGCATTCTCATTTTGCACTGCTCTCTACCTCTCAAATTATGTAGCTGGTCCTATCTCCTGCAGAACCTGAAGGAAGCTGAATCTCCTTCCTGCAGAATCTGAAGGAAGCCTACCCGTGACCTGAAGCATTTCCTATAGGTGACTGGGCTCTAATGTGGCTTCAAGAAGCTAGGCCCTCACCTTGGTAATTTTTGCTATACTGGAGAATTTTCTTTTTAAAATGTTATTACTTTTAATATAATAAAATAACTCACCTCATTGGGGAAAAAAAGATATAGAAGAAAATATACAGAATATGAAGTAGAAGGCTTCTTCACCCAAATGTCCCCACTCAACTTCACATAACTCCCTAGAGGTAACTTCCATTAAGAAAAATAAATAAATACACACACACGTAATTTGATATACAAACATATTGATATATATTTTTTTAAATCCCTATTTTTGTATGCCATCTAGACTAGATGGAGTAGATCCTTTAGAATCTCACAATAAAGAAAACCAGCAGCTTCAAAGAATGTGTATTATTTTTCATTCATTTCAGGGTCCTCAGCTTAAAGAATATCAAACTACTATCCCATTTGTCTACAACAGGTGACTAATCTTAGGGCAAAGCAGCAAAGAACCAGAGATAACTAACCGGCTGACTTCTCCTAAACCATTAAGCTTCAATGAGGAATTCAAGAGATTGAGACTCAAAAAAAAAACCATAAAGACCCAGCTTTGCCTCTTATTCGCCATGTTGATTTGAGGAAACATCTGGATTTCTGTTTCCCCACCTGCTCAGTATGGTAATTTTTACAAAGCCTTCAAAAGCTCTTGCAAACCTGGCACTCTGGGTTCAGGAGAAACTATTTCAGTCTCCCATCCTCATGGCTACACCTTGGGCCTTGTTCTCACTGGGGCAGTTCCACTTCAGAAATCTTAAATTCATATTTTCCAGTCTCATAATCCATCTTCTTTTTCCACTTGTCCCATTCACTTACTGCATCTATACCTGTTTTGTTCTGTTTTGTTTCTTAAAGAACAGAAACATAGGGATTGTTAGCCTCTCTGGTTTTTCTCTTATTTGTAACCCTTCCTGTCTTTACTTCCTTCCCTACTCATCTGACATTCATAGCCCATTATGTCAAACCCTGTTTGGAGGATGTCCTTAAATCCTTTGCCCCATTGACCTTTCATCACAACTATCATTTGTCCAAACTAAAAACACTGGCCTCCTTCCCAGCACCCGCCATTACTTTACCCCATATATCTTACTGATTGTACCCTGTAAAAAGTTGAATCCACCCACTTCTTGTAATCCTACCTGCCATTACACCAGCCCAAGACATCTTCCTTTCTCAGCTGGACTAATACAACAGTCTCCCAGTTAGTCTCTTAATGCCTTCAGTCCTTCCATTCTTATTTATGTTCTAACTATTGCAAGAGTAATCATCCTAAAATATAGCCAAACTAAAATACAAATTTGATTAGGTTACTACTCCCTTCAATACTTTCCATCTTCCCTTAACCCTCTGTTAGCAGAGTCTTTCCCTCTCATCTCTCTCCACTCCTCATCTAACATTTTACAACCCAGCTTACACAAAACTTCTCCAACTCTCCTCAAGCTGGCCATGTTCTCTCTTAGCTCTATACCTGTAGGTGCTGTTCTCTTGGCTTGAACAGTCTGGCTCCACCTCTTCCCATGCTCTGCTTCAGTTGGCTAACTCCTTTAGGTAGACATCACTTCCTCTGGAAAGCTCTCTCTAACTCCTACTCCCCGTGAGGATTTGTGTTTCTCAAATGTGAACACACAGCAGCCTGCACTTCCCCATCATAGCACTCATAACATGCATTATCACTTCTAGATAAACTATCTGTCCCTTCGTCCAGACTGTAAGTTCTGAAGGCAGAGACCACACCTGTATAGTTCATCACGTATCCCCAATACAACACGGTGTCGGCACAAGGTGAGCACTCCACCTTAATGTAATTGACTTTTTATTCAGTTTTCAAAGTTATATTTTGACTTCTAATCCTGAAAGTTCAATATGACATGTTCTACAAAAAGTAATTTATGTATAAATTCACAGAATGTTCAGATCTAAAAAGTTTGAGGTTTGAGAACTAAAATTACCTAGAATGCAGCATTTATGGTCTTGATCATTAAATGTTATTTATTTATTCAGTGGTTAGCATTTTCAGGGTGTTCTCTAAGCTAGTTCCCAGGCCTCAGCTCCTCCCTGAGGCTCGAAGAACTCCCAAGTGGGAAAGGAATAAATCTGGTTCCCTCACTAAGCCCTCATCCACCACTTGTACTTCAACACCATCTCATCTCCCCCAGTAAAGATCATAAGATTTTAGGAATATCAGGAAGAGACTGAAAATCTTTGACAAAAGTATAGTAGGATGTAGACTGGAAATTGAGTGAGTCACATGGTCTATGATAAGTGTGAAGGGTAAAGTAATAAATTAAAATAATATTTTTTTTTCTTTTTTTATGAGGAAGACCAGCCCTGAGCTAACCTCCGTTGCTAATCCTCCCCTTTTTGCTGAGGAAGACTGGCCCTGGGCTAACATCCGTGCCCATCTTCCTCCACTTTATATGGGACGCCGCCACAGCGTGGCTGACAAGCAGCGCGTCAGCGGGCGCCCGGGATCCGAACTCGCGAACCCTGGGCTGCCAAGCGCGAACTAAACCGCTGCGCCACCGGGCCGGCCCGTAAATTAAAATAATATTAATAGGAATAATCAGAACAATAGTAACAACATACATTGTACTTTATAGAATACAAAGCTTTTAAAAACCAATTTAGAAAGGCAGAGAAAGACATGAAATGGAAGAAGAAAAGAGGGAGAGAAGGAAGGAGGGTGGGGAGGTAGGAAGTAAGCAAGGAAAGGAGGGATGAAGAAGGAAGGTGGGAACTAAAGTAGTCTCGACCTTTTTTCTTATAAGTAGGCAAGAAAAATGAGGAATAGGGGACCAAAAAAAAGCCCAACATAAAGTCTCATTCCTACCCGCCTCCACAGACAACGAGTGTTATCCGGAGCACTGCCACAGTTCACTGAGGACTCTTCAGAATAACCTTACCAATCAACAGCAGTCAGACTTAGGATTTAACTGCTTTAATATCATTAGAGTCATCTATAAATATGTGGAACTTCACATGAATGAACCCTGTGTGGCTTCAGAGTAAGAAGGAGGTTAGAAAGAATAAAAGAAAAAATGTAGTGATTTAGAATCTTCGTCATAGGACCTCAAAGTCTGAAATAAAAGAAACAACGTGGGTGAAGCATCTCTTCGCTCCCCTCCTTAACTCAATACACTTAAGTCATCAAGCATAACCATGAAGCAGCCAATGTGCTGACTTGTTGGGGACATAAATATCAAGGGTCACGGAAAGACCTGGTCTATGTACCCAGCATGTCTGGACACATAACCCAGTGGAACTACAGGAAAAAAAAAAAAAAAACAACAAAAAATCTCAAAACTGTATTTGGGCCCAAGGACAATAATAATGCAAACCGATAGATAAATTCATTGAGAGTTGAACTCACTTAGCTGTGTGCTAATTAAGCATACAATAAACATTTTCTTGTATAACCCTCAAAATAACAAAACACGGTATAGAGTATTAGTATCTCTTTTTTAAAAAATGAGAAATTTGGTCTCAGAGAATTTAGGTAACTTGCTCAACAGCAGTAGTAATGATTCATCAAGGGTCTGAACCCTGGCAGTTGGCTTCTATTGGCCTCCAGGACCCTGAACTCAAACAAAAGATGGGCATTGGTTCTCTCTGACTTCTTGGGCAGAACAGAGATGAGCACAGAATAATGTACCCTGACAAAGAAGTGCTGTCAGGGAACTTGAGCTCTGTTCTAGAACACAGCCTAATGGCTGTCATTGACCAATGAGATAAATACAGGCAGCCATAAAAAACAGCTTATGATTACCCACCCAACCCTGAAATCTAAGCACGAGTTGGATCTGGGGATAATTGATGGTTAAAGATTCCTCTCTACAGGAATAATCAAAGCATGTGAACTGCAGCCACATAATCACTTGGTCAGCATATTGAAAAAGAGAATTTTTCTGAGACAGATGGAAGACAAGACACTGAGTGAGACAAAAGTCACGACGACTTACTCCCAACACGGACTTCCCAAAATGAATGAGCATGAAATATTAAGGAAAGGATTCTAGATTGCCTAAGAAAGGTAACATGAAAGCTATATCTCCCAGTCTTACTGGGTAGTATTCATCTGGGGGGACTTCTTTACGGCCTCTTTTATATCAAGTGGACTCAAAAAAAAAAAAAAACAATTAATACTTAAGTGTAATGTGCATTCCAACATGACAGCCACTGAAGAAATTGAAATCCAAACCTCTCAGTGCTCTTTCCTTACCACCAAAGTAAGAAATGTTCTAAGTATATAAATAGTACCCCTGAGTATCTGTCTTCCTTTCAGTATTTTACACAAAGGAGGCATTCCCTAAGCGATGAAATGGTATTCATTAAGGGGTGATCAGCAGTACGTTGGCAAAGACTAGGCAAAGAAATAATAGAGTTTCTAATAACAGAGCCTGTTAATGTTGAGAGGAAGCTCAGAGGATGCCAAGAGGAAGGTTTCAAGCAGTAGGATGAGGGAAAAAGCACGACGCATCAGCTCCATAAAGAGGAGGCAAGTGTGAATTAGAGAAAGGGGCCTGCATTCTACCAATTAAGTGCTTACTATTATGAGAGCTAAAAACTCTTCAGAATGAATAAATGGGTTAAACAGAATGGGGATTACCATTTAAGTAGAGCATTCTAACTTTGCTTCAGATCATGGGAATTCTACAAAATCACAAAGGAGAGAATTAGCTGAACAAAATAGTTTAATTTAATGGGAAATTTATTTCAGCAGAGAAGCTAAGGAAAATTTCTGGAGTTAAGTAATGACATTTAGAATTAGGAGACATTTATGTAAAAGCAATGTCCAAGAATAAAGTTAAGTAATAAGAATTTTCAGAAAGACCTAGAAAAATCTGAGATAGAGACCTGAGGCACTTTAGAAAGAACAAAGAAACGTAAGCTCCCTCTCTATAGGAAATAATTAGGATAGTAGAATTTGACCTAAATTAAAGGAAAATATTACACATGCCTATGAGTACAAGCATAGGAATACACACACACGCACACACACACTCCTTCCTACCTTAGAAAACCCCCCCAAGACCGAGATCAAAATGTTACTTCTGTTCCTCTTCTAGTCTAATTAAAACATGAAATGTTGCCTATTGCCTGTTATCAGTTTATGCATATTATGGGTTAAATGGAAAAATTAATATTAATTGAGGGTGTCACTTCACTGCAACATTTACTTAACTAAGACAGAGGAATAGTGATTATTAAAACAAGGCATAGCTCCAAATTATATACTGTATCATATATGCTAACCTGAGGGGAAAAGCCAAAATCTTAACCGGTGTTTCCATAAAAAGATGCTTTTATAAATTCTAAAATTTAAGCCCCGTTCCAGAAGTTAAATTATACACCAACATATTTCCTCAGAATGTAAAAGCCTTTTAAACAGTAAAAAGGGTAAAAATTCATAAAATGAAAATAATAAAACTTTCAAATTATAAAATTTCCTCACAAAACCTCTATTATGTTTTAATTCTTCACTGATTTAATTGAGATTTTTTTTAAACAAACTCGAGTGGTTGGAATCATCTTTTTAATTTAAATTTCATAAGAAAGAGAATCACAATGCACATTCCCTGACCAGATTGTGTGTGGCCTATTTATTCAAAATGTTTGATTCCATATGGATTCCTTCTCTCTTATTTATAACTTCCAGAAAGGATTCTCTCTAATAAATTAGCAACTCAAGGGCAAGCAATTTGAAATCTAGACCCTGACAGCACAGTATCTTAGGTCTGCCACCTGCAATGTTTTCTAGAAGGACCAGGGAAGGCACACAAAGCTCAAACTTCTGTGTGGAGCATAAACCAAGTGAGAGCCACAAGTGGGTGGTCCACTGAGGTCAGGGTTAAAGTTCACAGAATAATTTGGAAATTATTCTCAGCTTGGATCTCATTTATGAGGCCTGAGAATACACCCTTTAATTAGAATACAATTTCCAAAGCAGCCACTCCCTTGACTTTCCAGAGCTCAGTTATTCTCAGAAAAGTAAAAACAGCCTCATCACACTGACAGCTAACAGTCCCCTATAAATTATGCCTTAAATGTCCGACAAAGAAGGCAGCAGGCATCTGGGACAATGGAGATGTTAGCTGCCAGACCTCACTAACCACTCTCAAGAACAGACAGAGAAAAAGAAGTCATGTTAAACAGAGTAATTCTCCTTCACTTCTTGCTTATGCAGCTAAGCTGTCCCATGGAAGCTTGGAAAAAGAGTGGGTTGTGCATTTGAAAATGTTCCCACACCCCAGCCAGCCTCATTTTTCTGATGATCCCTCCATCCAGCCAACCTCGCACTACAGTGGGAACACTAAAATCAATTCCATGAGAGCCAGCTGTCCGCCTCTTCCACGGCGCTCAGGGAGCCACACAGGACTTCTGGAAAGGGAGCCAGCCCAGTCCTGACTCACTGCAGATGTTCCCTCCTCCCCCATGCAGCTCTGAGCCAGAGCCTTCTTTCCAGGGCCTATTGTTATTACGAAAGATTTACTGGGCCCCGAAAATGTGCTGGATGCTAAAGCAAGAGGAAAACACACATCTCCCTAACCGTGGGGTTAAGACAGACAGACATTAAATTATGTGGAGATGGCCGATGACGCTATGTCGAGCAGGCAGCTTTGTAGAGTTTAGTATCTGGGAGTTGGAATAGCAGAAGCTATCACAATATCAAACTTTCAAAGGCTATCCAGACTTGAGTCGGGTTTAATATGACATAAAATGTTCCATTTCAGCAAATCCAGATATCAAATTTTTCTGTAGACCCAATGAAGTCGTCTTGTCTAGAAAAATGTGACCAGGAAAATAATAAAAATACAGTTTTTGAAATTTGTAATCAGAATTCAGAGTCCAATGTCACCCACAAATATTTGGAAACTCTTGCCAGCTTATTTTCAGGCAGGAGTGGCAATACCGTCTTTTGTATATCCATTCATCTGTCAGTTTTACCAGCAGCCCTCTCAGAGGGGGCCATAAATCTCTCTCTCTCTCTGAGTTCCTTTAGTGCACTTTTTTTTTTTTTTTTAATTTTTTTTTTTTTGTGAGGAAGACCAGCCCTGAGCTAACATCCGTTGCCAATCCTCCCCTTTTTGCTGAGGAAGACTGGCCCTGGGCTAACATCCGTGCCCATCTTCCTCCACTTTATATGGGACGCCACCACGGCATGGCTGACAGGCAGTGCGTCTGTGGGCGCTCGGGATCCGAATTCGTGAACCCCGGGCTGCCAAGCGCGGACTAAACCGCTGCGCCACCGGGCGGCCCCCCCTTTAGTGCACTTTATTGGAACCTAGACAGTTTTCCCCAATGCTCCAGTGTCCCATGGTACAGGCTGCATCATTATCTCAATAAAGAAACTATTTCATGCAATTTACAATATTTTTTATCTCTGTCCACTTAACCATTATGGACAACAGAGAAGTTCATTTTAAATCCATCCCCTTTGATGGAATGAATTCTGTGACTAAAATGAGCTTCAGCAAATAGCACAAAAAAATTTTTAACACGTTAATATGACTTTCCATATCCTTACACAACAGTGCTTGTATTTTGGGTTTTGTTCTAAGAGTTCTTATTCACGTTTTCCTAGTGTGGGCCTTGAGAAGAAAGATTAGGGAAATAAATCAATTAAATGAAACAAACACACTTAAAATTCAGTGACACTGAAAAAAAAATGAGACATCAATCATGTCCCCCAAAAGGTGGAGGTAAAATTGTCTCTAAGACCTCTTCGAGCTCTCACTAACTCTCTAAGTGTCAGAAAAATCACAGATTAAATATGCCAGTATCTCACAAAACCCTGTTTCACAACAGCAGAGTCAATATTTAGCTTGAAGACGACTAATATATGTTTGGGGGATAAATGTTTACTTGAGATAATGTTTATTTGATTCTTTGGGAAAAGCTATATAAATCTTGCTCCTCACTAATTTCTGAGTCTCATTTCCTTCCTTGCAAGACAAAAGTGTCAAAAACCAAAATGGTTCTAAAATTAAACTAAAATGTACTCGCTTTTAGAGCTTTTGTTTGATAACTTGAAATTTCCTTCAATGGTGTGTTTATTGTTACTGTTTTTTTCTACTAAGCTGTTTTCTTCTTCCTTTTTTTTTCTGCTTTATTCTGTGTGGTTTGCAGCTAGGGACAGATACTGGGTATTCTAGAGAGGAAAGGAAATGTTCCAAGATTCAAAGTAACTGTTACATGTAACACAAGAAAGGGTCTATACCATGAAGTTGTCTAAACGGAAGAACTGAATTAAAAAACCCGGTGGCGCAGCGGTTTAGTCCGCGCTTGGCAGCCCGGGGTTCGCGGGTTCGGATCCCGGGCGCCCGCCGACGCACTGCCTGTCAGCCATGCCGTGGCGGCGTCCCATATAAAGTGGAGGAAGATGGGCACGGATGTTAGCCCAGGGCCGGTCTTCCTCAGCAAAAAGAGGAGGATTGGCGACGGATGTTAGCTCAGGGCTGGTCTTCCCCACAAAAAAAATAAAATAAAATAAAACAACACTCGATTCCTGGAAACGAATTCTTCTCCTCTATCCACTCTGGAAAACTGAAAATGAGGTATGGTAACTTGGTTACCATGAATGAAAATTTCAAAAGATTTATTCCTATGCTCTTCCAGGTGTGGCATAGCAGTGATCTTTATACTTACACAGTAACTACAGAGAATAATTCATTATATGCCAAATTCATCTTGAACCCACCTGGGAGAACTTAGCGATCAGAAAGTAAGCTCCACGTCTAGAGCTGATTCCTAACACGGAATCAGCATTCTGAATAGCCCCCAAAAGATTCTGGTATTTCTGGGCACTCCCAGAGTAAAATAAAAATATACCAAAGCTTTTGTATATATCCTACAGAGCAATTTTAGGAAGGGAAAGAGAATAAAAAGAAACCAAATAGTGATAAAAATGTTAATTGTAAAAAAAAGTTGGGAATCACGTGGCTAGAAGAACAGGGACTACATTGGCATTACCAAAGTACTACTCACTGTCCCTTAGCTCTGTCTTTTTAGGTTCACAGTCCAGGTATACTTAGAGTTGTCTGACTTCTACTTAGTCATTGCTCAAGAAGGAATTAAGTTTTGTCTAAATCTCTATAAGAATCAAGTCTAAAATTTACAGGTCATTTCTTCCTTTCTAAAGAAAGGATGAAAACTGACAGTATTATTTATATCCTACTTTTAGCTCTATATTTTGAAATACTCATAAAAACACTTTCAGATAAACTCTGTTGATTTCTAGATTTCTAGCAGAATGATATGGGACAATTAACTGAGAGCATATCACCATAGTCATATCCCCAAATCACTCCAATTTTCTCCAAAAATACTTACTTCTGATGAGTTCATCATCTGAACAGTTTCCCCAAATGGACTGGTCTTGCAACTCTCCATGTGTGAGGTGGCTATTGGTAGCTTGAGTTATATCTCTTTCAGTATTTTCTTTATCACATTTTTCTGAATAAAAAAATATATATTTATTATCATTAAATGTTACATATTTTTCTCTATTTTTTTCATTTTACAGATTTTTTTCTAAATGCTTCTTAGTCTACCATAATTTAAGGAAATGGGAACAGTACCTCTATTGACTGTTGCATATGTTATTGATTCAATAACAGATATTTATTGAGCAGCTACTGTGTGCTCAGCATTAAAGAAACTGAGATGTTTATAGTAAAAATAACCTATTATTGTAAACAAATCATCATAACACAGCAAGTGATCTGCCATGATAGAGAAATCTGGGTATATCAAGGATGAAAGTGAGTCCATACATGTCGAGAGTGGGGTGAGAGGGAAAGCATCAAAGGAGAAGAGACCCCAATGAGTGGTGGAGATGAAAGTCAGGCTGCAGTTGAATGAAAAGTGACTCCGAGGGGGACGCCCGGTGGCGCAGCTGTTTAGTCCGCGCTTGGCAGCCCGGGGTTCGCGAGTTCGGATCCTGGGCGCCCGCCTGACGCACTGCTTGTCAGCCATGCCGTGGTGGCGTCCCATATAAAGTAGAGGAAGATGGGCACGATGTTAGCCCAGGGCCAGTCTTCCTCAGCAAAAAGGGGAAGATTGGTAACAGATGTTAGCTCAGGGCTGGTCTTCCCCACAAAAAAAAAAAAAAGTGACTCCGAAGTGAGAAGGTATAGAAAGCAATTACAGGTTCTCTCAGTAGAAGCTTGGGAAACAGTCAAGGATTGTGTTATGCATTCTCAGAGAAGGAGGGCATTTAGGATGAGAGATCTATATGTGGGTTCATGGGTTCTCAGGGGGAAGGACAACAAGTTAGGGGAAGTAACATCTTATTGGGAACATAACTCAAGCAAAAAGCAAACTCTAACACAAGCTAAAATGCATGCTATGAGAGATCCAGAGCACTAAAGAGGTTCAAAGGAAGAAAAAGAAACTCATCAGAATTCAGAGCTCAAGAAAAGCACTATAGAAAAAGGTGTATGTTAGATGGTCTTTAAAAGATTAGCAGGAATTCCAAAAGTGCAGATAGAAGAAAGGCCATTCAAGGTGGAAGAACAGCGTGGGCAAACTCCAAAAGCAAACACTCCAAAGGTTTCAACTCTCTGGACTATGAAGTATTTTAAGGCAGGCATTAGGAGATGAAACTGTAAAGGTTTGATTAGGATGGATATTTGAATGCCAAGGTGAAAAATCTGGACCTAATTTAAAAGCAAAATAAATAAGTCAAAGTAGCCATTAATTAGAGACATGCACTAGAAAGATTAATAAATTTGTGCACACCAGTGGTTCTCAATCCTGACTGCACTTTAACTCACTTGGGAGGCTTTTTAAAAAACAGATTCCTGGGCCCCACCACCAAAGATTCTATTTCAATGTGGAGGAGGGGTGCTTAGGTGATTCTACTGCACTTATATCCTTGAGAATCACTGGAGTAGGGATCCATCTAAGAGGGAGAATAGAGTTAAGAGAAACTAAAAGGGAGAACTAGCGTGGACCAGGTAGAAGTTTAGGACAGTTTAATCAACCATATAACAGATGGGAAAGGGGTAAATGTGAGAAAATAACTAGAGGTTTGGACGGATAATCAGGGAAGTTGGGATTGAAGATGACTGAGTTCTCTCAGTTTGGATTTGACTGAGAAAACCTGGAGACCAGGAGAATAATTTATTAATTTAAAAACATGTCTATTTGTACATATTAGATGTTTAGGCATTGTGCTAGGCAGTGGGGATACAATGATTTTGAGATGCAGCCCAGGCCTTCATGGAGTTTACAGACTAGTGGGATGAGTTTAGTGTTGCACATTTGAATTTGCAAGTCACAAAGTTATAGCTAGAAGCAGTCATCTTCCTAAACTTGATTACTAATGCTCTTTAAATGAACGGGCTCACCAAAGAATGAGTATATTAAAAGAACAGTGCCAAGAGTGTATTAAAAGAAGAGTACCATTAGAAAGGAGTCAGACGAGGAAGAGAAGCTGGATGATGTCAAGCCATGGAAGCAAGGAAAGGAAAGAGATTCAAACAGAAGTTGTTAGTCAACTGTGTTAACATTTCCAGTGGAAGGAAAAAATTTCTGCACATGCAAAAATTTCTCATGTACCATCAGGATTTCACAACAACTGAAAAGTTCTGCCATAAAACACATTTCAACACATGAAAATAGATGGACACCCACTTAGGACGAAGTCCAGAGGCTAAGATTTCTGAAAAAAATAGAGTCTTCAACACTAAGTATTTTTAGTATCAAAACCATATTCAGATAGCAGTAAAGTATAAATTACAAGCATGCTAAACCAACATCTTCTAGATTTATGTAACATTTATTCAGCACTGTCATAGAGAAAATGTAATCTTCCCAAGATGTGTTAGTTTCAATTAAAAATCTTTACTTTTTTAAACAACTCCAGAAATCTTTCCACTGCTAGAGTCAACCCAAGGCCTTTCTGAGATCATCGACAGAAGAGATTTTTATACAAACTCCCTAGTACACATGAACTTTCTCATCAGCAGAGTCCTACATACTTGCTGCTACTGTTATGTAGCTGACTGCCGCCAGGTGTCATGCTAGTAGGCTTGATTCAATTAGTAACTTTAATTGAGGCTGAATGAAATTAATTATATAATTTTGAGCTGTTCAAGTTTAATTCCATTAAAATTAATTCATGAAACCAGGGCATTATGAAGCATTGCTGACTAAAAGAAAATAGGTATGAACAAAGCCTCTAGACACACTTGACTCACATTTGAATCATGTCCAACATTCGAGTGCTAAACACAGACCCTCTGAACTCTCCACTGAATAAATGAAAATGTCATGTGGTCCATGCACACACGGATTTAGTAGTGACCCACTACTAAGAGGAAAATAAAGTTCTTCCTGCTCTAAATATTTATTAAGGAACAGTTTATCATACTTTATTTTTCTTTAACTTTCCTTATCTATGAAATTCTAGAATTAGAGGATTCCCCAGTGTCCTTCTCAAGCTAAAAAAGAATAGAAGGGGCCAGCTGGTGGCGTGGCTGTTGGGTCCACGCACTCCGCTTCGGCTGCCCCGGGTTTCCCAGGTTCGGATCCTGGGAGCGGACAGATGCTCTGCTTGTCAAGCCATGCTTGGCGGCGTCCCATATAAAATAGAGGAAGATGGGCATGGATGTTAGCCCAGGGCCAGTCATCCTCAGCATTAAAGAGGAGGATTGGCAACGGATGTTAGTTCAGGGCTAGTCTTCCTCACACACAAAAAAAAGAATAGAAAAACTATCATTCTCTGTCTCATTATATTCAAGAAATAATAAATATTATGTAATTACTATTAAGTCACAATCATCCTATCCAAATTTGCCTCCTTTGAAAACTAAATGTGTTGGCTCACAAGTTGGTCTCTGGCTTTTGCAATCATACACAGCACCCAGCCCAAAGTGAGGCTCAGAAAAGGTTCTAAGAAAGAAATTTAAATTGACTTTTGCCAATTCTCCACTTCTACAAACCAAACTTCTCTGACCACTTGCCTGTTCTATGGCTTTCTAATGTATGTATATTACTTTATTAACATCTCTTTAATTTAATATTTAATGGAAGACCTATATGGCAGCCTCATAAATGGTGCCCAGTTACATCTAACACTGAAGAAAGGCACTGAGAGTGAGAGAGAGTTAATCGATAGACAATTGTAAGGTGGGCATCATGACATCCAGCCACAGAACCAAGCTTCTGACAACTTTCAATAGGTAGGGTCAGCCACTACTCATTAAGATGACAAAACAGCAGGTTTCTGTTATCAATGTAGCTTTCCTGTGTCACTTGTGAATTACAGAAGCAAAGACCACAGTCCTGGTTTAATCAGTTTCTTTTAGGGTTTATGAAGGTTTGTAGCTGCAATTCAACTATTACGTGGGCCTGAAAGACATATCCCATATGCAATCAAGTAATTTCAATGATGTATGAAATCAATCTATACGTTTCTACAAGATTTCTATTTATACATCCAACAAGCACTCCTCCCCAACTTAGCAATTTTCTCTTAAAATGGCCCTTCATCATCTCAATGATGCTGTTCTTCTAAGCCAATGGTTCTCTACTGTAGAGCTCTAATACTCTAATAAATACTCAAAGAAAGTGACGAGCAGGAATTAAGCAAAAGAATCAAAGAAAAAAATAAGAGTTCTAAATGATCAATCTAAATATGATATATTCTATTCAGAAGTGACTATCTTACAGTATCAATACTCTTTATTTTTTAATGTTTTTCTAATTTTTTAAAGAAGGTAATGAATGGTGAGAAGCAAATTCTCTCCAGTCTCAATTATTCCTGCTGAAGGAGAATGAGATTCAGGTAAATAGAATTTCCATTTAATTTAAAATTCTGTAATATTTTATCTAGTTGGCATTATCCAAATTTAAACCTTTGAGAGTTTCACTTATCTCAGAGAGTTGGGGAATAAAATAATTGAATGGTGATTAACAAGAGAAAAATCTGAGTATTAGAAATAAGTAAATTGGATAATAATATATGTAAAGTATTATATATGCCAAATAACAGCCACTCAGCTGGTTTGTGGTTGTTAAATAAGTAAAAATAAATACTTCCTTTTGTTGAAAGAATAAATTAATGAATTTTTGAAATTGCAGTATTAGCAATTTTCAAAGGACTTTAATATATAATATTTATTTGATATTCAGATCCATCAACAATACAGTAAGGAAGAAAATGTTAGCTCAATTTTACTGATGAGAATACAGAGTGAGTCTCAAAGAGAGAGATTCAGTTCGATGTTAAAATTCAGAGTTGGAAAGGATCTTGCAGCTCACCTAATTTTATATCCCACCCTATGTAGAAAGCACCACTGCAATACTCAGACCTTCCCCAAAATTCCAAGGAATAGTATTCCTCATAACAAAACACATTCTATTCTTGGCCAATTTCATTAGTAAGTTATTCTTTATTTTGAACATAAATCTGCTGTCAAGCAACCTATAACTAGTCCCACTTCTGCCCATTGTAGGTAGCAATAGTAAGCTTAAATGTTTCCATAAGACAACAGTTCAAACTATTGAAGAAGATATTCTTTCCATCAGTTTGTAGTGAAGTAAATATATTCTCTCAATAGCTAAATGCTTTTAGCAAATAGTAGTAACAGAAGAATCTAGTAATGCTGCATGAGGATGAAATGAGTTTGTCAAAGTTACTAATGAACTTTTAAACATATAAAAGTTTTCCAGAAATAGGGACAATATTGTCATCTGAAAGTCCAGATATTGGAATCCTTCCTGATGAATAAAAAGACTCACATTAGGTTCTCGGGGACAGAAATGCTATCCCTAAATTGTACTTTGCACTAGAGAAATGGTTAAGAGAACAGGATGTGAAATCAGGGTGCCTGGATCTATTAACAGTGTGAATCCTGGGCAAGTTAATTAATCTTTGTCAAATTCTTCATCTTTAAAATGGGAATAGCAACAGTACCTACCTCGTAAGGGAGATGTGGAAATAAATGGTATCATGCCTGGTATATAATGAGGGCTCATTCACACTTGCTGTTATTATTACATTAGTGTTACTCAATAAGCACCTTTTTAAAACCTGCTATAAACTTATAGGGAGGCTGTTGAGGGCAGTATCTATTCAGTAATCCCTATGTGAAAAACCATGCAAGAAATATGTTTCCAGACTGAATATAAGGAAAACTATTGCTTTTTCTGAAAAGCTGTATGTTATTTTTTTTCTTATGGACAATGAAAATCATATTAAAGAAAATGTTTCCTTGTTGACTCAAATTTACAGCCAAAATTATTAATTGAGTTATTTAATTAATTATTTAAGTGAGTTTGATGCTACAGTATATATCTGTATATTTCGATTTTCCCCCAGGTTTGGATCTCCTAGGCTACCTATATTTTCCACTATTCTGTTTTAATCCTTTCTAAAAATGTACTCTTATAAGCTACCTCAAATATTCTGCTAAACTAGGCAGAGGAATGTGTAAATGCACAAAGTAATCATCAAATACATTTTCTACTTGTTAGCCATACTTTATTTGCTTACTTCATGAAAGACTAATATAAATAATGGTACTTGGCAGATTATCTCATAAAATCTCATAAAACTTAATAGGTGTAAAATACACTTATTTCTTATAGAAAGACTATAAGTAGATTTCTTTGTGCTTAATTTTGGAGCTTTTGCATGTTAGATCTCATCTACTTCAATTAAATATTTGATAATAATCTATGACAGATCATTTATAATCTCTACATAATATGTATATTCTTACTGCTATGCAATCTATATTCATACTTCCTTTATCTGTAAACGAAACTGCTTTAAACAGTTTCATTTTTACTCTTCCATTCAAAGACCAGCATTATTTCAGATGATCTAAGTATATTCTGGCCTATGAAATCTCAAGTAATCTGAGACAAAAATCTCTGGGAAAAGCAAAAAATCTGGGTCTGTACTTCCCAGAGGCTCAGAACAATGTGGAAATCTGCAAATGCTTCCCAAATGTAACCTTTAAAAAACCAAAGATAAGGCAGTTTTCAGGAAGACCGGAGGCTCTGGAATTTTACTTCTTCACTGATCCAAAAAAAAAAAGTCTAATGACCTTTAAGAAACATTGCAAAAGCTACCTGCTTTGCCTAATGTTCTAAAGCGGATTAAAATCTCATTGTCCAAACCAACATGTTAAGATAACCAAAGCATTTTTAACAGATGAAGGAACACATACATAAAATTTCATAATTTTATAAATACAAGAAAGTTATCATATAATCACAGATATACTATGTTTGTTGAATAAATTAAATGCTTAAATCAATTTAATTTAAATAATTGTTATCACCAATATTTTGAAAAATAATAAGACTTCTGAGCAAAATCTAAAACGCATTCCTTCAAAGGGCTTCTTATACATTTAGAAGCTTATGGTGTGTTTAGATTCAAAAGAATGAAAAAAATGACTCAACTAGTGTACAGGTTGGAGGTGAGTAGAGAAGAGTGAGTTATACATAGAGCAAAGTGGAAAACAATTACAAAATTATACAAATATGCAATTGAATATGGATATACAAATGAATAGGTACAAAATGCAGCAATAGTTCAAATAATATCTCAATAAATCAGGGCTCTAAATAAGTAGGTGAGAAGGAGGAATTAGGCACTTTCCAGTTCAAAAAACGTAGTAGGGAGGTTAGATGACAGCAAGCTGATATGGGGTACCAGGGCATGCTATCTCAGTCATCTTAATCTCCTGCAGATCTCCTTTATATCTAAAGTTCCTTACCCTAAAAATATATTTTCAGGATGACTGACCCTGAGGCACAGTAAACTCCTCCCTCCTCAAATACTACAGGTTCAACAGTGTCCTTTCGACCACCAAGTATACTCATGCTAAAGCCAAACACTCATTGGCTCATGGAACTTGAAGTTACTGGGGCTCACAGAGGTCCCTTAGGCCAACATGATAACATGAACTCAGATGTAACATTCAACATCCAACATACCTAAGAATAAGCCAAGGAGAGTAGTCATGAATACTTCCAGGGACAGAGAAATAGCCTCAGAAGACAGTTTACTCCGGTTTGGGACTGCTTAATTATTCAAAGACTTTCCTCACAACTGTCTGAAATCAACTTCCCTATAATTTTCACTGATTCATCATATTTTGCTCTTTGCAATCAACAAAGTCCCTCCATGTTTGTCTCATATTAGAAAATATCTCACATTCCTCTGTCTTTATCTTCTCTGTGTTAAACAAGTAATCTGAGACAAAAATCTCTGGGAAAAGCAAAAAATCTGGGTCTGTACTTCCCAGAGGCTCAGAACAATGTGGAATTCTGCAAATGCTTCCCAAATGTAACCTTTAAAAAACCAAAGATAAGGCAGTTTTCAGGAATACCGGAGGCTCGAGAATTACTTTGTTGAATGGTTTTTCAGAGTCTTCACATTCTATTCACTCATAGCACACAACAGACTTCTTAATCTTTTGTAGAAAGCTATCATGAAAGAGCTTGACTTACTGATTGCTGAAATCCAGAGACACTGTATCTATAACAGTTTCCCTTACTTAGCAGTTGATTAACTCTATTACAAAAAGGAATTGAGGACTCTACCAGCTTCCCCCTTTTTAAAATGACGTACATACCATCTTTAGTCTTTTAGCAAGATCAATGTTATCAGTGCCACAATTTTAAAAACATCTTTGTTACCTCTCAGTTATACCAAGTGATTTCATCAAGAACACTTTCTTTCCCAAGCTCTCTGGTTAAGGGATAAACCCTTATTTGGCACTATTACAAGAATGAAGCCCAAAGGAAGTGACAAGTGAACCAAAGGGGGTTGTTTAATCTACAAAGGAATTTCAAAGCTATGATTTGAGCCTGATCTTGAAGTAAATAAGCGAGAGAGGATGGAAAAGAGCATTTCAAATAGTGGTGAACCCACAAATAAGATAGTGTTAAGAGAATTAGAGGTATATTGAAATTCATTTCTTGGACTTCAGAATGATGAATATGGATTAGAAGTCAGGGGATGTGTCCTCACCGGTAATTCTCTTGAAGGCTAAAACCAGGAGCCTCTCATTTAATTCTCTAACCCAGCCTCTTGCCTTCTGGACCATCTCTTTGGGACATTCTCCTTTAAGACCACCAAACCATTCTTGCTCTACAATCTTTGCAATCTCATTAACTTTCACAGTGTCAGTCACCTCCAGGAGGATAACTTGTAAATCCATTACCCTACCCTTCATTCCTGTCCTGACCTATAGATTTGAAGTTTCAACTCTACATGAATATATCTTTAGCAACTCAACCTCAACATTTCCTAAAATTCATCACCACTTTGCCTCTGTCTCTTTCTCAACTGTAGTCAGTATCTTCGTGAATGATATTCACAGAAACATTTTTCAGTTCTCTATTTTCCCACTATTTCCTCTGCCCCAATGTAATCAATTACCAGATCCTGCTAGTTACAACTTTCCAATCTTTCTCAAATCTATACTTTCTTTTCCATGCCCACTACCACTGCCTCCAATCTTTTTCTCCTGCAACCAGAAATACTTTCCTAACACAAAGATTGAATAAGTTTCTCCTTAGCTCAAGTAAGAATTAAATTCATTTTGCATATTGATGAAAAACTGCTATAGCTATTTTAACATTGTGCATATTTTAATGTTATAAACTCCTACACCTTTCCCATGCTCCCTAATTTCATAATTATATGTGAGAAATAAAGAGTCAAACCCATCAGAAAATCTTACTAAAGATCCCGCATGCTGCTTGGGTGATGGAAGAAATAAGAACAGAATAGGTCTACATTCATAGAGACCCAAAAGATCAAGGGCTGATGTGCCATGAAAAATAGCAAAAGGACCATACCTCGGAGTAGAAAAAGTGAGGAGAGGAAGCTGGTTCCTTTGTACTCTACCACTTGACTTCAGAGGGCCTGTCACCTGCTCAACCGCAAGTTGCCTTATTTTTAGTGCTCAACACTGCATAATCCAAACCAAAAAGACATACAAACTATGTATTCTTCAGCTGGGGTCACTAGCAGCCTAATAAACAAGCCTGACTTCTTCTTGCCATCCTGAGATTCTCCCTCAACCTCTAAATTTGTGTGCTCCAGAACTGTACCCCTCAGCTGGCAACTGGCCATAAACTAATCTGTCACATGGTTCTTGCTGTAATCTTGAATTCACATTTAGACAAGGGATTACAATTTAATTTGGCACACATTTATCTCTCATCCTCTCTCTCACCCAGTTTACAAATTCCTTGTGGGCAAAACTATGTATGATACATTTTTAATCTTCACACGACTTTGTACACAGTAGGCACAAAACAAGTATTTCTTGGCAGGGTTTCCTCTTCAAATGTGTCAATAATAAAATATATGTGCTAGTATAAAAATTAATCTCAGACTTTATTCCTGAAACTACTAAAAAATCAGGCATAAAAGCACATGCAAATGAATCATCTTCAGATCATGTGGGTGTGACTCTGAAAACAGAAGTGGACTGCAAGTAGAAACCACAAACGAAATTAATGTTAAAATAACTCTTTTCATAGTTCCTACTTAGTGAACCCTAAGTGCTTAGAATTACAATCTATAAAATATAACTTGATTCCAAAAACTTAAGGTTAAAAGCTTTCCTCCTTCAGAATATGTATGGTAATGTAAGAAGAAGATATGAAAAGTTGAAGTAACTTCAGTAAAGTGTTAATGGCAAGCGGTTGGGGGGGAGGAGAAAGAGAGAGACAGAGACAGGGAAAGAGAGAGAAGGAAAGAGAGAGAGGGAAGCATCCAAATACTAATGCACAAACACACGACTGATTAGCATAGAGGAAGGGCTGCAGCATCTTTAATCTGCTCCAATGAATCACCAACGTTAAACTATCCAAACATCTAGAATCTAGCCAGTGCAGAATCAGACCTCCCTTAATAAATACTGAACGAAGACTTTTAGAAGTAGAAACATAAAAATCACATCCCTTTCCTCTATGCGGTAGAATAATTACATTATCTCAGAAAGACAATTTGCTTGGATTGTTTCCCTCTTTTGTTTGTGGTTGTTCTAACTAATTTTCCATTTGCAAATGGAATAACTTTAGATTGTGTCAATTTATGTTTCCTTATTTTCCTAAAATCTTTTATTATAAAAATATAATGCTAGTAAAATAATTGCACACTGTTATTAGACCTTTCCATGAAGTCACCTCAACAAGATCCAGGAAATAAAGTTCAAAGAAACAGGAAAGGCCCTTAAACACCCAAAAATTCCACAGCTTCCCCAGTAGCCCTGTAAAGGTTACTCAAATATATATTCAGTCATGCGCCACATAAGGACATTTCAGTCAACAACAGACCACATATATGACAGTGGTCCCATAAGATTAGTACCATATAGCCTAGGGGTGCAGTAGGCTACACCATCTAGGTTGGTGTAAGTACACTCTATGACGTTCACACAATGACGAAATCGGCTAATGATGCATTTCTCAGAACGTATCCCCATCCTTAAGTGACGCACAACTGTATTAAATCCTCGTATGTGAACTGACCAAACAAGCCCAACAGGCATGATTCTTGCTGGCCAGAAATCTTAGCCTGCCAGTTGTAATTCTGGCCTCTCTAGCCCCCCATACAGCCTGGAACACAAGATCAGTTAGCACAAACATACTCTTCCCACACATGGGTGATCCTCCTCCCTTGTGCCCCCCGACTGCTTCCACCCTGTCAACTTCCAACCCTACGCTAATTCCAAAAGTCCATTCGATCTGCTTCTATTCCCAAGTTGCCACATGCTCCTTGCTGAGAAAGGGAATCAACCATGGTGACCTGACCGTGTCCACTAAAAATTCATGCCATTCATTCTTAGTTAAGCCCTCAGTGTTACTGGGCAGCCCTTTTGTTTGCCCCAGATTGACTCCCTCTTTAATTCTTCATTCTTCCAAATCTTTTCCACACATATCAAATTTCTTGACTCATCCTAACCCGCCTTGCTCTCAGCAGATGCTACCATCTACTTTGCTGAGAATATCTAAGCCTTCAATAATCTCTTTTTCACAACAAATTTTCTCTGGATTATCACTCATCCTTTTCTCCCATTCCCATCTCAAAGGGAAACATTCCCAGCTTTCCGAAGACTGGTCTCTTCATCCCATTCCTTCCTAGAATTTGACTCTTTCAAACACCCAATGTACCACCACTCTACCCCATGCCCTTTCATCTTCAATTTCTCTCTATCCTCTCCTTGGCTTTCTTTCTGTTGTGTGTGGGAGCATGCTCAAAATCCACCCATCCAAAAGAAGCACTCTATATGCCTTGTTTCTCCCTTAACAAACCACAACTCTTCTCATCTGCCATGACCACTAAACATCTAAGGCTTCTGTGACCAATCCTTATGGACTCCTTTTCTGTATTTTCCTTTAAGTGTAGCCATTCCCCCAATCTGGTCCGCTGTCTTCTCTCTCATTCTCATGCCCATCCATCTGCTTCCTGGCGGCGAACTCTCAGTCTGTGAGCCACTCTCCTAGCTACAAATTCTCTTTTTCAGTGGCTTACTGACCGTCGTGGCTAGGGATAAGTTCCATGGAACCAACATGATCAAAAGAAAACTCAACAGCTCTCCTATGTCTCTACTCAGGTTAAAAGGCAAACCTACAGACTACCTTAAATTTATACCTTTCCACCATCTCCCATATTAAATATTTTGCCCAACCACATCAATTCAATTCAACAAAATGTGGATACTGTGCTTGGTTTTAGGAGATTCAAAGATGAATAATAAGTAAAAATTGTTACCCTCAAGGGGCTCTTACAGCTAGGTAGAGCTCTATCCGACTGAATTTTGCTATTGTTCTTAAATCCATTTTCTCAATTCCACTCCCACTACTGCTACCCAAGGTCCTCTAATCTTTTGTCAGGCTACTGTAATAGGCTCCTGGATAATCACTTGCCCATCCCTCCAAAATCATCCTTTGAACTGCCACCAGATTTATTTTCCTTAAAAAAATGCCAATTTGGCCCTGTTCTTCCTCTTCTCAAGAACTTTCAACAGCTTACCACTACTTACAGAAAAGATATATAAACTCCTCAGCAGAAGACTCAGGGCCATCCTCAAAATGACTGTCTCTGCTCCTTCATACAGCCCATATAATGGTCTTACTCAACATTCTGTAATAATCCCCTCCAAGCCTTGCTTTCCACCATCTAACTCCACAGAGATGAATCCTATCACCATGCTTCCTGATCCAACTCAAATCAAAAGTTTTCTTTGATGTTTTCCCAAATGCCCCAGCTAGAGATGCTTCCTCTCTCCCATATTCTGCCATCACACTTTCATTGCACCTCTATTATAGCACCTATCAGTCTACCTTGTATTATAAGTAAGTGTGAATGTATGTGTTTCCCCCATCATCCTGCAAGCCCCAGATTTCATTCAGCAGTCTATTTCTCTCTGTACTTGTCATATAACAAGGTTCAATACACACACACACACACACACACACACACATATATGTAGGATTAAACATTTATAGAGCATCTGAGTAAGGCAGAAATAACAATGTGAAGAGAAACAAAAAGACTATAGTAGAGATAAAAATCAGCAATAAAATTAAGCCTCTATACAAGTGCCCTGAATTACAAACACAAATATATAAATGCTTTCCCTATCCCCATCCTCCACCCTGACCCCAAAACTGTTCCTTTTCATCGCCATTTGCTACCCTGACTCACACTTGTTCTGGATAGCAATCAAGCCCTCCATTTATCCAATTGTTTATTCCACAAACACGTATTAAGGCCTACTTCAAGGTCAGCAGTGCTACCTACCTAACTCAAGATTTTGCCCCATCATCTACTTCCTTAACATGCCACTGCCAGCTCAGCTCCTACCATGCTATCCTTTAGAACTTTTTCACAGTTCCCAGCTCAAACAGTTCAACCTCTCCAAATGCTTTCTTAAATTTATAGACACCTTGGGCTAGCCTGGTGGCATAGTGGTTAAGTTTGTGCGCTCTGCTTCGGCGGCCCGGGATTCATGGGTTTAGATCCCAGGTGTGGACCTGTACCACTCATCAAGCCATGCTGTGGTGGCAACCCACATACAAAAAATAGAGGAAGACTGGCTCAGATGTTAGCTCAGGGCCAATCTTCCTCACCACAAAAAAAAATTATAGATAACCACTTGCTTCCTCCCTCCCTCTGTTCTTAGTTTTTCCCAGTTACATCCTTCTTTTACTCCTTTGATTTTTTTTTCTTAGCAAAGGGAAAACGAATGTGCCTAGCTGATAAGCCAAGCATTTCTACAACTAAACTTACAAAAAGAAGAATTGAGAGTATAAGTTCTAAGTTGCTTGACAATGCCCTCAAATCCTCTTCCAAGTCTAGATAAGTCTCCTTATAGTTTTCTAATTAAGCCTGTCCTTTCTCAAGCACCTATATTCGAAAGTGTTTCCAACCAGTTTTGATTCAACTTAATTTTGCTCTTGGTTATTGATTTTTGGTTGCCGGAATTATAATAGTATGTTCGCTACGATTTATGATTGTAAATATATGAAATTTAATGAAGTTGGATTCCAACAATCTTGTGAGATTTACTATTGAACTAAATATAATTTATCACTGTTTCTATGAGAAAGGATAATCCAAGTTCCAAAAATCCAATTTACAAATGAACACAACTCATGTGCAAATTATGGACTTCTTTCCTTACGAGTCCATAATGCTCAGATCTCCAAAGAGCAGTGCAGGGCGGCAGGACAAGAACATCTACCGAGGTGGTGGAAGAACATATAGAAATATTGATTTATTTATTTTTATCTCATCTTTTTAAATTTTTATTCATGTATTTCTCTTCTAAGCTTCACAGTGTCTTTATATCACAGTACATAATATTTTGAAAAGAAATTTTTTGAGAATGAATACTCAGGTCTATTTTTGTTAAATGAGGTATGTGATAAAAATGCTGGAGAACACTGATGGAGAGTACGCATGGAGTGATATGACTTAAAGTTTGGAACTTGAAAAAGGGACTTTTTAAAAGCTTCCTATTAAAAAATAAGACTTTTTCTATCAAAGTAACATGTCTTTTAAAAGATAAAAGCCTCGAAAACAATAATTCTCAACTAGAGATAAAGAGCACCTGGAGCTTGTTAAAAATGCAGATTCTTGAGTCTTACACTTGGAGATTCTGATTCTTGAAGTCTGGAGGGGAGCCAAAATGCCAGTTGCCTTGAGAGATTAGGATAGATGTCAACACTATTGACATTCGGGGCCAGATAATTCTTTGTTGTGAGGGGCTGTCCTGTCCTGTGCATTGTAAGATGTTTAACGTTACCCTAGTGGATAGCCTCTACCCACTAGATGCACCCACCCCACTCCCTGTTATGACCACCAAACATATCTCCAGACGTTGCCAAGTGTCTCCTGGAGGGCACAATCATCCCTGACTGAGAACCAGAGATAGCAGCTGTCCAAAGATGACATACTTTGAGAAATGCCATCCTTAATCAAAAGGATAAAACCATATGCTAGAAGTAAGAGAATATGGATATTACAAGCATACATTGAAATAAACAGGCTTCCCATAAAGGAAATCTGATTAGCCACTATAAACTCCTGACAACTCAGCTAAGCTTCTAAGTCAAAGCTCTTCTTATGTAATTTCAACTTGAAGATTTTCTCCCTAGCTTCTATTTTAAATTATTTTTAATTAACTTCACTGGCATTTTGCATCCTGCTATGAAAAGTCCGCCTAATAGTCTCAGAGGACTCTCCCCAGAGAGAAGAGTGCATTAAATCACACATTATCACATTAAAATATGTTCCAGCACTTACAGTCCAACAGTCGAAGTCTTGGCAAATGCAATGGGGGGGGGGGAGGGGATGATGCAGGGATGGGAACAGGCTCAAGTGATTCACAGCGTCCAAAGCCTATTATCTTCAATTCGTCCGTCCGTAGGAAAAAGTTGTATTGATTCTCTATTTCAACCACATTCATCACAATGACATATAATATATTTTACAATTTGTGCTTCCACCCTGATTTCCACCAACTCTGTATGAGACCTTGGGCAAGTCACTTAAATTCTTTGGACATCCTTTCTAAAAAGTGAGCCGATTGAACTAAATTATTCCTAAAGATCCTTCTAGTTACAAGCCACAAATTTATAAATGAAGCACTTAATTAAAAGGCTCTTTCAACTACATGGATTCTAGTAACTATTGCACAAAGAAGCAAATACCTACATTTGCAGTGTTGACAACACAATGAATTTTAAGATGCTTAATCCAAACAATTAAAAAATGACAATTAGATGAAGCACGTATACAAGCTCCATTCTCTCTCAAAACAAAAATATATTTGGCCCAAAGTGTCCTTTCCTTATCAAGCCATTTATACAGGACTTTGCATTAGAAGGTGAATCAAGTCAATCTTTCAGAAGTTAGTCACAAATAGGGAAATAGTTTTAAATCACATGTTTACTTTCTATTTTCTATACCAGAGATCACAAATCAGCTGCTTAGAGGCCATTTCCAGCCTGCAGGTGTGGTTGTTTTGTTTGGCCTGGACAAAAATTGTATTTAATTAGTTGCCAACTTTTAAAAAGGGAGAGATGATACATAAAAATCCTTATTTCCAGTATCTCTTGAAATATTGGAAGATATTAGGGCAAATGGCAACAATGAGCTGGAGTGAGAAGTACTGCCTTCTGGCCCATGAGCTCTCCACTGGCCCACAATCTCCACTGCTCTTCACCTTCTGACACCCATCCTGGTCCCTCTTACAGCCTGGAGCGTATGAGCTTATGTCCTTGCTCTGAAACAACTTTCAACATACAGAGAAAAGGTTTTTAATGCTTTCAAAGTTACAGAATTTTGCTTGCTTCATCACAGCAAAAGGGTAGAAGCTTTAAAAAAACAGAGCCATGCTCTCAATAAGGAGAACCTTCATAACTCTGTATGCTGGTAAGCAGAATGCGCTACACTATAGGTTTCTAACTAACCACCAAAAGAATATAGAAAGGAATTCTAGATTTGATGGGGAGTTCAGACTAGAAAGACCCTAATACTACTTTCAACTTTAACATTCTGTCCCTTTGGTTAGCAGTATAGATAGCTCCTTACAACACAGTTATATATGTATACATTATATCATATGTCTGTATGTATATGCATTTATATATATATATATATTTAACTTTGTTTGCAGGGGAAGACTTGACTTGATCCTTTCTCTTCATAAAAAGGTATTTTCTGTTAACTTTCATAAAATACTTCATTTTTCTCACTGATTTTAATATACAAAATTTTATTAGGTTTCAATTAACTAAGCAGCCACATCTTACCAGAGAACTATTAAGCTATTCTTCTGAAAAGATGATAAAGAATCCAAGAACAGAAGGAAAAGGATAAAAGAACTTGGGGAAGAGCTTAAGAGTAGAATGGTCTACAAGCAAAGCTTCTTCACTAATGTCTTTACCAATAAAACCAATCAAACCATAAGAGGTTACCTCTTGAAGACTTTTCCCTACCTACTCGCTTCAAAAATTTTTTTCTTTCAATATACCTTATGAAAGCTGCTTGTTTGAGACACAATATTTTAACAAGATTCAGTGGATTTTCTTTTTTAAAAAATCAACTTTATATTAGCTTACAATTAAACTGATGTCTATTTAAAGGATGTTGTGAGTCAGAGTTAAGCTAATAAAAAAGCAATAGGTAACTATGTTGCTAAGGCTAAACCAATTTTCAGGTGAAATATAACCCAAGAGTTTCCACACTGTTAATGTGTTTGTTGTATGCAGTCAACATTCTACTTCAGACCATTCTAGATGCCCGCTTCTTAAAGTCAGATCATGTGATACCTTACACCATTGCATCTGCACATGTGCATTAAGTAACATTGCAAGTCCTTCCAGCTGACTTCAAAAATGCATATTATTAAAGTTGGAAATTGTAGACAATTATTTCCAAATCAATTGCTGTTCTAGTGTGTTTGATGTTGATTTTTGACAGAAGCATATAGTGATTAGCTCAAGTATGAACATAAAAATCCCATCAATGAGTTGATGTGACTACTGAGGGCATGCCTAACTACAGGAAAATGACTGTTGCCAATACAGTGTGCAGAACATGGGCTGCTTCTGGGAAAACATATGTTTATCATTCTAGTTCTGATTTTCTGATTTTCCCCGTTTGAAAAAATGACTCACTGTTTAGAAGCAAAAAACAATGACAAACATAATTCAATTTAACAGCCCTGAATGCCAGAACATTTTAATTTAGTCATGGATGTTTTCTGCTTTTACCTATTTTGGGTTCAACATTATCTTCTTTTCCACTTTTTGCTGCCCTAAAAAAAGAGAATCTCAAGAAACTCAATACATTATTGTTAAAGGCGGGGGGGGGGGGGGAAGCTCTCAGATATGCTTAAAATCAAGAGTACAAAGTAGGTTTTTGAGCCCAGGAAAATTATTTCATTTATATCAAAGTCAGAACTCTAAATCAGAATGCCCCTAGAGGGTAATGCATTAGAAGAGTAAAGCTCTTGCTCTCTGTCACCAATGAAAACCTGAAGTATGTTACCTTCAAGAGAAGAAAGATATGGTCTGACTTGTTTAAAAGCTTGTTATGGAAGTTTCCCAGAAACAAGAGTATTTTCTTTACAGGCTGTACGTGTTTACACTTTGGAAGAACACAAAGGAGCTAATTCATTCTTGGAAAGTGTTTCTTTTAAAGCGTGTTTATTTCAAAACAAAACAGTTATTGAAAACGAATGCATCAGCCATTCCAAAGCAATTGGTCACAGAAACCTGGACTATCAACCGAGTTGCAGAGTAGCCCACAACAAACAGAAAGATGAACGGAGAGTGCATGCTTGTTCAGAGAGCAGCGGCAGTCCTGGATCTGATGAAGCCACAGGAACCGAACAGAAGTCGGAGAAAAGGGCTTTAGATCCAGCACATTGGAGTCTTAGGCCCCGAAATGCATATACTTAAGAAAGAAGCAATGCTGTCATCCTGTTTCTCCGCAGCCAAAGGAAGGGGGAGTGGAGGGACAGCGGATCCCGCCCTCTTATCCGGTTGTTGATCTAGGGCAGGAATCCTGGAGAACTTGCTTGAGTAAAGCTAACTATGCAAAAGTTCACAACTACAAGGTAGGAACCTGTCCTCACCGCACCAACCTCCCCACCCCCACCCCAATCGGTAAATGTGTGAACAACTTCTAAAATGCAACAGCGACAAAGAAGCTTGCAACTCGCAAGCGCGCACTCACCCTGGACCGGGGTGCCCAGCCGGCCGCCGCCCGCCTCGGCCGCGCGCTGCGGCCCCGCGGGCCCGGGAGCCACGGCTTCGCCGGCGCCGGACATGGGCCGCTCCACCGCGCTGCCGCCTAGCTCGCCGCCCTGCGGGGCGGACGCAGGAAGGGCTGTTAGGTGTTGGGTTCAGGGAACTGACTGCTTCTGGCAGAAAAAAAAAGTGTTTTCAGAGAAGAGCACGCCACCCCTGCGGGACATTCCCTCCCCCTCCGCTTCCCTCCCCCAAACCCCACCCCGGGGAAGTTTTGATTTGAAACCAGGGAGGAAAACTGTTACCCAGCGAGTTGACAGCAGCAGAGTCCCGGGGGTCCGAGGTGGGCACTGAAGGGAGAGCGGGCGGAGAAGGGAGATTGGATGTGGGAGAAGCTCGGGGGAGGGGATCACACCCCTCCTCCTCCCAGGCCGGGAGACCACCACCTACCTCGGCATCCCCCCCAACTCGCTCAAAGCCCCTTCCTCCTCCTCTTCCGCCCCGGAAAGTTAGCGAGGCTCCGGCAGCAGTCGCATCGCGCGCGGGTGGCCCGGCGGCGGCCCCTGCGCGTCCCTCCCCGCCTCCCTCCGGCTCAGCCCGACACCGCAGTGGCGGCAACTGCGGCAGCGGCCGCTCCTCCGACTGCGCGCTCTCCGCCCCTCCAGCCAGCTCAGTCCGGCCAGCGCTCCTCCAAGGGGGACTTTTCTCCCTCTGCCTCTCTTGCCCCCTCCGCCACTCCTACACTCCCGAAACACTTCTCCCTCTGTTGCTCCTTTTCATCATATCCGGATCAGGAGGCCTCGAACTCTTGGCGGGCGGCCGACGCTGGGGGCGGCGACCCGGGCTCTACCGCGAGCTCCCTCACGCCCCGCGCTGTCTGGGTCAGGAGGCCAAGGCCCGACGGGCCTGCGCAGGGTGGAGGGGTGCCTCCGGGGGCTGGGAAAGGGGAGGGAGTTGGCCGGTCCCCGGCTGGCCAACAGTACTCCTGACCAGAAAGTCACCCCATCCCCTCTCTCTCAACTCCTCAGTCCTGCCCCAGACTAGCTGAAATTCTGGGAATGCCCAGAGGAAAGGAGAAACCTTTAGGCTGGACAATGCAAAAGGAAAAAATACAAAACTATCAAACTTTCCTGGTGGGATAGAGAAAGTGTGGTTTTGAAACCTTGACCCTTATCTCTTAACCTCTGAATCTAAAGTTACCTTTATTGTGTTTTTCGGCTCTTCGTTTATTTTGGTCAAACAGGATCCTGGATCAGGTAAAACCAGTTGCAGTTGCGGGAAATCACTGGAAGCATCCAGGCAGGCAAGTTTGACACCCTTGAGGATGGCCTGGCCCAGGGCGCCAAGCCCAGCCAATAGCAGGCTGAAGCCTGGAACGATGGCTTCTGTGGCAAGATCAACTTGTGGCCGGAAGTAAAAAGCTGATCAACTCCCCATGTATAAAAGAGACGCTCTGATTGTAGCTTAATCTGATGAGCCAAGAATAACAAGTATAAAGTAATTTGCAGATATAAAGTATGTTAATAATACATTCAGATAACATTTGCTCTTTATTTCGTTGTGAGTGAAATGCAAAATTCATTTGTAGAAAGCTAGAACAAACTCGTTCTTTGAATCTCAAGGACAAGAGAGGAATCACAGTAATATTATCAAGATTGAAGAAAATGTACATTGGAAACACCCTCCTTCTAGGTGTATCACTAATAATATCCCAGGAATGTCATTTCTTCAAAATCCAATTGGAATTGATTCCAATTGATTGAGAAGATTCATTTCTCACCTTTAGAGTCAGTGCAACCAAACTTACTTTCATTTAAACCTGAAAAACACAGCCTTTGAAGTTTTCGATGACAGTTATTCAGACCATACTGTCCAAAGACAAATGACATTTCACCCAATGACCTATGACTAACAAATGCTTGTTGGATATTTTTGTGTAATTTAGAGATTTCAGAAATGGTGCATATAAAATGCCTTAACTCCTGAAAACTTATCTGGGGGCTTGGACTATTTGGAATGCACTTGATGGAAGCAGATCAGTTCTGAGGGTGACTGTGTTAGATTAGAGGATAAACATTTAGGAGGCGGGGCTGTCTGCTACCGCGTAATGCGCAAAGGAGTAGGATAGAAAGTAGTTGCTCTGAAAGATTCTGTTTCAGCCCTTTCTTATATATTTCCTTGCCTCGTTTTTTCTTTTTTCCTTTTTTTTAATCCCCTCCGTGAGATGTTCAAGTCCATGAATATCAAGAAGTTGGAGCAATCTTCTAGAAAGTCATAGTCAGTGATAAATATTTGTTAATTTAATTTCCCACAGTCCTTAATGTTGTACACATGGTAGGTGATTCAAAAAATACTCCTTCAATTAAATTTAAACATCTTACTCTTTGATGAGGAACAAATAAAATTCAAATAAAAATATTAGGAACAAATCAAAGACTGTGTGGCAGAATCAAGATGCTCAGATGCTATATCTTGCTCAGCTGTGTGACTCTGGGCCAGTTAGTCAACCTCTCTATGCCTTGGTTGCCTCATAAAGTGAGAATAAGAGAAAGTATTCATAGGGTCTCCTGAGGATTAAATAAGGTAATTCCCCTATACTATTTGGTACAATGTCATATATGAGGAAAGGTGCTCAAAAATATTAACTATTATTATTATTATTATTATTATAAGCATTTTGATGGGTAACGCTGAGCATGGCATAATGACTGTATTACAAGGGCCACATCAAAATACCAGGTAAACCATGCCATGCACTTTCCACAAATTATCTCAATCAGTTCTGACATCAGCCCTATTAGTAACTTGCCAGGATTACACCGCTAGGATTTAGAGCTCAACTCTGTCTGACAGCAAGTCTCTCCTGCTTCTTTAGGTAAATTCAGGTCTTCCCTCTGGAAGGACCTACAAGTCCATAAGATACCCGTCCACAAGGTACACCAGGAATTTTAAAAATGTGGGCTCCTAAGTGTTCCCCAAGCTGCTCGTTTACCCCATCCCTTGCTGTGTTTGTTCAGTCTGTCTGACTAATCTCTTAGGCTTGGTTCCTGATGAGCACTCCAGTGCCCTCATTCTCTCGTTCTTTTATTCAACAAATATGTACGGAGGTGGAAGGCACCGTCGTGGGTGCTGGGGACACAGCAGTGAAGATGACAAATGTGGCCATTGCCCTCATGGAGCTCACAGTCTAGAAGGAAATGTGGACACACAACCACTTACAACAAGAGTCACTAAGTGGGATGGCAACAAAAGTTCTGGAATGCTATGATACTAGCTAGCAGGGAGATGTAGTCTGGTCTAGGAATCAGGGGAAAGTTTCTGGAAAAAGTTATGTCTCTACTGAGACCAGAAGGAGAAAGTGAAAAGAGGAGAAAAGACTGCTCTGGGCAGAAGTAGTAATGTGGGTGGACACCCAGAGTTTTGAGGGAAGCCTAGCATCTCTGAAGAACTGAAAGAAGTTCAATATACGAAGATAACCAAATGCAAGTGGGAGAGTGATGAGGGATGAAGCTGAAGAGAAGAGCAGGGGTCTTATCAACTTTGAACAAGGATGATATATTTTCCAAATTTCTATTTATAAAAGCTACTCTGTTATAATGGCTAAAAGGATTTATAGGCACTGATTGGAGCTAGGGAGTCCAATTAGGAGGCAAGGGATGATGCTGGCAGTGGGAATGAAGCCACACAGAGGTAAGGGATGAGGGAGCTAGAGGAATCAAGGGCGACTTCCAGGTTTCTGCATCTAGGTGGATGCTGGTAATACCACCTACAGAGATGGAAACCTTCGGGAGAAGCAGGTGTGGGGAAAGCTGCTGAGTTAATCATGCAGATGATGTAGTGTCTGAGGGACCTAAGAGCCAGTTATTGGAACCATCCAGTATGCTGCTGGATAGGTGTCTGGAATACAAGTACATAGATGGTACTTCACTGGCTGGGAGGTTATGAGTGTCCATGCTGAGAGTATAGTATAAGAACAGAAAGCCTAGACATGGCTATGCCCTGAAACTCAATCCAAATACGTCCTTAATGGCCCCTCTCCCTTTCTGCACGTCCTTACCAATATCATATACTGTTATCCCTCTGGCTTTGAGAATCACCATTATTTAGTTAGTATTACTACTGCCAGTGCCCCCCACTATCCCAGATGCCCCTGGGTACCACACTATGGTCTTCATTAAACCAGATTTTGCCTTGTCTCATACTACAGTAATCTGGATGGGTGGAAACCTTCCCTGGGAACCCAGCTTCCCTTGGAATTAAATGCATTATCCTTGGCTCAAAGCCCTCTGCCATTGAAACCCCAATATGCCTTGCAACCATTCCTGCCTAGTGATGTACACGCTAATGATGATATAATAGTATGTGAACACATTATGAAAGAGATCTGACATGAGCTAAGCAAATAAAATGAACAAATTAAAAGAGTTTATAAAGCATCCTTATGGACTACTTAATCTTCATCATTCATTCATTCAACATTCATCAAACATTTATTGTGCACCAACTATATGCTAGGCCACGTGATAGTTTCCAAAGATAAAAAATTTTTTGATTTGATGTCTTGTAAAGCAGCTAAATTAGTTTTCACTTGGGCAGAGGCTTATGTGCCTAGCTAAAATCAAAGTTAATATCCTTACATGGTTATCTAAACCATCCCAGAGAGTGCACAAGACAATTCTCTGGAATGTGAGAAGAAAATATTAGAATGAGTATTTATATTTGTTTTCATGTTATTTACAATTTTTATTTTTGTGTGTGTTTTTTAATGTATATAACACATTGATACAAAAGTACTTGTGTATAATTTATAAACAAACATACATTAAGAGTTCATGCTCAAAAATATTTTCTTGTTTGCTTTGTAAAAAAATGATTTAAATGCTTTAAATCATTTAAGGTACATTTATTCAGTCATTCCCAGATTGTACCAATGTTAGTTTTTCTGGAAAACATATATGGAGAAGCATGACTTTAGCAATCCCCAAGCCCATGGAGATAGAAACAGGAAATAACCCTAAACCTTTAAATACCTAAAATAACCTTCACGACTTTCACATAGTGCCAACACAATGGCTATCAACTTTCTCAAATCCTACTCAATTTTTTGTGTGGATGAACATACACTTCTAAACAAACTTTATTTTTTATTGTTTTAGCTCACAGAAAATTTAGGGCACAGGGCTTTGAGGAAAAGAGATTAGCTAAGGGAGCTGTTAGGTCAGAAAAAATGACAGCAGAAGAAATGGCAGCTGACAGACAGGGGAGATACAGGAAAATAAACACGTCATAACAACACCTCTGTGAATTCAGCTGAGTGAAACAGTGACTGTTCCTAATGAGGGCCTGAGTCATTAAGGAAAGATTCAGTTACATTAGTGCTGCGTTCTCTTTTTCAGGGAGGCAGGTCAGTATTTTCACATTTTAGGAAAAATTCCACCAAAAAATGTTCACATAAAAAATGTTGCTACTCAAAAAAACAACTTTCACAGAATTACATTTTTATAGCTGCAAGGGAAATGAGCAATCGTGATTCTAGGCCAATTTGTTTTAACTGTATTTCTCCACCTCCTGGTGTGCTGTTTGAAGAGGAGAGGTCAAATGGACAGGTTTCTAGAATCTCATTCTTAGTTCAAATAGAGCATTTTCTTCTTTTTCTCCATAATGTATTGGTCTTTCCCTTAAATTTTTAACTGAAAAAACTGGTTCTTCCACGTTTAAACATTTGAAAACTACCAATCTTGCTCAGCTCCTTCATTTAACATATGAAGAAATATAAAGACAAAGTTCACTCACTAGGTTCAACAAACATATATTGAGTGTTTACTATATGTCAAACCGTATGCTGGGCACTAGGATTTTAAAAAGAGAAGAGCTCACAGCATGTAAGGCTAGGGGTAGGGGAAGGGAGCAGAGTAAGAGAGGGCCATTCACATAAATAATTACTATACTATAGAAACACAAAGAAACCAGCACCTAACTGCTCAGGCGTAGGTGGGGAGAGTCAGGGGATGTTTCAGAGAGAAGATGACACCAAGCTGAGTATTGCTGATGAGTAAAAGTTTGCCTGTCTCAGAGCTTAGGGAATTCCAGATAGAAGATATAACACCTGCAAAGGCACGGAAGTGTGAAAGCCCCAGAGAAGTTAAATGACTTGGCAAAGGTGGTCCAGTAGGTTCATTATAGAGCCAGTACTAAGACCCTGAGTTTCTTAACATCCAAGCTTCTTGCTCCACTTACCAGGGTAAGTCATGTAAATGAATCCATCATTTCTAACTGATGGCAAAGCAAGGACATACCTGATCTTATATTTAGGCGTTCCAAAGATTCTCTGCTGTAAATGTGTGACCAAAGAACTGCGCGCAAAATCCCCTGTTACTGAATTAGCTTGACTTGTCCTTCCCCTCCAAGCTCTCAGTCAGTGTCCTTTTCAGTTGGCAGATTCCTATGGCCTGGGGCACTGACCTTCAGAGTATTTCCTTGCTGTCATTGTACTTTCCTGCTTGTGCATACACTGGCACACATCAGATCTGAACAATATGAGTGAAGACAGAAATGAAAATGGGCATATCACATGCAATAGACAATAAGCAGACTTCTTCCTGGTACATAGTAAGTGAACCTAGATACACCAGGAGAATAAGTATTGTGAAAAAGTAGTAAATGTAAGACGCCCTTGAAAATGATGATTGACCTGCTGAAACTGCAATTAGAAACAATCTTACCATGATGATCATGACAAAGACATTTAAACAATGTAGAAGATGAGGATTCTTTTGTCACTGTGGCCCCTAAATTCATTTATATTCTTAGGTAAAGAGAGGAACTTTCAACTCCGACATTTAAACCAATGCCTAAATTTCTCCAAATTTTCTATTAAGAAATAGACACTAAATTAAAAATACAGATTGTAACTAAACTATATTGTTCATTCAATCCTGGGACCTTCAATCAACTCAAAAAGGCAAAGCTTTCTTGAAATCCTCCCACCTCTCATTATTCTCCTCTCTCCTACTTTGAACAGCCCCGTCCCCCAGGCACTTGGAGCCCTATACTGTTCTCTTGCCACCTCCACTTCCCGACCTTAGACTCTGAGCAAATATGTGCCAAAGTTATTAGGAACAAATTTGATTTAATACCTTAAACACAAAGATATAAATAACTCATATTCCTCCTAACTCTAGTAGCAACAATCCTGTTTCTATGTTCATAGTCCCCCCAAAATGTATCCAGGCCCATAAGGAAACATAGACAGTTTTATTACCACATTATTTTGGTGGCAGGGAGTGAGAGTCAACCTGGGCAGCCATGCCCGGGAGAGCAGGAAGTGAATGGGATAGATGCAGAGTATGGGGTATTGTGTAGCTGTTAGAAGGAACAGATTACACGCACACATTAGCAACAACATGGATCTTTAAAACTCTGTAATTAGTGAAAAGAATAAGAAACAGAATGTAATTTTTGTGGAGCACCAATTAATAATTAACAATACGTGCACACAAAACAATAGAACACAGTTTATGAGAACACACACAAGCAAAAGGACTCACGTAAACATCTTACAGTGGTAATCTATGAGGGGAAGAAAAAAGAGAGTGGAGAATGGGAATCAGAACATATAAATATATGCAGACAAGCATACGTACAAGAAAGGCCACTTGCACAGAGCAGTGTTGATAACGTGCCACGTACCAAGGTGCTGATTAACTCAATTCTTTGCTCTAGAGGTCCAAAACAGTAACAACTACTACTGCCAAAAATAATAATAATAATAAAAGACTTGCCCGAATTTGTATTTGGTAGATTATCAGAGAATGCAATAAAATGGCCAGAAGAAATGAATATGTTGTAGGATATATGTTGAGGGAGAGGTACCTTACATATATCCCTAAAATCACTACAGACATGATTACCTACTTTATCTGTGTTAAAGGTCAGCAACACCACGACACTTTGGTACCTATACAGCCAATCTATACAAAGGCACATTTTCTTCACAATCTCTTATATAGACTGTTGTAGTCAGCTGAATCGTGGCCCCTAAAAATATATGTTTATATCCTAATCCCCAGAACCTGTGAATGTTACATTATTTGGTTAAAGGGTCTTTGCAGACATAATTAAGTATTATGAAATGAAGAGATCATTCTGGATATCCAATTAGGCCCTCATTTCAATAGCAAGTGTGATGGTTAATTGTGTGTGTCAACTTGACTGAGCCATGGGATGCCCAGATAGCTGGCTAAACGTTATTTCTGGGTGTGTCTGTGAGGGTGTTTTGGGGAGAGATTAGCATTTGAATTTGTGAACTGAGTAAAGCAGACGACCCTCCCCAGTGTGGGTGGACATCATCCAATCCAATGAGGGCTTGAATAGAAGAAAAAGGCAGAGGAAGGTTGAATTCTCTTTCTGCCTGACTGAACCAGAACATTGATCTGCATTCCGCACTCCTGGTTCTCAAGCTTTCAGATTAGAACTGGAATCTATGCCATGGTCCTCTGGCTCTCAGGCCTTCAAACTCCACCCCAGGCTTTCCTGGGTCTCCAGCTTGCAGATAGCAGATCCTGGGACTTCTCAGCCTCCATCCAATACTTTACAATAAACCTTTACATATACATTGGTTCTGTTTACCTGGAGAATTCTAATACAGCAAGTTTCCTTGTAACAGACACACAAGAAGACAGACACAGAGGAGAAGGCAGTGTGAGGATAGACAAAGAGATTGGAGTTAACTGGCCACAAGCCAGGGAAGCTGGCAATTGTTAGAAACCAACGAGGCATGGCACAGACTCTGTCCCTGAGCCTCCAGAAGTGCAGGTCTGTCAACACCTTGATTTTGGACTTCTGGCCTCTAAAACTGTGAGAGTCAATTTTTGTTCTTTTAAGCCACCAAATTTGGGATAATTAGTTACAGCAACCAGAAGAAACTAATACAGCTGTCTTTAGGAAAAGTGAAATTGAAGCTGTTTAGGCCCAGTGTGCTACTGTTAATTATTTGATTTTTGCTGTTCTCTCACCATCCAAGGGAAAATCAATTTACTCTGAATCCCTGAAGGGATTCAACCTTTTCATCAAAAGCCTTTTTCCAGGTTGACGTATGTCCATCCCAATACCTCCACAGGTATAGCCCATCTCTTAGCATTACTTAGAATGACTATCATATGCCAAGCCTTTTAGAATTTACACATTTTTTACTATCCATCCTCAATTTTATGCTAGGGATAATTCTGTGTGATATGTACCAAATGTATTATAATTCCCACTCTATAAATAAGGAAACAAAGTTTGAAAGAGGTTAAATGAAGAACATATAAGTAGTAAGTTGGAAAGCTCAGCCTCTAACTGAAATCTGCATCTAATTATTCATCAGATATTTACTAAATACAAACTCCATACCAGGCCTTCAGTTAGGTCCTGGCAGTACAGAATTCTTTTGTTCAATTACAATATGTCAGGTACTCTGAACACTAGAAACTGGAATAAAATGGAAAGTAAAGCAGATGTGTCCTGGCCTTCATAAAGTTTTAGAGTCTTGGGGCAGGTAGACATTAATAACATAATCACACATATAAATAGGTAAGTACAAATAATAGTTAGTGAAGAAAAGTGATGGAGTTCTGGAAGAATGTGTAAGAGGGGCATAGAATTAGAGACGAAGTCTCTGCTCTAAAAGAACTTAGCAGTATAGTAGGCAAATGGATCAAGTAAGAGAAGATTAAAAATATAATGTGATTCGTACTATGAAGTAGGAATTGTGTCCTGTGACAGGACACAAGAGGCTCCACCAAACCCAATCCAAAGAGAGAGGAATTTGAAGAATGAAAGGGTTTGGAGAAGAATCTGAATGAGAAGGACTTAACCATAGGAAGAGGAAGGGGAAGGAGAAAGGGAGGTGCAAGTGCAAAGACACAGGAGAAGGTGAAGTGGGCATTCAGAGAACCCTAAACCTTATACCTGTTCTATTGGATTTCTTACAACATGTATGCCTATATCAGAATAGGACCTCATTTATACATTCCAGAAGCTTTTAATTCATCTCAGAATTCTCTTAGAGGGATTTCTAGACTAAGTTTTTTACTCTCTAACAATGACATTGTTCATTCAATTCCCCCGGGGTGATCAGACAAAAACCCATTGAAGTATGCCCAAGATGCTATTGGCCATATGGTGCTGGAAAAATCCACCTGATAACAGCCAAAAAATAAAAAGAGAGAAAGTATTCTTAGAAGGCTCACTTGTATTTACACCATAAACTGCACCACCAATACCACCAACAGTAGAATAATGTTGCCCCATAGTGTTGCTGGGGTATGACATTGGCTAGAGTCCCTTGGTGTCATCTGTCTCTTTTTATCCTATAGTCTTTACTTTTTAGACCATGAAGAGCAGAGAATCTCTCCTGGCTCCCTCTGTAATCTAGAAGGTGGTATTTGGAAAGCCCACTAATAAGTAAAAGATTTTTTTTTTAAATAAAAGACAGGGAATGGTGCTTATAAATGTATGATTATAAAATTATTTCAAAATAAAAGGAAATCTCTAAATCATATAAAGCATAATCATTAATGCCAAAGATGATAAGAAAGACAAGGTTGAAACAAACCATTACAAAGTGAAATCATGACATTTAAAATTGCTGGAATCATTCTGGAATATTCCATTTAGTCTGCACTGAGACCCAGAATGCTCTTTTCTTAGATACTAGCTGACAGACATTGTTTGTGATCATTCAGCAATGTAGACACAACTTCCTTCACACAAGGATGTGAATACCTTCACAATCAGAAGGAAGCAACTTCTTAGCACCACCTAAATTTTTTTCTGATACATCAGTCCTTGGAGAGGGTCTGGGATTTTCTTAGCATCACTTTTTTAAAGCCATTTTTATAATTGAATGTAATTCCCAAAGTAAGCATAACTATCTTAAAAACAAGGATATGGGAGATTCTTAAATAACATAACTCAAAGTATGATTCTGATTTTTAGTTTAGCATAAAGAATATAAATCATTCCCCTTTTTTGGCTCTGCTAAAGTCATGCTTTCCAAGACTCAATGGTTCCTCAGTCAAGGAGTCACATCTGTCGCCCAGCCCCTTGCCCCAATCAGGGTAGACAATGGGGCAAAGGGGAAAGAGAAGACTTTTGATTGGAGAATTTGAAATCTTAATCCAAGAGAAAGATGAAAACTGTAGTAAAACAGTCAGCAGTTTGAAACATCTCCCTAGTGGCCTTTGACCCAGGGCAATAGATACATTAAAAAATTGTACATTTTAAGCGAGATGAAATGAAAGAAATCCATTTTTTTGGTCTCTGACAAGCTTACATCATTCTTTTGGTTAAAATTCCTCCAAAAAGTGATAACCTCTACTTTTAAGAATCTTGCTTCCAGAATTATGGATTCTGGAAGCTTGACTCATAAATATATTAGTAAAAATGTTTACTTGTCTGTGTGTATGTAGTTTAGTGTATTCAGCAGAAGTCCAATGATAATTTCAAAATATTGAATAAAAGAGATATAGTTTCTTCTTTTATTAGAAATATTTTCAAACCATTTTGTTTCCCTAGTTTTTTTTTTTTTTTGTAAGGAAGACTAGCCCTGAGCTAACATCTGTTGCCAATCCTCCTTTTATTACTGAGGAAGATTGACTCTGGGCTAACATCCGTGCCCATATTCCTCTAATTTATATGGGACACTGCCACAGCATGGCTTGATTAGTAGTGCATCGGTCTGTGCCCAGGATCTGAACCCACAAACCCCGGGCTGCTGAAGCAGAGCACCCGAACTTAACCGCTACACTGCTACGCCGACCCCTCCCTAGCTATTTTAAGTGCATAATAACAGTAGTGTACTTAATAAGTTTTTAAAAATCAACAATTTAGAAAGCAAGCTTTAAAGTTAAATAATTATTTTTGGTAGTTTGGGGTGAGTTCTGTCATTGAAATATCAAGCCAACAAGTAAGTAATTGTTCATACAATCAAAGTTATAGCTACTATATTACAAAACTGTTATGACATAAACATGTGCAAATTTATATTCTGAAAATGATCCAGTTGACTAAGAAAATTGAATTAAAATAATTATTTAAACCATATTCCCTTTAGTACTTAACTTTACAAATTGTAATTCAAATTTAATCATTTATAACTTTGAAAGATTACTTTGTTCCTCTGTCAATTAATGGTTATATTATGCACTTATAATTATATACTATGAAGGTATGTTTAAAGATTGTTATATTTTCTCTGTAGCATCATGTAAATTTCTCATTATTAGATAAAATAACATGCATACTGAAGGCCAGAAAATATGACTTTCCATAAAATAGTACTTTACACTTAGCATCTCCTGTGCTAGACACATTAGTAAGTATCTTGGCAGGCAGCATTCTAAGATGACCTTCAGTGATCCTCGCTTCCTGCGTAGTCCCTTTCCTTGAGTGTGGGCTGGACCTAGTGACTTGTTTGCAATGAGCAGAATAAGGAAAAAGTGATAGTATATATCTTCCATGGTTAGGTTACAAAAGCCTGAGAAGTCCATCTCTCTCTCTCTCTCTCTCTCTGTCCTATAATAAGTAACTGAAGGTGGCCTTCAGCCAACAGCACTTGAAGGACTGAATCCTGCCAAAAACCACACGAGTGAGCTTGGAAGCAGATCCTTCCCGCACTTGAGCCTTCAGATGAGACCACAACCCTAGCTGACACCTGGATTTCAGCCTGTGAGACTGAAGCAGAGAACTCAGCTAAGCCTTGCCTAGATTCATTACCCACAGAAACCATGAGATAATAAATGGGTGTTGCTTTAAGCCACTTAAGTTTTGGTGTCATTTGTAACTCAGCAATAGATAACTAGTACAATCATTTAGCAAGTTTTTTTCTTTCTAAATCCACGGAGTACAATAGAACACCATTTAGAGCTATAAATAAAGACCCTAAGTCTTGGCAGTTCCCTTAGTGCCCAGCACTCAGGCTGATGTTCCAGGAGCAGAGGATCATTGTTCCTTTGCTTCTCAACCCAAATAAACACAGGAGTTGTCCTTCAGCTGAAGGGTAAATGTGTGCCTACCCTGTTAGTGTCTCAATTTTTTCCATCATACCTATGGATAAATAAGTGAATTCCTCTAACTCCCTAAATCATCAGACATTCTGATATTTTTTTAAATTGAGATATGATTAATCTGTAATAAAATGCACAAATTATAAATGTTTAGTTTAAGTTTTGACAATTGTATTATATCTATGTAACCATCACCCAAAACAAGCTATAGAATATTTCCATCACCCCAGAAAGTTTCTTCCTGCCTTGTTTTGGTGAGTATTCCTCCTCACGGATTGCCCTTCCCCACCAACAACTGATTTCTGTCAACATGGATTAGTTTTGCCTTAATCTGGATTTCATAATAATGGATTTAAACCCTGTGTATTCTATTGTGTCTGGGTTACTTAGTTTACTGTGATAATTTTCATATTCAGACATATTGGTGCATGTATCAGTAGTTTCTCCTTTTTAGTGGCTGAGTATTATTTCATTTATGTGGTTGTACCACTATTTGTTTACCCATTCATCTGCTGATGAACATTTGGGTTATTTGAAGTTTTCCTATTATGAATAAATCTACTATGAGCATTTGATACAAGTATTCGTGTGCACATATGTTTTTACTTGTCTTGGATAAATACGTGGGAGTGGGATTTCTGGGTAATTATAGTTAACTGTATGAAAAACTGCCCAAGAGTTCTTCAAAGGAGCTATAACATCGTATAATCCTATTAATAATATAGGAGAGTGCCAGCTGCTCAACATCCTTGGTAACATTTCATCTTGTCAAGTTTTTAAAATTTTAGCCATCGTAGTAAGTAAAAGTGATATCTCACTGTGGTATTAATTTGAATTTCTCTGGTAACTAATGAGGTTGTACATTTTTTTCAAGTGTTTATTAACCATTCGCATGTCTTGCCCATTTTTATATTGAGTTTCTTGAATTTTTATTGTGTTGTGTGTTTATATATAATATATATTAGGTGACTATATACATACACATAAATAATATATAAAACATATACATTCTTGATACAAGTTCCTTGTTACATATATGTGCTGTGAATGTTTTTTCCCCAGACAGTGGCTTATCTATTCATATTTTCAAGGGATTTTTTTGATGAGCCAAAATGTTAAATTTTGATAATGTGCAATTTATATATTTTTTAAGTGTTATGGTTTGTGCTTGTTGTGGCCTGTCCAAGAAATCTTTGCCTACTTTGAGGCTACAAAGATAATCTTCTATGTTTTCTTTGAGAAGCTTTATGCTTCTGAGTTATTTAGGTCTACGATTTATCTCAAATTGTTCTTTCTGTGTATGGAGTGTGAGACAGATCTTCATTCACAGTTACTCAGTTCTGAGGGTCTATTTCTGGGCTTTTTATTCTGTTCCATCAATTTGTTATCCTGGCATTACATGCATGCCACACTCTAGCTATAGTTTATGATGTCTAGAAATGATAAGGTATGTGTTCCTTTCAAAGTGTTACTTTTAAAAATTGGTTTGACTTTTTAATCCTCTGAATTTCCATATAAATTTTAGAATAATCTTATCTCTCTCTTGAAAATAATCTGCAGGAATTTTGCAAAGGATTGCATTGAATCTATATATTAATATAGGAAGAATGGACATCATAACAATATTGAGTTTCTCAATCAATAGTAATATTATATCTCTTGATTTAGTTGTTTTCTTTAATATCAGTTATGTTTGTAACTTAAATGCTAAGGTCTTGCACATGTTTTGTTAGATTAATTCCTAAGTATTTTTGTCAAGAACTGTGAAGTTTCTGAAATTTTACCCTACTTGCAAGCTAACAACTTAGCCTGCCAGTTACATGGGTGCTGGCGGAAGACAGGAGATATTCAAGTGAGAGACAAAAGATAGTTTATTGCTTCTAGCAATAGCATTAGCCAGAGCATCAGTGTTTGCACCACTTCTCCTAACCCCAATTCCCATGGGATGATGAAAAAAAGGTCATGTGATAACTGCACAAGCTTAGAGACCTAAAAATTTATAATGAGCAATAGCAAGTTTACTCTTTGTTCTGTCAACAGTAGTACAAAGGAAGTCTCAAAGGAAGACATTATCTCTGTCTTGTAATGTCTTATGTGACAAAAGCACCCTTGAAAAGATGGTTCAGAACAAAGACAAGTAGTGCCTGCACTGGTAAGATATGCAGAAATAAAAGAGACGAATAGGGACCAGCCCAGTGGCTTAGCGGTTAAGTTTGCATGCTCCATTTTGGTAGCCCAGGGTTCTGTGGATTTGGATCCGGGGCACTGACTGAAGCACCACTTGTCAAGCCATGTTGTGGTGGTGTCCTATATAAAGTAGAGGAAGATGGGCACAGATGTTACCCAGGGACAATCTTCCTCAGCAAAAAAGAGGGGGATTGGCAACAGATGTCAGCTCAGGGCTGGTCTTTCTCACACACACACAAAAAAGAGATGAATAGACAATTGTCTCCCAATAATCTTATGTTTTGTGATGCTATTTTAAATGAAACTTTAAAATTTCAATTTCTCATTGTTCATCACTAGTATATAGATGTGTAACTGATTTACGTATATTAAAAAAGTAATAAAAAAATGACCAAAATTTTCCAAACTACCTTAAAATTAAGAAACATACTCCTGGAAAATCATTAGATAAAAGAGGAAATCAAAAATGAGATTATGAACTCACTAGAATACAAAGAAATAAAGAACATTTTAACTCTAAACCTAGAAAAGACAGGAAAAGCTATACTCAGAGGGAAATGTGTAGCCTTAAATGCCTTTATTATTAAAATTAAAAGAAATATGAAAAATAAGAGAACAGTATTCATCTTAGGAAGCTACAAAGAGGACAAACAATATTTTAAACTATCAGATAGATAGACTTAAAGAAACAAAAAAGCTGGAATTAATGGACTAATGATTTTTTAAAAGCTAGAAATGATAAATCCAATGATGGATTGTTGGATAAAATCTATAAAATAAATAAACCCAATGAGGTCTTAAGGATAAAATAGAAATAGAAATTAAAAAGTGTGTATATATATATATACATACATATATATGATTAAGAATTAGAAAGGAGTCAGAAAGACCTGTAGAGGAGATGTTAAAATAATTATAAGACTAGAACTACCATATGATACAGCAATCCCACTTCTGGTTATATATCCAAAGGAAATGAAAACAGGATATTGAAGAGCTATCTGCACTCCCATGTTCACTGCAGCATTATTCACAACAGCCAAGATATGGAAACAACCTAAGTGTCCAGGAACAGAAAAATGGAGAAACAGATAAAAGGATATGATATGCACACACAATAGAATATTACTCAGCTGGAAGAAAGAAGGAAATCCTACTATTTGCAACAACATGGATAGATCTTGAGGGCATCATGCTAAGTGGAATAAGCCAAAGAAAGACAAATATTGCATGGTATCACTTATATATGGAATCTTAAAAAAAAAACGTTGAACTCATAGAAACAGAGTAGAAAAGTGGTTGCCAGGGTTGGGGAATGAGGGAAATAGGGAGAGGTTGGCAAAAAGATACAAACATTCGACTATAAGATGAATCGGGTCTGAGGATCTAATGTAAAACATGGTGACTACTGTTGATAACACTGTATTGCATAAATGAAACTTCCTAAGAGAATACAACTTAAATGTTCCCACCAAGATAAATAAATAAAAATAAAGAAATAAATATTTGAGGCGATAGATGTGTTAATGAACTAGATGGGGGAAATTCTTTCACAACGTACATGTATATCAAATCACCATGGTGCACCCTTTACATATCTTACAATTGTATATGTCAAGTATATCTCACTAAAGCTGAAATTTTAAAAAGTAAACTAAATAAATAAAGCCTAGGCCTACCTACCCTCCCCAAAATTATAAGAGACTAGGACATACTACTTCAAGCATGCAATTCCTCTAGGTTTGTAAATCTAGAGGAAATGGATGATTTTGTAGAAAAAGGTGAACTACTAAAATGAACACTAGTGGAAAAACTAATCATATCAGTTATTATTGAAAAAACTGGAAAAGTGATTAAAGATCTACCATTGAAAAAGTCACCAGGATTACATATGTTCGTTGCTGACTTCCATCTAATCTTCAAAGAATAGAAAAATTAAATGCCAAATACACTATTACAGACTAAAGAAAAAGATGTAAAAGCCCTCTATTCCTTGTGTAAAAGCTGAAATAACATTAGCTACAAAACCTGGTATACAACATAAACAAACAGTATAGATGAATCTTACTTATGATAATACATTAAAATTTAAAATGAAGTAGTTCCAAATAGAATCTACCATGTTGCAAAAGAATAATAATGCATAACAATATTTATTCCAGTAGTCCAAGGATGATTTTGTATTGAGAAATCTACTAACTTAATAAAATATGTCAAATAATTTAATTAATATCAAATAATTAATACCAAAAAATTTGATTAAATTCAATAGTCATCACCTGTAAAAGCATTAAGTAAAAGGAATTGAGGAAACTACTTAAATGCAATAACCTCTTTAATAAAATCAAGAGCAAATATTACTCTAAACAGCTAACACTTCATCCAGTTTAATAACAGGTATAAATATTGTTATTATTATTTAATATTGCCCTCAGAGTCTAGCAAATGAAATACAAATAAAAGTTAAACAATCAGTACAAACACCTCAGGGGTGGTAGGGGTGATGGTAAAACTCTTTTTGCTGCAGTTGGATTGTATACCTAGAGTTATGAGACTCATAAAAACAGTAACTACCATAATGGTAATGTGGATGGACACAAAATAAGTGTATTTCTTAAAATTCAGTAACTTTTCTCTGACTAGGTAATAATAAACTAGAAATGGAAATGAGATAATTATTCCTTGCCCACCAGTGACAAAGATTATGAAATCACTAGAAGTAAATTTAACAAGAAAGACACGTGATCTATATGAAGAAAAGTATAAAGTCTATTAAAAGACATAAGAAGATCTGAACAAATGGAAAAACAGCCTATGCTCCTAGATGAGAAATTGTAATATTATAAAATGACATTTGTCTCAAAAGTAATTTATATATTTAATATTATTCCAATTAGAATTCTATTTGCATTTTTTTTGTTTTCTCTTTATTTTTGGGTAAAGAAATCTTAAAATTAATGTGGAAGAATAAATACCTGAGAATAGCTGCATGCCCCCACCTCAAAAATATATGATAAAGAAGAACACTGAGGGAGACTTGCCTTGCCAGTTATTGGAAATTTCTATATAGTCACAGTAATCAAATCAATGTGGTATTGACATAGGAATAAACCAAGAGATTAGTGGAACAGATTCAGAAATAATATACATGTGATGAAGATTGTATTTCAATTTAATGGGGAAAATATTTATTCAATAAATGATACTAATGTAACAATTTATTTCTCTGGAAAATAAAGTTATAACTTTATTTTAAACCATAGGCAAACATTCCAAATGGATTTAAATGTAAAAAAAAAACCAATATAAATCTTAGCAGGAAACTAGGCCATTATATATATAAACTATAGGTGAAACTATATTTATAGGGAAACTTCTTACCAAGAAAGGAAAACTCAAATATGTGTGTGTGTGTGTGTGTGTGTGTGTGTGTGTGTGTATATATATATATACAAACATATATAACATATAATATTTTATATGTATATTTGGGGGTGGTGATAAGGAACAACAATGTCTGTTGTTGCTGGTGACACAAATTACAATGCTGGTGGTAATATGAGAAGAAATTGCTTTTTAAAAAGTAGTCTGGCAACTTTAATTGAAATGAAAAACTACATATACCTTTCTACCCATGGCAACTCCTGGGAATCTCTCCCACGGGCATATAATACCCAGTAGGTGAGGATACATGTACAATGTTGTTTATGGCAACACCGTGCTTAGAGAAAAGAACTGGAAATAATGTGAGCGTCCATCGTTAAAAGAATCATTGTATTATGCCACAGTCCACATCACAGACTAGTATAATGTCATTAAAGAGAGAACTAAAGCTTAGTCAAAACAGTTCCAGTGGATACTGTTGAGCTACAAAAGCAAAATGCAAACAAATATGTTTAATATACTACTATACAAAACAGACCCAAAACAAACAAAAAATCCTTTAGGTATAGACATGAATATACATTTATGTGTAAACATATTATGTAAACATATAACATTATGTGTAAACATATATTATATTATGTAACCTAACCTCTGTTGTTAATTCCACTGGTAACCTGGAGAGATAAGGTACCACCTCCAGCCAGAAAACAGCACACTCGCTTACTGCTTGTTATAAAAGCAGTGGATTCCCCATTCTCATATCCCTCACCTGCATTGCACACCCCTCTGGATCCATCTTGTTCCCTTCCCAGGACTTGGAGGCAAGGGTAACTAATGCAAGTATGCTGACATTTATGCTGCTTGCTGTGAAACATAAACTCCTTTTTCTCTGACCCAGGAGTCTTTATTTTCAGCCAGCATCCATGAAACACTAATTGGCTAATTTAATATTTTGTAAGTAGGGCAAAATCAAATCCTAGACATAATGTTCTACAATGACTGTGCACTTATCTATTTATCCTTTTAATTTAATCAATTCTTGATGAAGTAAGAAACCACATTGGATAAGCCCACATGTCAAGGAACTGCAGGTTGCCTCTAGTAACTATTGGGAGCCTCTAGTATCTGAGTGTGGCCTCTTGTTGCTAACCAGCAAAAATTTGGGGTCATCAATCATACAAGAAATGAATTCTGCCAATAACCTAAATAAGCTTGGAAGTGAATTCTTCCCCAGTAGAGTCTCCAGATGAGAGCTCAGCCCAGCAGACACCTTGATTGTAACTTTGTAACTCTGAGCACAGGATTCAGCTAACCTGTGTCTGGACTCCTGACCCGTGGGAACTGTGAAACAATAAATATATGTAGTTTTATGCTGCTAAATTTGTAATAATTTGTTATGCAGCAATGAAAGTGATTACAGTCTCTATAGTTATCTTTTTCTTAAGAATGTGTCACATTATCCTGGTTCTTTGTATGTTAAGTAATTTTGCTCTGTATCCCACATATTGCGAGAGTTACATTGTAGAGACTGAATTCCTTTGAAGAGTGTTGGTATTTTTGTCTTGGCAGGTAATTAACTTGATTTTCAAACTGAAAACTCTGCTCACCTCTGGCATCTCATATCTCTGTTCAATTTTTTGGTACTTATGCATGACTTCAGAGACTTGGGCAGAATTTATACATAATACCTGGGCTTCCCCTTCTCTGGCTCTTTAAATTTCAGGGTTACCTGTCATTTTCCTGTGGCAGTGGCCACCTTGAGCTGTCTTCTGATTCCTTAGACCAGGAAAACCACGGGTTTTCTATTGGAGCTTCAACTTTCTACCTTTAATCAAAAGCTTGAAAAAACCAGGAATCCAAACCACATAATTTCCTTCATTAAAGTTTTGACTCTCCTCCAGAATCTCTCAGCCTTTGTCCATATTCTGTATCTATAACATTCAGGTAGTTTTTCGTATTTTCTCCAAAATTGATAGTTGTAATTTGTGGGAGAATCAGTCTCTTAGGAAATTATTCCCTCATAAGGGAAGCAGACCCACAAAACCTATACTCTGATCAATAGATGACAGGTGCAAATATCTTCTAAGCATTTCATTTTATTAAAAAGTGAGGTATATTAGCCAATCTAAATCATTCTCTATGTTTATGGACTAGCTAATGTTCTGTAACAAAGTACTACTCATCACATTACCGTGTAGTATCAATGGACTCATAACGTCTTGCTAAGTTTGTGGTGTATATTTAATATGTATTCAGACTTATACCATAATGTGTCTCTTTTTGTTTCTTCAGTATTTTCAGTGAATGAGTATTAATAAAACCATGCATTCTGCCTTTTGGACCCTTACTATACATTGAACCCATAACATCGGTATATTGTCCTTCATACATATTGAAAGCGTATCTTGTAACGGTTCCTTTGGAACCATTATCTATGTATGCTGTGAATGTATATTACCAGTAGAATGCATTTGCATAATATGAGTTCATATTATGAGTTATAGAGCAAATATTTATATAAATATAGTTATAATATTCAAAAGCTATTTATATAAACACATTACTTACTCTTCTACCACTTGTTAAGTGTTATTTCTAAAAATTTTTAGTGGAAATTAATAGAAAACCTGGGTTTCCAGAGGGCTACATGACCAAATCAAAAAGCATTTTTTTTTAAACAAGATCCTTCTTGTTTATATCCTCAACAGAATACAGTCTATATAGGTAAAAAAATTAGCAGCTTTGGTTGTAATGAACATGTTTTCACTGTTCTTCTTGCATAGCTCTTATATTTAAAGGCCCTGTAATAGACGCAAAAGTTTGGATAAACTTCTGAAAGTCCACCAATTCTGCAAGACGTAAATGAAATGAAATTTCTAGCCATTTAACAAATCATATGGTATCATATCTAGCTAGTTTTTCATCAAAGAATCCAGAGATGACTTAAACTCATAACGGGAACCCAACATGTCCTTTACTTTCCTGACGAAACTTTGAAGGTCAGCTGTCACTAAGTAAATGAAAGCAATAAGATTTGTGAGGGTTTGTGTGATTTTTAAATGCCTTGGATAGTGTTACAGGACCATAAACTGATTGATTTTAGGTAGATGAGAAATGCAAGAGCTCTAGAAAATAAGAGTATTTTATGTCCTATTAGCACAATGAAATCAAATTTCACAATACCACAAAATGAAAGAGACAGACCTCTGCAATTCAGAAACTATGCTGACATGAACATGAAATCTAAGACATCTAATCAGAGACTCCAACTGTGTACAATGTACCAAAATCACTTTATAATCTAGATAATGTTTCTTCAGCCAGTAGTCACTGTGTTCAGTAATATGCACTCGTGATTAATTCAAAATGCCTACTAGCAAATGTTTAATTCTTTAAATGAATATTATACTGTATGAACTGCAAAATAAAACTGCCACATCCTTCAAAAAGCATTCTCTTAAATGCAAAACTTTACATTTATACGGAAGTAGGTTGTTCTTCAACATGATCAGATTAGTATCAAAATTATTACAATTATCAAAAATATCTGTGGGAATGAGAATAGAAAATAGGGACAGGAAGAAACAAGGATGCTCACTCTCACCACTTATTCAACATAGTTTTGGAAGTCCTAGCCAGAGCAATAAGGCAAAAACATAAAAGCCATCCAAATTAGAAAGGAAGAAGTAAAACTGTCATTATTCGCAGATGACATATCATATATAGAAAACCCTAAAGACTCTACAAAAAAACTGTTATAACTAATAAGCAAATTTGATAAAGTTGCAGGATACAAAATCCATATACAAAAATCAGTTGCATTTCTATACACTAATAATGATCTATCAGAAAGAGAAATTAAGAAAACAATCCTATTTATAATTGCATCAAAAAATACCTAGAAATAAATTTAGCCAAGCAAGTAAAAGACCTATATACTGAAAACTATAAGATGCTGATGAAAGAAACTGAAGACGACACAAATAAATGGAAAGATGTTCCATGTTCATGGATTGGAGGAATCAATATAGTTAAAATGTCATACTATCTAAAGCAATCTAGAGATTCAATGAAATCCCCATCAAAATGCCAACAGCATTTTTCACAGACATAGAACATAATCCTAAAATTTGTATGGAACCACAAAAGACCCAGAATAGCCAAACAATCTTGAGAAAAAAGAAGCAAGCAGGTGACATCACATTCCCTGATTTCAAACTATACTTCAAAGCAATAGTAATCAAAACAGGATGATAATGGCATGAAAACAGACCACATCAATCAATGGAACAGAATAGAGAGGCCAGAAATAAACCCACGCTTACATGGTCAATTAATTTACAACAAAGGATCCAAGAATATAAAATGGGGAAAGATTAGTCTCTTCAATAAATGGTGCTGGGAAAACAGGACAGCCACAAAAGAATGAAACTTGACCACTATCTTACCCCATACACAAAAATTAACTCCAAATGGATTAAAGACTTTAATGTAAGACCTGAAACCATAAAACTCCTAGAAGAAAACCTGGGTCATAAGCTCCTTGACATCAGTCTTGATGATGATTTTTTGCACTTGACACCAAAAGCAAAGGCAACAAAGCAAAAATAAACAAGTGACACTACGTCGGGGCTGACCACGTGGTGTAGTGATTAAGTTCACGTGCTCTGCTTTGGCAGCTGGGGTTTGCAGGTTCAGATCCTGGGTGAGGGTCGATGCACTGCTTGTCAAGCAATGCTGTGGCAGGCGTCCCACATGTAAAATAGAGGAAGATGGGCAGATGTCATCTCAGAGCTAATGTTCCTCACAAAAAATAAATAAATAAACAAGTGGGACTACATCAAACTAAAAAGCTTCTACACAGCACAAGAAATCATCAACAAAATGAAAAGACAACCCACTGAATGGGAGAAAATATTTGCAAATCATATATCTGATAAGGGGTAATATTCAAAATATATAAAGAACTCATAAAACTCAAAAGCAAAAAAAACAAACAATCCAGTTTAAAAACGGGCAGAGGGACCAGTCCAGTGATGTAGTGGTTAAGTTTGCACGTTCCGCTTTGGCAGCCCAGGGTTCACAGGTTTGGATCCTGGCCAAGGGCTGATACACTGCTTGTCAGCCATGCTGTGGCAGTGTCACATATAAAGTAGAGGAAGATGGGCACAGACATTAACTCAAGGCCAATCTTCCTCAGCGAAAAGAGGAGGATTGGCAGTAGATGTTAGCTCAGGGCTAATCTTCCTCACACACACACACACAAAAATGGGCAGAGGATATGAATAGACGTTTTTCTGAAGAAGACATCCAGATGGCCAACAAGTCCATGAAAAGGTGCTCAACATCATTAATCACCAGGGAAGCACAAATCAAAACCACAATGATATATTACCTCGTACCTGTTAGAACGGCTATTATAAAAAAGACAAGAAATAACAACTGTTGGCAAGGATGTAGAAAAAAGTGAACTCTTGTGCGGTTGGTGGGAATGTAAATTGGTGCAGCCACTATGGAAAACAGTTTGGAGCTTCCTCAAAAAGTTAAAAATAGAACTACCATATGATCCAGCAGTCTACTTGTGGGTATTTATCTGAAGAAAATGAAAACACTAACTCAAAAATATATCTGCACCCCCCATGTTCATTGCAGTATTATTTACAATAGACAAGATATGAAAACAACCTAAGTGCCCATCAATGGATGAATGGATAAAGAAATTGTGGTGTATATATATATATACAGTGGAATATTATTCAGCCATTAAAAAGAAGGAAAGCCTGCCATTTGTAACAACATGGATGGATCTTGAGGGTATTATGCTAAGTGAAATAAGTTATAGAAAGGCAAATACCATATGATCTCACTTATTTGTGAAATCTAAAAAAAACACAAAACAAAACAATTGAACTCATAGATACAGAGAACAGATTGATGGTTGCCAGAGGCAGAGTGGGGGGGGGGGATGGATAAAGGTGGTCAAAAGGTGCAAACTTCCAGTTATAAAATAAATAAGTCATGGGAATATAATGTACAGCATGGTGACTATAGTTAACAATATTGTATTGCATATTTGAAAATTGCTAAGAGAGTAGATCTTAAAAGTCCTCATCACAAGAAAAAAAATTTTGTAACTATGTATGGTGACAGATGTTAACTAGACTTATTATGGTGATCATTTCACAATGTATACAAATATTAAATCATTAGTTGTACACCTGAAACTAATATAATGTTATATGTCAAATATACCTCAATAAAAAAAAAAGGAAAATAGGGTCACAGAAAGAGAAATCAGAAACATGTTTATAATACATTTATATTTTAAACAAAACGGTATCCATTATTATGGATACATGGTGACATATTCTCCTTTTATCCAAAATATAGTATATTTTGTTCTCTACAAGCTAGTTGATTCCACTGGACTAGATTTAGAATTCTTTGTTGAAGTGAAATCCTCCCCAACACCATGTGCAAAATAGATAAATGTCAATGAGTAGGTCGCTTTAAATATTTTTTTATTGGTTTGCGAAAACAACTTCTGTTATTGGCCTAATCCTTGATGTATTTCCATGGAGATGAAAGGTTTAAAGAAGCAGTTTGAAAAACAGTGCAAGAGCCACTCAGCTCTTAGAGGTCAGGGGCCATGTCGATCTTACAGCTTATTTCCTACATCTTGCAAAGTTCCTGGCCCATAGTAGGCATTCTGAAGATTTTTGAATGAATAAATGAAATTAATATCTTGAAATGTTGTTCCTTTTGGTAACCTGATCTAGTGTCATGTAGACAAGACTATACATCCAGTCATGTTGGAATTGCTGTGACAATAAAGATCTATGTGGCATATGAAATGGAATAGTAAAATACATTGCATGAAATGAAACACAGTGTAAGACAAAAATCCCCAGATTAGAGTCATAGATTTTGGGTTCTGTTCACAATCCTGCCTTTATCTTGCAATTCTGTCATTGGGACTTGTGCCAGCATTACCTCATCTGTAAAACTACCTAACCAGAGTTGGTTAGCTCATGAGTTCTTTTCAGCAGTACAATTCATATAGTACTACAACCTCAAATGTTATGGAATATTTCTTAATTGATGACAAAATAGATACTCTAAATTATTCTTTCAAGTCATTATACAATTTTGAGGTATGGAGACCCATAAAACAAATATTCTCAGACATTCTTACCTTAGCTAGATACTATGGACTGTCACATACTCCATTGCTTCTTCTGAATTTTCATCATTTCATTTGTCATCTTAGTATTTAGAGATATCATTCAAGTTCATCTTTCTTTTAAATAGAAAGGAAAAGATGAAGTAAAGGATGAAAGTAGAAATGACAGATGGAGGAAAATATTTCAATTCCTACAAAAATAATTAGGTTTCCACTCTTTATAGAGTATGATAAAATTCTGAAAAATTGGATATAGACAAATGATCTTTGAAAGTAGAAACCCACTAGGCAAATAAAAATTGAGAGAGAGTTGACATTACGTGACATGAGAGTTAGTTACTTGAGAGTAGGAACCATGTTTTCTTGTATTTCTTTGAGTCATTTTTTAAAATTTCCTGGAACTTATCTCAGTATCGGGCAAATGTGCTTAGGTAGCACATGTTGATCAAAAACACTGAGAAGAAAAAAACCCAGAAAACAACAAACTTTGACAGGACCTAAACTGAATGTATGTATATCATATAACATTTAATTGACAAAGCATTCATTTAATTCAATTCAATTTATTAAATATATAAAAATGCCTGCCATATTCTAGGGATTGAGCTAAGCACTAAGAGGAATTTCAAAACAAATAATATATAATTCTGTCTTAAATTATTTAACAGTAAACACAAGAGTTCATAAGAAGTCATAAGAGAGATAAGCTGTGCAATGTAAAATGCTATCTATATCCATAGAAAATATTGAGGTGTCTCAGAAACACCCACAAATAAATAGAATTGGGTGGCCATAGTGTTTTAAGAAAGAGCTATACTATATTCACCCAATAACTCATCTCCAGTCCTATTGTCATTGTCTCTTGGCTCAATCATTAATCCTATGGGAAGTGATTTATCACTTCACTATCAGCTTCATTCCTGATAAAAAGACATCATATTGCTCAAGGAGGAATCTGCTTATGTCTAGGACAAGCAAAAAGGCAACAAAAAGGTGGTCTTATTGCTTTTTGTCAATACCATAGATATATTGACATACTTTTAAAATTAAACACTAATAATAGATAATTTCTCAGGCTTTTAATAGCCAGGCACTCTGGGGGGGGTGGGCGGGGAGGGCGTGCTGTATAAATTATTGACTATGTGTAATTCTTACTAATTATTGCCCAAGTTTCCTCCTCTTTGTCCACAGGTATAGTTATATTTACCTGTATCTCCCTACACACAAGCCCTTTTTCTCTTTTTCCTCCTTCCTTTTCTCCATCTCCCTTAAAAAAATTTTGAGATGCTACCATGAAAGTCTGGCTTCCAGGCATAAAAACTATCCCTGAGAACTCAAAATTTAATGGTGGTGATTGCAATTGAGCACCTTACTAAGACAAAATGTGGTAAAAGCCATAATAAAGAAATAAAAGGAAATTAAGGAGAATCAATTACTCCTGCTGGGGAGGCATGGGAGGAGGCCTCAGTCCCCATGCTTCCCCCAGTTAGGGCAGCATCCTGAACACAGAGCTTATATCTTACTGGGCTAAACATCTGAAAATAAATGAAATCACATAATTCGTGAAACCTACCATTCTCTTTCCTTTGTTTTCTTTTCCCCCACCAACAGCCAGGGAAGACTAGTGAGGGCTAGAGGATTCAGAATAAAGTAATTCCAAGATGCTCTATAAATCAGTCATCAAAAAGCATGCTGGACAACAAGGATGGGGAGATTTCAAAAACTGACAAAGTCACAATTCTTACTACTAGGGTAAATCCACATCTCAGAGTAAGGAAGCAAAGTCAAGACAGACATAATTATACAAAGCTCCTCAGTTGTCGCTTCCCTATTCAAAGAAAACTAACTCAAAGCAGCACACAGATTTGACCAGCTTAAATGGATGTGATTCAGTCTATTTCCCAATCAATTTAACTTTAAACTATGACTCATCAAAATCCTTACTGTCTTCTTCCAAATACTTCGTGAATCAACACACCTTCCTTTTCGCTCTCCCCACCACCCCCACATTCCAAGCCCTCATACTGCATACTTGTATTGTTGCAATAGCTTTTCTACTGGCTTTGCTGACTCTGTTTTTCCCTTTTTCAACCCATTATAGACACCAACTATGGATTAATCTTCCTGTAACCTTGAATTATTATCAGTCTCTTTTCTAAAATTTTCTGTTTAACTATTTCATTTATGATAAAGTTCAAAATCCTCAATCTGTCATTCAAGTCTCTGATCTCACTCTTTTTATTTACCTTGCTTTCCTCTACCGCAGGAGGGTCGCACCGTTCCTCTGGCACTCCAGAGCGGTACCCAGGCTCATGTCATACATCTGCATAATAGATTCTTTTTCTTCTCTCCATCTTTCCAAACTCTGACTATCCTACTATTTTCACCAATCACTGTATCTCATATAGAACTTTCAATTTTCTGGATCATATATTCCCGGGGAAGATGTGTGAACCCTGAGGTTTAGAGAAGACCATCAATGGTCCTTGTGTTCAGGAAACGCTTTCCTGAAAATCTGAGACTGGAAATAAGTATCAGATGATGGGCAGAATGTGAACAAAGAGGAATGAGTGCAACTGGTTCTCCTACAAACAGCGGCAGCTTGGGGAGGTGGTAAAGTCCAAGGGATCTTAATTCAGACTATTGGTTCAAATTCTCTCTCTGCCACTTACTGTCTGCACCATGGGCCAGTTACTTGATATGACTCTGGCTCAATTTTCTCCTCATAAGATGGTTACAAGGATTACTTAGTCAGCACTTAGTAAATGTAAGCTATGCACAATACTATCAGTAATATAGCAAAATCATAGCAGTGATATGATACTTGAGCAGTACTAGCCAACAGAGGGATTCAAGATATAAAGGTAAAGGAAGGGATCACAAAGAATGAAGGTCCTAGGAGATGAAAAAAGAGAGAGTCAGGACAGAGTGATAAATAGCCAATGAATGCAGTCATCAGGAGAATCTAATATGGTGGACCTTTTATTAGACTCCCTTTCTTGACAACTTCATTTGCTCCCATCATCATGACACAGAGCCAAGCACACTGTAATGGCAGTTAGGATACTGATAACAATGGCTTACTGGTTAATAAACACTGGGCAAAGAAATTTGCCGACATAAAATCATAATCCTCATAAAAAACATCCTAATAGAAACACATTATTCTCCCCATTTTGAAGATAAGGAAATCAGGATGCTGAGAAATTATCTGCTCAGTCATACAGCTAAACATTTGTAGAATTTGATTAATTAGATGGCTCCCATATTTCAAACTCTAGCAGAAATCTCTGTCCTGAACCCTAGATTCCAATTTTCAATTTTTGGATGGATGTCTTTCAAATTTAAAATTGGAAATGTTCAACATTGAACTTATCGTTTTCCTCCCTACTTTGTTTTTCTGTCTACTCTGCCCCTTCAAAAAATAATCTCTCCTTCCTCTCTACTCCCATTTAACACCTGCTTCCTTTCCTTTGGCACTTGGCACATTATGCTTCTAGCTGCCCTGTAATGAGTGACACAGAGCTATGTATAGTTGACCGCCTTGAGTAAAATGAATGGAGTCTTCCTTCCCCCATGGTGGTCCATTTTTGAGCAGACATTGGGCTGATCAGTACCTGTAGCAGAACACTGTTAGGCTGGCTTCTCAGCCTCATGTTTTGCTGGGGTATATTAAAAGGGATTTTCTGTCTGCTTCTACTGGATGAGGGAATGAAGTGAAGAGGTGACCAATGTAGACAGTGGAAAGGACTCAAGTTACTGGATTCCAAAGAGTGCTGGAATGAGGAAACTGAATGAACAGTGTCATGATGTAAAACATATTGCAAAGGTTTCTCTTTCAAAGGATGAATTTTCCCAGATGTTTCTGGGTAGATATATGCATTTGACATTTCCAATATGTGAAAAACAATTATATTAATTACAGTTCTTAGGCAGTTGTGTTTGTAAGAATGACAACTCCATTTTTAAGTCTCAGGGGTACTGGGAAAGAGTAAAATGTGGTTCATAACAATTTCCTGTTAAAATTTAAGAAATTAGTGAAAAATTAACCTTATTGTAGATGTTGCATGTCTATATTCTATAGCATATAAGTTTCTCCTTTTTTCTTTTGAGGAAGATTGGCCCTGAACTAACATCTATCTCCAATCTTCCCCTTCTTCTTTTTTTTTTTCTCTCCCCAAAGCCCCAGTACATAGTTGCATATACTAATTGTTGGTCCTTCTAGTTCTTCTATGTGGGACACCACCTCAGCATGGCTTGATGAGCGGTGAGTAAGCCCACGCCCGGGATCCAAACTGGTGAACGCATGCTGCCAAAGCAGAATGTGTGAACTTAACCGCTACATCACCAGGCCAACCCCTATAATCTTCTTGAGAATGAGTAAACTTATAACTCACACCTATGCTCTTATGAGACAAATAGAAAGCAATGGTACTGATGTGTAAAGATGCAAACTCAAAATGCTTCTGCATAGACACAATAGTTGAAACTGTGTGTTAAGATGAGCTATTTGTGGAAGAGAATGTAGACTTTTACAAGAGTGGAATGTTCGAGAATATCTAAATGAGAGGCAGGGATTAAGAGGAGGATAAGAAGCCAATACAGTAGTTGGGGACAAGAAACCAGAGATGTCAAAGGGGAGTTAGGAGTGATGAGCTGTTTTCTTAGACCCCTCCCCTTCTTCTGTCCCCTGAATCCTTTGGGGATTAACATCCCCTTCCCCAACTCCACATGGTTCTGTTGGGGCTTCCAATAACTATACACTGCCCTGTGGTTGCAGGGATGAACATATGCCTTGGCCTGGGCAATCATGAGGGGACAAAGTTTATCCCAAGGAGAGTCCTTCCCAGAGATCTACAGAGTTACTGGAAAAGAGAAATTCTCTTTCCCCATGATTCACAAACTGTAAGAATATGACTCAAGCTGTGATTAACCATATTCTCTGCCAAATGGAGAGCATCCCTTTGTATTAGGAGAGAAAGAGCCTGACACACAGGAGAGATAAGGAAATGACAAGAATTCTATTAGTTCATGTATTCAGTTTGACCAGAGAATAGACACATCCCTGTTCTTCCTAGTTCCATGAGCTGATATATTCTTTTTTTGCCAAAGAAAGTTTGAGTTTTTTGTCACTTGTGACCAAACATTATGGTTAATATAGGAAACAATCACCAGAGGTATTACACATGTTACTGTAAAGTCAAGGAGAAGAATAAAAGATGAAGTCAACAGATTGAAAACAGAAAAATGATCTTTGCTTTTGGTTTTTAAACTTTAGCAGTAATCTCTGAAAGTGTAATTTCATTATACTACTGAGGATAAAAGCTAATTTTCAAGTGATTTATCAAACAACACCTAGAACTAGAGTAATCTTTTGAAACATTTTCTTGACCCTTACCACCACTACCGCCTCACACACACACACACACTCAACAGAATTTCTAGATAGTTTTTGTTCACAAATAATAAACTAAATTCCCAGTATTATAATCCATCTAATTTAGAGTAAAGAAATGAAACTGTGAGCTACATAAGAAATTTAACTTTTGCTTAGTCTAAGTATTCAGTTCAGTGACTAGGAAAGTAGTTCTGACTTGTAAACTAACATATATTCTTCTTTCAGAAGTAAGGTACTTACCATAAAGCTTATATATGGGAAGCGGACATTCTTGGAACCCAAAACATCACTAAAAATTACCCTTTCTAACAGATCAAATATTAGTGAGTTAAATACACAAAGAGTTGAATGGCTGCAGTTGATATTTGTCAAATTTGAAAAGTACCCCAAATATGAAAGATAATTCATAAAGCATGTAAGCTTCAACAATATGGAGACTCGAAATTTTACATATTATCAGAAACAAAAATATATTAAAGAACATTTGGAGAAACTATTTCTCTCAGTTGGGATTGTCATGTTGAAGACAGATCTTTTGCTCTAAGTTCTTTTGCTCCAGGTGGTAGAATTAATCGCTATATTGCTCTCTGGGGCAAAACAGGAATCCCTTTCTCACTCTTAGGACATTTTTGCTAAAGAAACTTATTATGACTCAAAAGTAGGCTAATGTGCAAATTTAATAATTTCTTCACATAAAATAGTTTCTAGCCTGGATCTAAATCTAGATTAGTGGGCATGTTATGCTTGTGTTTTGTAAATGAGAGTTAATCATGCCTTCCCTTTTGTTTCTATGACTGGTGACCTCCTTGAGCCAGCCCCTTGGAATACTATAGTTTGGTATATTTTCATTCTCTGGCATTAGCACCCAGCTTATGCACTTTGAGCATAGAAAACTCCATTTCAGAGCCAGAGAACATGATTCTCATTCTTCATTAGATTTGTTCCATGCTTTAAGAAATTACAGATTTTGATTGAGTTTTCTGATCTGAATACATATTGTAGCAATGTACTTGTCAAGGGGGAAGGTTCCTGGGCATTAAAAATATGTATTTAAAGACATACATTATCTAAATTCTAAATGCTTAATTTTCTATTAAAACAACATCTAGTTAGACTGGACATGGCTCATCCAAGTAAAGTGAGAGGAAGGAATTGGAGACAAATAGCAACTAAAAAAATTCTCTTTTTGAACAGTTATTTTTGGGAATCTTTCTTGCTTTCAGTAAATATGTCAGTGATCATCTAAAGACTACTTTCTTTTTTAACCCTGCCCAGAAATATTCAATTTGCAAATAGCATAAGACACAGAGTGGTGGAGGTGTAGCAGAAGAAGAAAGAGAAATGCCTCTGTATTAAAGTCTGTCTCTACTACATAAGTAGAAAAACAGGATCCATTATTCACTTTGAAGCTTAAAAAATTGCCAAAAAATTTTAAAATGTCACTTGTTTTATTAAAGACATATAATACAGATAAAGCAAATTTTTTTATCAACCTGTATCTCAAGAGCTAAATATTCTCAAAATGAGATCATCTCAGCACCTTGCCAGTAAGGTGAAATGATGAAATAATGAAAAATAAACTAGCTTAGAAAGTAAACATTGCTCACAGATGCCTATCTAAGAAATGTGAAACTAGGTTAAATCAAACAAATGGTTAGTGCCAAATAATTTAGCCTTATTAGAATTGCATAAATCTATTTCTACTAACTTTGAAAGATCTCCAAGGCAAATCTCTGGGTGAAAGAAGCAAGACGTGGAATAATGCATGTATGTTATATATGTTTCCCATATATAACATATATAACACATATATGGAAATATAAGTGCATAGAAAATGTAATGGATGAAATACTCCCAAACTATTAACCGCATCTCTATGGTTATCTCAGATGAAGTGATTATAAATAGGGAGTTGGGGATAAAAGAGGAACTTTCTGGTTTACCTTGTATTGTTTTTTTTTTCCATTGTATTAAATCTTTTACATTGAAAATTTGTCTTATGATTTGGGTAATTATAATAAGTTTTAAGTAATATTAAACTTTAGCCACATAATTATCTCCTTGTATATTTATCTATAAATGTATACTGTATGAAAATTCATTTTTATAAGGATTCTAACATTTTATAAAGTTTTGTTCCCCCAAGGAATATGCAGATAATTAAATGGTTTTTAAAATCTTATTATAGGCCATGTTTTCTATATATTTTGTATTTCCCCAAGTGCCCAGTACAGTGTTCTATACATCGTGAAGATTGTTGATTGCCTAACAAAAATTAAAAGTGAAAAATAACTAAATTAAGTTACGTGTCTTGGTAGAACTTAATTTTCAGAAAACAAGTTGATGTGTTCCAAAAAAAAAATTGAGAAGACTTTTTAAAAGGAACAACAAAAAAATAACTATTATAAATTTTAAAAGTTAACTTTTAAGTTTAAGAGAAGCTCTTGCATTCATTCATTTATTTAAGAAATACTTATTGAGCACTTACTCAGGGCCAAGCGTGGTTGAAGCACTAGAGATTCAATAATGAACTAGACTAAGTTCCTGTTATCATGGAATGTGCACACTGAGATCAGACACAAAAATAGTCCCGAAAATCCAAGAAGCCAAGAAAAAGAGCAACATGATGGCATGATGGATTACCATCTTGGGGTAGACTTGATGTGACCCATTGTGGGCCCGACTATGAAGTAAGGTAGAACTCAGAGGTATGTGACTATGGCATAGTGAGCACTCAAGGAAGACCCTGAATGCCAATGGCCTCCCCAGTGAGTCCGGTATTTAAAAGGCCAAAATCTCTAGCCCTGGGCACCTCTGACTGAACTGATCCCTCACTCCGCAAAAGTGACAACTGAAATGCAGGTCTCTGTGAGATCAAGGGAGGCAGCAGGAGATGTATATCCACCCCCGTGGTTCCCTGATCACCTGGATTATCTGCCCTGCTGGTTTGCTGGGTCAATCAAGGAGAAAGAAACTGAGTCCTGTTATTCTTGTCAATTCTTGAACTCGGGTCGCATTTGTGTTCTCTCCCAGCATCACAATTCATCAAGATAGACAACTTTTTCATTACCTCTGATTTTCAGTTGAAATTCTTTTCATGAGACTTTAAATAAAAGATATTTGTTAGCTAGAGTCATTCAAAGTTGAAAGAGGTCCAGGCCACATAAGTTTTTTTAGTCCCTAATGTGTTTTAAAAAGGAGGGGCAAAGCAGGATTACAAAAATTTTGATATATTTAAAATATTTATTTGTAACAAATTAACCCTTTTAGCACATACACAAATCTCATTTGAAATAAAAATTTCAAAAATCTAAGGTTGATGACCTTCATCCCTGTTGACATTCACCTTTCAAGTTAGGCTTAGAACAAATATCTGAAGCACATGAAGCCTCACTCCATTTATCAGGCCTATGCATATCCATTGATACTCTCCTTAGTGATAATTTTGCAAAATGTTTGGAAATGCTCTATATGTTGCCATTTCTTGTAGCCGTTCTCAATAAAAGTGAAGGATGAGTTAAGCTTGGGTTCTACCAAGGAAATTTTACAAATCAGAGTATTCTAAAAAAATTAATAGATTTTGTACTCTGGACTGGCAGATCCCAAACATAAAACCATGGACTAACAGCCCCTGGAAACATTCTAAAATACAGATTACCGAGCACTGCCCGCAGGGATTCTAATTCAATAGATTAAGATGGAGTCCAGGCAATTCTGTCTTTTAAAAACTCTTCAGTAATTCTAATGAAAGAACAGGTTTGGTAACCACTGCCTTTGACTAAAGCTCTTTGGTATACATTATTTTAGCTGTGCTTTTATTCTACTATTAATATTTTGGTATAACCTCCTGGTCTTTTCCCCAAGCATAGATCTTTTGTTACACAGCCACAATAACACTGTGATTCAATTTTCTTTTTAAAAATTGAAATGCACCAATTTTTATATTTTAAAAATTCTAAGTAATTTGATTCCTCAAAATAGTAATGTATGTAAATACTTTACATTTTACAGTTATAACTCAGAAAAGAACAGTGATACTAATTTGCAATAAACAACATTAACTAAGACATGTAGGTTGGGATTTTTAGGTAAATGAAAACAAACTATGCTCATTTGAGGATTCCATCATGATATTAGCCAAAGCCGGAATCTCTAAGAAGCTTAACAAATTAAATGGAAGGGATAGAATTCCAACTGCTTTTCTGTATGGTAGGTGAAGGAAGTTTTAGACTCACCATAAGAACTTTTTGAATATAATTCACAAAACTGAGAAAGTGGATGATTGCCTTTTAAAGAAATCCTGAACTGGGATGTTTAAAGAATTTTATGTTGAGAAAAGTTTTAAATACCAAAGAGGTCATGGAAGAAATAATTGAGAGTCTTTTTTTTTCTTTCTTACTGCAATATAATAATTATCTATTCCATATTTTCATGGAAATAACCATTTTTCTGGGGCTGGCCCGGTGGCATAGTGATTAAGTTCACATGCTCCACTTTGGCAGCATGGTTCAGATCCTGGGCGTGGACCTACACACCGCTTATCAAGCCATGCTGTGGCAGGCATCCCACATATAAAGTAGAGGAAGATGGGCATGGATGTTAGCCCAGGGCCAATCTTCCTCAGCAAAAAGAGGAGGATTAGCAACAGATGTTAGCTCAGGGCTAATCTTCCTCAACAAAAAAGAAAGAAAGAAAGAATAAAATAACTATTTTTCCATTTTATTACAAACTGTATAAATACAATTTGTTGAATTGAATTTCATTCCCCAACAACTGGAAAAAACAACTTGTTTGTTCCATTGCGTGTATTAGTTATTTACCAGAGCTAGGATTAGTAGTATCTAAAAATGAATGTTAACAAAATGAAAAGGCAACCTACCAAATGGAGAAAATATTTGCAAATCATATATTTGATAAGGGGTTAATATCCAAAATATATAAAGAACTCATACAACTCAATAGCAAAAAACAAACAATCCAATTAAAACATGGGCAGAGAATCTGAATAGATATTTTTTCCAAAGAAGACATACAGATGGCCAACAAGTCCATGAAAAGGTGCTCAGCATCACTAATCATGAGGGAAATGCAAATCAAAACCACAGTGAGATATCACCTCACACCTGTTAGAATGGCTATTACCAAAAAGACAAAGAAGAGCAACTGTTGAGGGTGTAGAGAAGAGGGAACCCTTGTGCACTGTTGGTGGGAATGTAAATAGGTACAGTCATTATGGAAAATAGTTTGGAGATTCCTCAAAAAATTAAAAATAGAACGACCATATGATCCAGCAGTTCCACTTTTGTGTATTTATCTGAAGGAAATGAAAACACTAATTTGAAAATATATCTGCACCCCCATGTTCATTGCAGCATTATTTATAATAGCCAAGATAGGAAGACAACCTAAGTGTCCACTGATGGATGAATTGATAAAGAAAATGTGGTATATATATATATATATGCACACACACACACACACACATACACACAATGGAATATTATTTAGCTATAAAAAGAAGGAAATCCTGCCATTTGTAACAAGATGGATGGACCTTGAGGGCATTATTCTAAGTGAAATAAGTCAGACAGAGAAAGACATATACCATATGATCTCACTTATATGTGGAATCTAAAAACAAAAAAATTGAACTCATAGATACAGAGAACGGATTGCTGATTGCCAGAGGTGGGGGATGCGGGTGGGCAAAATGGATGAAGGGGGTTAAAAGGTACAAATCTCAGTTATAAAATAAATAAGTCAAGGGGATGTAACTTGCAGCATGGGGACTATAGTTAATAATACTGTATTGTATATTTGAAAGTTGCTAAGAGAGTAAATCTTAAAAGTTGTCAATAGGAAACTAATTGTAACTATGGAAAAAAATTGTAACGATGTGTGATGATGGATGTTAACTAGATTTGTGGTGATCATTTTGCAACATATACAATATTGAATCACTATGTTGAACACCTGAAACTAATATGTTATATGTCAGTTATATATCAATAAAAAAATAAAATACTTGCACACAAGTCCCACTCTCAAAGATGCTGTCTGGGGTGCAAATTATAATTTTAAGAGCTCCCCAGCTGGTTCTAATATGCACCAAGGTTGAGAACCAATGATCTAGAGGAGACAGATACACATATAAGATTCAGATACAAATAAGTTCAGAGATCAGTGACCAGATCAATATGTCACTTCAAGATGTCAGGGACCTAGGCTCCTTCTATCTTGTTGCTCTTCTATGACCTATATTGTCCAGATCATCTCAATGTCCAAAGTGACTGTGCCAGTCCACATTCCAGCCAGCCAGAAGGTAGAAAAGGAAGAACATGCCCTCTCTCAATAAGAAAACATCTCAGAAGTTGCACATACCACTTTCCCTTTCATTCCTTTTGTCAGAACTGAAATGCACCAAATCACTCTTAGGTGTAATGGAGGCAGGAAAATGTAGTTTTTATTTTTGGATAGCATCTGCTCAGTTAAAAATCATAAATTGTATCACTATAGGAAAAGGGAGGAAAGAATATCAAGAAACAACAGATAGTTTCTCCCTCACGAGGTTAAAATTCTATTGCAGTAGGTTAAGCTGTGAGTAATTGGTGAGGAAATTGACAGGTGAGATTGCCTTTCTGGATATGCGTGGATCATTCTGCAATATACACAAATTCAATATATACAAATATTGAATCATTATGTTGTACACCTGACACTAATATCATGTTATATGTCAATTCTATATCAACTAAAAAAATCACTCAGAAATCAAAAAATATAAAAATAAAAATACAAAGGGGAGAATTAGTAAGGATCTAGTCCTCCCTGGTTCTCTTAACCCCAGCCCAGAATGTGATCTGGATAATCTGCCAAATAGGACTTTTCCAGGAAGGAAAAACCAATGAAAATAAAACTTAGAAGAGATCCTAGGTCACACATTTTTTTCTCTGCTCAAGGTCTAGGTTACATTTGAAGGAGAGGAGCTAATCCCTAAAAAAATTTAAAAATAAAGATGGATGTGGTTAATATGAGGAAAAAAGAATATAATACAGTAATCTTAAGTTACCATAGGATGTTCTAGGCAGTAGTAGCTGCCCTATTTACAGAATTTTCTGGAGCAGGAACAGAGACAGAAACATGGGGATGGGGTATTCAGCTGGGCTCTTGTAGGACTTTTACAGCAGATAAAAAAACACATTTAAGATCACTAATGATTCCTTTAAGCACAAGTATTGAATGGAAGTCCAATTTAATATGTACAAACTCTTTTCCAGTGATGACACAAATAGAATGTTTTTAAAAAACCAAGAATTTTTCCATGGAATCCAATCATTTTTAATATGATGGAATATGTGAATATACACTATACTGAGAATTTCAGTTGAAAGACTTTATGGTATTGTCCCCTCATTCCAGATGTCTCCAAGTGCACCAGTTTGCAATGTGCCAGTGAAACACACCAGTGAGACTTTGAAACATGCATTTTTCATCTAGATGTTTTAATTGCATGCAGGCACCATCATTGACTATTAACACCGATGATTGAAGAAAGGCATTACTTTTCAGTGTGAAGGTCAAATTTAGATTTTTTATCTTCTTTTATTTTGGTCTCATTTCATTTTATTCTGTATTATCTTATGACAGGAAAATGAAACAAAAGGGAAAGGAAGTTTACACACATATTATTTTAAGTTACAGTTTATATGAGCATCAAACACGGGTGTTTTATTTAATTCTTCGGGTTGATACCTTTCTGGTTTCCTGAAATATAATACCCATTAATCCCTGTTTGCAGACATCTTGAAATATTTATTGAATAATACAATACAGATTCTAAAACATAATCTTCTTTTATGAATACTGGCACAATTTCACCCAGCTCTGTAGAAGATTTAAGAAAAATGGCAGGGCAAGATCAGACATTGTTTACATCTCACCTTCAGCAAGATATAACTTTACTCTTGGCTGACCTTTAAGCAAAAGCATTGGTTATGTAACCAAGTAAGCTAAAAACTAAACAGGAAAAGTCACAGAGCCAGGAATGAACTACAAACTTACACTATTTGTTAAACTGAGATTTTTATCGTGTTGCTCAAAGAAACACTAAGGTTTCCCAAATGGAAAAATGTGACCGATATTTTATCTTTGCTATCTGAATGTATACATAAATATTTCAGTATTTAAAAGCAGTTATTTAGGAGTCTGCTGTAAAATGCATTGCAGTATTTTGTAATATTAAACAGTATTACTCGTTGACCACGTAAAATTTTTGAATGAACTGCATTCATCTTTATATAAACACTGGTTATAATTAATGTTCCTGCTATATTGTTCCTAAAACATTCATTCTGAGGTTGTTCTTAATTTAAGCAGATTTATCTTTGGAAAGTTTTAAGTATAGACTTATCAAGAGGCACAAGAATAACTTCTTAAAGTCTTTTTTCAGCTTTATCATTTGCAGCATATAATCAAGTTAATAATGGCTACATTTTATGTTCAATAGAAAAAAATTCTTGTCAAGGAGAAAAAAACCCCAAAATAAAAGAAATAGCACAACCTAGAAATCATCTATGATTTTGTTTTCAGTAATATATAAATATCTTTAGCAAATTATAGCTCCTTTTTGATGTCCCCATAATCAGAGTATCTTTAAATTTTTGACAGAAATGAATAGTCATCTAGTACATTTTATATTTCATATAAATAGAATCTTTAATATATCTGTAAGCACTTTTTTAAATCATTTAAACAATGAAGGTATAACATGAATTGCTATTGAAGGAATATGGAAGAAAATCTGGAGATTGAGAGATAAAATTGCTTTGAAAATATAGGAGTTGAATAACATTTTAGGTGCTGTGTATTAGCACATGAACATGACACAGATTGCTTACAGTCTAATAGGCGAGATGCAGACAAGAGATAAACAATTAAAATACAGTGGGCCACGTAGTATAACAGGGAAATCATCTAAGTACCTAGCAGGGGTACCTAAGTGAGTCTTGGCAGAGGAAGGATTGTTGGAGAAGAATTCTTGTCTAAGAAGGAGCAATAAGGAGCCAGAGGGAATAAAACCCAACATAAAAGTGAAGGTAATTTGATATGACTAGAGAAATAGACATCAGAAGATGAAAGGTGATGCTGAAGAAGGAATCAGATATGGAAAAGCCCTGCAGCCATGTAAGGAGCTTACAACTTTTAAAAAAATAAAAAGAAATAAACCAACAACCACACCAAAGAGTTTTAAACAGGAGACTGACATGATCGTGTCAGCTCTTTGGGGTGGTATTTCTGGTTGCATTTGGAGAATGAATGGAGGGGATGTAAGACCAAAAGGAGAAGAGGAGAAGAGTTGGAACTGGGAGCTGTATTAGTCAGGGTTCTCCACAGAAATAGAACCAATAGGATATAAAGATTTATGTAAAAGTGGATTTGTTATAGGAGCTGGTTCACCAAGTTATGGAGGCCAAGAAGTCCCACAATCTGCTGCCTGCACCTGGAGAACCAGGAAAGCGGGTGGTGTAATTCAGCCCATGTCTGAAGGTCTGAGAACCTGAGGTGGGGGAGAGTCACTGGTGTAAGTTTCAGAGTCTGAAGGCCCAAGAACCAGGAGCTCCAATGTCCAAGGGCAGGAGAAGGATGTTCCAGCTTGAGAAGAGAGAGAAAGAGAATTTGCTCTTCTTTTGCCTTTTTTGTTCTATTCGGGCCCTCAATGGATTGGATGATGCCCACCCACATTGGTGAGGGTGGATCTCTTTACTCATTCTACTGAATCATATGTTAGTCTCTTCCAGAAATAATCTCACAGACACATCCAGAAACCATGTTTTACCAGCTATCTGGGATCCTTTAGCCCAGTCAAGTTGACGTATAAAATTAACCATTACAGGAGCCTATTGTGTTAATACAGGTGAGAGGCTATAACAGCACTGGGAAAGGAGGGAAGAGGATGGATTTTGGAGCTATTTAAGAGGTACTGGATTGAATGTGCTCAGTAGGGGAAAGCAAAATGGCCATGGCATTCACTGAAATAGAAACATGGAAAGAGGACCAGGTATGGGAAGGGAAGATGACAAATGCAATTTTAGACATGCAGCTCTTCCTTTGAAAGGCTTGGATGTGGATGTGAAATAAGCAATTGGATAAATGGGAAAATCTGGATAGGCATTATGGAGTTTTGATAGAGAAATGAGATTTAAAAAAATTGTCATTTTTCCAAATATATGTATGCAACTCAAAGACCACCACCATCTAAATGCATTACATATAATGCTTTTACTAAAGCAATAATAGTATGATAGTAGCATATTATAATAATCAGGAAGGTAAATGATGATGTGATCAGAACACCCTTTTGAGAGAGGAATGGGAAGAGTATCAATGAAATTTTTTTTTAAAAAAGAAGGAATATGACAAGATCAGACTGAGGATGAAAAATGTAATGGGGCTAGGTCCAGAATTTGTCCTTTATTAAAGACACAAGGCCTTGAAACTGTTTTGATGTTGCCCTTGTGTTTCATTTTTCTGTGTTTGCTTTTGTTTGTGAAGTCAGTTGGTCTTGGGAAGATCACTCAGCTTTTATAGCATTGCAAGGTGATTTCTATTAAAAACCAGCTGTACCTATCTATTTCCCAGGGAGGAAAGATCCATAAATTACAGCTCAGGTTATTTGCCAGTTATGTAGTTTAAAAATTCTTCGGCAGATAGGATTAAAGTGTGAGAACTGATCCTGAACTCCAGCTGAGGGGTTTCTGAAATTATAAAGATAATATGTTCACTACAACATCTCCTGCTGCCCAATTTAAAGGTGCTGGGTAGGAGGTCAGTGGAAAAGGAAGGCAGTTGGATGGCACTATTTGAAATATTTTAAATAAATGCTTTGTAAGATACTAACATATTATCCAGAGGAATCAATTTCTTTGGCTAAGCAGAATTTTCTGATCATTCAATTTAGGAATGAGGGATTCCACTTGGAGTCTTCGGTCTTCAGGTCAATCCAGTTTTCAGCAGAGGATACTTTTCCATGGTGTAATTTTTAATGCCTTATCTAATCTTTTTTTTTAATGACTAATTAGGAAGGCTTTATTTTTTCTTGCTACTTTTTCCTCAACAAAATATTCTGTGGTCTAATAATTCTCACATAGAGAAACTTGCTCACAACCTTCATGGATGCCTAATTATTTAATGGGCATATTTGCTACTCAGAAGCAGTACTGAACCTCCTACAGGCCCCAAGGTTGTCACACTATAAGTTGGCTGGATGAACCAAAACAAAACAAAAAACACAACATCTCCGGGTTTTCTTTGGGACAGCCGGGTATCCTGAAATCAGATGGTTAATTACACACAATAGCCAAAGTTGCTTGATTGATTTGTTCCAGAAGGATTTTAGGTATTTACAAAGATGCACACAAATGTAACAAAATAAAAAGAATTTCCAATTTGTAGGAAGAATGAAAGAAAAAGAACATGAAGGAGGAAGAAGGAACCGGGAATGAGGGCAGGACGCAAGATGTACGGGTGGTATCCACTCGCAAGAGATGAACTCAAAATGCGCTCTAAGCTTGTAACGTCAAGGGAAAAATTGTATTTAATTATGCACAAGGTTGACAGTACCTACAAGAAAAAAATTAAGCCTTCGTGCAGAAGCTGATCAAGTTTTGATTTGCCATCTGAGAGGAAGAGAGGGGACCCATTAAAAAGAAATGAACAATAAGTTCCCATCATTGCAGGAGACATAGCAAGGAGTTTCCCTCGCTGTGCTAATGATGTCCCTCACAGAGGCAGGTGACATAAGGCCTGTGTTGTAAGAGGAATCTCAGGAGTGGGAGAGAATTAGGTGTTGAATTACCACTATAACTCCTAGCCAGGAAAGGTTGAGAGCCCTAAGTAGATCACCATAGTTTCTTATTTATTGAAAAATAGATGGTAATACGATAAACAGTACAGTGTGCAAGATTTTTATGCTGTGATTTGTTTTATAGCTTGACAAGCAGGAATGACCAAAGTTAAATCCTTGAAACTGAACTATGGCAGAGTGGAAAGAGCACTGATTGGAGAGAAAACCTGAGTCTGAGCTCCAGCTCTGCTAACTTCTAACAGAATGATGGCACTGAGGTAGATCATGGGCGATCCTACTGACCCAGGTTTAACATCTGTAAAAAGAGGTTAATAACACCAATTCAGAAGGTTTTTGTGAAGATTAAGCAAAATATTTCACATAAACAGCTTTTCATTACATTATCTGGAATACTCTTTTCTTTATATTACCTGAAAGATCTTTTGACTATATTTTGAAGATGTATTTCAAGTATATTCAAAATTGTTTTATAACAACCCCACGTAATTCATCTTTTTTGTGAATTCACGCTTTATAGAGACTTACTGAAAGATATTTTAATTGTTATTATTAACAATAAAACCCACAATTGTTTGAGCTCCTAGAATGTGAAAAATCAATCTAGTAAATACTTGATGTGTTTCATCTTATGTAACCTTAAAACAACATTTATGAAGCAAGTATTATTAGTCTATTCATTTCATAAATTTTGAAGTTAAAGAAATAAAGTTACTGAGCTGGGGTTAGAAAGGTGAAGTTTGTCAAAAGAGATGAGGGCAGAACTAAAAGTAACTCTATGATGAAGGGAAAAAAAGAAATATTTGGATACAGAAATATCTGCTACACAATAAAATTAGATCCTTTTAAGTTGTTGGTACTTTCTGATATCAGATGTGGAATTTCTTTAGAAGAACATATTTGAAAGCCAATTTTTTAAAACTTTGTTTAGTATCTGGTAAAAGTTTTCAGGTAATTTGTAGAGCATCCCAATGTTTAACGTGCAAAACCCAGGGAGCCAACAGCATGCCTCCATATCTGATGTCCACCATTGAGAGGGCCACACCATTCCCCTGGGGTTTAGCACCAAGGCCCTCTAATGGTTAATCTGAGCTTTAGGGTGACAGTAAAAATCATCATGCTCAGTTCCTAAATAGTCATTTTGTTGTTGTGTATATTTTAGGAAGAATCTTTTTTTCTTTCAAATTAAAGTTAGTTTTTAAATGGTCCCAAATAAAAATTCGCCTTTACATGAATTCACAACTAGTTATTAGAATGGACACCATTTGCTTTGTTCATTTTTGGTCAAATTGCCTTCCAAGAAAGGAGGCAAGCAGAAGTAAAGATCTACCTTGCTTTCTGTCCAGGGATTATGAAAATCCAAAGAGACAACAAAATAGAAGATCGAATAATAAAAAGCACTAAAGACTCTAAAAGTGATCTTATGGACATACTTGCTGTTCTAAGACACGACTATGTTTCTTAGAACAGCAAGTATGCCCATAAGATCATAATAGGCCAAAGTAATAGTATCAGTTTGCCAAGACTGCACAACAGAGCACCAACAGACTTAAACAATAGGAGTTAAATCTCTCACAATCCTGGAGGCCAGAAGTCCCAGATCAAGACATTGTCAGCGTTAGCGTCTTCTAAGGCCTTTATTTCGGTTTGCAGATGGCTGTCTTCTTCCTGTGTCTTCACATTGTCTTCTCTCCCTAATCTCCTCTTCATATAAGGACACCAGTCGTATTGGATTAGGGCCCACCTTAATGACCTCATTTCAACTTAACTGCCTTTTTAAAGACCCTATTTCCAAATATAATCACCTTCAGGTACTGGGGGTTAAGACTTCAAATATGAATTTGGGGAAGGGGGACACAATGCAGCCCATAACATTAATACAGTGTAAATATAGAGAAAGAATGATACCAAATGTTATAGCCTAAACATTTTTAATTAAATATTAAGAATAGTATTGTAAATGTACAATAGTAAACACATGCCAATAATAATTTAATAATTTTTATTGATTCATGATCATAAAATGCCTGAAGAATATCAATTTGCTTACATGTTACAGTTGCTGTAAAAGCCAGCTGCACTGGACATTGCTTTTGTATTCCTCCCATCATCACCCAACCATCCTTATGTGTTTATTGCTAGGAGCTGAGAATCAAAAGAGAAAGAATGTACAGATCCTAGGGACTTAATATCTAATTGCAGCAACAGTGTGGATGTTTAAAAGAGAAAGGAGAACAAATAACAATACAAGTTTGCATGTCCTAAATTCCAAATGGAAGATTATCTGTCTTCTTAACTCTGAGGTCATACCAGCCAGCTCTGTGTTGATTTCTAAAGGGTTCCAAGAAAAAACTAACATTATTTAAACATGCAGATAATTAGTGGCATAGAATTTCAGAAGAAGGAACAATAGTGATACACCTTTTGAAGGCTCCTGATTTCAAATTGCTTGCTCTTCCTTTGCTTTTGAATGAGGGAGAAACAGAATGTTAAAAAATTTCCCCCATTTATTTAAAAGTTCCATTATTTGGGCCCTGTTCAATTGAGGTTTTGCTATATTAAGGAAATGATAATTAGATTAAGGGATTTTTTTTTATACTTCGTTGATGTGAAGCCAGTAAATACATTTTCACGACCCAAGAGAAGGCAAGTCTGAGTTATTCTGACTATCTGAATCAGCTTTAATATCTTTTTACTGGCATGAAGATTTGGCCTAAATCAACTTCCTATTTCACTGTCAAAAGTGGGAGAGGAGGGAGGGGAAAAATTTTGTTTATTTCTGTGTGTACAACTATTAACAGAAGTCTCTGATGAAATAGGTTAAAAACTACGAAAATATCTTACAATGGTCAAAATATTGAAGTATCTGATTTTGTGGGTAGAAAAACTTAGCCCTGAAGGTAGTGAGATTTCTTGTTAGCATTTTGGTATAGTAAACATAGACAATGTGTTCGTTTTAAGCATACAGAGAGTTTGCCGAAAGAAGAGTTTAGGGAAGCAGTGTAGTATAATGGTTAAATGCCCAAGTTCTGGAATCCAAGTGCCTAGACATGAGCCCCTAACTCACTGCTTACATGTCTGTGGGCAAATTACTTTTTCTCCCTAATGCCTTAGTTTCATCATCTGTAAATGGGGATAATAGTGGTACCTGCCTCATAAAATAACCATCAGGATTTAGTTAGAGAATACATGAGGAAAATGCTTGGCACAAAATTAACAATAAATGTTAGCTATTATTTGTAGCCAATAATTTAGAATATATTTACATTTTGCTTACAGTTTCTAAGCAATGATTTTCAACCTCATCAGCACATTAGAATCATCTGAGAATTTATTTTTTTTTAATTCTGCTATCTGGCCTTACCCCCTAGAGATTTCAATTAACTTGGTCTTGGGTGAGACCCAGACATCTGTGAGTTTTATTTTATTTAATTTTTACTCTTTTTTTATTGATGTCTTAATAGCTTATAACATTGTGAAGTTTAAGTTGTACATTCTTGTTTGTCAATCACCATATGGATGCAACCCTTCACCCCTTGTGCCCAACCCCCCACCCCCTGCCCCTGGTAACCACCAAACAGTTCTCTCTGACCGTGTGTTAGTTTATATTCCACAATATGAGTGAAATCATGCAGTGTTTGTCTTTCTCTCTCTGGCTTATTTCACTTAATACTCTCCAGGTCCATCTATGTTGTTGCGAATGGGAGAATTTTGTCTTTTTTTTATGGCTGAGTAGTATTCCATTGTATATATATACCACATTTTCTTTATCCACTCATCTGTCATGGGACTCTCAGGTTGCTTCCAATCTTGGCTATAGTGAATAATGCTGCAATTAACATAGGGGTGCATGAGCCTCTTTGGATTGTTGATTTCAGGTTCGTTGGATAGATACCAAATAGTGAGATAGCTGGATCATAGGTATTTCTATTTTTAATTTTTTGAGGAATCTCCATAGAGGCTGCACCAGTTTGCATTCCCACCAGCAGTGGATTAGGGATCCCATTTCTCCACAACCTGTCCAACATTTGTTGTTTTTTGTCTTGGTGATTATGGCCAATCTAACAGGTGTAAGGTGATATCTTAGCGTAGTTTTGATTTGCATTTCCCTGATGATTAGTGATGTTGAACATCTTTTCATGTGCCTTTTCCTTCTGTATATCTTCCTTGGAAAAATGTCTGTTCATATCCTCTGCCCATTTTTTGGTTGGGTTCCTTATTTTTCTTGTTGTTGTTGTTCTGTTGTGTGAGTTCTTTATACATTATGGAGATTAACCTCTTGTTGGATATATGATTTGCAAATATTTTCTCACAGGTAGTGGGTTGTCTATTCATTTTGATCTTGGATTCACTTGCCTTGTAGAAGCTGTTTAGTCTGATGAAGTCCCACTTGTTTATTTTTCTTTCATTTCCCTTGTCCAAGTAGACATGGAATCTGAAAAGATCCCTTTATGAATGATGTCAAATAATATACTGCCTATATTCTCTTCCAGGAGTTTTATGGTTTCAGGTCTCACTTTCAAGTCTTTGACCCATTTTGAGTTGATTTTTTTATATGGCGATAGAAAATGGTCTACTTGCATTCTTTTGCATGGGGCTGTCCTATTTTCCCAGCACCATTTATTGAAGTGACTTTCCTTTCTCTATTGTATGTACTTAGCTCCATTGTCAAAGATTAGTTGTCTGTAGATGTGTGGTTTTATTTCTGGGCTTTCAATTCTGATCCATAGATCTGTGTGTCTATTTTTGTACCAGTACCATGCTGTTTTGATTGCTATGGCTTTGCAGTATATTTTGAAGTCAGGGATTTGATGCCTCCCGGTTTATTCTTTTTTTTCAGGATTGCTTTAGCTATTTGGGGTCTTTTTGTTGCCCCATATGAATTTTAGTACTCTTGTTCTATTTCTGTGAAGAATGTCATTGGGATTCTGATTGGAATTGCATTGAATCTGTAGATTGCTTTAGGCAGTATGGACATTTTAACTATGTTTATTCTTCCAATCCATGTGCATGGGATATTTTTCCATTTCTTTATGTCTTCCTCAATTTCTTTCAACAGTGTCTTATAGTTTTCATTATATAGGTCTTTAACCTCCTTGGTTAAATTTACTCCCAGATATTTCATTTTTTTGTTGCGATTGTAAATGGGATTGTCTTTTTGAGTTCTCTTTCTATTAGTTCCTTCTTGGCATATAGAAATGCAACTGATTTTTGTAAGTTGATTGTATACCCTGCAACTTTGCTGTAGTTTTTGATTATTTCTAATAGTTTTCCAATGGATTCTTTAGGGTTTTCTCTATATAAGATCATGTCATCTGCAAATAGTGAAGGTTTCACTTCTTCATTGCCTATTTGGAGTCCTTTCATTTCTTTTTCTTTCCTAATTGCTCTGGCCAAAACCTCCAGCACTATGTTGAATAAGAGTGGTGAGAGTGGGCACCCTTGTCTTGTTCCTGTTCTCAGAGGAATGGCTTTCAATTTTTCCCTGTTGAATATGATGTTGGCTGTGGGTTTGTTACATATGGCCTTTATTATGTTGAGGTACTTTCCTTCTATGCCCATTTTGTTGAGAGTTTTTATCATAAAAGGATGTTGGATTTTGTCAAATGCTTTCTCTGCATCAATTGAGATGATCATGTGGTTTTTATTCTTCATTTTGTTCACATGGTGTATCATGTTGATTGATTTGCAGATGTTGAACTATCCCTGTGTCCCAGGTATAAATCCCACTTGGTCATAGTGTATGATCTTTTTGATGTATTGCTATATTCAGTTTGCCAATATTTTGTTGAGGATTTTTGAGTCTATGTTCATTAGCAATATTGGCCTGTAGTTTTCCTTTTCTGTATTGTCCTTGTCTGGCTTTGGTATCTGGGTGATGTTGGCCTCGTAGAATGTGTTATGAAGTGTTCCATCTTCCTCTAGTTTTTGGAAAAGTTCGAGAAGGATAGGTATTAAGTCTTCTTTGAATGTTTGGTAAAATTCTCTGGAGAAGCCATCTGGTCCTCGACTTTTATTTTGGGGGAGGTTTTTGATTACTGTTTCAATCTCTTTACTTGTGATTGGTCTATTCAGGTTCTCTATTTCTTCTTGAGTCAGTTTTGGTAGGTTGTGTGAGTCTAGGAGTTTATCCATTTCTTCTAGATTGTCCAATTTGTTGGCACATAGTTTTTCATAGTTTTCTCTTAAAATCCTTTGTATTTCTGTGATATCTGTTGTTAATTTCTCCTCTTTCATTTCTAATTTTATTTATTTGAGCCTTCTCCCTCTCTTTTCTTTTTTTGTGAGTCTAGCTAAGGGTTTGTCATTTTGTTTATTCTTCTCAAAGAACAAACTCTTTGTTTCATTGATCCTTTCTATTGCTTTTTTCATTTCAGTTTCATTTATTTCTGTTCTAATTATTATTATTTCCTTCTTTCTGCTGACTTTGGGCTTTGTTTGGTGTTCTTTTTCTAGTTCTGTTAGATATAGTTTAAGGTTACTTATTGGGGATTTTTCTTGTTCGTTGAGGTGGGCCTGTATTGCTATGAGTTTCCCTCTCAGGACTGCATTTGCTGCATCCCATATGAGTTGATATGGTGTATTTTCATTATCGTTTGTCTCCAGATATTTTTTAATTTCTCCTTTAATCTCATCAATGATCCATTTGTTGCTCAGTAACTTGTTGTTTAGTCTGCACATTTTTGCCACTTTCCCAGTTTTTTCATTGTAGTTGATTTCAAGTTTCATAGCTTTATGGTTGGAAAAGATGCTTGTTATGATTTCAATCTTCTGAAATTTATAGAAGCTTGCCTTGTTTCCCAAAATATGGTCTATCCTTGAGAATGTTCCATGTGCACTTGAGAAGAATGTGTAATCTGCTGGTTTTGGGTGGAGTGCTCTGTATATATCTGTTAAGTCCATCTCGTCTAGTTTTTAATTTAAGCCTGCTATTTCCTTACTGACTTTTTGTCTGAATGATCTATCCATTGATGTGAGGGGTGTGTTAAGTCCCCTACTATTATTGTGTTGTTGTTGATATCTCCTTTTAGGTTTGTTAATAGTTGCTCTATGTACTTTGGTGCTCCTGTGTTGGGTGCATATATATTTACAGGTGTTATGTCTTCTTGGTGGAGTGTCCCTTTTAACATTGTATATTGCCCCTCTTTGTCTCTCATTACCCTTTTTATCTTTAAGTCTACTTTGTCTGATAAAAGCATGGCCACACCTGATTTTTTTTGTTTGCCATTAGCTTGGAGTGTCATCTTCCATCCTTTTACTTCGAGCCTGTGTTTGTCTTTAGAGCTGAGATGTGTTTCCTGGAGGCAGCATATTGTTGGATCTTGTTTTTAAATCCATTCCGCTACTCTGTGTCTTTTGATTGAATAATTCAATCCATTTATATTTAGAGTGACTATTGTTATATGTGGGCTTAGTGTTGCTACTTTATTGCTCATTTTCCAGAGCTTTTGCATTTACTTTGTTTCTTGTCTCATGTTATTTGGAATACCAACTCAGTTTGGTAGTTCTGTATGTTGGTTTTCTTAGTTTTCACTTTATTTATGATATATGTCTCTGCTCTGAAAATTAGTTTAGTGGTTACCATGAGGTTTGTATAAAAATTCTCGTAGATGAAATAGTCCATTTTCTGGTGTCCTCTTATTTCCTTTGTCTAAGTTGATTCCATCCTTTTCCTCTTACCCTTCTAAGTTTTCATTGTGACAACTTATTCCATCTTGTGTTGCAATTTTGTGTTTATAGTGATGAGGTTATGTTTATTTTTGGTAGTTTCCTTCTCTTGATCTTTGATGTCATACTTAAGTGTTTGCTAACTATTCTGGTAGAGAGCTGCAATTTATCTGATTTTTATCTACCTATTTTCTCCTTGCTCAAAGCTTTGTATCCCTTTCTCTTTTTTTTTTTTTTTTTTTAGGCATGAGGGCCTTCTTGAGCATTTCTTGCAGTGGGGGTCTTGTGGCATTATCTGGAATAGTTATTATTTCTCCATCATATCTGAAGGATATTTTTGCTGGATAGAGAGAGTATTCTTGGCTGAAAGTTTTTATCTTTCAGAATTTTGAATATGTCATTCCACTGTCTCCTGGCCTGTAGAGTTTCTAAGGAAAAATCTGCTGAAAGCCTGATTGGAATTCCTTTGTACATTACCTTTTTTTCTCTTGCTGCCCTTAATATTCTTTCTTTGTCATTAACTTTTGCCAGCTTTACAACTATGTGCCTTGGGGATGGCCTTTTTTTTGTAGATATATTTAGGAGATCTATTGATTTCATTCACTTGTATTCCCAGCTGCTTCCCCAGGTTTGGGAAGTTCTCAGCTATCATTGCTTTGAACTTCTCTGCTCCTTTTCCCCTCTCTTCTCCCTCTGGGATACCTATATTCATAAGTTGCATTTCTTAATTGAGTTGGATATTTTTCAGAGATTTTCTTCATTTCTTTTTAGTCTTAGCTCTGTCTCCTCCTCCGTTTGAAGCCTTTCTACATTGCTTTCTTCAATAAAACCAATTCTTTCCTCCATATAGTCAGCTCTGTTCTTTACAGATTCTAGATTTTCCAATTATGATTCGTTTTTCTTTATGGTTTCAATCTCCTCTGTGAAGAAGCTCCTAATTTCCTTGACTTTTCTATCCATATTTTCTTGTCATTCATTAAGCTTTTTTATGATAGCTATTTTGAATTCTATGTCATTTAGCTTATCAATTTCTGTGTCTTCTGGGTTGAATTTTGGATGCTTGTCATTTTCCTTCCAGACTGAAGATTTAATGTATTTTTGATAGTGCTTGAGGGTTTGTTTTTATTTTTTCTCATCCTGAAGATGTCTGGACATAGATTCCACTTGCCACCACTAGGTGGGGGTCAATAACTATGTGTTCTGAAACCACTAAGATGTGAAGGTGTTCTGGCCAGACTGAAGTGCAGCTGGGCTGATGCATGGCTGGGCTGGAGTTCCATTGGGGGGGGGTGTCACGTGCTAGCCTCTGGGCTGGATCTCCACTGGGTTGAATCCCTCCGTGCCTCCACTGGGCTGCAGCATTTCTGGGCTCAGGCGCCGAGCATGAGCACAGCCAAGCTGGGACGCTGAGGGAGGGGAAGTGACACTCACTTTCACCTCCCTGTTCCCAGAGGTTTCTTGTTCTTCCCTCGCTATCTGCTCTCCTGGAGTGTTAGTTTGGCGAAGACACCCCCACAACTGTTCTGTTCCTTCCGTGTGGGTGTTCCCCACTGTGCAGGAACTTGGAGGGTGAAGGTTTTCCCACAGAGGGCCACCCTTCCCCCTCCTCTGCGGGAGCTGTACATTCTCAGTCTCAGGGCTGCTGCCACTGGGGAAGAAGGGGAGCCTTCCTTACCTGCTGCCTCTTCCCCTAGGGTTTCCAGCAAGTCTACCATCAGATGTAAGGCTGTGTGGGTCTCCCGGACATCCTATATGTAGTTTAAAAGACCTCCATTGATGTATGGATGACCTTTTTGTTGTATCTTAGTGGGGGAGAGTTTAGGGGAAAAGCTTACTCTGCCATGATGCTGACATTACTCTTTGCATCTGTGAGTTTTAAATGTTCCCCAAGTAATTCTAACATACAGCCAGAGTTGAAGAGATGTGGTCCAAATAACCCAGGCAGATGTGTAACTTCAGATGCTCTGTCACTGTCTGAGCCAGTCCTGGAGTAGCCTTCCCCAAACTGTATTCTTCATGACACTGGTCCATCAAGATGCTCCCCAAAACAAACAATCAAACCTAACTTAAAAGGGATAGTTGCAGAGTCAACTAAGCTTGATGATGTATATATCTCTTGAAGATTAATTTTTCACATTAGCATATTAAAAGATTTGGAAGTCTTGCTTTAGGTAAATGTGTTTATTATTGATGACTCTAGATTCCCTCTAAATTTTTGTAATAAGAAAACATTTGCTTGAGAAATATTTAACTTTCTGCTCTACAACCTGTAAGTGTTGCCAACTCTCACTCCTATTGCTATGATATCAATTAATTAATAATTGCATATTTAATATAGCGTATATTTATTAACATCTGCTAGTTCCAGGCCCTGTTCTAGGTACTAGAAATTTAAAGCTGAAACACACAGGGTTTGGCCGTTAGAACCACCTGTGCAGTCTTTTTTTAAATTACAGGCACCTCGACTTCACACTACACCTACTATTCTATGAGAGGGACCCGCCAAAATGCATTCTTCAACCTTGCACTGGGATTCTGATCATGAGCTAGATTTGGAAATCACTGATCCATAACCTAGCCTTTCATATTAAAACAATCTATTTTGCAAATATCAATGAAGAAAACAAAGCTAGAAAGAGAAACTAGGGACCAACCCTAGAAAAAAGAAGGAAACAAAAGAGGATAGATGAGAAAGGAGAAGTAGGACAGCTCCGTGGAAATGCAATGAAGCTGAGCAATGTGCATATGTGCTGCATACGTGTGTGCCTATGCATGAGTATGCATTTGTGTGTGTGTGATGAGATTGATGACACTGGCAGGAGATGGAGCAGGAAAAGAGGGACACTTTGGATCCATCATGGGCTGAGGAGGAACAGAGCTCTATCCCCAATCAGAGAGTGATAACAAACATCTCCTGTCCCCCAGCTACAAATATTGAAAGGCATAGAAAAGGAGGGAAACTGTGCAGGAGGAGTAAAGTGATTATAAACTTGGGAATTGAATGGCTTGAGACAATGGACTTCAAACTTGTTCTGATGGCAGAGGAGTTAAGGATCTTCTTGCTCTTTAATGAACAATATGAACTATTGACATAATAGAATATATACACACGCTTTTTTTTTTCTGTCAGGTATGACTATTTCCTAGTGGAAGCAGGTGATGGAGTGCAAGATAAATACAAAGGAAAGGGCTTTGCGAGTGTTGTGCTTCTTTGAATACAACTCTATTAAAGGTGGGATCTTGAATGCTATACGATCTCACTTACACGTGGAATCTAAAAAAAAAGTCAAACATAAAAATAGAGAGTAGAATGATGGTTGCTGGGGGCTGGGGAGTGGGGGAAATGGGGAAATATTGGTCAAAGGGCAGAAACTTCCAGTTATAAGGTGAATAAGTTCTGGGGATCTAACGTTCAGCATATTGATGATAGTTAACAATACTGTGTTATATACATGAAAGTTGCTAAGAGAGTAGATCCTAAAAGTTCTCACCACCAAAAAAAAAAAAAAAATCACAATTATGTGAGGTGAGAGATGTATTAACTAAACTTATTGTGGTAATCATTTCACAATATGTATGTGTATCAAATCATCGTGTTGTACACCTTAAACTTATACTACGTCATATGTCAGTTATATCTCAATAAAGCTGGGAGGAAAGGGAGGGGTCTTATTGGGCCCCAGCTTTTACATTTTGGGGGTTCCTTAGATATTTTGACTTCTAGGTGATATGCTTAACCACATTTCAGATTAAAACATTACTTTATAGACTTGAGCCATAGAAATCCTCCACCATACTGTTGGAATTTTGTGGGGAAAAGATGTCCATTGTCCAAAAATTAGCTGTTATTGTTCTAAGACTACAACTTCAACATTAGAGAGACATGGTAGACATGATACAGATGTCAGAATTTCTATTTGGGGGAAGAATGCCTACTTAAGACTGGATCATTTAGGAAGAGAACCAGATTTATGTGACATTATATGTAACTTTCAAAATTCACTTATGAAGTTGGGAAATGAAATTAATTTTAACCTCAATCTCTGTGGACACATAGTTTGGATAGAGAGAAGACATCAGTGTCAGAGTTACTCAAACTGGTTCAGGAATGCTGCCCCATACTTCTGCAGAAATGGAAGACCCAGGATATGGCTGCCATCTTCTGGTTTGCAATCAAACAGGCTTTGGAACCACTCACAGTGGCTACTCCCTACCAGAAAACAAAGAATTTCAGGCAACACTGAGCAGACACTAAAGTCATGGGTAGCTCATGGAACCCCAATGCTGAAAAAGTGTTGAGTCCTGAAGGATCAGCCATGGCAGAGATTAAGCGAGGATCTATTGGGAGGATTTTCTGACCTAAAGTCATCATGACTTGATTTCTTTGGAAGACTTGACCTAGAACAAGTGTGTAACAGAGTGAATAGGGGCTGAGATTTATAGCTGCAAATTAGTAAGAGGGTGAAAGTGCTCTACTTCTGTGTTCACTATAAGTCTTTTATCAGCAGGAAGTAGAAAACAACTTGAAGGACAGGTCTTCTTCTACTTCAAAGTTGAAACAAATTAGAGTCAAGATTTATTAAGCAATCTTGGACTTCTTTGTAACCCAAAGGGATCTCTCCTAGTCTCTCTGTAGCTACCTTGGCTACACACCAAAAACAAGTTTGAATGATGGAGCCCAGGGTCAAGATGCAGGGAAGAATTTGGCTGGCCAGAAGGGTGTTCTAGTATCTAGTAGCTCAGAATAAGCTCTTTCTCCAATCTTCAAATAGAATTCTCTACAAACCCTAGAGCCAGATCAGTCTTGGTTTGAAGGCAGAATGTCTTGATTTACTTTTATTATGCAGGAGTGTGCCATAATGAAATTCTCTGTAAGTAACTGGCTACTTGCCCCTAGCATTTAGCTGACACCAACCATGAATGAAATAAAATCCAGTAGTGACATGACCTGGGTGTAGAAAAAATACTTTTTTTAGTTGTTACGGTTTGAGCGGTGAAGAGAGCTAAGCGAGAAGCATAAGAGAAGCTGTGGGGACATGAAAATTGTGGAGGAAGCAAGAGGGGTTTAGGGAACATTGCAGTGAGTTCTGAATTAAGATACATTTCATGTTCTTGAAGAGATACAAATGAAGATCGAAATTCCTATTAGTGCTTTGGCCTGGGCCAAATGTAAGATACAATTTTGGAGCTTGTATCTAGGTTACAGAGGACTTATTAAGTCCCATCTACTTTGGGCAAGCACTGGGTTAGGTAGATACTTCACATATTTCTTTTTCAGAACAACTTTATGAAGCAGAGAGAGGTAACTTCCTCTGTATCTCTCCTCTAATAAGTGGCATAATCGAAACCTGAAACTAGGCTGAATTGACTCTGTAGCATATGTTATTTCCAGTACACCAGGAAGTCATGAGTCATTCTCTGCTGATGTATGTTTTTTATTATGTCTAACTAGGATCAGACTTTTAGAAGCAGCTGACAGTAGCTATTAATTATTGCCAGAAATAGCAGCTTAGTAGAAATTATTACCATGTATATTTGGTAAACCTTATTATTCAGGTAAACAATACTAAAAACATCATTCAACAGGTCAATTCATTCAGCTACTTTGGCCGCATTTTGCAGCCCACTCATCTTGATCGGCCACTATGATAAAGTATTTTTCAAAAGAACTAAACCTTTCACAGGGCGCATATAAAGTTATTTCTGGTTAACTCACTTCCATTATTAATATGCACCATGAAACTATTTTCAGGACTAAATGCATCACCCACATCTGGTTGGTAAAGCGTATGAATCTTCTTTCAGTTAACAGGACAAAGAAATAACTCATGAATTGACTTCCATTCTATACTGGTGTGAAACTCACTGAGATTAACTATCCATCTCTTTAGATTCTCTAAGTTGCATCCTCCAATAAGCTGCATCGTCAGAAATCCGCATGCCTGGACTCTATTCTTGCAGCTCGCTGAAGCACTGTTGAGGGGTACACAAGGTATACACAGAACTGGGTTCCTGCTCTAGATTTTCCATTTATTAAATATGTGACCTTAAGAAAACTACTTATCTCCTTGAGCCCAGTTTCCTCACCAATAAGAGAATTTTAGAAATTCAGTTCAGTTCAGCAAACATATTTAGAATATCTATTAGGTGCCACATTTTGTGCTGGAGTTAAGTATAAAAAATTCATTCATTTAATGACTCAATGTTTATTATGAGCATGTACCGTATGTTAGACGTTGTCTTAAGGGCTGAGGATAAATCTTTGAACAAAGCTGACAAATTCTCTGTCCTTATAGCTTGTGTTTTAGTAAAATATTCCAAAAATAAATGAGGAAACCAAGAACTGATTCAATACAAATTCAGGTAAGTGATAGGAACTATGAAGAAAATAAAGCAGAATGAGCAGGTGACTTTGTGGGAAGATGGCTGCTTTAGAATCAGTAGCCAGGAAAGAGCCCATCCAGGAGGTGGACATTTGAGAGAGATATGAATGATAGAAAAGATGATCAAGAAATCTCTGTATTCAAGGAGTTTATAGTCTAGCAGGGGATAGAGGAACAAAAGCATAATTTCAGTGAGTGCAAAGATAGCAGTATGTATATGGAGATTTCTTGGGAGGATGTGTTTCAGCAATGTAACAGTGCCTGACATAAAGTTATGCACAGATAGGTACTCACCAAATGTTAGTCATCTTTTCTCTCTGAGTTATAATTTAACATGCTGTCCTTCTCCTTTAATCAATATAAGAGAAAACCACTTGAACCTTCATGACTTCTACATCAGAAAACACTTGGTCTAATTAGATGTTTAAGGAGTGTATGCTTCCTTTTTTGAGACAATAAAAATTATATACCAGCACAGACTTCCCTTTTCTCTTGGCTTCCAGCACTAGCTATGGTGCTTGCTTTCTGCCATTAACCTGTATTTTTTCTTGTGTCTTTAGTTCTAATTGTCTTTATTGTTGTTTTAATGTCATAAGCTCATCTCTATTTTTTTGTATCTAGACAGGCAATAAATGTTTTTTAAAATAAAAACACAGGGTCGGCCCAGTGGTGTAGCAGTTAAGTTCCCGCATTCTACTTCAGTGGCCCAGGGTTCACTGGTTCGGATCCTGGGCTCGGACCTACTCACCGCTCGTCAAGCCATGCTGAGGCAGCATCCCACATAGCAAAGCTACAACTCTACAACTGTAATATACAACTATGTACTGGGGCTTTGGGAAGAAAACAGAAAAGGAGGAAGATTGGCGACGGATGTTAGTGCAGGGCCAATCTTCCTCAAAAAGAACATAAAATAAAAGTTAAAAACTCGTTCACTCACTCTAATTGTTTTTGCTTCTGTTATTTAGACATGCTTGGTATTTGATGTGGAAAAATAGTCTTCATATTGTCCTTTTCCAGGTAGGCCTCATTTCCAGTATCTTGGATATGATAGAGGAAAGAGGTTATTAAATAGAATTGCTTTAACCCACTCTGTCACTTTATCATCAGATATTTGGGGTTTTCTTCAAAGCACATAAACTGTAGTAAAACTTTATTAATGCAATCTTATTGGAGTAGAAGGCAATATAAACCATTAACAAATCTGAATTACAGACTATCTTTAAATACACATATAACCTAGTGGTTAAGAACATGCACTTTGGTCTTAGACCCACTGAGGATCAAATATCGTTTCCTGCACTTACTGACTGCGGCCTTGGTGTGTGTTTCAATCTCTCTGGGTCTCATCTGGACAATGCGAGAAATAACACCTACCTCACGGGATTCTATTAAGGCTGAAGACATTAAAGACATTAAACAATGTCTATAAAATGCTTAGCAAAATACATAGCAAGTATGCAAAACAGAAATTATCATTCAGATTCCATATCAATTTTATCACATGTTCTATGGAATAGTTTATGTGCTGGTATACGCTATCAGAGAAAAATGAAGTCTTTCAAGATTAATAATTTTTGTCAAGGATTATAGTATATCAACAAGCAGAGTTTCTAGAATCCCTCTATCTCATTATAATTCAAGCACAGGCAGCAATAAGATGTGCCAGAACAGAGTCTAACCACAAAAAATCCAATCATATCCATACAGTTCAATAGAGGTTGGGGGGCTAATCATGGGAAAGGCCAAGAGTTAGTGTTAGTGAGAGGAAATGGGAACATTAGACTAAAGATAAGCCTAGAACTTCAAGAGACAGGCAGGATGTGAGTACTGTTAGCTAAAGTGATGGAACTAAGTCTAAGAACTAGATCATCTCAAATCTGCATGGACACGTGAGCACTCAAGGTGAAGTGGCAGCATTTGCTAGTGAGGTGGGGCAGGTGGGCAGCCTGGAGTTGCCTTGACCCGGCAACGGGCAGAGGTAAGCCCTAATAGAGAAAACCAGGTCCAGGGAAAGCAACATCAGTTACTGCAGGGGTTCAGGCATGAAAGAAGGATTCCAGGCTGCAAATCAGAGGACCTATGCCAGCCTCGATTCAGAGCTCATCTTGTAACCGTTTATCTTTTCCCTTCATAGAAAAAGACATGTTCCGGAATCTAGCCTCAGGTTAAATGGCCTTAGCAGTAAAATTTCTCAATAAAGGGATAGAAACCCAGTGGCTTAACAAGCCACACAAGATATAGAGACAAATTTGAAAGCAATGAGAGTGGCCGTTGTATAAATAAATGGGACACAATGGCTTTTGGTCATTCAGGAGTTTACACAGATGGTACACACAGCAAGGTGACGTTGGTTAATTTCCTAATGTCTGTTATTTTTTTCTAATAGTTAACTACTCATAGATTCAATTTCTACTTCTCTAATTTTTAAAACCTGATATGTAAAATCTTGAGGAGCCAGATTAGCATCAAAAAGCAAAGGTAACAACTCGGATGGCTGGAATGGTAAGAAGTCTCAATTTTCTTTCTATTTATATGTGTGCAAAATAAATAAATAAAACACTTAACCACCTGAAAGACGATCTTCTGCCTGAGGAATTTTGTGTTTATAATCTGACATTGATAAAATCCCCACAAGAAATATGTTTATTGTATCTAGTGACTGGAATAGAAAGGAATAGAAACCCTACTCCTCTGGCAACGATACAGCTATAGAGATGATGGATGTCTGGAGCAGGGAGAAGCATCTATTAAACTAGTCATAGTTGACACCCTGTTCCAGCACATAATGTTTGACACTTACTCATAGGTTACTAAAATGATTATGTGCTCAAGAGTGAATCCACGCCGACAAACCAGACTCTCACTGATGAAAAGGAAGCCTGTTATTTTAAAGAGTGATTCAAACTTAGATTTAGCTTTAAAGTTAGTATAGTTTATATTAATAAAAACAAGGGAACTTTCAGCACTGAGACTCAATAAATCAATCAATAGCCATTTTTGTTGTTGTTCTTTTTATGCTGGCAGTGGTGAAATCAAATTAGACTTAATAAAAGCTTACAGTACAATGTGATGCAGACTATCTAATTGAACCATGATTCTGTAATTTTAAAAAAATGTTGTAATCCTATTTCAGATAAGGCAAACAGGGATGCCAGAAAGGCTTGACATGTCAATCAAGCAATAAGAAATACAAGGATTATTGTATTTTCTTAAAAAAATATCAATTAATTCTTAAATGTTCTCTTGTGGTCATGTAGCTTGATTCCAACTTTGACTGTAAGTCATCTTTCAACCATTAGCAAAAACAACTGAAAATAGCAGATGAGACCCTGCCCCTCCTCCTGGACAGAGGAAGGTCAATCTCTATGGGTAGGGTTGGAATTGGCAGCATTAGAGCTTCCTGAATGTTTCTAGACAAGACTGGATTCTGAGTTCAGGAGCCAAGAGCCCAAGGAGATGGCAAAGAGTTCTGACAACACACCCGAGCACAGGGGGATGAGAAGGAAGATGGTGTCTACCATTTGCATGGTTTGTGTATGGAACATTCTGCAACACTGTCCTCTTGGACTCTTAGAGAACATCTCAGAGAACAAATGCTTGATTTGAAAGCAGTATCAAAGCATTACAACAAATCTCGCTTAAAAAGCTTTAACAAATTAAAAATATATTGTTATTCAGCTTAGGAGTCATACATTCAAGCATTTCACCATTTTTCTCCAACTACTGCATTATTTAAATTAATGTGCCCAAAGCACGAGAAAATGGAGAGTCGAGGATAGGCCAGCATCCTATAAGAATGTCCAAATCTCCTATTTCTTTAACTCTTACTTTCTCAATCAACAGAAATCAACAAACATATATTGCACTCCCAAGGACCTTTGGGTGCAGAGAAGGTCAAAATGTGGTTATGTGGTAGAAGAACTTTTGGCTAGTAGAAAAGGGAGAAATATAAATGCAAAACAATGCAATAACATAACACGCTAAGTGCTTCATTGGAGGTCTATATGTGGGACCAGGACCCTCAGGTGAGCTGTATGGCTGTTCTGTGCCATTGCCACCAGTGAGAAATCTCATCGCAATTTGGAAAGTGGTAAATTGTTCCCATGTCTCTTTTAGCATCTCTCTACCCTTTCTAGTGGTTCTCAACCTTGAAAACCCTCACTGTTCCCAATTGTACTCCCCCTTAATGTATGCCATAGTTTCCTTTCCACTTAGAAGAAAACCTAAACTCTGGTTGATAAAGCCTACAAGATGTAACCCCAACTTCCTCTCCAAGCTCATTCCACTGATTCACTAGATTTCAGCCGCACTGGTCCTGTAAGTCAGTGCCTCTCAAACTTCAATGTATATACAAATTATCTGAGGGTCTTGCTTAAAGTGCATATTTTTATTTAGAAGGTCTGGGGAGGAGGACAAAATTTTTGCATTGGTAGTAAGCTCCAAGATGATGCTGATGGTGCTGGTCCTGGGACCACACTATTCAGCAAGCTGCCGGAGGACCAGTGCTCATTCCAGACGCTGGCAGGCTACACTACACCACTGTGCATAGCAATGCAACTCACCGAACTCATTCTTCCTTGGCAATCACGGTGCTTGTTGTTCCTTCTGCCAGGAACTTGCTTCCCCAAGATCTTTGTATGTCTAGCACCTTTTGTCATGTAGGTTTCAGCTCAAATGTCAGCTCACCGGAAAAGTCTTTCTTAAGGACCCTATCTAAAATGCCCATCCAATCACTGATCTGTAACACTCAGTCAACATATTTTTCTATTTTATTTCCTTAATTACACTTGACACCCTCTGAATTTTCTTTCCTCATCTATTGTTTACTTGTAAACTCTATGAAGCAATGGGATGGCCTATACTGTTCAGCACAGTATCTCAGCACATAAAACAGTGCTTGATCCACAGGGCTGGATTTATGGGTACACAACCTGTGCAATTGCACTTGGCCTTCTGCTTGGTTTAATGATCTGCTGTCACCATTCTAGAAAATCATAACTTTATCTTTGAATTTGCGTTTTGTAAGTGAAGGGCAATGGAACAATGAAGCATGCATGTGAGCAGAGGAAATGCACTCAACATATGTGTCCTCTTTTCCTTGCTACCCCATTCTAATATTATGTTCATGATGCCCCACGAGCACAGAATTCTGATGGACTCACGTGTATGGGCATCCAACAAGACTCAAAGTGATTACAAGGTAAGTGTGTTACATCCATGACTAAGTGGAGTGCTGACAGCCCCAGGAGTTCTTGCTTTCTATTCAAGAGAGAACTTGATTCGAAAACACAAAGAACAATGGTGTTCTAAGAAACACGAATGACCAAGGAACTCTATCACGTTCTTTCTTACACTTCCCCAGAAGTGAGTAACCCATCACTTCCACAGAAAATGATGTACAAGGAAAAGGAAGATAAAGCAACCATAGTTTCTTTTCCATTCGGTCCTTCCTTACTCAGGACAAAAGTAGAGAGTGTTGGTAGAATGTGCACGTATTGAGAAGTGAAATAAAAACAGTTGAGTTAGTTTTGCGCAGTATTTCTACTGTTCTGCAAAAACTAAACACATATATGCATGTATGAGGTGTGAAATACAAATTGTATAATTCTGGTGAATCCAGATATGGATTAAATGTTCTTATATTTTCATTTTAAACACATTACACAATATAAAAATGAATGATAAAATGTGATGATAATTTAAAATTTTAATTTTTTCTTACTTAGAACAATAAATTGAAAAAATAAAAAACCAAGATGCATCAAAAGAGAGATCAATGAAGAAAGAAAAAGCTTTACATTTTTGTACCTTTATTGTCACTTTTTCCTTCTTTTTGAACAAGGAAGCCCATATTTTCACTTTCCACTGGGCCCCCAAAATTATGTAGCCCACCCTACTGAATTGTAGAAGTACGCGTTGAATGAGTAGAATTGCTGTGCATTTATTATGTGGCTGGCGCTGTGTGAAGCCCTCTACATAAATGATCTTATTTTATCCTTACAATAACCTTTTAAAATAAATGTTACTCTTCTATTTAACAGACAAGAAAACTAAGGCTTAGAAATATTAAATAATTTAGCCAGTATCTTAAAGCGTGTTAGTAAAAAATCTAGGGTTCAAACTAAGATTCAGATCTATAGGATCCCAAAGCCCACCTCTTGATGACTCTACTGTAATTCCTCCCAGAATCCAGTCTCATTCCAGCCTTCCCTTGGGCTTCTGGGAATACTCCAGAATGGGTCCAAAGTTCTATTCCAAATCAAAATGAACCAAGAATACTGACCATTTCTACCTTAATCTGAAGTACTCTCAAAAGGCTCTAGTTCTGTGTCTACACCCAAATTATCACATGGATCCATGTAAATAATTCATGATTGAGTAGGTGCCAGACACCAATCAAATCTAGAATTTCCCAGAGTATTTCAGCATTTGTGTCTCAGAGACTGGGGAAAGTTTCAACCTTATTTTGACATCTTCTTTAGCCCTCCAAGATGAAGATCATTTCATCAGAGTCTTTTAAGTATTTCTGGCTATATATTAGAGCACCAAGAAACAATGTCTTTCAGCATTTTATTCTTCTTTGACCAAATTTCACTGGCAAATACAAGTATATCTTTTATTCATGGTGTTGAATAAAAGCCTCTGCCTGGATATGCATGGTGTTTAAAATATTTAATATAATGTTGACTATGGTAACAATGTATCTGAAGTTTCTGTCATTTGGACACTAAAATGTTCAATTAGAGGGTGAAATATAGTACCATACTCTTGAGCATTTAGTGTTAATGAAAGGGGAAAAAATCAGCTTATGATCATATATCAAACATCTCTTGTTTATATTTTAGTATTTGTTAGAAGATAGAGTCTATTTAGTTAACGTATTTGTGATTAAATGTATTTTACCACATAGTTTTTAAATCAAATATTTACTTTCAGTATACATTTTTTGATAAGAGTATTTATTACTATAAACCCATTTTGAAATCAGATGTGTCGTAATAGGTTCAGTATGTATAATGGGGCCTAATCACAGGCACTTACCTTCTCTCTATTTCAAGGTGCAGAGCTCCGGATAATTACATGGTAACACATTCATACATCATGGGTTGTAAGAGATTTTCAAATGCTTCTAATTTTGTTGATAGTAACATCCTCAAATATCCATATTCACTTTTTTCCTTATTCAGTATAAAATCCGTCATAGGTACAAAACTTAGTGACAAAGCTATTTGGATATCTTTAATTTGGACTCATAATAAAATAAGTCACTTAACTGTAAACTTTTCCAACTTTTAAGTTCCACTTTTGTCTGTTAGAGAAGTCAGTTGCTTTTGCTCTTAATATAAGCAAAGAAATGACAAGAGAAAAACTGGTAACTCTCCTAGCCTCAATTTCCTTATTTGTAAAATGAAGGCAAATGGACTTGACTTCCAAGGGGCTTTCCTTCTCTACGAATCTAGAAAGTTCATTTTTCTCCTCCAATATGAACCACACATTCGTACCCTTCCCTTTTCTCTGGCTATTAATAGTACTTGTAGTCATTTTATTTGGTCAAAAATATATTAAATAACCAAAATAATTCAAGCAAAAGTACCCATGTTCATTATAATCAGTAGCGTTATTTAGGTGAATAAATTTTTTTTTTTTGGATTGCTATTTACCTCAATTCCTGGCTTCACTCTAGGTGGGTATATCAATATTGCATATGGTACTGTTTTTAAAACGTGTCCATCACCATCTACCTTTGTCATGTAATACAAAATTTTTTTCCCATCTCTTGGTTAACTACATGATGCTCTACAAATGTTTGCTTGGTAAAGGAAGGAAGCAAGAGTAAAAGAAAGAATAAAATTTTTGGTTATCCTGAAAGAAGTATAAGGCACTTTCACAGCTATATATTCCCAGTAAAAAAAAAAGGGGGGTGGGGAGTAATAATTATGACTCCAGAAGTGTTTGTGTATGTCTGTTTGTATATGCCTGTTTGTGTGTGTGTGTGTGTGTGTGTGTGTCAGAGAGACAGGGAAAAAGAAAATAAAATACTGAAAAAGGGAGAGAATAAGAAAAAAAGATGCAAACAAATCATTCTCCCAAAACTTTCCAAACTAAGTTTCAAGATGTTGCAACATAGTATATCAGTGACTGCCTTTCTTCAGTCTCATAAACCAAAACATGATATATACTTAGAAAAATAATCAAAATCATTTCCATACCTATTCTAAGTATTTAGAGCAGCTGTTCTCAACCCTGGCTGCACATTAGAATCATCCAGAAAGCTTTTAAAAATTTTTCGAGCCTCACCTCAGATCAATTACAATCAGATACTGGGTGGGACTAGGCTTTCCTAGAGTTTTCAAAGCTCCCTTAGGGATTCTAATGTGCACCCAGGGTTGAGAGCATTGATTTAGAGTAAACCCTATTATACAGTGCAGTAAGAAATATGTATTTAAATTTTAAGTGAGAGGGCCATTTTTTTAAAGAGTTTGAAGTCACCTTACAAAACTCATGATATATTCTGTCCATTCTTCAATTATGACCCAAACCAGAAATCAAAAGCACCTGAGACCATGCTGAGTTGGTGGGATTATGAGTCAGTGATCATACAGCAGCTTGAAAAGAGCACATTTCTTGATGTGCACTGGCCTTCTTTCCACGGTGGCCGTCTCCCCAGGTAAGCTCCGGAGAAGCAAACCACCCCGCCTGGCACAGGCTCTTCTTTGAGCTCCTTTCTTTTCCTGTTTGAAATGGTTAAATTGAGGTAAAAATGTAATATTCATGTGATACATTGAAGCTCCCTAGACTGGAAATTTTTATTTCCTTGCCAAAGGAAGCTAGAACAGTTTGCAGGGCAAAAAATATTAAAATAAAAGTGCCTGCATTTTTAAATCTGCCTTTTATTTTGTTTCTTACCAGACAAAGTGAAATGTGACCTGCAGCTTGGAGGTCGCTCCCAGAATTAATAATCTCCAGGTGTATTCAAAACCATTAATTGCCTCTGAAGCCAGCAAAAGGAGGCTTCCCAGAAGCCTGCCATTTGAAGGAGCGAATCTGAGCGCGGTGTTTGCTGCTTCAGCGAGCTCCTATGGCCAAGGTATTCATGTCCTGCTTCAACTATGAAGCTTGAAAGGAATATCTTGGGCAGAGAACTTTGTTGTGCTAGCATGAGTGCACTGAAGTCCTTGTAAAGAAGGTTGTTTGAATTACATGTATGTTAAACAGTTTCAGAAGAACTGTCTCCACTTTCGGTTTTTGCACAATAAACCCTAAATAGCACTTTTGACTACTGAGCTGAGTCTTTTAACTTGCTTTTTTCCAAAATAATAAATCCCCCTAATGATGACTGTGCAGCACTGTCACACGCTGACACAGTCTATTTCTTCAACCCCTATGGCATTAAAAGATGCAACTTACTTATTTCTGATGATTAATAATAATGAAATATGTATGAAGAAGTAAATTACACAAAGGCCGCATTGTCCACAATGGGGAGAGAGAGAAATTGCCAGGCCCTGTACCCCACTACAAACAACGGACAGCAGAACATTTCTCTCCAGCTGATTTTCCTCTGGGATCATAACCTGGGAAGCAGGATGTGAGAACTTTTGGAAGGTGTTTTGACAGATTCAAATTCTTTTATAATTGTGGATTTGTAAAACCTGACTTCTCCTCCTACCGAGCTTTTACTGTTGCCTTCACATCACATTATTTAAGGCAGCCTAGAACACCTGAGTCGATGCCATCTGACGGGATGTGTCAAATGCTTTTGTCTTAGCTGACACAGAAATACCGTATACCCTCCCAGTGCTTTTCCCGAATACCCGTAACTTAACATTTCGGATGCGTGTGCTGAGGAGGGTAAGTGAGGAGCATGTCTCGTGGTATAAACAGTGCGGGTGGATGTGAAATGGGGTCAAGATGGTCATGAGGCGATTGGTTCAGAGATGGGTCATCACCATAGCATGCTCATGAATTAATTCTTAATCACATATGGTGTATGTGCTTCCTCTGCTTAGTATGTTTGTTATGAGGGAAAGAAATTAAGACATAACAAGCCCAAGTTCCCTAATTTTCACATTTGATAAACAAATGGATGCAGTTAAAAAAAAATAAATCATTGTTTCTATAAAATTTTAAGTGAGTTAGCACCTCTGCTACAGCAGAAATTATATAGACTGTTTGCTGAAGCTCATAGAAGGCTGTATGAACAATGGTCCTTTCCCCCATAAGAGGATCCTGCCACCTTGTTTTCAGAAGACCTGGTTTACACCGACTGGAGAAAGTCCCCATTTGGAAAAACGGATTCTTGGAAATACCTGGAACAAAATTAAGACTACTGCTTCACTCTCCAACAGGATAACATGCTCGACTCGTGGGACCCTTGAAGAACACGTATGATCATTTCTTTCTTTTTTTTTCTTTCTGTGGGGAAGACCAGCCCTGAGCTAACATCCGTTGCTAATCCTCCTCTTTTTGCTGAGGAAGACTGGCCCTGGGCTAACATCCGTGCCCATCTTCCTCCACTTTATATGGGACGCCGCCACAGCATGGCTGACGAGCAGTGCGTCGGCGGGCGCCCGGGATCCGAACCCGCGAACCCCGGGCTGCCAAGCGCGGACTAAACCGCTGCTCCACGGGGCAGCCCCCACGTATGATCATTTCTAACCAAATCACAGACTCATTGCTGTTTTTAGCTATTTCCAAAGCCTTTTGTCAAATTAATCTTTTCATAGACGTTGCACACACACACAACAGATGTTCTTACGGATAAATTATGTGACAGAGAGAGAAACATGACACTTTTAGGAGATAAATGTTAAACTAAGTCAAAACAAAATATGGAGCTGACAATCCCTGGAGTAATTTCTGTTGTAATGGAAGGCCCTGATTATTTTGGATTCACTTTTGTCAGATGGAGTTCATAAAAAATTTAGAATTTACTGTAGATGAAGTCAATTTGTAACTGTATGTTTGTTTGTGATTTTATTGATTATTGTGTGTCCCTCTATTAGAATGTAAACTCTCTGAAAGTGATTATGAGTCTGGCTTTATTCACTAGAGCTTACCCAGTACTTGGCATGCAGTAATTTCTCAGAAAATTGAATTTAACACAAAAATAAAAAATCTCACCATAAAGGGAAAAGATATTTGAATCTTCTGTCTTACAATATCAATGGCTTGTTTGAGAATTAGATCTACCAGTACGTACTTCTAACACTTACCTTTTGTCTCTTATCTCAAAATGAAACTGGAATATGTTATAAAAATATCCCATAAGATTAATAAGTATCTTGCATTCATCAGAAGGCAATAGCATATAAATAATCTCTTTATTTTTATTACTGGTGGCCTCCCTGTCTAATTCACAGCATTTTAAAGGTCTAATAAGGAAGCTAAATGACCCACTGTTCACCTCAACTTAGACTTCTGAATTTTTCTGTTAATTTACCTTAATCATTTTATTACTTAATTAAACCTTTTTATCTAGCCCATGTAAAATCTAGATCATAGAAAATAAATTTGAAAAATAGATGCCTTAAAATAAGAAAAGTCACCATTTGATAGTAGTTATTAAACTTATATTTGCATAAGTTTCATTTTGGATGACTGTCAAAAATATAGATTCCTAGGTTCCACCTCCGGAGCCATTAGGTCTAAACTGGGGACTAGGAATTTGTATTTTTAACTAATACTGTACCTTGATCCTGATCTCTAGGTATGAGGAAAATACTCTGCAAAATACTGCCCTCATGGTTTAGGCTTAAATTCACCTTTTATTTTGGGGGAGGGGAGTAAAAGTTCTTTAAAGGACTTTTGATTATACAAATGTTGCTTATGCTGCCATGGAAGTCATCCTTGGCCAGCTGATGAATTTCTTTGCATAAATGGTGATCCATCTTGTGGGAAGACTTTCTGCAAGTTATTTCCTCCTTTGAAAACAGTCGCTTTATTTCCCTTTCTATAGCTCTGAGAAGAATGGGGGCTTTGATTATGGACAAGATAGACTTGCTGAAGTATACTCTCATTGGAGATAAGTAAACAGCAAATCAGGCCTGTGGAGAGAGACAGCCAGAGAGAGCTCTGGGGAGAGCCCTGGCCTAAGGCCCCTGAGAGGATTTTGTTTCCTTCTCCTGAACTGTGAAACTCATCTGTTGTCTCCCTGCATGAAGTGCATCCCCTTCTTCAGGCAAATCATCACAATGCCCAGTTTGATTTTCTCCAAAGCACTAATTATCATTTGAAATGTTCACATTCACGTTTGCTTACTTGATTCTTAGCTGCTTCTCCAAATAAAATGTAAATGCTATAAAAGTGGAATACTTGCCTGTCTTTTACAGGCAAATATGAATCAAGAATAGATGGATATAAAGTAACAATTACAAATCCTAAAAATAAAATTACAATAATTGAAATAATAATATTTTTCAAATCTCTTAACAGTCATGATAAACTTTAGACTTGACTTTGTTAAAGAAAGAATTGGTGAAGTAGAAAGTAGTACTGGGGCATTTTATTTCTAGGATATGTAATTGTTTTTGCTGTTGTTGTCATTGTTATTATTTTTGTTTTATGTCCATCTGTTCTTGATTCATATGTGCCTGAAGAAGACAGGCAAACTTACTGATTTCATGGTATTTACATATTAATTGGAGACACAAATAGAAATCAAGTAAACAAATGTATAAATGTGAAGATTTCAAATGTTGGTTAGTGCTCTGAAGAAAATCAAACTGAGTAGTGTGGTAATTTTCCGGAAGAGAGGATACACTGTATATATGGTGGCAACAGCAGAGTTTTATAAAGTAGGAGAAGAGAAAAATCCTCTCAGAGTCCTTAGGCCAGCTCCCTCCCCAGAGCTCTCTCCTGCTGACTCTCTCTTGTTTAACTCAAATATTTGGATCATCTGGAGTCTACTTTTATTGAGTGCCTTTTCTCTTGGATTTATTAATTCGCATGGTAATTTTTTAAATTGAGCACCAAATGTTTTCATTAAAAAATGGTAGAGGATCTTGATGGTTTTGTCTTTCTTAGCTAGAAAGAGAGAATAGAGGCTTTATCACCTTAATCCATTTAGGAGCTGAAGTGAACTGAGTCTGTGTTGAAGTTTTGGCAAGGTTCTCTCTATCTCTGGTTTGCTTCAATTCTTAAGGCACAGTCTTCCAGGAATTCCAACTGAGATCCTAGTGGTTTACCAGGGCCCCTGTTCTTACAGGTACTGATCTCTAATCTTTGTCTCTTCCATATCACAGACTGCCAAAAATTCCACTGTGTTTTGCAGAAAATGTCTGCAAAGCTACTTAGCCTCCTGCCCCACACACAGAATTTGACAAATGACTTGAAAGAAAATTGGCTACGTGTCAGGCTTAGCTCTCTTTCTCCCCTGCTCCCCAGGATCTTGTCCTCTCAAGCCTTTCTACCTCTGCAAGACCACCAAAAGCTTTCCCAATTTCTTCATCTCCTCTGCCTAAAGAAGACCAGATTCTCATGATTTACTTTATGTTCAGAATCAGCAAATTCGTTTAGGGGAAAATTGGCTGAACAGTGTTAACTCACTTGTCCCTCCTCTCTGGAATCTTGGCATTTCTAGTCTTGGTTGCCTTAAGCAGCTCTCTAATGCCTTCATGCAGATGTCTTCTGTATTATATTAGGCTTGTTCTTGGCTGAAGCACTAGTCTACTGGAAAGTACTACTACACACCCAGAAGTGAAAGTCTCCTGAGACATCATTTTTATTAGTTATTCACTGTCATGTAGCAAATTACATTAAAACATAGTGACTTAAAAAAAATAATAAGCATTCATTATCTCACAGTTCCTGTGCATCAGGAATTCTGTGGGTTAGAAGCAGTAAAGCTGGGTTGTTCTAGCTCAGGTCTCTCATGAAGTTGCAGTCAAGATGTAGGTCTGAGCTGGAGGATGAACCTCCAAGATGGCTCATCTCCATGACTGGCAAGCAGGTGCTGGCTATTGTCAGGAAGCCCCTGTCCATTTCCACACAGGGCTGCTTGAGTGCCCTTGTGACATGTCAGCTGGCTTCCCCCATACCGAGTGAACCAAGAATGAGCAAAATGTAAGTGGCAATGTCTTCTATGACTGAGTCTTGGAAGCCACGCTCTTTCCTTTCTGCAGTACCCTAGAGGTTACACAGATCAGTCCTATTAAATGTGAAGGGGGATACACAGAGAGTAAACACCAGGAGACAAGAATTATTATCAGTATGGGCTATCTTGGAGACTGGCTCCTACAATATTTAAAAGAATATTCTGTATATTTGATATAGATATTTAAGAATTTGTTTTGCTGTAGTAATGAATCAGTCCAAAATAACTACAAAATTTTGCTTGTGTGGGTTGGTTGCAATTCTGCCCCTGTCTCATGCACCATTTCATTCAAGGATCCAGACTGAAAGAGTAACCTCTATCTAAGACATTCTGTTCTTTCGACAGAGGGAAGTGAGAGCAAGAATCATAACACACAGTGGCTCTTAAATCTTTGCTTGCGTGTGACCTACATCACTTGTGTTCACTTCATTGGCCAAAGCAAGTCATATGGCTGAATCAAATAACAATGGAGTAGGGAAGTATATTCTTCTGACAGAAAGGCACTATCTCATGGCAGTGGTGGATATATATAGTATTTCAGGGAAGTGGAGAGTGAATAATTGGGAACAATAATAAAACCTACCACAAACTCTTAGTCCACACATAACAATCATATAATAATCAATTCCACATAGAAAGAGCAGTCCAGTTGGGGTGTGCATAGCCTCACTTATTATATTGGCCTTAGTTCTGAAGAGAAGAAAATGGTCATATCATGTCTACTTTTTAAGGTTTCTAGTTCTTCTCATTTTTAGTCATGTTTCAGTGGAATACTTCAGACAACTTAATGATTATCAAATTAGGAATTCTATTTTTTATTCTACTTTTCAAACCATATTTATTCTACTTTATAAATATAGTATGAGTCTGAGCCAATTACAATTAAGTAATCAAACGACATTTTAAAAAAGAGTAGGTAGAGAAACTCACTTTGAGAACAATCTAGAATGTTTTGAAAAATTTCTGGAAACTTTTTATTTTGTTAAGTATCAATTGTGGGAAAAAATTGGAATCAGATCTCATTTTTTTACTTACTATTTTCTTAATAATTAACATTACTAGCAAATGAAATTGACCTTACAATAATTAATGGCCTTTAGGATTGATATGTGTGATGTATCCATCCTCTGGAGAATATGATAACAAAATGATTGTGGATGATATTCTACCCAGAAATTTTATTTTTGCATCCAAACCAGATACTCATAGGTTTGATTGTACATGGAAACAAGCTGATCATCATATTTTATAACCACATGGAATACAGTGAATTATCACCTGATAAAGCAAACTTTACCTATTCTAGCTCTCAGCTCTATAGTTCAGTTTAGTTCAACTATAGTTAATAGTATTAATTGTGATCATGTTGTTAGTTCTCACAGTTTTTATAAAATTAATTCTAACTTTCATACATTTGAATGTCTACTTGAGCCAACCTAGCTAACATGTACCAGTTAGAAAAATTGCTTTTGTGTGATGCTTCCCCAAAATATTTTTTTTTTTCTGGCTAAGATCTCTATCAGCCAGGTTAGAAATTATTTTCACCATACAATCTGTCAAAATGGCCATTTATTAATCATTAATCACCAAAATTTTGGCATCAATTTTTTAATTTTTTGCATGCTTCAATATTCAAATAAGTGAATTTTTTTCTAAGCATGTAAAAACTCACATATTTGAATATAGAAGTTCACATAAATTTCTAACACTATAATACTAATTGTAGCTAGACACGCAACCACTGACACATCACTTTCCCTCCAATAACTCTAAGTTCTTCAGTACATCTTAATGTTCTTTCTGACCCTCAAATTTGATTTTAAAGGCACATGGAATGGATTTTCTTCGTTTTATTCCAAATAAGTAATATTCAAATTTAGTTTTTATAAATCAAAATTTCCAATTGACTTACATTACAACTTCACAAATGATTGAACTTTAATTAGCAGTGACATCTAACACTTAAACTTTAGATTTCTTTGCCCACCAAAGTTTGTTGAGAAGATTGGTCTGACATGTAATAGGAGGGCTACTATTTAAAGAAACCCTTTCGAAAATGAAAAATTGCTTGGAACACAAGTTGTCACCCTTTGGTTTATCTCTTTTGCAAGTTTGAGCTTTCATATACTAGATTTTCTCACAAAAAGGGACACCTCTAGTTAATTTTAAATACAAAACAAATGCTTAATTTCTTTAATAACTGCTCTTATTAAAGCAAAATAATTTTCTACTATGCAAATGTTTAGTGTTAGTTAAAAGTAATGAAGGGCTGTTCTACAAGAAAAGCATTATAATTAATCTTCCCTTTAACAAAAGTTAAATTAATAACCATAATTAATACACATCACATTTTGTCTGCTTTATTACAAAAAATGGACACACATATCTTCTTATTGTTTTTGATGAGATGAACTAAGGAGTTCCTCCAGAGGATTAGTTTGCACAATGTGCTTTTACATGATAAAAAAAAAAATTGAAAAACTTCACAGTAGAAACCACTTTGAAAATATGTATTAGCAGTATTCTCAAAATATTCTGAAAGTCATTATGGGAGCATTTCCTTCAAGTTCCTGTGCATAAATCACTTTGCATGCTCTCCAAGTATCAGAGGAAGAGATGTCAGCAAATAGCTTCCCAAATACAAGATATTTTTGTAGTTAAATATTTCATTTCTGCATGAGTGGCCATGAACATCTATGGATTTAATGGGCATTTGTAGTCTATGTGGCACAATAATAGGTATGTAAAATTGAATATTATCTCATTCAGATAAAAGATATGAGAGTAATATGAGAATTATCAACAAGTTTAAAACATTTTATGTTCATTTTTATTACATTCAGAAGAATTGTAGAGTAAATGTCTCTAATACAAATTTTCTTTCTTCTTGTGGACTCAAAGAAGGCGGGACTATGTTTTATTACAAGCACCAATAAATGTTGATATATTAATGTTTCTTCTTAAAAAAATCTGATTTTATAACTACGCTTCTTTGGGAATTTTGTTAATATTCAAAACTTTCCTCTCTTTTCTCATGGTTAACTGTTATTTTTTCAATTACTTACTATTTAACAAATGTTTATATTCTGTTCATTATGTACTAAGTATTTCATACATGCTAACTGGTTTAATCCTCACAGCAATTCTGTAAGGTAAGTACTCTCATTCTCAATTTATTGCAGGTGACACTGGGGCACAGAGTGATTGGGTGACCTGCTCAAGGTCACATAGCTAACAAATATCATAACCAGTGTGTGAATGTCAGCAGTCAGGCTCCAGAGCCTGTGGTCTAACCATTTATACTGTACTGCCCCCCCGCAGTGATGACCTTGATTAAGTTTCATACCTGCAAATTGATCATTTCATTTCATATTTGTTGTTGATCTTTGCCAGTAACTGCACCCCAATATCTATTGAACTCTCAAGACACATGACAGAACAGGTTGTCTATGAAGTTATTAAAAGCTGAATTCTCAATTTCAAGAGCAAATGTTCCCATTGCTGGGTGGCTAGAGAGCCCGCCTGGCAGGAATACAGCTTCTTGTAAAGAAACTAGAAAATATCAAGGCTGCCTAGTACACAGGCATCATAAGCACCAGCACAAACTAAAAGCAAAGATCTATTCTCTTCTTTTTACACAAGGAATGCTAGTTTCCCCTAGAAGGGAGCCACAGATAAAAAATTACACTTTACTCCTACCCAAAGCTTTTTTATCTTGATTAGCCTATAAATAGGAGCAAGTAGAAGTATTTTCATTCTTTTATAGAAGAAAAAATTGAGACAAGGTGAGATCTTATTGAAGGAGAGGTTTTCAGTGACCTATAAAGCACTTAAAACAAGAAGCAAAATTGCCCTTAGTTCCCATAGGACCCTGGAAGCATTTAAAGCCAGACTTTTTTTCCATTTATACTTGTGAATATTTGTATCTACTTAGCAGAAGACTATTTTATTTCACCAGTATTATGCTTAGGAGTTAAAAGTAGAGGTTACGTGATATGATTTCTGGGTACCAGGGATATCCCTCCAGTCCCTGAAATCTCCTCCCTTAGTTATCGGGTATTTATAATTTCAGTTTCTATCACTAAAAAGTCATGCTTATGGCTAGGAGGTGGGGAACAGTATGTGAAGGGAGATGTAGTATGAGAATACTAAACGTTAATTATTTACACTTGTGTAAATGCTCCTGGAAGTTGATTTTTTGAAGGGAGAGAACTAAGTAAGCAGGAGGTCACTAGGAACCCAAAAGGAAGTTTGCTCAGAAGAGGAACAGAGGCAAAACTGAGAAAGAGCCCAGAAGGTGGCATCCAAAGACCCAAAGAGAAACTGCCTCACTTTTGTTCTATGTAAAAGAGAATTAGACTGAAAGCAAGTCAAATCGAATTAATCTTTATTAATTGAGAAAGAACAGTCACAGTAAATTTAACTATATAAACCTACCTGCATAGTGTTAGAGTATTAAATGCAAAAATGCAAGATTAGTCATTCAAAACTATACATAAGCTTAAGTAGTTGAATTCAGGTACAAATCAAACCCCAGGCCAGTAGCTTCTAAAATAGACAACAAATCATGCTGAGTACCGTTAACAGACAGAGCAAGGCAGGAACTGCGGAACAGAAAGTGGGCCCCAAAGTGCTTCCACTACTGAACTAGAAAGTACTACCTAGAGCAAGCCTGGAGTCCTGCTAAGGCTTCGCTTGGCAAGAGAGTGTAGATGTGGGGTGAAATTGTCTGCAAGGATTTGTCTTTTGCGTAATTCTTAAGGTAAAGAACAGAACGATAGAACAGTCATGGTGTGGACTTAATAGAAGAAGCATTGTTTTGGAATTCATTCTGCAAGAATAGAGAGTGATTTTTCTGGTGTAGCAGTCTCCTGGAAATGCTAGCAGTCCATATGAAAATACAGCAAATATGATGATCTCATGGCTACCATATAGCAGTCCTAGTAGAGGGTATGAGGTTTACTTACTCATTCCAAGAGATATTAAAGGTAGAATATTTGTCTATGTCACATATTAACCATATATGACTGTCAAGAACTGTGAAGTGTCTGAAATTTACCCTACTTGCAAGTTAACAAGTGAGCCTGTCACAGGTTCATAGATGCTGGTAGAAGACAAGAGGCTCCTGGGTCAGAGACAAAGAATCATTTATTACTCTCACCAGTAGCAGTAACCAGAGTATCAGCATTTGTGCCAGTTTCCTGAGCTCCAATTCCACAGAGCAATGCAAAGCAGGCCAGGTGATACCTAAACACACAGTGGGCTGTTATCGGAAAGGAACCCAAACTGAGGGAACCCAAATCTTTTATAATGGGCAGTAAGCCTGCCTGACCTTTGCCACAGAGGGAGACACTATCTCTATACTTCAAGGCTGTTTGCCATATAAACCTCCTTGAAAAGGTAATCTGGAACAAAGGCAGACAGTGTCTCTGTTCATGAGATATGCAGAAACACAAGAGATCCAAAGAGAATTATCTAACAATAGGAGATAGCTTGCTATCTTTTCTATTTAAACTTCCTAATCTTTCAGTAATATATATATATTTGATTCAAAAACATGAGGCAGCAAATGAGAAAAATCGCTCGGTAATAAATTTCCAACACTAAAAATGCAGATGTACTGGACATTATGGTTCTACCCCATTATCTGATCTACTCCACCCTCATTGTGGGATAGGATGTTTTTGGTAAAGTGATGCTACTCCCAGCTCCTGAGGTGGTCTAAGACTGGGATACACTAATTAGCAAAATCCATTTCCCTTGCATTGTGATTGGTTTTGATAACCTATATTTAAGTTAATCAGTGCATGGCCTTCTCCTAGAAATACAGATTTAGCTGGGCTATGAGGGGTAGGACAACCTAATAAATCTCTTTTATGGTTTGAGCAAGTTTAAGTTTAAGACGCAACTGAAAGCATCCTATCAATACAGCACAATTCAAGACACCAAGAGTGACAAGAAAAAATAATTTTTAATTTCAATGTTTATTTTTTATTTGCCATTTTTTGTTTCTAAAATGATTAAAGCAAATAATAGTATGAATGTGTATTTCAAACAAGTGGTTTTGGAAACTCATGAGCCATCTCTCACAAGAGAAAGAAAATGTTTGCACATCAAAATACTTAGTTTATGCACTCAGGCCATTTTACCCTACCTCTAGATAATCCCTCGCATCTAAGGCAATGCATACGCTGTGTTGGAATTTAATATATGGATATTGTTTGGTTTTATATTCTAAAGGAATATCTTTACAAAATTTCTTCTTTTTACTTATTGGAATTTTCAAGTTAAATTGTTTCTATTGAAAAGATTTTTAGACAGCTCAGAAGCAATTTCCATGTTATTAGAAGCATTAGGCAAATTATAGACACCAGGACAGTGTGTTTAGTTTAATTTCAAGGGACACATGTGTCCTGATAATTGGTTATGGAAAAGGAGATGCAGTCCACGACCAAAGATCCAAAGATCTAGTAAAACTAGGATAAACAACATGCATTCCAGGGTGGATCTTGCCACATTCCTCTACAGGTTGTGGAATTACCAAATTACAAGCATGTTAATTATTTACTTAACAGATGCTTAGCCACTTGGAATAGTCACATAAAAAAGAATTTGCCTCATCTGTGGAAAAACAATGTTTTCAAGAGTTTAAAAGATGAGTGTGAGCAATTGAAGACTAGCACTAGGATTTCTTTGTCTTGATATCAGTCTCTATAAATTTATTAATGAGTGATAGACCCAGGAGTTTCACTAACTGACCTTTTGCCCCTGGAGCTCCAGTAATCAGGTTCTAATCTCAGAAAACATCAGAAAAACACTTGCCACATTATTGTAAAGCCTCCAGATCCGGCATCTTAGGATAATGACCATTTATTTAATTGCTATCTTGAAATAATACCTATAAAGTATATAAAACAGTACCAGGCACAGAGTAACTAGTCAAGAATATTAGCTGTCATAATTTATACTATTGGAACAGTAATATATTGGAACAGATATGTGATCTTTAAGTTAATCATATTTTAAAAATAAATTTTTAATAAAATTTAACTCAAATGACACCATCTTTAGCTCCATATTCATTTTGAACTTTTATGACTTTATATACTACTTGTAGGTTCTTTCCTTAAATGTGTGTGAAATTTTAAAAGGTATTTTAAAATAGCAGTCAAGTTTACAAATACAGTTCTAAATAAATGCTCAAAATGTTAGTTTGTTCTATGGCAAGATGAGATTTTCTTTCTCTGACCTTCTCACCTTTGATTAATCAGTAAAGAGACAGCCTTATGCATTAACCTAGACATAATGCCCTGAGAGGTGGTCAATGTTAGCAAGAAAACTCTCTAAATGCTTTATAGTTATTTCTCTTTCATAATTGGAAAGACTTAAACTTTCTCCTGCAAGGAATAATTAGAATATGGCAGCACTTCCATTATGGATCTGTGAATAATGTCCAAAACATTCTACTGGATAGAGTTAGGACTTAAGGGTGAGGGAAGAAGACCAGAAGTGCAAAGTTAGGGAAAGCAAGGAGAAGGAGGTAGAGCAGAAAGCAAACAGGCTTCAAGATGCAATCCAAGGTTCACACTATAAGAACCACAAACTGACTTGATAGGGCAAATAATGAAACATTTTGTAATATTCATTGGACTGTGTATTCATGGTGAGATTATTTTCTTTTCACTGAACTGAACCTATGCATTCTTCTAGATATTATGTGCATAACTGAGGCTTACCAACCATAAAAAGTAATTGTTTCCAAAGATGAAATTAATTTTTTTGTCAGTAATTCCTCTAATCCTAGAAATGAGAAGGCAGTCATTTTCTCACCATAAGAGTTATGTATTTTTCCTAATGACAGGGATACATTTCATAAGTGTTGCCTGGTAAGTATAATTTATTAAATGTATCAAATAATTGTTTGCAAAATAACAATAATTGTCTCTTCTTGCAAATGATGCTCACAGAGATGTCAAGTTCTTCCAAAATTGAATGATTTACTTCTGCTTTTCACTGAGTAAAGCAACTAACAGATTATCGGTAGACAGCTATTTCATGTACTGCATTTATTCTACAAAAGCAAAACTGTGAAGAAAACAATTTACCAGAATCAAACACTGCTCTCTTCATCTTTACTTTCCTTGTTGGCTGTAGCTTTCACAATGTAATGGTTATATTGTCAAGATTCCACTAGATTGCAATTCATTTCCCCCCTGTTACCCAAGAGCCTAAAAGCAAATTCCCAACAATACATTAAGAGGCATAAAACAATTCTTGAAAAAAGAATTAGATTAGATACGAAGCAACACAGGAAAAGTTGGAGATGGGGAATTACAACTTATCAAGTTGCTCGTAAAGAAATGTCATTTGCAAGATCTCTGAGGAACTGTTGTGGCTGTTTGATACACTGGGCCTAGGATTTGGCAGGTTGCAGCACAGTTCTTGGATTCAAAGAAACAAGTGCTCACATATCTTGTAAAACTGGTCCCAAGATGGGCCAATTTGTCTGCCAGTGTTTATCCTTCTTTCAAGGTAACTTCTCTGAGTGGATTTTTCTGAATAAAGGCTGATGCTGAGCTGATATTTTCTTCTCTTTTTGTGTGTTCAACTGAGTTCTTGACTCATGAATATGCCTCACTTTTTTTCTTGGGCTTTTCCACACACTTACTGATGAATTCTGAAGTAAGCTATGATTAAATCTGCATTGTCTAGATAATGGGGGTTCTAGATAATTCAGGTAATTGAAATTTACTCATAATCCATAACCCTCTTGTTCTGCCTTTCCCTGATCCTGTTTCTAGAATTTGCTAAAAAGTAGCAAAGTTGGTTTCATTTCCTCGTTGTTTGAAGCCTGTCTGCTTTGCAGTAATAAATTAGAGTAAAGCCTCTAACAAACAAGCTGTGAAATTATCTAGGCAAAAAGCAGAAGAAAGGAGGAAGAAATGCCTAAGAAAGGAACCTTCCAAAAATGAGAAAGTTTCTCTCATTAAAGTTTTTCGTACCAGTCAGGGACTTATTTTCTGTTTGTTTATGTGTTTATTTCCCTTATAAAGTTCACGTAGGATTTTGTGGAAGAAACCATTCAAGGATCGTTTTTCTATAAACACCTTGTCGTTCTATGTACCTTAACACTTTTTATTTACTAACATGTCAGCTAAAGGAATACCATTATCAAAAGAAAAGACCTCCTTTTAAAGTTTTCATTTTCCTTTTGTCATTCCTTTTTCTCTCTTTTTTTCCTCATCACACTGTAGTCTTTAAAGAGAGGGCGTGGGGCAATCAATTAGTAATCTCAAAATTTACTTGGAAACTAAAACATTTCCAAATACTTTCCACTCTAATAATGGAATAAGACAATTACAGTTCTAAGAGTTTTATAACTCTCATTGTTCTGATGGTTTTCCAAATATTTTCATTATGTGATTGAAAATGGCTTTATGCTCAGTATACCAGATAAATCTGACCACGAAGTTACTTACAGGGTAACTGAAAGGTGTTGGTCTGTGCTTTTATTGCTCTATTTATAGAATGATGGCTAAACCTAACATTACCTTTTAACTCATGAATAAATTATACAGTCAGTCTTATACTTTTAAAAATCTGAATTCTTGATGAAGTGAGAAGTGAAACTATTCTACAATGGTTTCACAATTATCTCACTTTAAAAAAAGAAAATGTTTTTGCACAGATTCCTCCCAACCATAGACAATTTTTTCTCCTGTGTAAAATCTGAGTCACAAACTTATAATTTAGAAAAGTTTGAGCTAGGGGTCCCCGGCTCTGCCTGCTTTCAAAATCAGGGTGCAACTTTGCCCACAATTGTACTGCTACTGTTCAGAGAGAGATCTGTGGCCAGAGGTAGATGGGAGATACAAGATGTCTTCTCTATTCCAAAAATTTTCCTCCTCATAGTCCACTAATTACAAACACACCTAAGTTGAGCTCTTTTTTGGTCCCTGTGAGTTTAAAAAAAAAACAAAAGGCAAAATAATAATATTATAAACATTTGGAAAAGAAAGAAAAACTCAGACAAGAATTATTTGAATTGAATTACATTGCTTCTAGTTGACACCAGCCTAATTAAGAATTAAGAGAAAAGGAAGAAACAGAATGAGTTCAAAATTCTGCTCAGCCACTTATAATTTCTGTGATCCAGACAAATTACTCTCTCTCGGTATACTGAGCATAATCCCACCTTGCACAGTTGTTCCAACAGTTAAACAAGATCACGTGTGCAAAAATTTTAGCAGACAGTAGTCATGTTCTAAGTGGCTATTTTTTCTGGGACTCACTAGTGGAGTTGGGCTGGAGTCTTGGTAGGCCACTCATTTATTAATATAGTGCACCATAGTGGTCTTCAAACCCCCAGAGTACACAAAGCCTCTCCAAGGAGTAGGATGCATGAATCATTTTAAAAGAATCGATGTCCAGATCCATCATGTACTCTCTTCTAAACTTGACCTGTCTTAGAATGCTCCTATGCGTGGTGAAAGTAGCGCACCAGCAAGGTTCCCTTTCCTATATCCCCTTTCAAATTAACTCCTCCCAGCTGACAACAAAAAAGCATTCCTTTCATCTATCACAAATTTGTTATGTTGCATTATTCGATAGTTAAAATGCTCCGGGGTGTCAAAGCACAAGTTGAAAATTGTTGTGAACAGATTCTCCTTTAATCAAGGTACTACAACAGCCCCATCCATCCTACTAAAAAGGTATATTTCCAATACAAATTTACTTGTTACAATTAATGATAATTTTTCAAAATCTGCAATATATTTTTTGTTGATTTTATCAGTTGACTACTACTAGTAATTATAAAAACAACTCAGTCAGACGGAATCTTTAACACTCAGAGCTTTATAGGTATCAGAAATTATTTAAAATTCAATTTTAATTTATATTCATATTTTTGATATAGAAACTATGAAAGAGTGATCAATAAATGACTTTCAAGCATGAAAATTGTTGTATTATGATGACATTTCGGCGAAGTAATATAATAAAAGTACAATTTCAAGCAAAAAAGAAAGAATTGTTCATGAATTTTTAAAATCAGTGGTTCTGGGTACCATATCACCGTGGCATTTAGAGTCCCTTGGAAACATTTAAAACAGTGATCTAACAGTTACATTTTTTAAATGATAATATTTACAATTTTTGGGAAATTACATCCTTTTCAGTCACTTAAACTTATTATTAAAAATGTATAAGATGGTGTATAGCTAAAAAATAATTTCCCAGTATATGTAAGGGATGCAAGCTAGTCTGCAGACCCCTGGTGCAGAGGTTAAAAGCGTGGACCTTCAAACCAGAGAGAACTGGCTTTGAAATCAGTCTCTGCCTCTTGGTTTTTAATGAGTCATGTTCAATTTAACCTTCTCTGAGCCTCAGTTTTCTTATCTTTAAAAACGAGGTAAAATCTGAGAGAATAAAAGGACATAATGTATTTAAAGTTCTTAGGACTGTGCCTGCATTAGGCAGCCGCCATCATCATCACCATTATTACTCCACATGAGGGAAACAGAAAGAGAGGCCTCAGTGCAAAAAGAGATGAGGAGGATTCAAAAGTTAAATGTAGGATTTAAATCAAGATTTCTCCAAAAAAGATATGCTATACAAATGGCCAATAAGCACAGGAAAAGATGCTCAATATCATTAACCATTGGGAAAATGCAAATCAAAACCACAAAATGCCACTTTACATCCACTAGAATGGCTAGAATCCAAAAAAACTTTTAAAGAAAGAAAGGAGTGATGGCAAAGATGTGGAGAAATTGGAACCCCTTTTACATTGCTGGTCCGAATGTAAAATGGAGCAGCCACTGTGGAAAATGATTTGGTGGTTCCTCAAAAATTTAAACATATAATTACCACATGATCCAACAATTCCACTCTTATGTACATAGCCCAAAGAATTAAAAACAGGTACTCAAACAAATACTTGTACACAGACGTTGCCAGAAGCCAAAAAGTAGAAACAACCCAAATGTCCATCAACTGATGAATGGATAAACAAATGGTGATATATACACACAATGGAATATTATTCAGCCATAGGAAGGAATGAAGTACTGATACATATTACCACATGGGTGAAAATGAAAAGTATTATGCTAAGTGAAAGAAATCAGACACAAAATGTCACATATTATATGATTCCTTTTATATGAAATATCCAGAATAGGCAAACCCACAGAGACAGAAAGCAGATTAGTGGCTCCAGGGATTTGGAGTAGGGTGAAGGGAGTATGACTGCCTAGTGGGCATAGGGCCTCCTCTGGGGGTGATGAAAATGCTTTAGAACTAGATGGAGGTGAAGATTGCACAACGTTGTGAATGTACTGAACACTATCCAGATCGGAAACACTGCATTTCCTATGTCGTCTGCTTCATGGCAACAATTCTTCAGTTATGATAACAGTGGCTCCAATGTTTCCCACCTGTCTCCAGGTTTTATAGCATCAGAGCCAAACTTCTCCCACCCAGGTATCAGCAGCATCCTTGAAGTTTCAGCAGCCAAAGCACAGTTGCCATCTACAGCCTTGACTCCACACTGGAGGGAGGATGAAAGATGCCAGTACTTCAGGGATCACAGTTTTAACCACCTCTTTCCATCGCGAACAGTCATACACCTGCACCAAAACCATCTTGAGGATTTTAAAGGGGCTGTGCTACCTTTTAAGAAGCAAATGGCACTCTCCCCTCCAAAACTGGCTTTTGGGTCATGAGAAGAGCTGAGGGACGGGAAGGGGGAAAACCTGGGGGAAGGGCACAGGACTCTTCTCCAGGAGACGTGGCTTGAGAGTTTAAGAAAGGAAGACTGGGAAAGAGGATTTGCATAATTGGTTGGTTTAGCTACTGGATGCTGCCTGTGGTGGGAGTTGGCATCTCAGCTGAGACTCTTGCATGTGTGTCCCTGCTTCTCCAATCACTTTCTAGGTGACTTGAGGCAGGTTACGTAATCTACGTAAGGTTCAGTTTCCTCAACTGTAAAATGGAGAGGATGATAAAATCTGCTTCCAAAAGATTTTTTTGTGGCGATAAAATGAGGCAATGCCATTTTGTAAATAACAAGTGTTTATAAGTGACAAGTTCCTGGGCCCTGTAACAGACATGATTCTTATGGTCAAGGGGAGGGGCCTGGGAATTGTACTTGGAATGTCTTCCTCAATGATTCTTAGAATCTAGCTACGGAGAAAAACAGCATGCTTTTAAGTACTCAAAAGTGTATTACTATGAGTATTTTAGATGACTATTTTAGTAGTTAAGGTTGACATTCAAATTATGCCTCCCTAAATTCAAAATAATTAACCAAAAAATGACAAAGTCCATTCAAATGCTCTGTTTTCCATATTACACCAAACAATTTTTTCCCCATTCAATAGACTAAAATTGATTGGGGAAAAATTAATAACAATGTAACCTTCTGAAAAAGATGACTGTACTGTCAACACTTAGTACAGCCATTTGAGGACTGTATCTATTTGGCAATAAGGGAGGAGGTAGAAATTATAACAGATGAAAAATCTGTACCAGCTTCCTAATTAGATTTGTCATGAGTCAATGATTATTTAAGTATCTTCAAAGAACAGTAATCCATTGGTCTGAGGGTGTGCTTATGCTTTTACCAGACTGAAAGAGTGTCAAATATTCAGATTAGATCCAGTTAATCCTACTACATTGGCTTTTCAACTTTTGACCATGGTAAACAGTAAGGAATACATTTTACATTGACTTTCAGATACATATATATCTGAAACCCTATGACATGTCACACACTTGGATATTTATTCAATTCTATTCTCTTTTCCCTTTTAAATGCTGGTTGTAATCCACTAATTGCTTTGACAACTACTGGTTTGTCCCAAACCACCAATCGGTAGCAAGCTAAAATTTGAGAAGTACTAATCTAACATATGCACCAGAAGTTAGTATTTTCACTGTTTCCCAAATTGTGAATAAAAAAATAGCTGGTTTGGATCAGAAACAAGCCACAGATTGATAATCCCAGTTTGCAAGTCACCACAGGGAAGAGACAAATCAGCAGTTTGGACCCTAACTGAACTTAATGTTCTCATCTGGGTCTTTCTGACTTATTCCAGAAGACCCTAAGTAGATAGAATCTGGAACTCTATGCAGGAAGGTATTTTATGAAGGCTTGCAGCTTTGAAGTTTACATTAATTACAAATAAAACAACTGCAAAATCTTGTCCAGGTATGTAGGTGTTCTAGAGTGTGAATTTGAGTATCAGAGACAGTTTATGAATATATGATCTGAGCAACACGTCCTTTGAGAGGAAATGCCAAAGGTGTGGAAAGGGTTGAGCCTTTATTACTACATTGATAAAGAGCTGGCTCCTTTGTTCTACTATGTTATCTTTCCCTTTTTTCCTTTTCCTTTCATAAACTGTTTGTCTTAGGATTTGGCACTAAAATTTTCCAACATTCTGTGATAAGTGGTAATGCTATATCTTGCCAAAGCAGAGGGTTTTGTTGTTGCTAATGCAATAATACTGGGAAGAGCATTGAGAGGAGGTTAAGTGTATGGACTTTCAAATCAGACATACCAGGGTTTGAATCCACATCTCCACTTACTGGTTATTCAAACAGGCAATTTTTTAAACCTCTTTGATCCTCATTTTTCTCATCTGCAAAATAAGGATGATGCACAACTCACAGGGTTTTATAAATTCACTGAGATAATGTGTTACTGTAGCACTTATTACAGTAATACTCCCTAATCAATTATATACCACATCAAAATTATTAGATAAAAATTTGTGACAAATCAGTTTTTCCATATTCTTGATGATAAAAGATGTATTTGGAGGGAAGCAAATTAACCACCATCTATTACCTGACTGAATGGTTCTCATTGACTCATGTACTTGTTTCACTTCCCACTGGGTCACCTGGATTTTATAGCCAGAACTTTTCCACTGTTAAATTTAAGATAAGACAGTTATATGTTAACTTAATCAGTGTAGTTGCTATAGACAAAAGCACCCACTGTGCATATGTATTCTGTAAAGAAGAACACCAAAGAAGATGTCACTAATTAGTGGCAAGTCATGTAGTAAGAATATTCACCAAACCAATTTGATTATTCGGTCAAGGCTTTAATGGACATAAACAGCAATTTTCATAGATCTGAGAGTAGATCTTAGTTTTTAATTAAAATATCTTTGATGCATAGTATAAATATTGAGAAAATCATTCACTTTTTCATTCACGGCATGAAAATATGATACAATGATTCACTCTTTCATTCACTCAAAGTCAATTTCTCGGTTCAAAATTCAAAATACAGTAGGACACTTTATAATACTTGTTCTAGGGCCTGAATTATTCCCACTCTAGAGGTAAACTGTGTAACAGCACATTGAAACAAGAGTTTACCATACATGCTTGTTTGGATCCTACATTGGGTTTAGATACAAGGCAGATAATTTGAGAGTGAAGTGGGGAAAACCTACAAACATTAAAGAAGATTTGTCAATATAGGCTAATTATTAAATCTGAACAAAAGTTAGAAATAATCTTTTTCTTCATTAAATTATGAAATAGATGGAGAATAAGATAAACAATTTACACCCACCTTTAACAAAATTTAACATTTAGCCATATTTTCTTCACACATTTTCAAAAACATTACAGTTGCACTTCATTCTATGAATTTTTCTATGGGTTTCTCTTCAATCCTGTATCCTTTTCTCTTTTAAGAGGTGAAAGAAAGAAAGAGAAAGAGAAAGACAACCCAATTTTGTGTTTACAATTACATGAACATTTTAATACATTTCCTTCAAGGATATATATCCATGAGCAGTCCATGGCATTGCATCTTTTTTAACTTTATTAATGGTAGCCTACCATTCACATCATTCTACAATGTGCTTTTATATTTGCTGAACATTTTCCAATATTTTATCCATGTTCATATATATAACTCTAATTTACTTATTTAACGACTACACATTATTTCATATAAGAATTATCACAGTGCATTAATGCTACTGAAGAATTTGGGGTTATGTCCAAATTTCAACTATTAAAATGAATGTTACAATAAATAATCTAGTATAAAGATATGGAAATGCAGGGTCCGAGGATATGCAAATCTTCGCATTTACTGGAAATTGCCAAATTTCTCTCCAAAACGGTTTGAGAGTTCTTATTTTTCCAAATCTTGCACAATATTCAGTGTTGTCAGATTTTATATTATTGCCTGCCAATTGGTTATGAAATTATATTTCACTATTGTTTAAATTTGTATTTTTATGACGACATTTAGATTTCTTTTTTGAGAATTGCTAAGTTTTATTTATTTTTGTTGGTTAGTCTTTTGTTATATGTTATTTAAATGTTTTAAGTATTGCGTATACTCAGTGTTTTTATATATATAAAGTCAGTGGTTGCACCAATTGCAACCGAAATTAGTGGGAGAAGCATCAAGACTACGGAATCCAAGATGTTGTGGAGCGTCCAGACTCAGAACTACCCGCATATATACAATACAAGATCATCGTTTCATGTTCATTTCCTTTGCTTACTCTACAAACCCATCTCCGACTCCCCCGAGGTAGACCTAATGAGACATAAGCTTCCATGCCTGCTTATTATTTATTTAATTTACCTGTGACTTTTTCACATAATATGACCACATGAGGAAGAGGAGTCATTTAACCAAGGCAACAATAAACCAACAAAGCTCAATTAAACCTTCTGTTCCATGCTGTCAAACTTAAAGGGCATTTTAGCTCATCTTGCTCTTGTGGTGAAGAAAACAATGTGATCGTTCTCCTCCACTTGCCTGTTTCATCGCCATGACTTGGTAACCTCTACATGTCGCTGTGAAATCACTGGCTTAATGCTATCTAATGCTACTAACTAAGCTCGATAGATTTTCCTCCTCTAATGTGGTCCATTCCTCTTCTGATCAATACAGTCCTATAATTCTATGCAAATTCTTGTGGAAGGGGGAAAAAAGGGGCAGCAAATGTTCCATATTATTTCTGTAATTATATATTCCTAGGGAAACTTGTGTGAATTTTTTTCATATAAGAAGTTTTTGAAAAAACCAATGGAAAATATAAATGGGAACAAACATGACATTTATAACAAATGTACTATTGGGTATATTTTATTTTTGTTCCACCACGATGTCAACAAGTTAACTTTATTTCCTTTTATCTCTTTCAATAAGGTCAATAATTTTCCTCTTTTTTTGAGGGAGGTTTGGTTTCCTGTTAAAATTAATAAACATCAGTTCAGGTTACTGATTTTTCTGAATAGGTCACTGTCCCCACATATGATAACTTAGTCTGCCAGCTTGCTGGATATTGGCATCTTCTTTGTAAAAATGGATATAAACGTCATTGTGCGACTAAAGAAACCACCTTTTTTTTACAGTGTAGAAGAATTGCTAAGCTTTTGCCTCTTTTTTTGATTAATTTCATGCCTGACTCAGTCAGAGATTAGGGCTTGACACAGGTTATAATTAAATATTGAAATCATGAAGTGCAAGAATGTTTAATTTTTAAAATATGAGTTTTAATTTACCTCATACAGAGAATAGCTCTGGTCACCTGCAGAGATGCATTACACACTACATTGCCTAATGTAGGATGCCTGAATAAGGCTGAGCATACAGTTAAAGTAAACTAATGCAATTTACTGAACAGCAGTCAAATATTTATCCAGTTGATGAAGCAGACTTTATGTGAAACTCAGACAATAATTAAAGAGAGGCCTTGCTTAAAACATGCTTACTCCAGATTTCACAAATATGTTATATCCTTTCAGTACCTTCCATTTTCCTAAATATTTCTGTATACCTGAAGCACTCAAAGTGGGCATATTATAGCATTCTATTGAACGTATTTCCTGATATTTCACAGTATTTTAAAGCTAGGAAGGGAGATTGATTGCAACAGCAGCTTCAGTTCTTCTTGTAGCATACCTTTTGCGATGTGATGCTACAGTGCCTTCTATCGAAGGTGGAGTGTGTTTCCCCACCTTTTGAGTCTGCCTGGCTTGTAACTTGCTTTGGCCAATAGAATGTGGCAGCTGTATTGTTGCACCAGCTCAGGATCTGTGCCCCAAGAGACTGCATGCTTCTACTTGTTTTCTTGGAACTCTGCCACCAGCATGAGGACAAGCCCAGGTTACCTCCTGGAGGGTGAGAAACCACACCGAGGCCATCCTAGACTGGTCAGCTCACAACCACCCTGCTGTCTTCACCACAGTGAGTCCAGCTGAGATTGGCCAAGCCCAACCTAGGTCGGCAGAACCACCTAGATTGTTCGCAGACTCATGAGAAATAATAAATGGTTGCTGTTTGAAGCCACTGTGTTTATGATAGTTCAATAGTTTGATAACTAACACAACAGCTAATTGAAGCAGGATTCGGAGATCTAATTAAATCTGTCCGTTTTTACAGATGAGACAGTTGAGACCCAGAGAGGCTAAGCAACTTGTTCACATCTAGACACTGTCAGTGGTTCACATTTCCCAACTCCTCAGCCAAAGCTCTTTCTATTCCGCAATACTGCTTTTCTTTTTCTTCTTTTTGGCAACGGAGATCAATGAAAGCTTGCCAAGAGAATTGGATTTTCAGCATAATAAAATGGCATTTGTTAAAAATAATTGTAAGGGCCTTATATATATCTATTACAGTCAGACTATAGATATTATCTGACAGTATTTCTCAGATCCTTTTTTCTAAGTTATGTGAAGAGAATTACAAGTGACAGAATGAAGATTGTTTTCAAGAGGAGTAATCCTATAATTTTCAGTCATTGTGATATTACCATTAATCCTCACTTTTAGAATATTTCTCAAATGCTGAAGTTAATAGGGATCTTCTTAGAGCTTCGTTTAGCAGAACTAAAATTTTCTCTGAATCTCATTGCATCCAAAACTATCATCTGGGAAACCACTAATAGATAGCGCGTCAGAGTCATCTGGTGTTAAATATCCCATATAATGAGCATTTAAGAAATTCTCAGATACTTACATTCTGTTGCATGAACGAACAAAGGCTAAGTCCATCATGTCATGGGATGGCATGTTGTGAAATCTTGTTTGGTCAAATTTGCCCCAGAATAAAAATTTTTTACAAAAAGACATTTGGGCTTCTTTTTAGAGTAGTAAATAGTTTCACTTTTTCTCCCATTATGCCTGCAACTCTTATGTTCAATAGCGTTGGTTCTTGACGTTTAGCTCATCCAAATCACCTGGACACCTTGTTAAATCAAGAATTGGTGGGCTCCACCCCCAAAGTTTCTGACTTGGTAAACCGGGTTGGGGACTGAGGATTTGCGTCTCTAACAAGCTTCCAGGTGATGCTGAAGCTGCTGGTTGAGGGAACCACAGTTTGCGAACCAATGCTCCATAGTTTTCAACAATTATTGAAATAATTTGTGAATAGTTCATCTTAAAATATACCTAACTACAATGTTTTAGTGGGAGCTAAAGGAAGTATATAAACTATATTCCCAATTTACATTAGTAAGTGAATTACACAGTACAAAATGCTGTCAATCAAAATCAGTGAGACAGTCACTGCACTTGGAGTTTGAACAGCCTTGACTTCTGGTTTAGACATGTCCAGAGTCTGCCCACAAACCAGGGGGAGGACTTGTCAAAAAAAAAAAATCACGTACTGTCACAAGACCCATAATATTTGGAATGCAGGCAAATTAGCTCAAATGATCATCCTCCAAAGGGAAATAATTTGCCAGAGTTTTTAAGAGGTGAAGAAATTCCTACTTACAATCCACAGCCATTTTTTTTTTTAATGAGACTATTCACATAACACTTTCCATGACAGCTTCTGCTTTCCATCACTCAACTCTTTGTGAAAATAGCCCATTTTTGGCTTACTGACTATATGTTTGGGCTTAGTCCAAAAATGAACTTCTTGAAAGATTTACCAAAAAAAATAATAATAATTTCAGTTGTTTTTAATTCTTGACTGCTTCAAATAAAGAAAACAAACTATGAAAAGAGTAGTGGGATTTTAATTGCATTTTTTTGCATTTAAATATCAGATAACTTCCTAATGGACCTTTATATATCTATGTCCTCTATAGAAATCCCATAACTTCCTCAAGTTGAAAACATGGCTGAGATTGGAAAAAGATTGGCGTCTGAAAATGTCCTCTGAGAAAACACACACAAAAGCATCTGTGTGTCCCTTACTCCTGAGTATGCACATTTAAGAGGCGCCAGCCAACTCAATCTTTCTTCTTCTGGTAAACATTCTTCACTGGGTATTCAGACAGCCTGATTCGTGAGGGGCTTACATAGTATTGTTTATAATTTTTATCGGCATGGTTTTTCTCCTACCACCTACTTAAAAGCTCATTTTCCCCTGTTTCTGTACTTCTTTGAATCTTCTCTTACAAGAAAAAACAAAATGCAAACTGAGGTAACCTGAGGCATTGGGCAGAGGAGACTTTCTTAACCTTTCCATTTTTAACATTAAACACTGTCTTTGTCTATACTTTCCTCATCTTTTAAGCTGACGCTATGTATAGAGTGCAAGTTCCTGAGTATGGAACAACACACAGGGGTTATGCTGGAGTGACAGGTCCCGGCAAGGAAAGACTTCTCAGGGAGAGTTAGTCTGATTCTAATCATCGCTTTCCTCTTCCCAAATTCAGTGGGTTCTTTAAGAGCAGATTGTATTCATCAATTTTTTATGTTTAGGGACATCTTTTAATAACTTATAAACAGTCTCTGTATTTGTCGTTATTAGATATGGTTAAATGTCTTTTACTACTGAGCAGATTTTTCTATCCTTCATAGACATGGAATTTCTCTTTGCAAATGTTTTCAGTTCTTTCATAAATATTTCCCAATTAGCTCCAACTTACAGTGATACTTTGAACTCATGTGGCTTCTATTTTTGCTATTATTTGTTTCACGTTTACCTTATATGATGTTGTGATGTTGCCAGCTAACTTTTTATGTGCATGGGTTCTATCTACCTAATTAAATTTTAATTGCCCCGAGGACAGAGACTTCCAGGGGATTTGATGTGCCACCATGCCTTGCATATGGAGGACACCCCATGGGAATGTGCCAATGATGGATGGATGGGGAGTGGTTGAGTCAATCCATTCATTTGAGAGTGGAGATGGCTGGAATGGGTGAGAATGAAGTCAAAATGCCTAAAGAATGGTTTCCCAACCTAGTTAAGGGTTTCTTTGGCCAAAAGCAACCAGAGGACAGGAGGCTGTTTCTAAAGGGGAAGAGAAACTAGGCCATAAACTACAATAATTATTTCCAGCTGAAGAAATGACATGTTGAAAGAAATGGCTGTTGGAAGACGCCGAGGGAGAAATAACTACCTTGTCACAGGTAAAGTCTCAGCCTAACCAACGGTTTCTGTGCCTTTAGTGAGTTATGTTGGTCTGTAAGATAGGAAAAGGGTGTGTCTGAGAAGGAAAGGCTGACTCTGAGACCAGGAATCCACAAACACTTGCTGAGGTTGTGCAAGAAGGAAGCTGCAACTAGGTCAGGGAACTTCATTTATGTCAAGTCATCATCCCCACAAGGGACTGAGCCCCACAAGGCACCCATTATATGGTGTGCCAGGAATAGTACCTGTCCTCATCTGGTCAGATGTCCAGCCGGTTCCACCAACTTGTCTCTTTCTTGTTAGCTATATATTGAAAGAATCTTCCCCTTTAAAATCAAATAATTATGACCGTAGGCAGAAGTTGTAGGCAAATGCACTAGTCATTTCTCCACCAAAAGTCAAGCTCTCTTATGCTGAAACATTCTTCAAGTAATAAATTAATGCATTACTAAAAGTGTATTAATAATTATATTTAAGATAATCTTTTAAAAATTTATCCTGATTTTTCAAGCTTACTCTTCACAACTATCCGATTCCACCACCTGCCACACACACCTATTCGTGTAAGACCAGGGCTTAGTGTTTGCACCATCATGTATGTGTGCTGGAGGGTAATGCAGGTATTATATCTTGGAATTGGATAATGCAGGTCCAAGCTTCCATTCTGTCATTTGCCACTCAGAAATAAGCATATGTATGTATGTATGTATGAACATACACAAGAGTTCACATCTTTGAAAACAGTATATGCTGAAAAAGAAATCTACGCTGAAGCATGCCAACTGTGTAACTCTGCATAGAAATGCCACAAAACAATTTAGAACCCTAAATGAAGAATGTTATATCCAAGTGAAACAACCACAGGGACAGAGGTCAACAGAAAATAATTACACTCAGGAGAATTTGGACAGGACATCAACAAGAGCACAGACCATGAAATCTCCAGTGACCCAAACAGTTAAGAAATTGCAACCAAGAGCTGTAACTTTAATCCAGTGAAAGATGCTTTCCTCAAACTTGATAATTTTTTAATCCTCACATTCTGGCGTGACTTAACCCAGGCGACTGGAATGGGCTATGCTGACTGACTCACATACTAGTTAAATGGAAGAGACTGTAGAAGTATCAACTATTCTTTCCAAATGAGTAAGTATTTCAAGATTTATGCTGCAGGTGTGGAGAAAGAATAGTAGACATGGGATCAAATATCTCGGTCAGGGCCACCATGCTGCAAACTCCAGGGAGTGCCATTTCCACCGCCATGGACATGTATCCCCTTCCCTTATAAAGTTGGCCATGGAGAGAGGCAAGGATGTGCAAAAAGGCCTGACTTGGGTTCTAGTTCTATAGCTGCCACTTACCAGTTAAACGAACTGGACAAATCACCCCTCCTCCCTGGGCTTCTATACCAACGTTTCTTAGTTTATTCTATGGATTCCTTTGATAACCTGGTGAAAGTCATGGATGCTTTCTCAGAATGACATTTTTAATTGCATAAAATAATACAGAAAATTTTAAAGAATTTAATTATTAATTTTTTTCTGATGTAATAAATGTACTTCTTTATTATCATATTAAATATCAGGATAAGAGACAGGTCCCATAAATACCATAATTTTGAAGTAGCAATGAATGTAAACAATACTTTGAGATATCTGAAACAACTATAATATGATATGAAAATATCCATCATATCTATTGATGACAAAATGGTAGGAACCTATAATACCATTGCTGTTTGTTGCTTACATTCACTAAAGAAGTAAATGCAAAATTTCAGTTAGGGATTAGTGAAAATGAGATATAAGTTTTTTCTCCATTCAAGTTCAGACTCCCTGAATTTTATCCCTTGACTCCAGGTTAAGAACCATTGCTCCTTACTCTTTTATGTAAAAAGGAGAAACATCACTTGCCCTCCAAAACTCACTGAGCTTTGCCGGGAATAAATCAGATAAAGTTAATTCAACAAATATTTAGTGGACAATTTCGTTGTGCCAGACACTGTTTTAGGATACCTCAGTGAACAAAAGAGACACTGTCTAGTGGAAGAAAAGTTTTAGTTGTGGATGACAGACTTTAAATATATGTCTAATACATTACATATATTAAATATACCTAATGTCAGTGGATGGTACAGGAAAATGATAAGGAAAATAAACCAGAGTAAGGTGGACAGGAAAGAGAGAGGAGAAGCCACTGTGTTAAGGTGCCACTGGAGCAGAGACCCGAAGGAAATGAGTGACAGGGAGCCATGGGGACACCTGGGAAAAGTTGGCTACAAATAATAAAGTTTCACTATTGCCTTTCATCTGGTCACAATCAATGATGAGGTAGTAAATTGAAATACAAGCCAGCATTATTACATAGGAAAAGAATATGTGGACTTCCCGCTAGAGTTATGAATTTATATTAATAATACATATACATTGCTTTATAGTCCTATTTGAAAACTTTGTTTCTATTAGTTTTATTATATACACAATTTTTTTAGCATAACTTATCTCATGTCAGGCATTGTATTTAACCAAATTAACTAATTTATTCCTAACAGAACCCTACAGGATAGGACCTATCATTAATCTTACTTTACAGATAAGAAAATGGAGGCTCAGAGAAATTAAATTAATCAAGCACATTTACCAAGTAAATGTAAGCAAGTAGCAGGCCCAGGATTTGAATGCAGCAATATCATACATAAATCTATTTGCCTACCTACCATATCACACTGCTCCTTGAAAATGGTACTCTTCTTTGACAGGAGAGCAATCCATCTCAGATACCATATTTTAAAAGTTGCTAAGGTACTTTAGAATTTTGCATTAAATGAGGAAATTTGTATTGCATTCATTAGGGAAAACGTTCAAAGAACAAAAAGCTGAGCCACAAAGGGCTCAGAAAAAGAAAAAGAAATTCCTCACAATAAAGATAGTCCTTAGAAAATCCCATTGGAAAATTATAGTCTCCATAATCTTCCTCTTTTTAATACTTATTTGTGATTACCAAAAAATAAAAATAAATTAAAAACAATTCAGAAAGCTAATCAGAGGTCCAGAAAGACAATCTAAGACTTTTTTCTGCAATTCAAGGAAAGTACTGCTGGACTGGACCCCTACATGGAGGGGAAGCTTTAAGTTCAGTGTGTTGAGCCAGAGGTTTCATAAAGCAGGTAAGAGCAAGTGAATGGGAAAAGCAAAGAGAGATCTTTTATATCAAACTGGAAAATTTCAGAGAGAGTGAGACTAACATTAAAAAAATTAAATTTAACATTATAATTCTATCAAATAATTTTTTTTCTGAATTTTTCTTGCTCCTAGACTGTTCCTTTTCTCAGGAGTGCACTGCAATAGCTCCAATTAGAGATGGAAAAATCCTGAAGAAAAGCAATAATAGTGAGATGACTGGTGAAGAAAGAAAGAAGGCACGTGATATTTAATAATGGGAGGAGGTTGGGGGGAGGGTGAGTGGCAAAGGGAAAAGTCCAGATTGGCTTTGGTTTTTGTCATGAATGCTAATTAGACGGTGTGTTACAAAAACAAGAGAATGAGTGTAAGAGAGAACCAGAAGGAAGGTAATGAACACAAATTTGGATGTGTTGATTTTTAATTGTATTTTTTAATGTAATTTTGGGAGATCTAGATGGTGATGACTATAGGCAGTTGAATATGCAGGTCTGGAACTCAGGAGAGAAATCTGGAACTCAGGAGAGAAATCTGAACTAGAAATAGAGCTTCAGGAATCATCAGCTTGTAGACAAAGACAAAAAATTCTGCCAAACATTAAAGGTAAGCCCAGAGGATGAAGGAGGCAAAGGAGACTGCAATGGAGTAGTTAGAGAGGTCTGAGGAACCAGGAGAGCACAGTATCAGATGCCATAGAGAGGTCAAGTAAGGTTCGGGGGCAGGAGGTTGGAAGATGGAGGGGTCAATGCATTGGAACCTCTGATAGAGCCATTGCATTGATGTGGTGGCAGAAAGTCTGAAGGGCATGAGGTAGGAGGTGAATAGGAAGTTAAATGAGAATAGAACTCATTGTGCTCATGAACGTGATGGTTAAATAAGAAAGAGAGAGAGAGAAAGAAATTAGTTAGATGCCAAGGCAGACTCAACAAACGGAGAGGTTGAAGTTATCTGAAAAAGAATCATTGATGGGTAAGTACCTAAAAGAAAGAAGAAGGGATAGGACCAAGAGCACAGTTAAAGGGATGAGCATTAAAGAGGAAAAACAGATGCTTCACCTCTGAGACTAAGTAAGCAGTTGTTCTCAGTGTGAGCGCAGAACATGTTATAAATTTGTAGGGAAAATGGTTTTGCCTGGAAAATGATGGGAGGCCCAACAGGCATTGAGCAAGTGGGACCAAGGAGGATAAAAACCTTGCAACTCATGAGACGCAACAAAGAATTGTCCCATGTTCCACAACTATCAAATATCCCAAGGGACATTCATGTAGGTGAATCATCTGTTTGTGATGAAAACTCTGTTGTACAATAAGCACCAAGTGTCTCTGAATGTCTTCAATATGAACAGATTACCAAGGGAAAATTGATTCAGGCTTATTCAAATATTTACCAAGAATTGGTCATAATTTCAAAAATTCACATGATCAACAAGAAATTCAGTTCAGCAAGAAATACAGTTAGCATTATGCTAAGTGAAAGAAATCAGACCCAAAGGTCATGTATTACATAATTCCCTTGATGTGAAATGTCCAGAATAGGCAAATCCATAGAGATCAGTTTCTTGAGTTGATTTTTCAGTTTGGGTCTAGGCAGCATTCCTCGGCAAGAGCTAAAGCTGGGCTGGGGTTACTAGCTGGAGTCTGGAGACACAGGCCATCCAACTCAGGGGAAGTTTTCTAAAAGTAAAATCAGATTAGAAATTGGCTTTGAAAGGTAAAAGAAGATGCTGAAGAACGGGTGTGTTATATACAAAGACACAGCAGTATCATCCACTAGCTCCTCCTAAAGGAGGACAGGAGTGATTTGCTGGCCGACGTTCAGTAAGTTGAAGGTTGAAGTGCTTTCTAACCTTCAATCAATAAAATTGTATTGAGCTGCTGCCATATGCTGGGCACAGAGCCATGCCAGGTGCGGAGCTAAGGCCTGGGGACAGAAAGATGAATGAAATACTTTAAGGCCTCAGAGGCGTGCTTGGCCTAGTGAAGGAAAGTAAACAATTAAAAGCAGGAAGTGAATACCAAGGCTAGATTTGAAATACTCTAAGGTCTTTGCTGCTCAGAGTGCGGTCTGGGGACCAGCAGCACTGGCGTTCCTGGGAGCTTATTAAAACACAGCATCTCAGGCTGCACCCAGACTACAAACCCGAACCTGCATTTTAACATGATCTCCAGGTCATTCACATGTACATTCAGTTTGAGAAGTGCTACTCTAAAGGGGTTCAGCTTTGGGCTGAGCTGTAAAGAAAGGCCCAAAGTTTTACTATTGTGTTTCTTTCCTTCAGAGCCTCTGCACTTTGTAAAAGTACCTTGATGTTTCCAAAACAACCACCCACGTGACTGTATCAAACATTGTTTTCCACTCTGGGAGGTGGTGGCCATTTATTAGCATTATGAGGTTTTCTGGTCACTAGTTGATGACTTTGATATGAGGTGGATTGGTTAATTAGAAGCTGATCTAAATGTCTTGACTGGACCCCAAACTCTATCTACCATATATGAACTGAACATGGGACCAGATGCTAGAGAAGTAAAGATGAATTAGATGGCCCCTTCCTTCAAAGAGCCCCTTTTTCACAAGGGCTTGTTTTCAGTTACCATTTAGTCTAGACAAGAATGGCTGGTGACTTCCATGATGAATAAATAATTACAAATTCTTTACCACACCTGGTGTGTATAGATAGGGTGAATATATACCCCGGTTTGCCAGGACAGTCCCAATTTATTCTTGTTGTTCCCAAGTAGTTATTAATAGCATCTCCTTTCATTATCAAAAGCATTCCATTTGAATGATAAATTTTATGGTTACTTTATCTATAGCTAAGTGATGATCATTGAGGAACGAAACGGATACTGTTGGAGGATGCTTTGAAACTGACCAAGACAGGGAAAAGGAGTGTGGCTATTCAGCAATGAGGTTGTCACCAACACAATGGGTCAAGGAGTAGACCAAGGGAAGTAGCCATGGTTAATTTAAATAGTCAGGCTGAGAGGGCTCCATGTGTTACACACACACACACACACACACACACACACACACACACACTTTAAGATCTGCAATATAGATGGGAAAAGAGTGGAAAACCAAAATCACTGACATCTTAAGGGTACATTGTAGGACCCGTAGAACATTAAAGAACATTAAATTAATGTTCTCAAAGCAGAGCTTGAAAAAAACATTCACCTCCCCACCAGGGCCATATTAAGTAAAAACTTGGTTGACATTCAGGAGTCTACACATCATAGCACCATTTACCTTTTCAAGCTACCAATATATCTGAACTTGCCTTCTCTTCCTTTCTTCTAGTCCAGTAAATTTTAACCATATCAGAAACAACACCCCCTTTTATAATACATCTTTTGTAATACTTCCATTACTGTACTAATATAAAATTCATAGATAATACAACTCACCTACAAACGTAATTTAAGAAACCAAAATAATGCCCTAATTCTAATATTTACAAAAAACAAAAAAGACTAATCTGTAATGAAACAATATGTATTTCAATATGTAAATTCTCAAGTGTAATCTCATGAGACAAATGCTTGCTGATCTTTGAAGAATCAGTGTAAGTGGGATAGTTATAAACGCAGAATGATAGATGTATGCTACTGGTGAGTTACCTTCCACTCCCTCTGTCCTCACCCTTCACCCCTAGGAACCAAATTTTGTCTCTTCTTCCTTGGAAATATCCCTCTATAGGTCTCCATTTTTCCATTGCCATTGCCTCGCCTTAATTCAGTCTCCGTGATCTTTCTTCTGATTTAATGAAATTATTCCTTAACTAGTTTCTTTAAAACTAATATGTCTCCCTCTCTACCCCATTTCTCTTCCCTCATCACACAGCTTTTAGACTTATGCTTCTAATTATTTCACTCCACTTCTTAAGATCTTTAAATAACCATCTGGTCTCAAACTCTACATCCAACCTCCCTCTCTTGTTGCAATCATACTACTTGACATTTCTGGAACATTCCTGTGCTTTCCGTTCTCTGTGCCTTGCCTATACTGTTCTTTCCTTCAGTTCCTATTTCCCATTTACCCCTCCTGGGCAGAATTAATCATTCCATTCCCTGTGCCCACATAATGATTTACCCACACCTCTATTTTGACATCCATCACATTGCATTATTGTACCCTTCTTGTCAATCTGCTCCCTCCTGTCTTCCCAGAGTCAAACTCCTTGAAGACAGGACTTAACTTGAATTAATCATCTGTATTATCTGAGGAGGAAACCAGTGGTCTGGCACAGAGTTGAGGCTAACTGTTTGTTTGTCAGATGAATGAGTAAGCCAACAAATAAGTGAATGAATTAGAAAAGATTGCCTCTGCAGTATTGGCTTGTTAAATAAATTAAGTCTGCCCATAGGAAATTTATATCCAGCATCTTTGCCAGTCTTTGATTTGGCTGGTTTCAAAGCCCAAACACTGTAATAAGTGAGGCCCAGAAAAAGTCAAGGAACTTGCCCAAAGTAGCCCAGCTATTAAGTGAGAAAAAAAATACAAATATAAATCATACCTTGTTGCTCTTTTTGATGCCTTGCGTTTGCCTCTGGTAAGTGGCGAGTGAGAATAAATATCTAAGAAATACACTTTTTATAGGAGAGAAACTTTTCTTTAAAATCCTTGTGAACTTCTTTTGTTAATGCTATACTGGAACATAAAAGATTCAGCACGCACTGGGAAGATGCTGTCGGATGCAGGAAGTTTGGAAGAGCAGAGAAAAAGAAACCTAACAAGAAGAGGTTTACGCTGTAAGCACTTCACTTCATTTTTGGTTGGTAGAGCCAAAAAAATGCTTTTGAGAGTCACCTTTGATAAGCAAGCATCATCTTAATAATCCAATCCATGGATCAACAAATGTTGAGGAGATTTTTGCCCAGTAGCATTAATAATATCCTTTCGGCCCTAAGCGGGGCACAGTCTTTTTAGATATCTTTTAGCTGAACTCAGTGTAAATAGAGACATTAGCCCTGTGGTTCAGTAGGTGGTCATCTGCTAGCAGCTTTGCATAATGATGATAAATAGGAGGTGGAAATGTCAAATGGAGTAGGAGTATTCTTGAGGGGAGGCTCAGCAACTTCATATTTTTAAAGTTGACTAATCACTAGTTTGATAAACCTGTTCAGTATGATGTCTGCTTCCGCGTTAACCAGGCATTGCTTTATGGAAATCCTTACTCAACATAATTAAAGTCTATTTGACCATTTAGAAACATTTGCATTTACATGTTCTCTCTGCGCTCCTCCCCCTCCTTTCAGCTTGCTGCACTATGCATTTGCTAAGCACCTATGGTTCTGGGCACTGAGTACTCTGTGTGTGTGTGCGTGTGTGTGTGTGTGTGTGTGTGTGTGTGTTGCATTTATTAATCACTTATTATGCAACAGGCCATTTAAATGGATTATCTTATTTAATCCTCACAACAGCCTTATAAGGCAGATGTCATAATGATTTCCACTTTACAGAAGACAAAATGGAAACCCTGGAAGTAAAATATCTTCCCAAGATCACACAGACAAGTGGTGGGTGGGGATTGACTCCAGCTCTAAAGGAAGGCAGGGAATTGGTCTATATTTTTCACCATCCCATCCCTAGCACACAGTAGGTACTCAACAAATAATTTGTTGGATAACTGTATGTGCCACATAGACTCACAGTTTTCTGCCCTGTCCCTGCCCACCACTTCCCCACTGGAAGTTCAGAACACCTCTGCGCTCCAGAGGTGAGACGGTCTTTTTGACTGCAAGTAGTAGTTAAAGAGTGTGGAGAGGGGAGAGTGGCTATTGCTAAGGTCACTTGCAGCAAAGAAAGCACCTAAGAGGGAACAAGTCTTCCCTCTTAATTCCTACAGTCTTGGAGGTGCTGTGTCTTTGGTCTTCTCTCCGGGAGAGTCCTCCAGCTGCTAGAAGCTCGACTGTGAATACTGGGTAAATGCAAGCTCAGGTGAGTAGTATAAGGGTGCCATAACATCCCCATTTCTTACCCAAGACAAAAACACTCTCATGACTCTCTTCTACCTTTTTAGAAACCTATTCACTAACATCTATGAAATTACAGCTAATATGTGAAGCCCTATATAAGGGCTGAGGTTAACCTATATTTTTTCTTGTTATATTCATTGGTATAATTTAGTGAACTTGGGAACCAAGCTGATCTGAATTTAAACTCCAGCTTCAAAGAAAACAAGCTGTGTGGGCTTGGGCAAGGTGCTTAATCTCTCTGAGCTTCAGTCCCTTTAAATGTAAAATCTGCTGTTGCTTGCCCCGCAACCGTTATTGTGAAGGTGATCACAGGATATAATTGAGAGACCTGGCAGCAATTTGCAAGGGCTTGGAGTCAGGCCAGTTGCTAGCTCAGTGACTGAGCAAGCTTCTTTACTTTTCTTATCTGTAACAACTGCAATAATAATACCCATCTGATAGAATTGCTATGAAGATTTAATCAGATGATGTACTTAAAGAATATAGTTGGGGCCAGTCCCTTGGCCTAGTGGTTAAGTTCAGAGCACTCTGCTTCAGTGGCCCAGATTTGGTTTCCAGGTGCAGACCTACACCACTCATCAGCAGCCATGTGGTGGCGGTGACCCACATACAAAATAGAGGAAGATTGGCACAGATGTTAGCTTAGGGTGAATCTTCCTCAGCAAAAAAAAAAAAAAAAAAAATAGTAGAGTGCCAAATGTATAGTGTGTGCTCAACACGTTTGTTCCACTCCTTACCTAACCCCTTTCCCTCAACTTCTGAAATCTGAGCTCATCTTATCACTGCCTTTCACTCTGCAGATAACATTCTGAACCATCATCATGTCTCTATAGTCCATTCCATATCTTGCACTTTCCCATTTCCTAACCACTTATAACTTGACACATTATGTCTCACTACTTTGCAGGTGCCCGGCCTCTAGCTCAATCACACACCTCAGTGCCAAGGTCAAACATCCCTTCCCCACTCATGCTCTTTCATTGCCATTATACTCACCAAAGGCATTCCATAATGAATCAGGACCAAGTCCTCACCATCTCCAAAGCCCTCCTCCTATCCAAACTGAAGGTCAAATGTGTCCCTATTATGGTAATTTATGTCCACCATTTCCTCAGTGCAAATATTATCTCTGTCTCTTCTTTTTTTCCAATTTGACCATGGGACTCGGATATACTAGAGTATATCCTGCCCCATCCTAGAGTTCATAGACTAGTAGTTAGAGGCTTGGGGTAAAAGGAATGGGGAAAAATGTTTTGATTTGCTCTGGAAGTCTTATACTTCTCCAAAGATTTCTCAGGTCTTCTCTCCTGCCCACCCTCACCAATTCAAAACAAAGGAGAGAGGGAAGCTCTCAAAGAACTCCCGGGCCCAGATTTGCAGAATGGCCCTGCTTCCCAAGTGTCCAGTGGGGACATCAGACTTCTACATTTAGTAGCATTTTATATCATTGCAAAATAGCCAGATTAGGTTGGTAGAGCACTTAGAAAGAGATGTCATGTTCCAGGAATTCTCACTTTTTCAATCCTGTCCGGGGAGATTTCACATAAAGTTGGAGAAGTAAAGCTGATGAAAAGGTTGCAGAAGGTTTATGTGTTAAATGACGGGAATCTGAACCAGATACTTGTTTTTCAGTGGGGGGAAAGGCTGGAATTAGAGAAGCTGCATGGCAAGTGGCAAGATTTAATGAACTCATGATTGTGACAGGAGAGTTTGGAAGAGTAGATTCTAAAACTGGCTCAGACTCGGGCCTGTGTGATTGGCATTGGAGCAATATTCCCCACAGGGACTGCAGAGTTGAAAAGAGAAGAGTGTGTTCCGGTAAAAAATTAAAATCTTGATCTTTGCCATGTTAAACATGAGGTGGTAATGGGACAGCAGGAAGCTACTTTGGTGAGCCAGCAGGAAAACAAGACTAAACGGTTGAAGAAGTGTGACATGCAGAGGTAAAAGTGACTGGTTCATTAGCTAATCACACCTTTCAATTACACAGCATTGAGCTTTACAGTTTACAAAATACTTTCATATACATTATCTGAAGCCTAGCAATAACCCTGCGAGGCAGGTATTATTATCCATTTTTTACAGATAAGGGGACTGATGTTCCGAGAGACACTTGCTTTGGTCAATGAACTCATAGGTAAGTGCTGGAATTGTGATTTAACCTCAGGTGACTTTATTGCCAAGGTCACCACGCCTTCCACAATCCACGCTGGCACAGTTATGAAGGCTCCCTTGCTGCTGTTCCTTTTGGAGATGGACTGGACCAAGCTTTGTGGGACCATATTCACCTCATAACAGTTTTTCAAGTATAACTTTTTCCCAGATGAAGGTCACATGGCAAATGACGAAGAGCCTTGGCCTGCAAGTCCAGAATTCCTCCAATGTCCACTGGAATGCGGAATGTAAGAATTGCTGGAGTTTCTCCCCAATGTTGATTCCATCCTTCTTCTTGCTGGTACAGCCAGACTTCATTCAGGAAAGAGTGACTTTAATTAAATTCTGATTGTTCTAGACCAATCGAGGGGTCCCATTCCCTTTATCTGTGACTGGAATTTGGGTGGGAGAGAGAGACAGTAAGGGGTGTGACCAATGTCCTAGGAGACACATGTGGAGTCTGCAGAATGGGGTTTCTTGATTCTAAAAAGGATATAAGGAAGGGATGTTCCCCTTTCTCTGAGAGATGCCATATCTGAATATGTTGCCAGAACTACTTCAATTATCTTATATTCATAAGTGTGAAGTCATCAAAATAAAGATGTCAGAACCAAGGAGAGATGGAAAAAACTTGAGGACTTGATGACATTTTGAAACTTCTGCCTTGAAAAATCGTGAAACTTTTCCTACCTCTAGATATACCATTAGGTGAAATAATATATTTCCATTGTTTAAGATCATTTGAGTTGGAGTTTTGTGTTTCTTGTAGATGCTAACTTCTTAACTAATAACATCAGCTTGAGCCTTTATTTTTGCAAATTAATTCCCAGATCTTTGACAACTGAATGACATAAATGCAGAGCTTTCTTTACAAACTTTTACTAGGACACATAATTTCAACTGCTCCTTTAACAAAATCAAATGTGGATATTTTTGTCAGTATATTACCACACAAATGTGGACTTAACTGGTTTACTACCTCTTTTATTAAGCAAAGTACAACTCTGAAGGCAGGTTTCCATCTGTGTCACTTCTGATTTCGTTACTTTCATGAACATATATGCCAAGGTAAGAATGGATATGTATATCGTCTCTGATCCATTCTCACGGATTTGTAGAAACAGCAGAATCTTATAACCTTCTTCATGAATGATTGTGAACATTTATTCCTCAGTCTGTAATGTAAAATTTTGCCCCAGGAGAACCTGAGTTTTCTTTCTTTCTTCACTCCTCACTCTTTGTCTCTTTCTCTGGTTTATCAACACCCTCTTAGCAAATGCTAACAAACCTAGAACTACGGGCACAGATAAATACTGTCATGGGGGAACCAATGGGCTATGAATTGCTGAGAAACATACGTAAAATAAATGGTTGCCCTTCTCCCAGGTGGGATTAGGAAAAGAATTTCACCCAAGAAGGTGTTTGTATATTGTTGCCCTTGCAGAGCCCAAAGGTTCGAAACACTTCAGTTTATTTAGTAAATAGCAGATTATCTCTATTCAGACTTGCTAAGATAATGTTCAACTGTATAAAGGAAAAAAAATAGAAAGAAAATCCTATTCTATGCATTGTCTAAGTGACTTGTGGTGAAGTTTAAATAATAGCTGATGGCTGGTTATACTAATTCCATTGTTAAATCTAATAACGTGCCAGTTTTATATCATATAGATCCACTTGTATTAATTGTAAACAGTGCCTGTGAGTGAGATGAATGCATTAGCTTGGTGTAAATGATATTCATTATATATGAACTGCCAGCTCTGCTCTAGGACCCTGATGATAATAAGATGTTGCTTTTCCTGAAGATTTCCCAGTGAGTAACCACTTTTAATAAACAAAATAAAATACAGATCCCTAGAAGACTTCATAGATCTTTCATTGAGCAGAATATTTTTTAAAAGTAAAGCATGTATCTCAAAAGTAGAGCCCTTCATCTTGCTTAATCTAGAAGTTATTTCTGTCCTGTTCTTTGTAGATTTTTTTTTCAGTACCCCTGCCCATCACGGTCCTTTTAAAGGACAAAGTTGGAGGCCAAATAACTAGATTACATTGTCACAATTTCTCAGCTGTTGGATTTCCCTTGTTGGTTTGAAAGGAAAAAAAAAGACTATTTCATCTGAAATGTATAAATGATACCAAATTCCTATTTGAAGTTGTTAGACTGTGATTACCAGTAGAACTATAACCTTACTTATGCAAATCACTAGAGTTCATGGTAAGTCTGACATTTACAGAATTAATGAACTAAATAATTAAGTGACCTAGTAAGTGAATTGGTAAACCAGAATTATTAATCTTTTAATGAATCCTTTACTATCACTTAAATAATAAATTTTTTGCATAATTTTAAAGGATTACGGTAAAGAAACATTAGAATAAGAAACCCATTATGTGAAGGAACGTTACTTGTATAAATCCATCATTATGTCTCTTTTTATTGAATTCATTTCTATTCAGGTTTAGAAAAGTGGCAATTCCTATACTGGTGACTAACAGTCCCCGACTTCGAAGTTTTTTTTCCCCCTCACTGAGACAGAGGGTTTAGGATCATTTACTGCTTCAAAAAACCACAGCCTAAAATGAGTAATTAGCATACAGCTATAATTTCAGAAATCCCCTATTTGATGGTGTTCATCACATGTGTTTCAGAATTTCTAAGCTCTCATAGGTTAACTAGCACATAAAATAAGGCCTTTGCACTGGTTATCTTCAAAAAGCATTTTTCTATTCTCCACAAGTGACTATCTTTGCGTTTCTTTTCAAATACCCTTTCAGAAAAATCAGATCACAGCTATTAAAATAAGTGAACTGGACTAAACACAACCAAAATTTAGAACATTGAAATGTCCAGGGTTATATCAGTCAATAATGAGAGAGAAGTAAAAAGATTAGATTGAGTCTTCAGTATCCATACTAATTGCTTGAAAGGACTGCCCACAGTAGGATGAGGGATTATTGAATCATAAGTATTCAATACCTTCCACTAGAAGGAAAAAATTCAAATGTTAAATGAAAAGAGAGGATAGCAAAAGTGATGGCTACAATGGTTTTCTCAACCCATATGAAAGAAGAAGCTGATGACTGCTTAAATCAAGCAAGAAATGTTTATCGAATAACTATCACGTACTTGACACTGCCCGAGGCATGACAGGGCATACAGAAGAAAAAGAAAATGCAGTCCACAAACTTGAAAAGATTATAATTTAAGTGAAGAGATCATCTAATACACATAAACTAATATCAAGCTACACAGGAGAATTAATAACAGCCTCAACTATTGCACACAAAATTGTATGACACAGATGCTACATCCTGTAGCTCTTTAGGCTGGGGAGATCAACTTGAGTAGTTTTAGTTAGAAAATCTTCTAAGCATCTGTGAATCTCTACCTCTGGCAACATGGCAGGCTACCTATCCTGAAAGTCTTCCTGACAGAGAACACCTAGAAATGACAAATAAAATATAATAATTTTTTTTTAATGGAGAGCTGAGCTCATAATAAATTAAAGGAAATTCCCAGGGTCCCAAAATGAAGCAGAATTTCTAACCAGAGTGGTAAATGGAAGCTGACTCAGTGGCTACTCTTGAAGACTTGCATATTTCCTTCCAAGTTTGGGAAATCCCAAGCCAAGAAATAACATAAGTTGTTCCAGGTTGATAGCATTCCAGGACCTCAGCCGAAGCAATACAAATCCTCTTGTGAGAGACTTACTTACCTTTAATCTAGGTCCTGAAAGTCCCCCAACAGGTAAGATCCTGCTGGATTTGGCTCACAATGGAAAATTACCAAGCACACGAGGAAATAAAGTTCTTTGGCTGTAGTGAAACTTGAGCCATAGAAGACTTATTTGGCAGGAAAGATGAGGAGGAGGTAGAAAAACGTGGATGAATCTCCAAAGTGTGAAGATCATGTGGTCCCAGTCCTGAACTGGTGAGGAGAGCAAGCACAGCAGAGAGCAAATGATATAGCAGCCTGCTCTTTTGTTTAGCTTGCGGAAGACTTCACATTTTAAAAGAAGTTTCTCCATCAGGTCAGTGATAAAAGACTCAGACCAATGGGCATGTCTAAAAATGGCCTTAGTTCATTTGACCAATTGAAATGTTCATATTAAAGCAATGACTGGTGATCTGGCGTGTGGATGAAACCAAACTTTTCTCGATAAAATTATTTTCGTCTGGCTACATTTAAAACAGCCAACTTGGCTTGAATATTTTTCTTACTTCCTGGGACTGTTACTTACTGAGTTAGTGGTTGGTTGGACCAGAAGGCACACAAATGACAGGATAATCTTTTGTAAAGGGAATTAAGAGCCAGGTAAATGTACCTTCCCGAGGCTACAGCTCTCAAGCTTAAGTATCTTCAGATTTTTGCACTTAACTCCCCAACTTCCTCAGGCCAGGGCTTAGGATCGTTAAATGTGTTCTTGCCCTTCTGGTTATTCTTACTGTTCCTGTGAAAATGTGAGAAGAAAAACAAATGACAACATTTAAGCTTAGTGCTCTGCATAAAGGAAACACTTAACACATATTATAGTAATTAACTGTTGTTACGCACTACTAACTCTCAAACCCTAAGGAAGAGTCAGGCCCATTAATATATGGACCCATAAGAAGAAAAACCTCAAAGAAAGATCAGGCAAGAGAACTGAGAGTCTGTCAGGAGCAATGCCCCCAACTGGATCTTGTCCTGCTGGGACTAGAATGAACTGGGCACTCCCTAAAGCTTTTTGAAATTTAAAGGGTCTTTTCTGGAATACGGCAAACTATTTATTCCACAGAATACAATCGACTAGGCATCATACCAAAAAGTCAATGCATGTCCTATTGTGACAGTCAGGTTTGGTGAAAGAACCTACATAAACCCCAGCTTCAGGTTAGACAGACTTCGGAGTGGGTTTCAGCTTTCTCCAGTGAAATTTCACCTTTTCATGTGGTGTTGAACGGAACCTAAACTTTGAAAAACATCCTGTGATTTCATGTTTTCCATAAAGTACTTTCTTCTCACAATATTTTACTCAAGTTAGGAAACTTCTCAAATAGACTCTCAGTTTCACTTAATTTGGTCATTTACTTCAAGTTTATTGAGGAATGAGTGACAGATATCTTAGCCATAATAAGTCATACGTAAGTCATACGTAAGTCACAATCACCATAGCCATAGATGTCTTCTACTTCATAACCCTCTGTCCAGCCTCAAACTTTACGGAGAGTCCAATCCAGTTGTTTTTAATGATTATTTTGTCAGTGGGCGTGAAGGTCACCTGACAGAGTGTATGTTGCCATGCAAAGATTCAGGCAAGAACTATCAGCAGCAGAGGGAAGACATTTGATAACTTCTCATAAATGAAAATAAATGTTTTTCATTTCACTGGAATCAGTATTGAGCAGGCATCTCAGAAACAGCTGTACAAAAAGTATTAACATCAGAAAGTCCACAAACTTGAGAACAAAATATCTTTAGAAAACCACCAGTCCCATATTTAAAACATATATTTTGTCAAAAATATGTGGAACTTAGAAATGATCAGACAGATCAAATATGTTTACATAAGTATGCCTTAACACTTGGCAAGTGTATACATTCTCAACTATTTTAATAGAACCAGAAGTGGAACAAAAAATGTCAAGTCATTTTAAAGATTTAATTTTTAAGCTACCATTTTGGATGGCTTTTTAAAAAACTGAATTATCTATCCTAAAGTTCAAATCAGTTGTCATTAAAGTGTGATGTCATAAACACAATGTTGTTTATGGTGTTTTAAGACTTGGACTGGAATTGCAGCTGTACCAACAAAAGGAAGACCAAACAAAAGGGAAACTTGAGAAACGGTCCTGTGAAAAGAATCCTTGGCATAAGACCACATCTATTTGTGGGCACTACATTTGACCATAGTCTAGGAACTGTCTTTATGATTAATTCCCATCTCTGCTGCTGAATCGATCATGCAGTGATCTGCATTGATTATTAAGGTGAATGAAATAACCGGATCAGACATGGCTTACCAGTGCAAATTGGCTAATTTATCAACACATAAAGATTTCAGGAGAAATGTTAGTGATTGTCACATATCACCAGGAAAGGAATTACCCTCTACTTATCAAATCTGCTGGGCTCATTTTTACTGACACATATTATATTTTCAAAATAAACACATTTTACCTTAGAGCCATAGACTTGATGTCCTTCACAGTAGTAAAATCTGTATTTAATCCTGAATCACTTAGGTGTAAATAAAAAATCTGGCCTTTTGGCGGTTGAATTGTCTCTCAGAAAAATCACTGGAGTGATCTACTCTTTTAATATGACCTGCTAGTTAGTTCCTAGAAGGTTGCAACTTTTGGTCACTCTAAAACAAACCAAACTCTAATTGCAATGGACGTCTGTGATCAATTTCCTGAGACTATGAACCTATGTAAAGCAAAATTAACTTGGAAAGTACCACTTGTACTTCTATCCATTTCTAATAAAATCTTCTGATGCTTAATATTATTATTCAACCAGATAAATTAGAAATGTTAATTTAGGTGTTAAAATTAAATTGGGTTCCAACATGATTATCAGGAAGCTAAGTTCTGAGTCTAAAGAAAAATTACTAAGATAAAAAGATTTTATTATGAAGATTAAGGTGTTTCATCCCATTCTGTGCTACTTTAAGGTACATATGTGTCTGTAAAAGCATATGTCTATATTTTAAAACTTCAAAAAGAAAAAATGGGCCAAAGATTTGAATAGACATTTTTCCAAAGATATACAAATGGCTAATAAGCACATGAAAAGATGCTCAACATCACTAATCATTAAGGAAATGCAAATCAAAACCAAGATGATACTGTTTCACACTCATTATCAAAACAACAGAAAATAACAAGTATTGGTGAGGATATAGAGAAACTGGAATCCTTGTGCCTTGCTGGTGGGAATGTAAAATGGTGCAGCCACGATGGGAAACAGTTTGGCAGATCCTCAAAAAGTTAAACACAGAATTACCATAAGACCCAGCAATTCCACTCCTAGGTATATATACCCCAAAGAATTAAAAGCAGGGACTCAAACAGGTACTTGTACACCAATGTTCATAGCAGCATTATTTACAATAGCCAAAAGGTGGAAATAACCCAAATGTCCATCAATTATGAATGGATAAACAAAATGTGGTATGTGCACGCAATGGAATATTATTCAGACTTAAAAAGGAATGAAATTCTGATACATGCTATAACATAGATCAACTTCGGAAACATTATGTTAAGTGAAATAAGTCAAACACGAAGGACAAATACTGTATGATTCCACTTATATGAGGTACCCAGAAAGGCAAATTCATAGAGACAGAAAGAATAGAGGTTACCATGGACTAGGGGAGGAAGGAATAGGGAGTTATCGTTTAATGGATACAGAGTTTCTATTTGAGATGATGAAAATGTTCAGGAAATGGAAAGTGGTAATGGTTGCACAAAATTGTGAATACATTTAATGCCAGTGAATTGTACACTTAAAAATGGTTAAAATGGTAAAATAGCAATAATAATACAGCTGCCATTTACAGGGCACATGTTCCTTGGGGGGGAAAAGCGTATATCTCTTTTGTTCTGACACGTAATTTGAAGAGAAGAAAATACTGAGCAACTACGATAATTTAACAAATGCAAAATCAACAAGAAAGCCATAAGGACTTCCTAGTGAGTTGCTGGTAAATAAAAAGATTTGGGTTTTGAAGACACAAGTCCACTGGGAATTAGCATGATCTGAGAAGCTGGATTCATGGGATATACCTTCTCCAAAGTATTTGGCACCTAGTCCAGGTACTTCCCACCTTGGCCGGAAAGTACCTCTCAGTCTCCAATTATGCCACCTCACTTAAGTCTCAAGGTTTACCGTAAGGAACTATTTACGATAAATGAAAAAAATTGATACAGTCATAAATTAATAGACTCCAATGAGCATTGTTTGGAGAAGAGCTACTGACACTTGTTTCACTTGCTTTTGAAAAGCAAATACAGTATGATTCAAAATTACTTCTGACAGCAGCCAACTGCCAACTATTTAGATTGGCTCAATTCAGCATATGCTGGGACTCCCCACGCTACTCTTGTCTTCAAAAAGAAGCTCTTCAGATTGGCAGTGAGGGAATATTTTCTTTGAACATTTAAGTAACATGTAAAGATAGAAAAAAGATATAAATGCTAATAATTAAAAAGTAAATGAATAATACCCAAAGCAGAATACTTGAAAAGGCATGGTAGATTTTTACATTCCCAGAAAGTGGCAGCCAGCTATGTTAAGCTCCTTTCAATATTCTCAGCTTTTGCTAATATTAACAGTGGGAAGTACACAACTGAGGGGAAATATCAGGAAAACTCTGGTAAAAGTAAATTGGCACAATTAACAGAAAAAAAATTGCTTGATTATTCCAGAATGTTTGCTGAACTCCTCCATTTTAGGGTATACTTCTAGAGAGACTTGAAGAGAGGAGACCATGAGCGGAATGGACAGAAGTGGGAGCAGAAGGGAGGAAATCAACATTACTTTTTCAAAAAAAGGTATATTAGAACTTAGAAACAGTTTATCAATTATTACAATTTAATACCTGAGCTGTGAATGGGGACAGCAGTATAACACACTGTTCTAAAGATAATAGCAAAGAAATGGTCATTTATCATTGTATATTCAGACCAATAAATTTTGAAACCCTATAGTTTCTGCTTGTTAGCTTATAAATAACAGTGATAAAAAATAAATATCTCCTCTAAGCATTTTTATACACTGAATATTTTTTATTTGTATCCCATAGTTGAAAATGCTCTGTTGATTTAGTAATATATCTAATCCTTAAACCAAAATCTATACATAATATGATTTAAAGTAATAAAACCAAATTAAGGACTAAAATGTTTAACCTTCAAAACTTCACTGAGCATGATGACTATGTGAGATAAGTTTGATTTATGAGCTTGCTGCCTAATTATATCAGAGGTACTTGCTTGGAAGATTTGGGGGCAGTTTCTTCTCTAACTAGTCAGCTTCCAGTGTTTCTAAACAATCGCCATCCCTACCAATGAAGAACCTTCACTGTTAGCTCACTTACAGTTTTAACTACATTTAAAAGTCAGCAAGACAACATATGAATGCTCACATCTTATTAAATGACTCTCCAGATGTAAGGCTTTTAACCTCTTTAGAAGGAGACCAACCTCACTGCCATCAAGAATTCTTATTCAGGTGAAGCCATGACCTGCATAAAAATTTCCCTTTGCCCTTTTGGCTACCCAATAAATATCCTAAGGATGAAAGTAAGGATAAATTAAGGAAGTCAAACCTAGAATGACAGAAAAGTCTTGCTGCCATAAATAATTAGGAAAAAGAGACACATGGGGAGGCCAACAAGTGAAGCTGTGAGGGTCAGACCCAAGAAACCCCTCCAATATCATAGAGAACCGTCTTAAACAGAAGGCTGACTGCGCAGTATGTGTCCTGGTTAAAGTCATGAGGCAACCATTCATTTACCCTTTTATTCTAGAAAAATGTTTGCACCATTTACCAAGTACCAGATACTGTCTCTACACAATAAATAAGATCATCGAGGCACACACAGCCTCATGAGTAATAAGGACAGATGGAAAGATGAGACAAGGGGAGGACGTTGGCAATGAGAGGGACATAAGTAAGCAGAGGAGCATCTAACCCAGCTTACAGATGAGGAGGAAAGGGGTCAGAAAGAATTTTGGAGGAATTACTGAAACATGAGTGGAATTAACCAGGTAGGAGAAGAGAGGAAAAACTGCTTATGTGTGTATTTGGGGAAGGTGGAGAGAGGAGAAGGAATAAGGAAACATTTCAATGTTGCTCGGATGTGATGTGTTAGTGGCCAGTGAAAACTCTTTCCTGAAAACATTGGAAAGCCAAGGATTGGCATTTCAACAAGGAAATAAGACCTTCAGGCTTTTGTTTTAGAAAACACCCTGGCTGGTGTGGGGAGGCTGACTTGGAAGCAGAGAGGCCAGAATCTCTGTGAAAGGAATGGAAAGCACGCATTCCAGAGTCAACGGAGTATTGAGCTGAGGAACTAAGGGGCTGAGAAGTTAGAGAGGTAGAAGGGAAGGTCAGGAAGCTAAAGGCTGGTTTGATGAGTGCTCTTAGGAAGCCTTGATGATGATCCCATCTTTGCCAGGGTACTGGAAGGATGATCTTTCTTGCTGAATTCAAACTCCTTGAATATTCCACTTTACTCGCTCACAGGTGCCCTGGTATTTGGACCAAATTCAGTTCCTTTCTAATATCTCCCCCCAAATCTTGCCAACTTTGTCCTTTTCACCCAGCAAGCCAAGGCCCTTCCTGAACACACCTCCATCTTGACAAGAAAAGGTTCCCATTTTTCTCCAGAATAAATCCAAATCTCATCATCTGAGATAATTTCCTCACACCTCCCTTTTCTCTCCTGGGCTGCTTCTTTAGAAAAGATTTCTTGCCCTGGACAATTCTCCTCTCCAAACTCCCCACTGTCATTGTAATTTCCCAATTTATCATCTTCATCCCATGGGAGTTGTAACTGGAGCTACTTAGGTCAGCCTGGCTTCAGGGCTAAAGTTCTCCTCCTTGTACCGCTTGAACCATACTTCAGAAATAGCAGCCCCTACAAATCACAAGACTTACTGATATCACAACACTCCTCAACTTGATCCTTGATCCAGAATTTCTTCAGGAGTCCCCAGAGAAATCAAAACAAACTTATAATATCTGAGATTTAGTGACAAGTTTCAAGGTGCCAGGTATTGTGCTAAAGGCTTTAAATATATTATTTTATTTAACCCTCATTATATTTCTGTGAGGTGTGTACTGTCTAAGGCTTAGAAAGGTTAAATAACTTGCCCAAGGTCAAACTATTTAACTTGCAGGATGCAGGATGACTTACTTTATAGTGCTTCTCCTTCATCTCCCATAATTATCCTCTTTATTCTTTATTAAGAAAACATCTAATCCTACATATTCATTTCTTCCAGCATCCCATACAGATTTTGGTTGTATTTAAATAGTCATTAGTTAAGTGACATATAATTGAAAAGTTTAGTTCCCTTTCCACTCGTTCATGTATCCAATAAACTTTTAATGTGCACTTGCTACTTTGTGCTAGGCATTAGAATTCAAAGATGAAAGCAACCCCTGATGTACAGGAGCTCCCAGTTTCCCCATTGTGAATGAAGATGGCCCCACAAGCATCATGAACTATGATTTCCAAACCTCAACAATAAGTGGAGAGGCATCTATACCTCATGGGGTTGAATGGAATTTGGATAATCGACACCTCTGAGTTCCCTTCCTCTGCCTTCTCAAGCATCCACCTTCCCTCTTCACTCACCATCTGGCTTTGCCAAAATATCCAATCAATCGGTCATATTGGTGGCTTAATATTCAGTTAGGGGCTGACACCCAAGGGGTTTGATTAGATATTTGACTTAACTGAACACACTTGACCCCTAGGGAAATATCTAAAAGCCCAAAGGAAACTCCAGAAGAGCCCAGTTCCAGGGGTTGCATGCAGCCAGTACATGAAATTTCTTCAAAGGAATTATTATTTCCCCCTTGGGGTTTTGAATCCCCTCTTTCCATTCATTTGGAGTAGAAACCCCTCATCAGGGTCCCTGCTGTGTTCTTTGCGGAGCTATGACTTCCTGAAGGTCTTCAACAAATGCTATTATTGTTAATATTAATGGAATGAGCAATAATGACAAATAGTCATGACTGTCCATGCTGCCTAAGGAGAAGAAACCACGCTGAATATCCAAGAAAGTAATTATAAGAGTGTAGTTTACTTTAAATGAATTTATTCATGTTGTCATGTATTTGCTTTGCTTGTGTTTGCACACTGCAGAGGGCTATAGTCCCAAAGTCCAATACTAATAATAAAAAAAAAATACAACTCAGCCTTCGACTGATCCACAGATAAGGTGAGGGAAATGTCTGGGAGAATCAGAGATGGGCAATTAGCACCGAGAAAATCAAAATTGTTCTTAGGCCGAGAAACGTGCCTGATAGACGACTGCATTTATACAGCTCCACTCCACTTCCGTCAGCAGAGACACGGCCACGTGGCTCGAAAATGACAGATCCCAAGTGTTTCATATTCAGCAATTAGACCTACCACATGGTCGTAGGCACCCGAAATTCTCTCCTTTCAAATAACCCCACAGAGCACTGACTTCTCTTTCACAGGAAGCATTAGGTAGTAAGAAATTAAGAGTGAAGGAAAATGGGAAAATAATTTCCAAAATATGTTTGTGTTTTTCTGAATTAAATAAGAATTGGCAGACACTGCTAGTTGCATGCCCATTATCAATTTCCCCTTATTCCTTCTCTACTCACAGAACACAGGTGGGTGGGGCAGGGGAAAGAAGGGCAGAAATGCATCAGTTAAAATACTCTATCAGATTCCCTTGCTCCTAGGGATGGCTATAATGACAGAGCATGGACAGCGATGTATAAGCAAACATCTGTCACAGATTTCTGGGAGGATTTTTGCTTTACCAATACAAGCGTTGCCCCTTTCTTCCTACTTCTTGCTTTTTCTTCCTGCGTGGAATGCACAGATGAGGCTGAAGATGTAGCAGCCTTCTAGTGACTATGAGGTAGCAAATATAAGAAAGAAAACTGTATGCTAAAGACAGGGGAGCAGCAAGGTAGGGCATTGGGTATTGGTGACATCTGACTTCTTGCTAAGGGAGAAAGATAAATCCCTGTTTGGTTAAACCAATATAATTGAGTTTCTATTACATGTAGCCAAATAGTAGATGGTGCATAGGATAAAAACAAAGGGAAAACAGAAAAAAAAACAAAAACCCATACATCTGTGTGTCCACAGGGAAACTGCCTCCAGCATCTCTGTTATATGTGCTAATAACTTTTAGGAATATTTTAACTGTGTACACTGAAGTTTTGGGTTTTTTTTGGTCATTGTTGTTCCAATCTCTATCTTCTACTCAGGGTATAGAAGTCACATGTGGCCACATAAGTAGCACAATGTGCTTTAGTTAAGAAACTGAGCATGGAGATCATGACCTGCCAAAACCCAGGAGCTGTGGGTCAAATTCTGGGCAGATGGGGAGAGAAGCCTGAAGAAGTGAGCATACTTCTTCACACATAAGGCAACTCGGACTCTTTTGCTCTCCCTCAGGGAGTAATTAGTCACCCCATAACGTGAGCAAGGTTGTGTTCCTCCCTGTCAGCTGAGCAGGATTAGAGTGAGGGCAACCTCTCTTCTGAGTCCTCGGGGGCAGGGCTGTGTGGGGGTTCCTGCAAGTGCCCTCCTCAACGTGCTCTGCTGAAGAAGTTCTTACAAAAGCGGTCCCCTGACTCACGTCACCCAAAGCATCCTTAACGAGAAGTTTGAACTAGGCTAGGAAACCCGTAAAGAAGTGGACATAAAAGGCATCAGTCAATGGCATCTGAAATGGATGAGGCCTTGTAGCTATCTGCTGCCAAGAACAGCACCCAGAAAACCTCTATCTGTAATCCAGAGGCAGCATCCTCTGATAGGTCAGCTGCAATGGACCAAGGGAGAATGTGATGGAGAATGTGGATCATTCGGTGCAAATTGTCGCCGCAATTTAAACACAAACCTTACACACATCTTCCTGATAGCAGCGCGGTGAGCATTTTAAGGAAAGGCTGAGCAGGCTGTCAGATGCGGAAGAGGCTGCTGCAATATTCAACAGCACGTGATGTCCAACTAGGAACACACAGGCATGCAGACTGACAGAGGGCTCTAATGATGCTCCAGACTGCAGTACTGTCTAATACAGGGACTGCACACTCCAATGCCCACAGGGGAGATGCCCACCCTGAAGCCTGCTAGTCATTTTCTTAAAATATGTGGTCCTTTCAGTATCTTTTCTGTCCCACTTGTATTAGGCTATTAGGTACAAAAAATACATATTTTCACACTACTTGAATAATAACAGGGCAAGTAAGATGATAAATGGTAACTAATACATGACCTCACTGAAGGTGAGGCATAAGGGACTGGTGGAGACTGTAGTGAAATGGAGAGTTCTTACCCCACCTAAAGGCAACAGGTGCTACACAGTTCTGATTGACTGCTAGCATGTAGGCCCAGTCTTATGAGACATCCTGGTTCTTTCAAGAAAAGCCAGCAATTTTTCAAGGAATCCAAATTTTTTAACATATTTTTGGTCAGACAAAGCATGTCTGTGGGTTGAAGACAGCATATGGACTGCCAATTGGAGATTTCATATTTTAAAAATCCAAATACATTAATAATTGTGATGAAGGTGTCTTACAAACAGTTTGCCCTTACTTAATCTCTGTTTTCTCTTTTTGAGATCCTTGTCCGTGTCTAAGCGTCTATCTTTTCTTTTGTTCTTTCCCTCCCTCTCAGCTAGGCTGCAATTATCAGTAGACTTGAAGTATTACTTGTTCTCAGATTATTTATATCTAAAGAGACCTCTGCAATTAAAAAAAAAAGTCCTGGGCTGGCCCGGTGCATAGCAGTTAGGTTCGTGCACTCTGCTTTGGTCGCCCCAGGTTCACGGGTGCCGATCCCAGGCACAGATCTACACACCACTCATCAAGCCATGCTGTGGCAGCGTCCCACATATAAGGTAGAGGAAGATTGGCATGGATGTTAGCTCAGGGCCAATCTTCCTCACCAAAAAACAGTCTTGCCAGAATCTAAGGACTCTACAGTCAGGATTTTAGAGGAGAGATTTGAACAGTGTGGCTCAGGGCAGGACGTCTCATATCACACAATATATCTTTAGCAACTCCTATTGGTGTTTTGTCGTGTGGGGGTCACACATTCCTCTCTTGTACCCAAACACAGCCTCACATATTTATACACACCTGCAATAACTGTGATTATCCAAACAGCAACATAAAGGATAAACTGACACCCCCAGAAGTGGCAGATAAGACTCAGTGAATATAAACCAATTGACATATTTTATGTTTGTTTCCTGGGTTGGGTTTCAGTTCAGTTTGTATCCATAGGAAATGTTATGATGGAAAATTCCACAACTTACATTCCAACTTAGATCCAAGGACCAATTTCAGCAAATCAAATAGGAAACATAATACGGATTTTTTTGGCTATATCTTCTCACAAAAATAATAATAATAAAACCTTATAGTAGTGTGTTTCTTTGGAGTTTGTAAAGCACTTTCACAGCCTTAATCTCACTTGATCCACCAGCCTAGCAGAAGCACATAAAATAGTTTGTGAATGTGAACAAGTCCCTTAATACAAATCATGGATAAGGCTGATTTTTTTTAATTACCTTGTAAAAAGTTGTCCGAAGCAATGCACATTAATTATAAAAATCAGCCCAATCCACATGAAAATTAAGTATATGATAAAGGAGGCATTTCAAGTAAGCAGGGTATGGTAGTTTTAAAAATATGTCCCCAAATTCTTTGGTATTCCTCCTTTCAAGAGATGGAGCTTAATTCTCCTGCTCTTGAATGAGGGCGAGACTTAGTGAATCACTTCTAATGAACAGAATATTGACAAAGTAATCACATGTCACTTCCAAGATTATGCTATTTAAAAAAAAAACCTGACATCTGTCTCTGTTTTGGATCACTCGCTCTGGGGGAAGCCAGATGCCGTATCATGAGGATACTATGAGTCCCCTGTGGAGAGGCTCACACGGTGAGGAACAGAGGCCTCCAGCCAACAGCCAATGAGAAACTAATGCCAGCCAACAACCACGGGAATGACCTTGGAAGCAGACCTTTGAGACTCCAAATGACTGCATTTCTGGCCCATAGCTTAACTTACGAGCAACCCTGAGCCAGAACCACCCAGATAAGTCACTCTCATATTCCTGACCCACAGAAGCTATGTGACACAATAAATGTTTGTGTTTCAAGCTGCTAATCTGGGGCATTTTGTTACACAGCACTAGATAACTAATACATGGAGTAACAATTGATGTTGGTAAACTGGAAGCTCATCTGGAAAAAAATCCATACTTTATGCTGTTGACTAGGATAAATTCTAAATGGATCAAAGATTTAAATGTAAAACATGAAATGTTCTAAATTGTTAGAAAAAACATGAGCTGATTCCTTTAAACTGAGGTTTCTCCACCTCAGCACTATGGACATTTCAAGGCTGGATAATCCCTTCTCGTAGAATTTATTCCTGTGCATTGTAGGATGTTTAGCAGCATCACTGGCCTCCACCCACTAGATACCTGGAAGCTCTGCCTGTCCAGTTATGACAATCAAAAATGTCTTTAAATGCTAGTGTGGGGGAAGAGAAGGGGCTTTCTGTTTATGATAAAGTGACTGCACACACACACATCATATGCAAAGTCAAAGGACAAATGACAAGCTAGGGGGAAAAATACTTGCAACTCATTTCACAGGCAAATGACTAATAATCCAACAGAAAAATAGGCAAGGGACCAGAACAGACAACTCTTAGAAAAAGAAATACAAATGGCCCTTAAACGTATGAAATGATGCTCAATCTTATTCAAAATAAGAAAGTCAATTCAAAACTAAACTAAGATACCTTTTTTACTTTCAAATTGGTAAAAATCCCCAAGTTTGACAATACACTCTTTTGTCATAGCAGGGATTACAGGGGACACACTCTCATACATTGCATGTGGGGGTACTAAATGGTTCAATGTCTATGGAGTACAATTTAGTACTATCTTCTAATATTACAAATGTGTTTATCCTTTGACCCAGCCATTCTGCTTCTAGGAATTTATCTTACAGATATGCCTATTCTCACCTTCTGCCATGATGATAGAATTGTGGCTGGTATGTGGCTGCCCAGCTAGGCACGGCATTTCCCATCCTCCTAATGGTAGCTATGTCACTAAGTCTTTGCCAGGGGAGCATAAGTGAATGAGATGTTTGCCACTTCCAGGTCTGGGTCTTCACACATGGACCATGTGCTTCTCCACAGCTTCTCCTGTCTTTCCAGTAAGCTGGAATATGGATGTATCCACGAACCAGTTTCAGTCATGCAAACTAAGACCTTGAGAAAAGTGGGAGGAATAAGATGGGGAGAACCTAGCCCTTGTTATGGACTGAATGTTTGCATCTCCTTAAATTTCATATGCTGAAATCCTAATCCCCAACGTGATGGAAATGGGAGGTGTAACCTTTAGGAGGTGATTAGGTCAGGAGGGTGGAATCTTCATGAATGGGGTTAGTGCCCTTATAAAAGATGCTCCAGAGAGCTCTCTTACCCCTCTGCCATGTGAGGACACAGCACAAAGACTCTGCGCCAAGAAGCGGGCTCTCACCGGATGCTGAATCTGCCCGTGCCTTGAACTTGGACTTCCCAGCCTCCAGAACTGTGAGAAATAAATGTTTGTTGTTTAAGCCCCCCAGTCTACGGTAGTTTGTTATAGGAGCCCGCACAGATGAAAATATCCTTGAATGATCACAAGGAATAAACCCCCATCAAACTGGACTCCCCCCAACACACACCACCCCGCTTAGGACTGTTACATGAAGGAAATAACATTAGTTGTATATCTGGATCTTTTTCTTAGAGTTTCTTAGGCTTTATCCCTCTATACACCTGCCCACATATGAAATGTTATATGGACAAAGTTATTCATTTAAACATTGTTTGATGTTGTAAAAGGTTGGAAACAAATCCATCCCCATCAATAGGGGGCTGGTTATATAAGCTGCAGCATATCCACAACATGAAGTAAAACATATGTATTTAAAAAGTGAAGAAGCCCTTTCTATATTCAAATGAGTAGATCTCCAGGCCATAGTGTTAAATGAAAAACACGCGGTGCAAAGTATTGCTCTCCAATAAGATCATACACCCTTGATGTTGGGCTTGGCCTTGTGATCTGCTGTAACCAGTGGAATAATGTGATGCATGTCATGTCTGACCTTTCTGAGGCATCACAAATTTCTGCCAGTCCTCTTGCTCCTGCCTTCTACCATGAGGACAGCATGTCCCAGATAGCAGCCACTCCTTTGGCCCGGGTCCCGAAAAAAGAAGATTTAGGAAGCCTACCTGCAGGCCGGAGCTGAGCTGAGGCAGAAGCAGAGCAGCCCTTGTACAAAGTGAGTGAGAAAGAAAAGTGTGCTTAGAGAGTCCCTGAGGTGTAGGGCTTGTTTGTATTCACACAGAATAATCTAGTAAAAGTATATCTAGTAAAAGTATAATAATCTACCTTTTGTGTAAGAAAGGGGATTAATAAGAATATACATCATATTTCTATTCATTTTCATAAAGAAACACCGGAAGGATATAGAAGAAACTATTGACAATTTTTGTGTCATTTTTATATCATTGTAGTGACACCAGACATAGCTATTATGAAGGTTTTGCTGTATTTACTTCTAGTCTCTTATTCTGTGTATATTTTTAAATAAAAATGGAGTTGTACAGCACATATTGTTTTGTAACCTTTCATTGCCAGTTAGAAGTATATGAAGGCAACTTCTCAAATGCTTAATAACCATTTTAATATGAAATGCCCAGTTTACTTATTTTGTTTTACCCTGATATATTGTAGAAAGTTCTAGCAGAGGACTGCGCAGAGTCACTCATGCACACAAGTGATGGGGCCAGTCTTCCAATGCCTGCAGGTCATCCTCTGTGACTGAGCCCCAGCTATCCAAGGACACACATGAGTGTGAGGAATGACGTGAGTTGCCTACACAGCCAGATCAGCCCCAGAGGCCCACATGTGGCTCCAGCAATGGGAAAGGCAAGAGGGATTCCAATCATGATTTATATGTGGGCAGTATCTTTCTTTGAAGTTTTGATAAAGCCACGTGCAAGTGTGTTCTTCCTAAAGATGATTTGTTTGTTTTTATAAAATCAGAAAATTTTGTCTCAAGTCAAACTGGAAGTCACAATAAGAAAAAAGTTTTACCAAAAACTCTGAAAAAATTTCTGCTTTCACAGAGAAGAATATTTTAAGAGGGTACACTAAAAAATAAGAGGAATTTGATATTTGGATTGAAGTTTTTGTACCATGCAGCAAGGCACGAGGTCAAACAGCTAAGGAGTAGGGTTTCTGGCACCCATGCCAGTTCATTGGCATCACACCACAATGCTTCTGTCCCAACAGCATCATGCTGAACTGTATTTGTGGTTTCATTGCCATAACACAGATCACTTTCAACATGTATCACCTTTGCAAACAACAGTGAAAAGAAGGACATTCTGATAGCATGGATGTGTATGTTTTAAATAATATAAACTAAAATCCACATGTAACATTCAATTGCCAAATGCAGCGTCGGTGTACCCAATGCAGGGAATTACTGTCAGGGTGCGTTTCTTATTCCTCTAAAGATCCAGGGAATCGATTCAACTGGCCTGGAGGAGAGGGGTCCCTGCAGACTTTCCAGTGCTTTAGAAGCCCCAAGGCAGAATTTTCAATGCCAGAAGGTGATTTCGAGGGCTGTATTAGCCCATAAGCATGCCCATGAGGACTAATGGGAACACTCTAAGATAAAAAAAAAATATATTACAAAAGACAAGGTGAAGATGAAACAGATTCAGACTTCTCTGGCAGGTCTAAATAATTTAAAAGCACAAAGCACAGGCTTCTAGGACAGGTTAAGCACATCCAGCTGTGAATCAGAGGACCTATGTTTTACGAGTTTAACATTTTGGATGGTAACAAAGAGGGAGGGGTTGAAAGCTATTCAAGAAGAGCAGACAAGAGAATGTTGGATTCTTGCTCTTTACTGACAGAGGAGGCAATGATTATGAGGATGGCTGGTAAAGCTAGAAATAGCTCCTCAACTAAACAATGAAGGGAAAGAATGAAAAAAGGACTTTTCCAAAGAGCCTTCAACATTATGCCCCACTATAAGAGAGGTTGCAGAGAATTAGCCTAACACACATGCCTTAAAATTTGTTGTATTACAGCAATACAGGATGTGTCACTGTGGGCACACAGTATAACTGTGAACCTGACACTAGTGAGAGTTGTGTAACTGGATTTTATGGGGCCAACATTTCCAAATTTCACTTTTGCCCTTATATATCAAGAGTATGCCAGGAGATATGAAACCTAAGTGGGCCTCATATTATGGGGTAGGACCAATAGAAATAGGAGGAGCCAGGTTGCCACCATTATTGCCACCACTTAGTGAGGCCAGATGCCCTGGAGGTTGGGAAGGGAGTTGGGAAGAGGAAAAGCAGGAGTAGGAACAGCCTGAACTCCAGCTGAGGTCCCTGCCTTATATAAGGATGATGGTGAGGTGGGGAGGAGATGCTAATGACATGCACCGGGAAGAAATACAAATACAGATTTCCCAGTCCCCATCCAGTAATTTCAGGACCATCTGTCCAGAATTGCAGGCAGTCAAGATTCCCTTTGGGCACCTTCTGGATTGTACCATTAAAAGGGGGGAAGCTGTGAAATATGTTCCCAACTCAGCCAAATTCATGATGTCAGTCTTTGAATGCCCCATGTCCAATATCATCATGTCTGACTGAAAGCTCTGAGCCCCTTCACCGGCATTGTCAGTTCTATATCAATGTATTTTATACTGGCATCCTTAAGTACTTGAGCAAGTTAGCACTTGTAGTATGGAATTTTCTGTCAGGCAATCCTGTCCTTGACAACCTTCTAAAGCTCATTTAGGGAGACAATGCTGTCCCTGCAAGTGTTCGGTGTTTGTGAGCCCACGACAGCCTCTGGCTAAGAGTCATATTAACTCCATGATAAAGCCACAGAGGGAAAACTTCTCATTTTCCTCGAAGACATGTCTCCTAAAGCTGTTAGGAGTTATTGGCTGGTGACCCTCAGAATGAAAATTCTATTTGAGTGAAAGGATACTATTTCTCTGCCATATGTTTTGATCATCTCAGTCAATATTTTTTGCCAGGTAATCTTATTATTTCTCTTTATTTTTGTGTTCTCATTGCATTATCATTGTTTTTTACTGATTGAGCCACATTGGATGCATATATTGCCAATTATATTTGGGGGATAGAAATCTAATGATCTGACAATGTATAGAAGCACTACTTTCTGAATTGTTATCAAACAGTACTTAATTCATTAATGCTCCAACATGTGACAGGAGCTATAAGTGCTAACACTACATAGAGTGTGAGACCTGGGCCAAACACCAAAGGAACTCATGGATTCCTTCCCTCCTATGCCTGAAACCAACCAAGTTGTGCTAGAAACTACTCTTGTTGCAGAGACAGCTGGTACTGCAGTTATTATACAATTTCAATGTATTCTATTAAAAATAAGGTTCATACACTGGAGTATTAGAGGTACCGCCTATTGCCAAAGTGTATACATTTTTCCTAGGCCATATTTAATCAATTGCAAATTATTTCCTTAAATATTTCTGATGGGAGGGGGTTCCTCTAGTCATTTCAGCTTGGACTCTCCCAGTGGTACAAATAGGGATCACTTGCTCTCTGTTAGCTTCTCTGCATTCACTCGTTGTAAGCATTTGCTGCATCATTTCCTCCCGTGACCTTTCTCCTTTGCAATTCCCATTCCTTTCATATGAGCAGCTGCCAAGTTTTTGACCACTTAGCACCTGCCATCCACGGATCTCAACCACTTTTTTAAACATTCATTTTCATTGAACTTATATAGTGTGTGTATTTATGTATATATACATATAATTTTATTATGGTAAAATGTACATAAAATTTACCATTTTAATAATTTCCAAATTTACAGTTTAGCAGCATTAAGTACATTCACAGGGTTGTGCAACCATCACCACTATCCATTTCCAGAACTTTTTCATCATCACAAAAAACTCCATATCCATTAAACAACAACTCTCCATTCCCCTCTCCCTTCAGCCCCTGGAAACTTCTATTCTACTTTCTGTTCAAACCATTTTTGTGTATTTACTTGATAGAAATAAAGGGGAATTGCTCCTCACTCATAGCTGAATTGGCAGCCAGGACCAGGCGCCAGGCCTGGGAAAGCATATGACGCAAGGTCACTTGTCCTCAGACCCTGTCTTCCTCCACGTGCTCCTGTCTCCATGACCCTCTGCTCAGAAAATTCGGCCCCTGGTGCTGCCCTCTGTATGCCCTGGGCCAGGACTAGAATGTTCTACTCATGCTTGCGTTTCCTAGCCCAGCTCCCTCTCCTCTGGGCCCCTCTCTATTGCCACTCAAATTTCCATTTCCGTTGACCCATGAAAAGAATGAAATAATTCATTCACAGTGTGGAGAGCTTACTACGTGAGCAGGTAAGAGCTTCTCTGAAGTACAGGGATCATCCAGAGTGTTCTCTGTTTATAAGCACAAATCAAAGTGCTGCACCCTCAGGACACGTACTAGGGGCTGAGAAAGTGTTTGGAGGCATTCAAATCAAGGAAAAAAAGTCATTCTGGGTCGGTACCTTTGGAGTGCTATTTCTACTAGCAATACTGGTAGAGGGGGGAGGTTGGGGGTGCAGGGATAATGAAAAATCAGAGTTCCCACTGTGGGTGGGGTGAAGGAAGGGTTCACAGGTGTAGCCTGAAACTTTTTTGTTGACAGTTGTGATATTTACTTACGTCTCCATCCTGTCAGGGAATCATGCTTCCATCCTCCACTTCCATCCTGGAAGATGGAAATAGTGAGATATTTCTCACTATGTCTTAAAGAGAAAAATGCAGATTACAAAAATCTCATTAGGTAAAAAATGCAATAATACCTATGGAACGAGAACAGTATTTTTCTTGGACTATTGTAGGACATATATTCTTATCACATGTTTATGGGGGGGGCTTCCCACACACAAAAGCAAAGGATAGAATTTTGGTACTTCAGAGGTAGGGCAGATATCAGCTAGAAGACCCAAGCTACTGCAAAGTTTTGACTGTCAAAGACAATAAAGCTTTAAAGCCAGGCTTTGTGGGAAGGAAAGAGAAAAAGAATTTTCTACATTCTTTTGGCATATTATGGACAAAGCTGAAAATCTTAAATCATAGTTTTTTTCCATAAATTTAGAGAAGATAATTCTTTTGCCCAGAAAAGCCTCTGGCCACATTACCCTAAGGGGAGAGAGAGGCTATCAGAGGAGGGAGAGCCCAAAGTTGGCCCTGTCCTGTCCTGAGGTGTCACCCGAGGAAGAAGGGCGAGGGACAGGGTGCAGTGGGGCATGCATTGGGGGGGGGGGTGCAGGGAACTTTAGACGGTGTTGGACAATAGAAGTATCATACGAGCCACAAATACGACCGACATCTGTACTTTAAAAGTTCCTAGCAGACGCATGAAAAAGTGAAAAGAAGCAGGTGAAATTAATGTTAATAATATATTTTATTTAACTCGATATAATCAAAATATTATTTCAACATATAATCAACATAAAATTATTAATGAGATATTTCACATTTTTTATAGTGTCTTTGAAGTCAATGTGTATTCTTCACTTACAGCACATCTCAATTCAGACCAGCCACATTTCAAGTATTCAGTAGGTGCATGCGGCCAGTAGTTACCTTATCAGATGGCACAGCGTTAGAATATCATAAGATACATATGCAAAGTACCGAGAAGTGCCAATCCTCAGTTTGATTCCATGACCTAAATGATACAGCGTTGGGAGTGTGAAGCTGGACGAGGTAGGGGAATAAGATGAGCCTCAGGCAATGCTATGGCCTCTCTTGCCGTCTCCTGCCAATGGCTTCTAGGGGATCTTGAAGTTTCCTTGCCCCAGTGACCAAACACAGACACACTGATATTTGAAGAGGACTCAAAGAGCCTGGGCCAGGAAAAAGAGGGCATTGAGGGTTGTGGTTTCAAGATCAGGACAAATGGTCAAGGTCATGGGCTGAGAAGAGCAGTCCACTTCAGCAGAAAAGACCACATAGGGTCCTGAGGGCAGAGAGTTGAAGCCTCTTTTCTCTTGTGTGAGCCAAACCCCCACCACAGCACTTCATTCATTCATTCAACAAATATGGATTGAAAGCTTCCTCTATAAAAGCCACCCATCTTGGTACTGGGGACACGGGGGTGAAAAAAAAATTTTTTTAATCCCTTCCCTTATGAAAATTACATTCTAGTTGAAGAAGAAAAAAATTGAAAAAAAAGAAATATATAGGATGTTAGATAATGATAAGGACTATGAAAAAATATAAAAAATAAAGCAGGATGGGAGGAGGGTACTCGGAGGAGGATAGTGGGGAGATATGTAATTTTAAATAAGATGATTGGGGAAGGGGCTGGGCAAGAGAACAGGAAATCTTAGAGACAGAATGGCTCAGTTATTTTTTCTTTTCTTTCAACCCAAGGTGGGGGCAAGGTAGAGAGGAGGGCTCAAAACAGGGATCAGAACAGTTAGGAAGAATAAATTGCCTTATATTTGGTACATCTGTGTATAGCACGATTAAATTGGCTTCTTAAATTCATATATATTTATGTGGAAAAGACCGATAGTATGTATTACAAACTATTAACTGTGCTCTTCTCTGGGGATTATAGTGCACTTATTTTCATTGTACGTGTCTCCATTTTCCAGATTTTCTACAATCAGCATAACCTACTTTAATCAAGAGAGAAAAAAACCCTCTGAACATTGTTTACAAAGAAAAGAAATAAAGCCAGCTTCCTTTGCCATCTGACAGTATTTCTATAATTAAGGTATCTAACCATAATGTGAACTTATGACTTTGGTTCAACTTTCTGTGTTCTCTCAGTAAAAACCACTCTAGCTCTCCTTTCTTTCGATTCTGAGCCAGATTTTTTATTTTTTTAAATCCACATGTCCACATTTGTTGGACTTGAATCTTCCCATTGCATTTTTCTGATATTCAGCATCTAGCATCTTATTGTGCTGACAGCATCTTTTGAGAAATGCTGACAGATTTCGGTTGTGACACACACTCACTACCCCATACACCATACATCATCAGTTGCCACACCTATTCCAATCTGCCCCACCACCTTTTGGTGTGCTTTCTTCTGGAAACTTCTTGTGTGCATAAAATCCCCAAAGACATTCCAAAGAGCTGCCATCTGGAATATTGAAATTTGCCAGCATGCTGCTTCACATAGATTTATTTGCAAGTACCATCATTGGCACCAAACAATAGAGCCCGCTGAGAGCTGTTCCCCCGAGTCCTTTTAACTCTTTGAGAAAGAAGTGGGAAACACACTGAAATAACCAGAAATGCGGCTACTATGAGGTGATACCATTTGAGGCTAATAGAACGTCTTGATCTCCATTGAACCTCTGAAAACAATACAAATATTCTGATGAATGTGAGCTTGGATGGACATTTCTACTAACCTGTTGATCTTCACATTAACTTGTGTTAGTACACAGGATTTTCAAAAGCTCATTTTGTTAACCATGTTGAAAACATGGAAAATATACGTAGCTACAAAAATGTAGGCAATATTTTAATAAGAACTTTGTAAGGTACTGATAATCCACACTTTCAAAAGCAATTATGAATACTTTGCAAAAATGTTTGTTTTTTTTTTTTAAAGATTCTTTTTTCTTTTTTTGAGGAAGATTGGCCCGGTGCTAACATCTATTGCCAATCTTCCTCTTTTTTCTTTTTGTCTCCCCAAAGCCCCAGTACATAGCTGTGTATCATAGTTGTAGAGTTGTAGCTCTTCTATAGGGGAGGCCACTTCAGCATGGGTTGATGACCAGTGAGTAGGTCTGCACCCAGGACCTGAACTGGTGAGCCCGGGGCCACCGAAGTGGAAAGAGCAAACATAACCGCTACGCCACCAGGCTGGCCCCTGTTTGCCTTTTTTTTATAAGGTTCTTTTCATGAGAACTCTACTAGGAAATGCACAACCAAGAGTGACACATTTTGGACAACTGAGAAATGTGTCTTATAAATACAATGTTAGGGACTCAGAGGGGTTTAGAACCCTGAATCTTCCCATTAATCCCTTTTCCCTTTCAGGGTTTCATACTAAGGGAGCTTATACAGAGGAGACATTAGCCAAATGGGAAACAAATTACCACTTTAATAAATAAGGACCCAATGCACGGCGCTGACAATCTATCGCCTAGGATTCAATTAGGAGACCTAATTGAAGCTTCCTGATTAGTTTTCCTACTCTTAACCTACATTTGCTAGAAAACTTTCAGCAGATTTTGATTCTACTTACCAATTACTAAAACAAGTAAGAAAAATAATAATTCAGTGTAAGTGCATAGAAGATTAGAAAAACACAATTAACAAACTAATTGGTATGTTGATATAATTGGTATAAATAGGCCACTGCACTCAACAATGACAGAATTGACACCCTTTTAAGTGTAAATGTAGCTTGTACCCAAATTGACAACACTGTATATTAAAAAAATTTCTAAAACTTTCAGATTGATTGAAATCATCCAGAGTATCTTCTCAGACCACAGTGGAATCACACTAGAAATATATAACAAAAATATAACTAGAAAAATCCCCAAATTGTGGAAAATAAGCTTTTAACAAATACCAATTCATGATTAAAAACAGAACTGAATTTTAAAAACTTTAAAAACTGGGAATAGGAAGAAAAGTCCTTCAACTGATAAAGGGTAGTTATAAAGAAAAACCTATTGCAAGCATGATAAATTATTATTTAAAGTTTTCTCTCTGAGATTGGGAATGAGACAAGGATGTTTATTATCAATATTGTCCTGGCAGTCCTAGCCAGTTCATATATAAAAATTTTTTTCCCAAGGAAGAACTAAAACTATCAATATACAAATTCTATATCTATCTGCCAGCAACAAATTATAAAGAAGTTTAAAAATAATGCCATTTATGTGCTCTGCTTTGGCAGCTCAGTTTCGTGGGTTCGGATCCTGGGCCCAGACCTACACCACTCATCAGCCGTGCAGTGGCGGCGACCCACATACAAAACAGAGGAAGACTGGCACAGATGTTAGCTCAGGGTGACTCTTCCTCAGCAAAATAAATAAGTAAATAATGCCATTTACAATAGTAACAAAAGTACCAAATTTCTAGGAATAAATCTAACAAAAATATCATGTCATCTCCAGAGAAAACCACAAAACGTTAGAGTGAAGTTAAAGGAAATCTAAATTAATGGAATCATATGAATTTTCATGTCAGAAGACTTACTATTAAAAATATTTTAATTTTTCCCAAACTGATATATAGATTCAACTTAGTCCTAATAAAAATTGCAGCAATTTTTACATATGTCAACAAAGTGATTTTAAAATTTATGTGGAAATAGAGAGGGCCTAGGAAAACCAACACAATTATGAACAACAAGAAAATAATAAAATTAGAGACTTCATAATACCAAAAATCAAGGCTTTTTAAGATGTAATAATAAGAAGAGTAAGATAAAGGCACAATCTTGGACAAATGACCATTGAACAATTTATAGACTCCAACAGTAGATCTGTCTAAATACAGTCACTGATTCATATGCTGCAGTGCAGTGAGAGAAAGAACAATCTTTCCAATAAATTATACTGGGTCATTTGGATATCTATATGGAGAAAGAAATGACTCTTGATTCTTCCCTAGCTCACATCATAGCCAAGAATAAATTACAGACGGATTTTTTAGCTCTAAATATAAAAACTAAAACAATGAAATTTCTCGAAGACAACATAAGAGCTTATCTTTCTGAACTTGGAGAGGCAGGGATTTCTTAAACTGCATACAAAAAAAATCACCAGCCATAAAGCAAAAAAATGATAAACTAGACAATATTAACACTAATTATTTCTATTCATCAAAAGAAGCTTTCAGAAAAAAAAATGCAAGCCACAAGTGGAAGAAGTTATATGTAATATTAATATTCAACAAACGACAATATGAAGAACAAATGGAACTCTCATACATTGCTGGTGGGAGAGTAAATTGGTGCAACCACTTTGGAAAACTGTTTAGCAGCATCTACTTTAACTTGAACATTCAATTTCACTCCAAATGCCCAACAGAAATGTATAGATGTGTGCAAAGATCTTAAGTAAAATCATGCTCAGGATATTATTCATAACAGCCCCAAATTGAAAACAACCTCATTGGACACCAAATTAGAATGTAAAAATAAATTGTGGTATATTTATATAATAATATAATATAATAATGTAATAATATAATAATGTACAGCAATGAAAATGGATAACTATAGCTGTTTAAAAAAAGAATTTTGCTTTTAATATCAATGGCTTTCTATATTTTATTAAATATGTTGTATATGTCTGCAACAAAATGATCTTTGTAATGTTTTGTGTGTTTAATAGTAACTTTGTATTCATATATTTTCAGTGGTATCTAATTCACTTAAGAGTTTATTCCCTTTCTTAAAGAACTGTATCTTGCTTACATCTTACAGGGACTTGGATCACTGGAGTCAGAGAGTTGCTGTTGAATGAACAGTCACAAAACTTTGAAGCATAGTTAGCTTTGTTCCATCTTGGTGAGATTTGATTTTAATTTTACATAATAATACTTTTTCTATGTGGTCAGGCTTTTCCATAATGTGCATCTCACACTTTGAGATTCAAAAAATAAAATAATTTAGAATACATAAATATCATATTCTTATCACTTCTATGGGAAGTCAATTTCTATCTTTTTCATGGTGACCAGATCACTGTGTCTTACCAAGAGGTAAAGAAGAGAAAATCCATCATCTCACCAAAAATCATTCAAAAAAGGCCAAGTTGACATAAAATTAAGCAGGATGATTCTCTTGCACAACTCCCTTAAGTTTACAAGCTGTAGAAGTTATAAGACTTCTTTAAGCATCCAGGCTTTCCCTATTCTTCTTCTGAAGAAAGAAGCCTAAAGATTCACATGTGACTTAGGGAAAAGAGGAAGCCCAAGTATCCTTGATGGCACAACCTCCCTGGGTGGGGAAGTGATTGGGTGAGGAACCAGTGAATCTTCCTCTTTTATCAAAACTTTTCCTTCTAAGACTACCTTTGGTTCTAGCCTTAGTGGTCTCAACGTTGCTCAATTAACAAGTCAACTCCAGTCCACCTTTTTTTTTTCTTCTTATCTATGCTCTTTCCAAGTCTTGAAATGCTCTTGCTCCTTTGCTGCTTTGCTGTTTGTGCAAATCCATCCTTCCTCTTAGGTCCAGTTTAAGTCACATTCTGCTCTGCCATCTTTAGGCTCTCGGCCTCTTGGATGCAAGATGCCTAAAGAAGGGATTACATTCCCAGGTCAATGTCCAGAAGTAGTAAAAGCAGTAGAGGGACTTTCTATTTTTTTGTGTTTCTTTAATATTGAGGAAATCCTTTGCCTGAACCACCAGTTTCACCCCCATCCTACCCCATTTTTAAGTCAACTTGGCCTTGTATCCCATTGACCCCAATTGCTTTGTATTCCCATGCCTCATTGAACCAAGGGAACAGGGCAGGCTCCAGAGGCTAGGGATCCTTTATGATTCCCTTGAAACACATGGTCACAAGGAGGAGTATGGATACTTGAACAAATGAGAGTTGTCCTAGGAAGAGAGATGGGTGGGCATGACTGAGCACAATCAACCCGGTCTACTATACGTCCCAACCAGGCCAGAGGTATGTCAATATTATGGAGCACTTCTCTCTTTGTGCTACTTTGGTACCCCTAGCCCCTCCCCAGCCTGTCACCACCCTCTGGCAGCTAGGGCCTTGCTACACCCACTACACATCACTATAATCAGCATTTATACCTGGTTGCTGAATTGAATGGCAAGTGACTTTTACATTACACTTCTCAGGAGTGGTAACTGAGTTTTTCCAGGGTTGATTAACCTGCACAAGCCCATGAAGGGCCAGCGATAGACTTAATAGCAAGAATGCACCACTCCTGACTCCTTTTATTCTGATCTAGGCTTTGATTATTAACCTGGGCTCCTGAAAATGACACATGTAGCTCTTATCACACCAATTCTGTGATAGTGAACAGGCTTTTAGTTTCATTTCTGTAGCCAAAGCACACCACGAAAAAAATTTTTTTTCATTTTTTATAATGCTCAGCTCAACTCAATTAATTGTTCTAGTTACAGTACTCCTAATTTTTATCCAGCTGATTAACTAGAGAATAGTCCAATACATTTCAAATGATAAATCTTTCATGATTTGGGAGATTTTATACAAATGTACATTTGACAGTGCTAATTTAAAGCAAATATCAAAGATGATTAAACATTCTCAAGATAACAGGGACAGTCCATTGGATTATTTTACAGATTTAACCACCAATTATAAAGTGCTATAAACAGAAATTTTTGATGTTCATCTTTTTAAAATAATTCTTTAGGAAATGTTCAAGAAGGACTATGGAAGTGGGTCAAGAATGTGTGCACAAAACATTTGTATTCTTTACTGTGTAAATACTAATTTATTTATTGAAATAATACACTATTAAATATTTATTAAATAAATTAGCATTTTGCTGAGCTTCCTTCCAAAATCATTAATATGATCCGTGGCTATTGATATAGCCGGGGCGATGATTGTTTCCCATGTCTGTCTTCCAATTGTTTGCTAAGTATTTATTCACCAAGCACCATCCCCCAGAGTTTAATCTAACTGTGCAGCTATTCTTTGGAAAACTCGTGAAGTAAAAGGTTTTTGGAAATCATTGAACTTTCATTGAACCACAGGGCTCATGTTGTCCAATTCTCTTATTTTACAGATGAGTCTGAAAAGAGGTTTAGTGACTTGCCCGAGACCTTGGAACTAGCCTTATCTTTTATGTAAGTCGAAAGAGGAGTTGGTTTTAAATGTTACTCATTAGAATTTAACTTCTTTGAGAAGAATTTGGGGGTCTAAGTCCAGGTTTCATAAGTCTGAAAAAAAATATATCCTTTACATTTTGTTTAAATATGCGTGATCCTTTAGAAAATTTCATCAAATTGAGGAAAAAAGAAAAAGAGGAATGAGTCCACACACAGACCCAGAATAAAAACTGAAGAGAGAGAGATTTATTTATCAAGCTTGTGGCCTGCACAGGTATTGTCCATTCTCCCTACGACTCTCAGAACCGCTTGCAGGGTAAGCTAAATGCAAACAATAAATAAGCAAGAAGACAGGTAAACAGAAACAGCAGAAGAGAAAAAGTACACACTGCCGAGAAAGCATTAAACCCGTCCTCCCACTGGAAAATGAGCAGAACACATTCAACAGCTGAGAATATGCAGCCGCACGACGCTCTCCCAGGTAATGTGTAAATGAGAGGCGCATCCAGGACGACAGTCTCTGAAAATCTCAACTGGTCTATGTCTCAGATTTAAAGTATAAAGCATACATTCTTTCTCTACTTTGGTTAGCATTTCTGTTTGGATAACATAATTCTTTCTCTAGTAATCTCACACAACACATAAAATAAAGCATTTTCCATATCTAATTTAATATTATCAATTTTATCACATTTATGCTGAAAAGAATCGTGTCTTACTCTGGTTCCATGGGCCACTGTACATCCAGTTCTTGGTATTTCATGACAGGAACTCTTTGTGGGACACATCTTTATTCTGTGGAACTCAATAAACAAATTAAATGATTGTGAACAGAGATATTCCAGGTAGAAAATTTTTCACAAAATTTCCAAAGAATTGGGGGCACTGATTTCTAAAAATGTAACTAAACACTTACACTGAAAGTATAAATAACAACTAAAATTGCCAACTTGACATTATTATCTGTCATAAATTGAAGCCCCAATCAGTTTGAGGGGAGCCATATATACTCTTCTTTCTTAAGATTTGTTACCTGTTTTTTTAAGGTAAATATAACAACCAGGAGCTATTCTACCCATTTTTATCTTCTGTATTAAGTGCTGAATTGCCAACTAAGAGCATTCTTGTGTTGTCATGATTGGATTTCATGATAGTAGGTATGCAATGGACACTTTGATGTTTATCCCAACAACAGATAGAATTTTAAAAAAAACTATTAAAATAGATTTTAACTATTAGGAAAAAATGCTTTTTCCCTCCAATTTTCTCTTCTCATCTTGGGTATCTGCATACATGATTTTTACATAGTTTACATCAGGAACACATGTGCTCTTTTTTGTCAGCTGCTATTTTCACTTAGCATAATTTCATAAATTTTGGTCCATATATTCATAATTAACAGGTAAATCAATTCTAGCAAAAAAATTGAGTATCAGATGTTTCAGCCAGATTGTCTTCATACTCTCTTAATTATTGTCTTAATGGCTACATAATATTCTAATACATTTTTATACCATAATTTAATTAGCCGTTTTGTGATTAGTGAACATTTGCACTGATTTCCATTTTCTACCATAAGTAACCCCGCAATAAACACATATCCATAATAGTCCTTATCATCTTTGGACTATTTCCTTAGGATAAATTTCCAAAAATAGGATATTACTTAGCCAAGAAACATTTTGTCCCTAAAAACACATTGCCAAAGTGCTTTCTGTTTTATTTATTTTTTTGAGGAAGATTGGCCCTGAGCCAATCTATTGCCAATCTTCCTCTTTCTCTTTTTTTCTGCCTAAAACCCCAGTACGTAGTTGCATATCCTAGTTGTAGGTCCTTCTAGTTCTTTTACGTGGGACACCACCTCTGCATGGCTTGATGAGCGGAGAGTACGTCAGCGCCCAGGATCCAAACTGGCGAATCCTGGGCGTGCACGAACTTAACCACTACAACACCGGGCCGGCCATGGGTGCTTTCCATTTTAAGTTGTCAGCAGCAATTTATGAGTTTACTAGTTTTCTACATCTCTATTGACATTTGGCATTGTCATTTTTAATTGTTGCTAACATATTTAAAATGATACCTCATTGCTCTTTTCTGTTTTATATTACTTTATTTATTTAATAATTAATGAGTGAAATATTTTTATGTCTTGGAAAAAATTGTAGGCCAGGGTATTTTATATAGGTTTGTTGAATGCTTACCATGTATCAAGTGCTCTGCTGGGGGCTGAGAGGTTACAAGGATGAATAAAGCATATTTTTGGCCTTGAGATTCTCACTAAATAGGGTATGTTATATGTTCTTTATTAATTTATAATAGAAGGATATTTCTTTCCCTTCTTGACAATCATCGACATTTGCATAGTTCCTAGAGTTTTTGGAAGAGTATCTTTTTTTAAACATTGTCTATATATATATATGTGTATATATATATATACATTTTGAAAAATTTGTAAAATACAAAAACATTCAGAGGCATGTACAATAAAGGCCTATGTACTCACTATCAAAAAATGATATAGTGTGTCATCTTTTTATTTTAATAAGGGAAACAAATTTAAAGTCTTCTTTTTTGCCTTTTTCCTTCCCATTTCCAATTCTCCCTTTTCCTAAACTACTATCATGAATTTGGTTTGTATCCTTCCAGTTCACTGAATAATTAAAATTTCAAAATTTCAAAATGATTTGTGATTATAGTATAGTTTTGTAGGGGTTTTTATTTACATAAATAATATTATTGAGTATATATCATTTTGCAACTTGTCAAAGATGTATACTTTGAAATGGAAATGCTGGATTGCACATTATGAGCATTTTCAATTTTTTTGGACGCTGCAAGGTGATTGCACCACTTTACACTCCCACCAGCAGCATATGAGAACTGTTTTCTGAAATCCTCTGACATTGTCAGACTTTTCAGTTATCACCAATTGGATACATGACAAATGGTATTGTTATTACATATTTATGTTCCTGATTATTGGAAGTCGGGATTAACGTCTTTTCAAATGTTTACTGTTGAGTTCCCCAGTCTGTAAATTGTCTAGTCATTTATCTGGACTAGTTTACTATTGCGTTCTTTACATAATGATGATGATGATGATGATGATGATGACTTGATAACGTTTATTGACTTTTACTATGTAGAGCAACTGTTCTTAGTGCATTATATGTATTAACCTAACTGAATTCTCAGAGCAGTCATATAAGACAGTTCTATAATTACCCTACTTTTACAGATGAGGAAACTAAGGTCTAAAGAGATTATATAACCCACCCCACATTAGGGAGCCAGTACGTGGGGGAACCAGAATTTAAGCCTAAACTGTCTGGTTCCAGACTATTAAACCTAAGGTTAATACTGCCAGTCAAACTGCTTGTAATAATTAGTCTCATAAAACAGGAAGATAACTAACCCCAAGCTCATACAATTTACATATATTAGTTAATCACTCTCGGTGTATTTTCTTGTTTTATGAAACAAAAACATTAACATGTAGAATAGATATAAAAAAATTACAAATATAAAATGAGTTTTTTATGAGTTTTTATGAATGCAATGTCTTCTTTTTGTAAACATCAAAATACACACAAAAATATTTAAAAAATATAAAAATCACTCTATACCCCAATGCCCAGATTGTTAAACTTTAGTACATCTTATAAAATAAAATAATTATTTCATTTTTAGTGGTTGAGTGTTTTCCTTCCTTTTTAACTATATCTGGGATTAAAGTGTTTGGAATAAGAAATCAGCTTAACTATAAATTAGGGAGGCAAAAATGTATCCAATAGAATGAACAGTTGAACACTTGAGGAGAGGACAAGTCAGTGAAAAACAAGAGTAATGTGCTTTTGCTGAAATGGACATGACACCAAATTTCCAACTACGGGCAAAATAAAGAGTGGTTTTTCATGGATGGCAAAAATAAACAAAACTATTTGCACATAAATTCTGTCAGCCAAACAACCCTGACTGAAAGCTTAGGGAAAAAAAAGACATCTACACAGACATGTGGTGTAGAAAGCAGTTTTCCCTGCTGGGTGTGCCCATCAAGATATTGGTTGTTAAAGTGAAGGCAGATGAGAAGGTAAAGGAGGAGTGCTGCCGCTTGGGATGATGTAAGAGCACTGATATTTTTAGTGAGTCAAAACTCTGTTTCTCACTATCCTCTGCACTGAGCACACACGTTTGGCTTTAGAAAGAACACAAGTCAAACTCTTGGGTCTCTACTCTTTGGCAACTCAGGCTCTGACTTAAGCTTCTTCTCCCAACCCCACCACAGCACATATTTCTCTTCCGCCAGCACAGTGCACCTTCAGTTTAGTCCTGGTAATTCCTGTCAAGGGGCAAATCTTCTATCTGGAAGAGGGCACAACATGAGGCCCTTACCATCCGTTCATATCATTTGTTGGTGGGATTTCCAGGTAGTCACCTAACAAAGCTTTGAGGGAATGGCACAGTTGAAAGTTAAGCCATCAAAAGATAACCAAGAAAACAAAAGTCTAGAAAAGAGTTTCCAAAATTTGTTTTCTCTAGAAATTTCTAAATGCTGTTAATGGGATTCCATTAGGAAATATAGTACACTGTAGCTTGCTCTTTATCAAGTCACCAGATACATGGCCCTTTTAAAAGCTCTGAGAAGGCTTCTAGTAGAAAAAAAAAATCTGTTTTTACTTTGCTGAATTTACCATGAATGAAAACTATAATAAGAGAGTATCTATTGACAAACAAGAAGAACTGTCATTCTTGGCAGAACAGAATGTGTGCGAACAGGGTACAAGCTCTTTGATAAAGTGATTGGCAAGGCATAAGATAGAAAAGGTTGAGACCTACTGACAAGGGTAGATCAGAATGCATATGCAACTAATTATTTCTAATTAGAAAAACCCTCCAAAGTATAAGACACAGCTTTAAAAATGTTAAAAATTAAATACACTTTGTCATAAGTAATCATGTTGAGTGTTGCTTTTCCTGATGAGGTGTAATCAGGATGCGATGAGGAAACACACCAAAGTTAGCATCAGAAGTCCTGCATTTGAGTTCCTGCTCTGCCACTTATTAGCTATGCGATGTATGTGAAATTTGTAATTGTAAAGTTCTATATAAACGGAGGACATTATTTGAATCTAGGACAATCATGGAATTGTACACTTTCAGGACAGCAGAATCCTTATTTGTTTCCCTAAATACATGAGATATACAAAATATGTTAAAGATTGTTGGTATTTTTTTTCCAGTTTGGGGCTATAATGAATAAGGCTGCTATATACACATTTTTTTGTGGACATATTTTTGTTAGGTATATTACCATATTTAAAGAGTTTTCCATTTCATTAGATTTTCATGTTTTTCTATCTCTGACAGAGTGCTAACTTTTGGTCCAGTTAGGATTCTGATCTATTTCTTCTGATCTATTATGATTTTTTTTGTTTTTTAAGAATGGAAACTATATTTCTGAACATCATAAGAGCATATGTTGACTGAAATTTTTCTTTTAAAAATGGGGAGAAAAACAGAGCTCTTTTAACAATCACATGTCCACAAAAGACCTGTAAATGAGTGTTCATTGCATCTTTTTTCATTACAGCTCCAAATTCAGAAAACAACAAACATCCATCAATAAGAAAATGAATAATTACATCACAGCATATTCATACAACAGAACACAATAAAACAATAAACAGGTACATACAGTATGGGTGAATCTCATACATACTATGTTGAATGGAAGAAACTAGGCACAAAAGAGCACGCACTGAATAATTTTTATTTACATAAAATTTAAGAACAGGCAAAAACTAATTGATGGTGATAGAAGTCAGAACAGCGGTTACCTCTGGGAGTGGGATGGGAGGGAGTGGGTATGACTAGGAATGATCATGAGGGAAAGATATGGGATGCTAACAGTGTTTTATATTTCATCTGGATGGAGCTTAACCAAATGTATACATATGGAAATATGCATCTAGTTCTACACTTAAAATTAGTACATTTGTATATTTCACTGTTTGTATGTCATCCTTCAATTTAATAAGCTTTTCTTTAATAATCAGAAAATCTTTCATCATTTCTAACTGTTTTTTTATCAATATTACACCTAAATTCAAATTTATTTATTCTTTCTAAAATAACTGATTACTCCCATGGAGCCCACACTGTGCTGGGAGTTGAAGCCATAACAGTGAATGAGTTGCTGCCCTCAGACAGCTCTCAGCCTCCTAGGAAAGACAGCTGTGGATGAAATAATTAGAAAATGATGAATGTATCAAAGGAAGTGTGAAACTCAGGATACTAGCCTCACCTGACAGGTCAGGGAAGGAAGTACCATTTAACTGTGACATCATAAAGGAGCTGAATCTAACCAGATGAGGAATGCTTGCTGGGGAACTAGCATATGCAACACCCTGAGGCAAGAAAAGTGTTCCCAGCATTGAAACAGATGCTTCTGGAGCAAGTAGAGCCAGGGGAAAGTGGCTGGAGAGGTAAGCAGGGACCAGAGAAATATCAAATCAGTTGGTGAGAATAATACGGCTGTTCTGATATACATGACAATTTCAAATTAGAGATTATTTCAAATTTGCTTGGAGCTGCTGCTGTCTTCTATCACTGTCAACATGCAATTGATTATTTTATAGTGGTTGTCTGGTATTGAAAAAAATCTGGATTAACATGGACAAATAGTTACAAATAGCTTTTTAATAGCCTACCTAGCATTCCCAGGAGACTTCATGATTAAATAGAGATGGTAGAAGATGTTTTACCTCAAGTTTGAAAAACAATCGCAACAAAAACTAAGTTATCTGACAGGCTAACACGGTTTGCATAGCAGGGACTGTGTTGTGTCAACTTCTGATATAGGAGAAAATTACACATGTATCATATTTTTATCACATTTTTAAAAACAAACTTAAAAGAGTTTTAAAAATGATAGTCCAATGAAATTTTTGTAGAAACCCTGAGGCACTCAGTTTGAAAATCACTGATGAAGTCAAAGGATGGTGGGTTGAGCTCTCAGTCTGAACCTGTCTATACAAATGTAGGCAAGTCACAACCTCCCTTTCAATCATTTATAAATGGCATTTCTCTGCATTCCAGCTGTATTGGTCTCAGGAGCTCTGCTGGTCACCTACCTTGCACAGAGAACACCAGGTTTCCTTCAGGTAGCAGCTCTTGGGCCTGAATTTTGAAGTCTATCAAACTAATCCCATTCCCTTTGGCCAGGTGCTCACATCTCCAGATTCCCTTGAAGCTCAATGTGTCCATCTGACACTGTTCTAGACAATGAGTTACAAAGGAGAAATCTGCTAGGGTGCTTCTGGGGAGTGTTTTCCTCTCTTATAGAAAGAGAGAGCCCCTGAGAAGGAGCTGAGAAGGAACCCCTCTTCTTCTTTTAATTACTGTCGTGTGAGGATATTTTCTTGGTGCCACTGCAGCCATCATGTGAACATGAGAAGAAAGGTAAGAGAATTACCCACCCAGCACTCTGGCGTCATGGAGCTGCCGAACCATCATTGTTACCACCCACTTCCAGAATTCTTGTTATGTGGAAAAAAAAAAAAAGCAATGTCACTGTCATCTAAGTTACTGTTAGGCATTCTATTAATTGCAGCCAGAGCCATCTCAAATAATAGACATACTGTGACATGAAGCCTTTCCAAATTGAGTGGCTGAATGAAGCCTAATCAGCCAGTCTCAAAGGATCTCACTACATTCTCTTTCTCTGGATCCATGTAGTAATATCATCTTCTAGATGACATTGCCTTATAATAAGGAGTTTGAGTCACTAAACTTCTTTGGGAATAAATGTGATATAATAGAAAGCACATGGACCTTAGAGACTGACAATCCTGGACTTGAATCCAAATTCTACTACTTACTAACTGTGCGACCTTGGACAAGTACCTTAGTTTTTCCAAGCCTCAATTTCCTTATATGAAAAATGAGAATAATCATAGACCTTACCTCAGAGGATTGTTAGTGGTATGAAATCAGTTGGCATGTGAAGTACTTAGAACACTGCCTTGTACATTGAAAATGTTTCAAAGCGTTTGCTCCCTCTTCCTCCTACTTATCATCCTTACTTTGGGCTCTTGCATTCAGAGAATTTCAAGATGGTCTACGTCAAATGTCACTCTATATCAGCTTTTCTGATCCATTATATAAATAGAAGAGATGAGAGTTAAAGTTATTCAATATTTACTATCTAATAACTAGAACTATTCTTATATTAGGTAATGCTTTGAAAGGGTCTCAAAGCCATCGGAAGTATATAAAAATACAAGTTCTAACCTATTAACTCATACTTTTCATGAGATTTTGCTTTTTGAAAGTATTAGCAGGATCTTCAGAGGTATTTTCATTTTTAAAAAACTGTTTTTCACAACACTTCTAAGTAAATTTTTATCACTGCGTTTTTTTGTGCATGATTAAGAAGCAAGAGTGACTGGACTTATTTCCAGAGTCATCTTATAATAATGGTTTATGGAGTACCAAATACAAGAATTATTACAACTCCCTGCTATAACACAAAACATCAGTTTTATAAATAAATTCCCATGTGTCTACTTCAATTGCAGCCCTGCCACCAGAAAGTTATTAACAATTATAACTTCAGTAGTTAAATAGCCACAGTGGAGAGTTCCTTTATATCCAAAAAATATAAATTAAACAAATGGTAAATTAATTCTTAGCACTCAGTTAACTAAAAATGGCTTGGCCCATGTGCACAAGGTTGATTGACTACAGTAACAGTTGCTGGATTGGATGATTTAGTCCAAAGCTGGGACTAGGATAGTATTCAAAAGAAGAAGCTTTTGCTATCTGAAAGTAGCTGATAGTATTCAGATACATTTCCTTTTGTTACATCAGAAGCCTAACATCAGCAAACTCCTTCATTCATTCACTTATCGACAAGTATTTTTTGAGAGTATACTATGAGACAGGCATTGTACTAAGCCCACTGGACAGAAAGGTGAATTAAAGAGACAGGGTAATTGCTCTCACAGAGCTGACCTCAGCCCCGTGGGGAGACAGAAAGGAAATAGACAGTTTCCATACAGTCGAGTGTGATATGGCCCAGTGGGGCAGTAGAGTGTACTGCGGAGAGCCGGATAGCGACACTTCACACACATCTTGGGGAGGAAGGGACATAGAAGCTGAGGTCTGTGGAGCGTACAGCAATGAGTCAGGCCTGAGGAAGATGGGGAGGGAGAGAGTGGGGAGGACAGCATTCCAGGCTAATGAAGCATAAAGTGTTGGAAGTGCAGTAAGAGCTGTATACAAAACCTTATAGGGATGGTACTGCCTAGAATTTCTCAATGATTTTACAAGAACTAGAAAACACTCTTAGACATCAGACTCAGTATGACAGATAAAAGAATCTCTCCTTTTTTAAAGCAATTTCCCCAAACTAAGTGAATTACATAATCACAACTGAGAAAAGAGGGGTCTGGTATTACTGACTGACACAGTAAGTAACAATAAACATTTTGTTAGCACCTCCTAGGATCCCATTTATGTGGTAAATGTAATTAAATATAACGAAGCATTTATGCTCTAATAGGCGAAAAGATAGCATACCTATGAAAAACTACAAAGTTTATATATATTAGGGGATAAGTGAGTGGCACATGGATAGGGTGAGCACAGATCCCAGTTTTCCCAGGACAGTCCCAGTGTGTGCCTGTCATCCCTGCATAACTATTAATAGTGCCTCCTTTCACTCTCAGAAGTAACTTGGGTTGGATTATAAAGTATACACAATGGTTCAGAAAAGTGGATGATGTCTACAGACTAGGCTGTTGGGAAAGGTTTCACAGAACAGTGGGACTTGCAGTGGGACTTGATAGTAGGGTGGGATTCAGTAAGAAAAGGAGCCATGTTACAGCTAAAGATCAAACACCAGTCAAGAGATACCTGCTGAGCACTCACCATTTCCACGAATGTGAAGGCTATTCATTCATTCACTTACTCATTCAATAAATATCTGCTGAGCACATCCTCCATACCAGGCACTGTTTAGCTATTAGGTCACAAGAGTGAACCAAGATCTAGCCAAGATCCTGTCCTCACAAAACTTACATTGTAGTGTGGGGCAACGGGGAAGCAGAATTTTTAAAAAATAAACAAACTGGATATTTTCAGGCAGTGATAGTGCTCTGAGGAAATACTGGCAGGCGGCTACTCTAGACAAGGCCCTCTGAAGACTGGACTGTGAGTTCTGACCTGAATGAAAAGAAGCAGCCACCCATGAAATGATCTAAAGAAGCATTTAGGGCATGCAGAAAGATGAAGGAAAGGCCCTGGTGCAGGGATAAGCTTGGTCTCTGATTGGCAGTGATGATCCAAAGAGAGAGAAACACTTAGTCACGGGACTGGGCGAGGCAAGTAAGGTAGGGCTTTGCAGCTCAGGGAAAGAGTTTGCATTTGGTTGCCAGTACAAATCCCTATTGTCCATTGGGACAATAAACAGGCAAGTGACTTAACCTGAATCATGTTTTAAAGTGATCACTCTGGCTGTCTTGTGTCAAACAGAATGTAGGGGAGCAAAGAGGAAGCAGAGAGACCAGTAGGGGAGAAGAGACAGCAGTTGTTTAGACCAGGTGGTTGCAGGGGAAACAGAGGTAATTAGATGGATTCAAAATAAGTTTTGGAGGTAAGTTACCCAAGTTTACCAAAGGTTTTCTGAGGGTGAGAAGGTGGGGGGTGAGTGGTAGAAAGAAATGAAGAATAATTCCTGGATTTTGCCTAAAATTGGGTACATAGTAATAGAAAGACGATTGCTGAAATGTAAGCACAGTTCTACTTCAAGTGCCCATTCACTCTCTGATCAAAGAGCAACTAACCTTGACAAAGAGAAATGCTGATTAATACTATCAACTCTTAGAACAAAGCCCATGTCAAATTCACCTTTTCATCTCCTACGGTGTTTAAAGGTGCCATTGCACAGTAAATGCTCAGTAAAATAATAATGAATGAATGAAAGCTTTTTATGTGAATTATTCTAGATATTTCAGGAAAATGTCTGGGGGAACACAGAATAACTTTGTTAGGTGACCAGTTCATCTGTTCTCTCATTGATTGTTCATTTACTCCTTTATCTTAAATTTATTCAGTGCTTATTTTGTGCCAAGCAGATATGTGAGTTACACAATGCCAATGCTGGGGCAGAAAAAAGTCTGATGACAGCAAATGACAAGGGACCCTGATGTGGACTGACAGTCAGGGAGAGCTTCCCTGGGGAAGAAATGTTTGAGCAAAGTGCTGAAGGCACGAACGTGGCTTTGTGAGTTCATGGAATAAGAGGACCCAAAAGAAGTCCTGTGGCTGGAGCAGAGGGGTGGGGCAGCCAGTGATGAGATGCAGCTGAGGGGTGGGCCAGAAAGACCTTGTATGCAGAGATTACTGAAGGGTTTAAAGCAGGTGAGACATAATCAGATTGCACCTTGAAGAGATCAACCTCGCTGCTGGTGGCAAATGACTAGACTGAAGAAGGTCAGCCAAAGGGTGACACCTGGTAACACTCTCTTTGCAGCTAATTAGCATTCCTTACTCAATCTAGAAATATAAGATAGTCTGAATAATAGAGCTTTGGATGAAAAAAGGAGAAGAAGAAAAAATATAGGTAAGAAGCTCAAGTATTTGGCATGTAGTTTCAGAAATCTAGGGAACATATTTGAGGCTTCCAAGATATTGAACCCCAGGATAAACTTATTGCAATTTCACTACCAAAGAAACAGCTAAGAAAATGTCATTATTTTTTATTAAATTTAATTTTAAACTAATGGCTTTTTTCCCATTTTAAGTGAAATGCATGTTCATTATAAAAAAATTTAGGAAATGAACAAAATAAGTAGAAAAAAATACCTTTAGTAACTCCCCAAAATAGCCTCTGTTAATATTTTATTATATTTCTTGGGATACTTTTTACCAAACTTTCTCCTTTTTTTTTACAGATTTGTTAGCACACTGCGTATACAATTTTGCGTACTTCTTTTTTCACCTAACATTGTAACACAAACATGAGAAATAAAAACTATCTCTTAATGACTTTTTCCAAAATGTCAAGTTACGCTGTTTTTCCTCTCTAACCAAATATGTAGCTTACAGGTCACGTACGATGAAGTGCTGGTCTCCTGTAAGTCCTGGCACTGGAAACCTTTTGAATATTTAGTTATTTTCATCATTGACAGAAATGTCTGATTCCCCCTTACGTTCATAAGGGATTGCTGTCTCATTGGGAAGGAGATGGCAAAAGCTACTAACAATTTCAGAGGCCAATTTCTTCTACCTAGTTGAGCTGACCATATATATCATCCAAACAGCTACGCTCAATATTCCAAAGATAGCACCTAAATTCTGTTACCATTTCCAAATGTTAGAACTTTAATAAATCCATAAAGTTATATATACTTTATTTTGTTTACTAAAATGGTTCCAGTTTTAAGATTATTGTCAACCAAATGACAGACATCCTAGAAGTACTTTTCCTTGTTCACATTTGGGAAGGGGGGTGAATTGAATAACAACATCATTTCCTTTGCCAGAGAAATAAATGAAATCACAGTATGCTAAGTTGCACATATTTTTCATTAGCACTTAGCTACCGTGTCTATACTAAGACCCATTTATCTCATACAATTTTTTCCTTTTCAGATAAAACTTTCAAATGCTTACATTTCACTGAATATTGGTTGATTGGATAATTCAAACATCAAAGAAAACTTCCATTTAATTTAAGCCGTAAAGTTGTCTTTTGCTTTATTAGCTCTCGATCAATAAACAAGCAATTTGGAAATGTAATCAGGAAATGCTTCCGATTGGCTGACAATGTATCAAAGCCAGGCTTCAAGGCAACAGCAGGCTGTAACAAGCGGTTTATTACCAGTAGCTGTTACTGACATTAGTCAAAACCAAGAAAGATAAAATGGAATAAGAAATGTAATGCTGGAGGAGCCTTGGGCGCTGTGTTCTCTTCTTCCTTCTGAAAACTGCAAGCCTGTCTTTGATATGATAACAAATATAAACTGTTTTAAAACACCAAATGCAGAAAAACTGAGCCTAGCCTGTCATGGAGTTAATCCATTCCAGAGTGACACACAAATAGTGTAACATCCAGCAGATATATGTTATGGAAATATTTTGAATTGGATTTACATGTAGTGAGCAAATTGGAACTTTTGATTTTTACCAGATATTGTAATATGCATGTTCTCATATTAACGGAATGTAATCCTATTTGAAGATAATGAGTTTTCAACAAGCTTTGCAATTGGAAGCTATGTGAAAAAAATTGCTTGGGTTTTAACTAGAGATGGGTGAAGAGAATTGGACCCTAAATTCACAAGGTAGCCTCACTTTATATTAGTCAGCTGCCTGTTATTTTGCCCTTGGTTACTGCTTACCAAGAGATTTCTGGGATTGATGCATTTTAGGCTTTTCCCCCCTTTATCTCTGGACTGTCCATCGCCATGGGCAAATAGCAAAGTGCAGAGCACTTGACAGGGATTTTTCTTTGCACACAAGTCATTCTAAACAGTCTATGCAAATCTTTCAGACAATTAAAACAGGAGAGGGGGGGAAATATCCTTTACCTTTGTTGGTGTGAAAACTTTAGATATTGAGCGTAGATTCACAGAATTATTTTTCATTGCACTCAGAACAGTATAAGCCACACTGATAGCAAAATCAAATAGACTTAACACAAAGGGGAGATAAAAGAACCAAGAAGGGATTCTATTTTTTATTGCTTTCAGAGGCATCTCTGCCTGGGCACGTTGGACATGCTGAGCCCAGGTACGTTTTCATCACCGTGTGAGGAGCTTCCCCTCATAGAGCAGAGATCTCCATATTTCAAAATAAATAAAATATATATTGTTTGATGAAGCTTTGCTTTAGGGGCCTATATATCGAAATGAGTCTATGAGACTGGGCTGGTGGATTGTACCAGTGTTAGTCACCATAATTTCTATCCACTTTTTTCTCCTGTGTCCAGGCACATTAGATAGTAATTTTCTCTGAATAACTAGCTGACCACCTGCCCAATTTGTCCTCAACATAGAAACACACTGAAGCATCATAAAAACTCCTCTTAGGTCAATGATCCTTAGTTTGGTGTATGGGGTATTTAAGACTTAGTTTGATTCCCTCACTATTGAGCCACATGATATGCATCTTGAAACACTCTTTTAGTTTGTTTTCTGCTTGTAGGTTCAAATGTATTGTGTAACTAAAAATCTATGCAAACACAAAGATACCAATTTTTCTATTATGACTGACTCCTACAATGATGAAAACAAACCTCTGAGCTGATGTGGCTGCTTGGTTTTAACTGACAGCTGCTTCGAATCGATTTAGATGAGCTAAAAATTTTGACTCTTCGGCATACTACAAATATTAGGAAAAATAGTTTAATTAATGATTGCAGTTCAAGATTCTTATAAAGTTCAACTAAGCAATTCCAAAGAAACTTTAGTTAGACTACCATTCTTATTTTTTAAGGTACTTTGTAAGCTTTTGAAAATCACATTTTGAAAAATAAAGATATTTTATTTGACACTGATGTCATAAAAAGGTCACACATCTGTTAAACATCACTATAGGATATTATTCATATTCTCTAATTCCGTTACTTAGACTTTTAAAAACCAGCTTCTAATTCACAGAGAGGGGAAAATTTTGCATCAATATTCTCATGATGTCACCTAAATTTAAAATGTTTATGCTTTCAGAAGTAGAAATAATAAAAGTCTCCTCGGCTTTTTAGTGAAAGGCTGAACAAGTAGTTCAGACTCAGAGAGGAAAACACATTGTGAGAAGAAAATATGTACCACCAATGATTAATACACCAAGAAACAGAGATAAAGCCGACATATATTCAACCCTCCCCTATTTTCTGTGCTCGCTGTGCATATAACTTAACATCTATTAATATTGACAGGAATATGTGGAAGCCAAAAACTTATTTTTAAATAGATTTCTCATTCATCTATTAGCACCTGAAGACCAAATAAAAGAAGTCAGTAGTTTAACAGTTTTGGAAGATTTTTTTTTTGAGATTGATCCAAAAAATCTATGTGAGGTTATTTATATCACCTGGAGCTTTGTGCCTCTGAGACAAAATGTGGGAATATCAATGTTAAAACAAAACTTTAGAGGGGAAACATTAGATATTGTGAAAAGAATAAAGAGTTTCAATTGTTTAAAGACCAAGGGCAGTGCTGGAGAGAGAGAAGAGGCACAAATGGTGTCATTTATTAGTTCTAGAAGATTATGTGATGTTTCACTGCTTTCACTATGCTTAATAGAGAGTGAAGCAATTTGTTAGGAAAGTGATTTGTCTGGGATAAGTAGGAGTGTTGAGGCAGTGGCTATGAAGATTACCTTGTATATTACTTCATAATATTCTCACTTGTATATGTAAGACATAAAAAAATCACCAGGAATACTGAAAAAGTATCAAAGTATTCCATTTTGTTTCCTACTTATGAAAAAATATATATAATGACATGATCAGTTCATTGTAGGGAGCAGAACTCTAGAAAGTGTCTCCTTTGTAAAACAATCCTTGCACCTACATCACTGGTTCTATGAATTATGATCTAAAGGAGCCAAGGGGCAACTGGGCATCATTTAACTCAAATATAAAGTCCCATGGATCTAGTATATAAACACAGAGAACATGTAAAGACAATTCACACTACAGGATGCATATAGTACAGAACCTGACATTCTTAACCTAGGTAATAATTGAATACACAAAATTTAAAAATATCGAAGGTCTGGGCCTGAGGGAAAAGGAAGAACATAGGATGATGCCTAAGCGTCTGGTTGGAACAATGTGTAGAAGATGGTGCCGTTCAATACAATGTGAAGATGGGGGAGGCGGATAGAATTGAGGGAGAAGAAATAAAAAATTACATTTTGGACATGTTATTTTGACATGGACATCTACGTTTTGGACATCTAAGAGTCATTCAGGTCCTGTGGTGATGCCATGAAGGCTATTGAAAACATAAGAATGGTAGTCAGAGGAAAGCTGGGAGAGAAATATAAATATGGTGATCATCAGCAGGGAGTAGAGGTAGGTCATTTAAGGAGAGAGGTCAGAGAAAAACAAGAACTCAGAATCTGGCCTTGAAGAACCCCATATTTAGAGGTGGACAGGAAAGAAGAGCCAGCCAAGAACATTGGAAAGGAACTACCAGTGAATGAGGAATAAAGCCACGAGAGAGTGAGGCTGCTAAATTCGAAAGAAGAAACAGAGAGAAGAAGATATTGTAGACTACGTTGAACGGTTCTTAGAGCTCAGGAAAAATGAGGACAGAAAGATGGTCATTGTCTTTGACAACATGGAAGTCTTCGGTGTCCTTGATATGAGTGATTTCAGTAACTTGCCAGAGTGGGTACCATATTAGAATGAATTAAATAGAGTCTCAAGGATGAGGAATTTGAAATGCAAAGAAATTGGTGGGAAGGTAGAGTTTTCTTTGTTATTGGTTTTTTTCTTTTGGAGTAGGAGACAGAAGAAAATGTTTCTATGTTGATGGGAATGACCCAGTGTATGGACATTGATGCTACAAGAATAAGACAACTACAGAAAAATAGAAATAACTGAGAATATGGGAAATGATGAGATTTAGGCTTGATAGTGATAGGGATACTACTTGCTTCAGACTTGATATTGATGGGGGACTATTTTTTTTCATTGTCACAAGAGGGAAGAAGGCAATGATCGATGCAGGGAACACTGGTAAATGCCAGCAGTTATTGGTGTGTGTGTGTGTGTGTGTGTGTGTGTGTGCATGTGCTATAGTAATAATTGTATTTTGAAGAAATCTTCACTTATGAAAAATTAAATTATATAGAAATAATTTCAAAGAAGAAAAAAGAACTTTAAAAACTAAATGGTTCCAATTGCAAATTAAGAAGCCCTTGAGGAAGAAGTAACAATTATTAATTTAACTGAATCTTTATTAAATTAAATTATTAATTTTATAAAATTATACTTTGAGTACAGGGCTTTTTAATGTTCTGTGTGATGAAATGGGAAATATACACAAAGCACTTTTGCTGCATACTGAAGTACCCTAGTGATCTCAAGGAAAAGCACTTGTGTGATCATTGTGAGAGTAACTAGCTGTCTTTTCATGAAACCTCATTTTTATTTAAAAGAATGACTGTCAGAGTAAGTATGGTTATTCAAGTGTGGATATTTGGCAGGTATTTTCTCAAAAATCCCCATTATGAGCCTGTCACTTCAAGGAAAACATCTGACAGAATGTGTTGCCAATGATAAAATTCAAGTTTCAAGTGAAAATTAGAATTTTGGAAAATTTGCATTCACTACTATGAACTTGATAGCTTCTCAATATTTAAAGTCTTTTCTGAAGAGATTGGTGATGATATTAACATTGCCAATTAACAACACTGATGATGTGATTTTTTTTCTACATCGTATAATGAAAAGTGTCAACATTTGGAAGTTCTGTATAACTCACCGAATCAAGTTTTCTAAATCACCAATGTATGCTGTTACAAAATTATGCATGGGTAAAAGATCCGTTTAAAGTATAAGATAGACTAATGGATTTCAATGTAACAGAGTATGAAAATTTCATTGAAATATTTTCAGGTTATGCATTGCAACTAACTTCTAGTTTATTAAAGAAACTACCACTTGGCAAGTTTTAGTCTAGTATCAAAGAAGAATATTCAAAATTAATTGAAAAGGTTAACAAAATACCTCATTCTTTTTCATTTATATATCTGTGCAAAGCTGAATTTTCTTCATATGATTCAACCAATACAACTTATTGCAAGAGATTAAATGAAGAAGCAGATGTGAGACTCTTAAATTTAGCTAGACATGAAAGAAATTTGCAAAACAATGTGAAACAATGTATTCTCACTATTTTTTTTGTTTCAGAAAATAAAGTTGTTTTCTTATAGAAAATGTTAATCATCTGTACATGAAATAAAATTATTATTTTTAAGTGAACTAGTAACAGACATTTAAAAGATGTCTGCTTTTAATTTCTTTTCTGGTAAATATTGATAGATATTACCCACATAAATGAAAGCTCTTTGGAGTCCTCAAAACTTGTAAGAATCTAAAAAGGTGGTAAGACCAAAAGTTCAAGATCCATGGCCATAAACAAAATATTTAAACAAGGTATCTAGGTGGTGCATGAAAGATATTTTTCCTTTTTTTAAATTTTTAGGTTTTTAATGTTTGATTCCCTGTGGAAACCGTGTTCCCTGATTAATTGGTCCGAATATGTCATTTATCAATATGATCACGTTCTAGACAAATGCCTGTTGGGTTTAAGTTGACAGGAGGATGGATGAATGCTTTAATTTTTACTTTCATATTTTAACAATAAACATATATGTACATTAAATTGGAAATTACAGTCCTTCCGAAGATCCAGGATCTCTTAATCCCAGTGCTTTGCCTACTTCTCCATGGAGCTATTAGGAGGACAATGATAATGGTGGTGAGGCAGAGGACAATGGTTTGGTTTCTACTCCCAGCTCTGCTCTTAACTTTAATCAGATCTCTTAAACCCCTTTGGTCTGAAATTTCTCATATTTACAATAAGGAAATTATCTCCATTTTTTCTCACTTCCTCTCTGCAATTTGAATTCCATGTAACTCTGATCAAGATGTCAACATACAGTCCAGGTTAAAAGAGTTAGTCCAATAAAAGAGAGTTGAGCAATCGAAAGCAATTTCAAGATAACTCAACTTCTTAACCTTCATTCCTTGAATACCACGAAGTTACAATTCCTATAATCGCCTTTTCCCCTCTCATCTGCTTCTATCTATAAGCTCCCCACCCTCATTCAGAAACACCTCACATTTTTTACAAGTCTGCATCAGAGAAGGCAAAGAATTGGTCTAGCAAGGCAGGATCCTCTGCTAGTCTCTGTAGCCCCACCTTGCAAAAGCACTATTCCTAGTTTTGTCTATCCCGAATAATATTCTGCTTTACAGGCATTCCATAATATTTTAATCATTTCCCCATCAAAGGACATACAGACTGTGTCCAGATTTCATCTCAATATAAAATAGCCTTCAAATAAGATCTTTACACATGTAACTGTAAATATTTTGCAATTATATCTTTGGAATAATTATTGAAATAGAATTTATTTTAAGTCGTCCTACCAGAAGGTTGGACAAATTTTTACTCCTACAAACATATAGATCAGTGCCTGCCTTCCCAAGCCTTCTCCAGTGCCATGTCTGATCAAACTTTAAAATATTTTGCCAGACTGATAGATCAAAAAAGTGGCATCTCATTACCATACCAATTTGATTTTCTTTAGTTATTACTTTTTATTAATTAAAAAGCATGCTTTTTGTATGTTTATTTCTCATTTGACTTTTTTTCTGTAAATTATCCGTTCATCACTACTTTCTAATGGGTTGCTAGTCCTTTACTAAATGACTTATAGACATTATTTTCTTTACCTCCTGACTCACAAATATTTTCCCAATCTTTTGTTCCTCTTTTTACTTTATTTAAAGCATTATCTAGGAAGATATTTTTTATTTAGCCTGATCTATCAATATATTACCTATAGCTTCTCAGTTTTATCACGCTTAGGTGCCCTAAACTTATTTTTTTTAATCACCAGCTTATTCCAGACCTTTAACAATTTCATTTTTATACTCAAATTTTTGAACCAACTAGAATTCATTTTGAGTGAGGAGTGAGATAAAACTTCAGTTTCATTTTTTTCCAAATGGCCAGCCAGTTGTCCCAATTCCCTTTATTGCATAATCCATCTTTTCCACAATGTTTTGAAAGGCCACTTTTATCATATCCTAAATTTGTACATTTTCCTCTATCTATGACCTCTCAGAATAGGGAGTTATAGGTGAAGGATAAGAAACTAAGGAAGAAGAAAAAAAAGAGATGAAACAGAAAACATAGTGGTTAAAATACATCAGGAAAAAAAGAAAATAATTTTTAGAAGGATACTAAGAACTGAGCATCATATTTTTCTACTTTCCCTGGTTCCAAGAGAATAGTCTGCATTTGTTAACTAAGCCATAGAGAACTGGAAGTATGACTATCCTACTCTTGAGAGTTGGATTCTTATTGCAAATAATGTAGGATAAAGAGATGAGCACTATCTGTTGTCATTATTAGTAGTTTTGTGGCTTTAGGAGAATTAAATGCCTTTAAAAGATGCTGAGGTGCTGGCCCCATGGTGTTGTAGTGGTTGAGTTTGGCATGCTCCGCTTTGGTGGCCTAGGTTCATGGGTTCAGATCCCGGGCATGGACCTACACCACTCATCAAGCTATGCTGTGGTGGTGACCCACATACAAAATAGAGGAAAGATTGGCACATATGTTAGTTCAGGGCCAGCCTTCCTCAAGCAAAAAAAGGAAGATTGGCAACAGATGTTAGCTCAGGGCCAATCTCTCTCACACACACACACACAAAAGATCTTGTACATTACAGGTAAACAGTACATAAAACAGTCCTCCGTTGCCAGGGTATACAGTACCCCACCACCACCACCACCTCTCCCATTCTGAGTATTTTTGTCTCTGTTTTCATGGAAAGGGACTATTTTTAATTGTAGGAGGAAAGAATAAATTTTTTTGTGGTGGATGTGATGAGAAGTAAAAGTAGAGGGCAATGCAAAGGCATTCGTTACCCATTTCCAAGCACCTATGGACTAATTTTGATCCTCCTCGAGAAAAGCTTTCAGATTCGGAAGCAGATGGGACTACTCAAGAGAGCCCACTGAGTCTGGGCGTACAGACTGCTGCTTCTGGGGCCCCATGGCCACATGTGGTTCAGAGTTGGGAGGACAACCTTTTCCTAAGATCTGCACAGAACCCAGCATCTCACTGGAGCTGCAATGACTGGAAACCCCTAGGAGCATCAGTTGAAGGCATCCTTGGCAGAAGCATTCATTTCTCATAGCACTAGCAAGTCTTCTCCCAGAATCTATTTTTGGCAGCATTTGTAGAGAAGCGAGAAATGGAGTGGGAGAAAGAACAGGACAAAGGAAATTCAATATCTGTAACTGAATTTTGTCTTTCGGTCAAATTTGAGGTACCTCTTTGTAGCACCATGGGGGAAAGGCTAGGGCAGGGGCCAAAGGCCTGTTATTCTTTGTGTGGAGGCTCTCAAAGGAAGAGATATTGGGAGTCACAAATTTGGAGAATGAGTGAATGAACCAATCAGTGAATGGTCTTTACAGTAAAAATAATTCTTTTTAACACTCTAAGTGATTGATCTCACTTGGACTGAATATTAAAAATTTGCCAATTTAGCACAAAGTGCAAGAAATCCAGTCTTTGAAATTTAGAAATTAGAAATTGTTAGAGAATAATCGGCCACTTTAAAATCCTTCTGGTGATGTATGATTATTTTTTATCATGTTTTAACCTCCACCACTGGGGCTTGATCACTTCCTAACATCATCATCTCTGAACGCAAATTTCTAGTAATTATAAAACGGGAGCCTCGGAAGTGGAAATCCTCAGCTCAGAGGTCTGAGCAAAGTTCAGGGCAAACAGGACGTGCACATGTTAGGAACCCAGAGACAATATTGTTTGTTATAAGCAGGAAGGAACTTAGGGGAGAAATGGGCTGACATCTATTCCTAATTTTTGTCTTGGATTCCCTGAGGACTTGACAGGTAATTTAGTTCTCATGAGGGTGAGATGTAAGGAGAGAGGCAATCATCCTGTTTGGCTAGTTAGGAAAGTTCCTGACAAACAGCTACACTACCTTGCTGATTCTAACAAACAGTGTGGAGAAATAAAATCCAGGGTTCCTTCTCCCACAAAAAGTACAATTTAAACAACTCTTTCTACAATGTTAAAGAAACATTATTATCCTGAAAAAACTAGGCGGATTTATACAATTTGACGAGTTATTTAAGACTACAACCCTAAAGAAAAGATTCTTAATATTTAGTTTTATCAGAATATTGATAAAGTAATGAGGTCTTTAATAACAGGTTTCTGAACTTTTAACTGTTTTACAAAATATCCTGAGTTAAATAACTAGTACATTCATTGACACATAAGCCAAATTGTAATGCTAAAGTCTTTGAACAAAATGCCCCCAAAAGAGGGTGGGCATTTGATTAAACCAGGTAGATACTGCATTCTGCCAGGGATGGGTGGCCTAGGCACAACTGGCGACAAGATAAGTTTCTTTATTCTTTATGTGAATTACCTTCTGCACAAGTGGTGAAGAGAGGAACAGAGACAACACAACTCAGAAAGTGTGGTGGTACGTTTTCCCCAGCACAATGTTTTGAAGCGATCATAGACGAGCTTTGATATAACCAAATAGAAAGTCTTGGCAATTTATAAAGATTTTAAGAAAAAAGCTGGAAAACTGCAACTGTGACTTCCTTTAATGGGAGTAGTTGCTGGTTTAATGGCTTCAAGAATTTTGAGGCTTTTCACCATTTTAAGCTACTGGTAAAGCCACAGTGTAGGTGATGAAGCTGTAAGGCCCCTTCCTTATACTAAAACGATGGATTTACAAGAAGCCCACATCCTGAATCAGACTTGAAGGAAAATAGTCTCTCTTAAAAGCAAAGGTCCTCCAAGTCATGCTTGCTGGAGGAGAAAGCACAAGCTCAACATTTTAAGAGTGCAAAGCACTGACTGACTATGATGCTTGGCGTAAATGCTAAGAGAGACTTAATTATGCCAGAATTTTATTAGAATTACTGCATTTTGTGGGTTTTTTTTTTTTTTTTTTTTTTTTTTGGTGAGGAAGACCAGCCCTGAGCTAACATCCGTTGCTAATCCTCCTCTTTTTGCTGAGGAAGACCGGCCCTGGGCTAACATCCGTGCCCATCTTCCTCTACTTTATATGGGACGCCGCCACGGCGTGGCTGACAGGCAGTGCGTCCGCGGGCTCCCGGGATCCGAACCGCGAACACCGGGCTGCCAAGCGCGGACTAAACCGCTGCGCCACCGGGCGGCCCCACTGCATTTTGTTTTTGCTATTAGTGTGCTGATTATAAAATCCATGATTTGAGTTGTTGGCCCTAATCCTAGTTATCCCACAATCCTCTTTATATTTAGGACAGGATTTTGCAGACCCCAAGGTTTTTCGGAACACATACGGCCTTCTAACATCAACGCCTATACTTCCACTTGAAATAGCTGTTCACAGTCTCCTGAATCGAGTTAATTCCAGGGCTGCTCACGTTCGGGCTGTGGAAAATTCCCCCACCAGGAGGTAGAGGTTTATTTTTCTTCATGACAGGCGATCTGGTGCCAGTGGTACATGCTCAGAGCTGTGCACCCTGGAGCTGGGGGGCACATTTTGCTAACATGCCTAAAGTTACAGTACAAAGTATAGAGCAGCCCTGGTTGTGATGGTCATTCAAATGTTTTGGGGATCTCAGAAATTAATTCTCCCACTTCTTTGTGATTGTTTTGGGAATGCAGTAAAGGCAGACAGAGTGGATAAATCTTTGCATTAAGAGGATTCCACTGCTGGTAACAAGGGCTTATCTCGTGATTGCCGAATCTTAGCAGGCACTGTGTGCCAGCAACCCTCATGACAAAAGTGCTGCATTCCCTCAGTCATGATATTCCACCACTTTTCCTTCTCGTTTCTACTCAAAGTATATAACCAAGGCTGATGGCCAATTTTACATGTGCAATATACTCACAAAAACTCTCTAGATAAATACAAAACTTGGTTTATATCCTGTATACTGTCACAAAAGTATATTGCTTAGCATACACTGCCCAAAGAATTTTATTTTTGAAATGCAAGAACAAAAGATTTTTGAAAGGTGATAACAACAACAAAAAACGCCTCTCTTTTAAATTTCCGTTAGAGATGTGGAACTAAGCCAAGATGAGTATGGGAATGGACGTACATCAACAATATACATATTTTATGGGTGAGATGGTCATCCACTTCTATGACAAGGTTGATGTTTGCTCCCAAATATAACTGTAGGAAGAGCATAGAAGGTGCTGGCTGTCTTTCTTCTTTGATACTTATTCCTCTCCTGTTAAGTTTCTATGTTCTTTACAGAGTTGCTAGAATTGCCATCAACCCACCCTCTTAAACTCTAGGTGATTTATAAAGAATCGGCATAAAATAATTCATTCTTTATAAATAATACCAAAGCTGTTTCTTGATTTTCTTTTCCTATTGCTTTTCTGAGCCATGTCTGCATCTCTGATGGAAATAATTTAAAATATACTGAGGATGTCTGTAAGTTAAAAGGATAATATAGAAATGGTTATTGAATCAGCATATTAGCTGTTAGCCTTTGTATTTGCTTATCATACAATGGGAGCTGCTGTTTACTTTTTATTCTGCAAAGGACAGGTCCACTTTCTGTCTCCAAACAGTTAAAGGAATTAGATGAGAAATTATTCCAAATGAACTGTACACAGTTTGATTAGCCTAGCTGCGGAATATAGTTTCTGAAAAAAAAGAGTCATCAACACGCCGAGGTCAAATGCATTCTTATTGAATAATAAATTGAAACTCCAAATGCTGCATGCAGTAGCATATTAATATATATATATATTTTTTCTTGTTAGCAATGCAGTAAGTACTTTAATTGGCTAGATATTTAGGATGGGTTATTTTAAAGCTGTCCCATTTAACATCACTACATGGTAAAGAGGCTCTGTTTAAATGGATCACAAATGATATATAAAGGAGAACAGATTTTTACTATACTGATCACAATATTACCTGTTAAGATTTTTGTACCTTAAAAGGTTCCTTCCCTCATATAGTATCACTTCATCCTCACCACACATCTACCAGGCAGGTGGGACAACATATGTTCAGAATAATTTTTGCACTATAAATTGACCTAATGAAAGCATCTATTTTGTAATCAAAAAGAGAAACACAAAAAAATCATACGATGGATACGTATACACACACACATATATATGTATATATAGCGTTTGTGATTATATAAAAAGATATTCGAAAAGCATAAGCATAAGCCAAATATGTCTTTTGTTATTATGTGATAGAGTGAAAGTAGCCCAGCATTAGAAGAAATCACAAACAAGGGCCACAATCCCAGGTGTCAAGGGGACTGAGTGTATTTCCAGACTCTAGAGGAGTCTGGCACCAAATGTTTGGTTTTCTTCCAAGTTGTTGATCAATTGTTGGGGTGTGTATAGCATGAAAGTGTGTGAGTGTGTGTATGTGTGTGTGTAAAGCAATCCATAGATTCTTGTTTGCAAAACATGCTAAGAAAAATATTTTGAAATGAAGTGGAAAATCGAGGTGTTGTCCACAAGCTTTTGCATTTTTATCAATAAGACCATAAGGGGATTTTTAAACTGACGGTTCCACAGTGCCATGAGGAGTAAAAACATGTTTTGAGCCAATCTGTAGCCATTTTATTTCACTTTCAAACTATTATTCTATAATCCTTCCTGCAAATGTAAAAGTAGCTATGTTATGTACTGGTGTGTTATTCGTGTTTTATTGAATTTTCATAAGGAATGAAATCTTAAAAACAGAAAGATAAGTGATGAAATAAAACATATCCATTGGACAGCACAGATGTCCATAGGCCTTGATCTATGAGGACCACTTAACTGCAGGAAACATTTCCCCGCCCTGTCTTTAGATGGTATGTGGACAAAGGAGGCGAAATAAGCTAATAAACTAGAAGTGTATCACATTTGATAGTACAAATGATTGACACCATGGGTTGCTAACTATCATGGATGCTTGTCTGAATCCTTTTCTTATTAAAAAATAAATAAGCAGAAGTTAGCAAAACAATGAAACAACAGACGTGCAAGCCCGAATTTAAAACCAAAGTCTTCCTTCTTCCCTTGTCTTTCCACTTCCCTTTTCTCTGCCTGACTCCAAGCACACCTTTCCAGCTCATTACCGCAAATCATTTGAATTCCAGCACACAATGTCACCTGCTCTGTAATCTGATTACTTTATGGAGGAATTAGTATGTATATTTAATGTAGAAGGGTTTTAATCTTGATGAAAATAATCCTAAGGAACTGTGATAGGGCCGCTCATATGTCTGGCAGATATGCCAGTAACATGCTAATAAATGACAGCTGATTTATGTATCTGGATTCTTTTATTTATAAAAATAGCAAGTGGACTGATTTTTGATATTAATAATACAAGTGAATCCACTTTGATTAGACTTCTGTGGAGAGCTGTGCATATCCGGCATTACAATTAAATCTTGTGATGTGGAATGGGAATGACATGCTAATGAAGCAAGCCAGTGAGCCTGAACCACGAGTGTCCAACATCATTATGGGATATCTTGGATGAAGAGTAATTATAACAGGAACACTGAAATGTCATTAAAAATCTTCACTAAGAGATTTAACCTACTATTTTGTACTAATGCTGGATTTTTTTTAGCAACATAACTGAACACAAAGTTCCCTTTCAGAATTTACAGGAAAAGGTTTTTAAATAGGTCTGGATTTAAGAAAAGATACAATCTAGTGTCCTAATTTAATTTGGTACATCAAAATTCAACGGTGGTATGTAATTGAAATCTCTTTTTAATAATTTCAGATGAATTAGCAATTAGGGCTTGATCCTATTTCCATGAAATTTATTAAAATTGAGGGTTGAAGCCCTTGAAAATTTTTATTCTTTTCACTCCATTAGCACAATACATCTCGTTTAAATGACTCTGTCAGTTAGTATGGTACATTCCTTGTTTATTTATGAGAATTTGTTTCAGGGAGGTTCAAAAGAGGTAATGTAATGCATATTCATAAAGGATAGCTTATAATATATGATTCAAGAAAGCTCTCAAAGCTTAAATTCCCTCCCTTTTTGGAAAAAAAATGCACTAGCCTCACCTTCAGAAGCATATTTGCTTCCGAGCAATTCTTACTCAGGTGCTCCCTGTGTGAGACTTCATCGTACCCCTGGCCTCCGCGGGAGGAAGACTTCCCCGGGACAAGTTGCAGCTGGGCACTGCTAAAACAGGCCATGGGGAAAGATGAAACAGCGCCAACTGTCAACAGCATAGAACGTGAACTCTGAACACCGACTCTGACTTCATAAATCCAGGAGCCTGCGTACAAGAAAAGGCGACTGAAATCGTAGTACCTAGCACACCGCCTTGGTGCCCAGCAGGAAAAACACAGTGCTTCTCAGTGGCAAACAAATAAATTACGCACATGCTGAAAGACCAAAAGAAATATGCCAAGCATTTGTTCCCCTTCTCCAGGCTCTTTGTGAAGAACTGCAATTATGCTTAACAAAAAACACCATAGAACTAGTTGGCATCACTCTGAGACATAAATGTGTTTCTGTTCCAAATATGTAGCATTTTCAGAATGTTTGTATGTATTATGTGCAATTTGTTCAATGTATCATTGTGGGAAAACCAGGTCCCGGCTGGGTAATTATGAGAAGGGTAAATAGTATTTTCTGACTGTGAGCTTCCATTTCTAAAGTTGTAGCAGAAAACTCTTATTATTTACCTTTTTGAGGAAATATGACCAACACAGGCCATACCGATTCACCTTCATCAAATTTGATTTTTACAAATGAGATTTCCTCATTGTTTAATGAAATGGATCCCCTGAAGAAACCTGTGTGGAAAATGGATGTCTCTCAAGGAGACTGTGAATGAGTAAAAGGTATTTCAGCTCATGAGGGTTCCATAAAGGAGATTACACTGACTCTCTAAAACCCTTATTAGAAAATTCTGGGGTTTTCTACTTAGTTAAATTTTACTCAACAAGTCTTTATTCTTTACCTGCAGAGTTTAGCTTGGAAGATGGGCACATAGCGACACTTCACGATAACACTTTAAGGGCGGGGAGAGACATGCCCCTGGTGCTATGGGACCATCAGGAGTAGACCCTTTGAATAATGAGGCATCCTGGGGGATGAAATACTGAGCTAAGGATGACCAAGATGGGTGGTGACAGAGCAAGTTGAAAAGGGCACTGCAGGCAGAGGAAAAATTATGACCAACGATTCAGAGCTCTGAATCTGTAAGGTGTGTGTTGGAGAGACACTGGGGATGGCATCTGGCAGGGTGGGTAGTAAATGCAAGCACTCCGTGGCCTTAATATCACACAGGACAAGATGGAATGGCAACAGATGAAGCAGGAAGGAGCTGTAAGGGCCAGATCCTGGAGGGCCTTATATATCATGGTAAGCAAATTAAACTTTATTCTGTAAGTGATGGACAGTCACTGAAGGGTTTTAAGCCCCAGAAAAGCGTGGTCAATTTTAGGTCAATCACTCACTTTCCTGCTTTCATCTTTGCTTGAACAGTTATGCCTCTTGAATGCCATTTCTCAGATTCAACAGATCCAGTCTCAGGGAGTTTTATGACTCTACTGGAAATTCAGCAGTGTTTCTACCAACAATCCTGAAATAGCATCTTGAGGAGGATTGAGCTCTCACGGGTTCTCACGATGGCAGTTCTATTCATCTTGTAACACTAGCCTAGCTTCTTTAATATACTTTCCATTCACAACTGTTTTAAGTATTTTATATATTCAAAAAAGCAAGACAAACCTGAGCTAGGCCAAATTCTAAGACAGTGAATTTGGACGCAGCTGAAGCCTTGCCTACTGAAGCCAGTTCTACAGATGAGCTTCGTGTCTTTCAGTATGCAAATATTTTTGCCCAAAAACCACTCTAGGAGGAAGGAACACAAGAGGCTCTGCAAGGAAATAGCTACACATTTGCAGAGCAGAACTGCTAATGTCCTTTCACACGGCCATAATCTGCTTTTAGCAAGATCGCACTGAACATTGATCACTTTGGAAATTTGAGCAAGAGGGAAGATAGGAGTGAACAGAAAACAAAGAAAAGAGTAAAGAAGTCAACACAGAAAAATTGAAGTCAAACGATAACACAGTTTAAAGAAAAGAGCAAAATCATCAACCGTCAGCTGTCTTACCAATGATCCTCAAAAAGTCATTTTTGAGATCATTAAATGCCCAGGCTTTTTAATATGAAACATTTTCTACTTGCCTCCCATTTTTATTTTATTTATGTTTAACAAGCTAAGAAGTATAAGGAAATCTATTGCACTTAATTTAGAAAGGAAACGGCCTAGAGCAGCCTTTCGGGTACAATTTGAACACTTTCCTGCCACCGAGGGCTTTATTCAATTCTGCTTTAATTTTTCCACCAGGCCTGCTTGTCTGGAGGGTCCAAGGTAAAGGTTCTCAAGTACTTTCTCAGTGGTGAGGAAGAGAGGTGAAGGGGCAAGAAAGTTGAGAATGGTTTGAGAATATTATCCAACTACTAAAAATCAAGAAAAGAAGGAGGAAGAAGAGAAGAATGAGCAAGAAGAGGAGAAGACCCTCACAAATGGCACAAGAGCCAGAGTAAGTTGAAGCATAAGGTAAGTAGAAAGAGCCCCTCACCAACAGCTCCAGATGAGGTAGTCATCTTTCTCCATCACCTGCCTCCTTCCTGCCTCGCCTCCTGTCCTCCTTTTCAATGAACTTTTGACTCATGCTGAGTCATATTTATTTTTTTGAAGATTTGTACCAAGAAATTATAGTCAGAGGATGTTTGGTCCGGGAACTGTATGATCCAAGAGAGAAATCTTTAAGTTCAAGATATATTTGAAACTATATAAAAATTGACATTCAGATATATAAGAAAAAAATCAAATGTAATACATGTGGATTTGTAGGAGAAAAGTATATTTTCAAAACTAATTATTGCTTCCTTTTCATGGTAAAATGCCATTTCCTACTCATTTAGTAAGTGTAAAATATGAATTTATAATTTCAGCAATAATCATTTTTTCAGTAATAAGAGCAATTAACATTTCACATCAAACTAATAATATTAGTAAAAAAATAAAGGGGGTATGATCCATTTAGATTCAACATAAACTCACCCACAGGGAAGGAGGCCAAGTAGGCATAGCACATACACAGTATCCCACCATCTTTTTTTTGCCTTTGATTTAAGGGGTAAAAAAGTCCTAACTGACTTCCTCTTACATTAATGAAAATTACATTTTTATTCTAAAGAAATAACATCAAACTGAAGCAGCATTAAATCCTCAGATATCAACTAAAATCAATCAACCACATTTTCCCAACACTGATTAGGACACTGCCAAATGGCATCTCCAAAAACACATTTAAAAAAATTCCTTTCTGGGGCCGGCCTGGTGGCTCAGCAGTTTAGTTTGAGCTTGGCAGCCCAGGGTTCGCAGGTTCGGATCCCGGGTGCCCCCCGATGCACTGCTTGTCAACCACTCCGGGTCAGCATCCCATATAAAGTAGAGGAAGATGGGCACTGATGTTAGCCCAGGGCCAGTCTTCCTCAGCAAAAAGAGGAGGATTGGCAACGGATGTTAGCTCAGGGCTGGTCTTCCTCACACACACAAAAAATTCCTTTCTTCATAAACCTGTATTGAATACTCATTATATGCCAAATATAATCTTAGAAACGAGAGATGAGGATGAAAACATAAAAGGACCTTGAGTCACAAAAAAATGCTGTATATTCACTATACCATTTCCTCTTCCTGAGCACACAGGAAGATTATGTTTCTCAGCCTCCCTCACAGTTATGTGTGCCTGTGTGACTGCATTTTGGCCAAAAGAATGTGGGCTGCAGTGATATAAGCAGCTCCCAGTCTAGGCCTTTATAAACATCCCTCGTGACCTTTCAGCTCTCACTTCTCCCTTGAGGCTACAGATTTCAGAGAGTAAAGCCACTAGATGGAGGAGGCTCACTCCACCTCCATCAGACTGTGAGGCAAAAGAAACTTTTCTTGTGTTAAGCCACTGAGATTTGTTGGGACAAGCCACTGAGAAAGGCCACTGAATAGCCATTCCTAATCTCACAATCTGGAGAACAAAATGATAACAATGAAAATTTGTAAGATAATCTGGGAATGTAGAGATAAAGTACTATCTATGGACAGAAAAATAGAGAGTACATATTCCCTGTGGGCTCAGTCAGGGATGGCACCAAAAAGGAGGTGATAGTTCGTATTGCTCTTAAATTATGGTAGGAGTTTGCAAGACAGAGCAAAACAAAATGAGAGATTGAAGGAAATGATCTACCGTTGCTGAAACGTCCTTCATCGTCAAGGAATGACTTGATGTTTGCTCAATCAAAGGAAACTAAGACAGAGAAGAAAGTTAAAAAAAAAAACAATTTTAAGAGCTAAATTCAACATTGTGCTGAAGCAATACTGGATTAGTGTTTAGCTTAATTAACTAAAAAATTGAATTGGCCAGAGAATACATTTACTATGTAATCTGATGACACTTTTATTACAAATGAATTTACAAATAAAGAGCACCGAGCAAGTTATTCAGAAATGTCAAAAGTCTCTCCAAAACAGAATGTATTGATTAGTAAGGAATACTTAGTACCCAATATCTAACAGGTGCTATTTTTAGATGCAAGTTATTTCCTAATAGCTAGGTAGGTTTCAAGGTTAATGTAGTGATACCACGATCTATAGCTGCCGGGGGCAGATGGAGCCATTTATACTGGATATCTTAATGTGGATGTACAAAGTTTCCCCCAAGATGAAACAAAAAACAGCAGCAGAGAATCCGAACTCATTTACTATTCTGAGAAAGTGGTGTGTTCTGCACTGGTCTCTTCTTCTGAGAAGGTGTGAGGTGACGGCTTTGCTGTAAATTGTCAAATCTGCTTTCCAGAAAGGATGTTTGAATTATAATAGAAAGAAGAACCTGTGAATTTGGGGGAAATGAAGAAAACCTTATTAGGAACAAATGGATAATGTGTCAAGGGTCCTATCACTGGAGGGCATATGATAACCATCCTCAAAGTGCAACAGATGAGATGAGTACTGAGTTACAGGAAGATAAAGATTGGAATGAAAAGATTCAGAGCATTGAGCGATCTTCGAGGAGCCTCATCTGTGGATACCACATTACAGCTCTACAAATTCAAGGTGGAAATGAATGGCGGTTGTTCAGATTTGAGGCATAAATCATTTCTAAGGTGAACCTGTAGGAATGCAGCTAGTTCTGAGCCGTAGAGATGAAGGCAACGCTTTTTCCTGAATGAAGTGCACCAGGCAGAAATGTTATCCCTAGTAAAAATTTTAAAAGCACTAAGTAGACCTCAAAGATAAATTTGTGGTTATGAGTGAATTGAGGATCTTCGACATAATGACCGACCTGTGCACTCACGCATATTCCTACTTAAATAGAAGTGTGTCAGATATTTCCAAGAAGAAATGATGATAAAGACTAGCCCAGGGAGAGTTTTCTCCTGAAAAATAGCAATGTGGCCTCAGTGACTTAGGCCATAATAAATGGAAAGTTAGCCATATGATTAGAATGGTGTGTTTGATGGCATGACTTTTGTGGACCTCTGTTTTATAACGATCTTTAATTTTTTTTCTCTTCCCATCACTATCACCTCATTGACTGTAATGTTTCTGCTAATATTGTGGCCGAGTTCCTTTAGGTTTCTTGAATACCAGACATACACAATCCACCCTCAGTTTGGAAATTAGGAAAGAAGGCAACATGAAGGCTGATGATTTTACTTTATATAAAAAAAGTGAAGTTCAAATATTAAAATACATTCTTCAATTTTTCTTTTCAGTACACATCGATCTTCAGGTTTACTTGAGCAGTCTCTCGTGATCAGGGACACATGTACCAGTTCTAAGACACAGAAATAGTCCCACCAATAGTACCACTCCTTTTTAAGTTCTTAATACTTGCCCTTCAAGAATTCCTTGAAACTTATGAATGCCCTTAAAAAAAGTGTACTTGAAAACAGTTCTTACAAGTAAGTGTAATTAGCAATGTGACTATGTTTGTATTAATTGGAGAATGCAACTGAGAAAGCTATTTTTTCCTGTTATTCTATATCTCACTAAACACAAATGTACAAAGACCTTTGTTAAAATACTTGATGTGTGCTTGTTAAAATGACTCTGCTAGTTCAGGATCAATTTACTCTGGCTATATGTTTTTTAAAAGGCTATGTTTCCTTCCTCACTGACTGTCCCAACCCCACTTTCCATTGGACACCAACACTGTTCCCATGAGGGGAACCTTACTCCCTCTGTTTTGGGAGAGGCTTCTAATGAAATGGGAGGGCCCTTAATAAAAATAACACACCCATTAGTAAAGGGTGTGTTAATACCTAAGAGGGGCATGTTAACAATAGTGAAGAGATGCTCAGCGGGAAGGTGTCCTGCTGGATGGGATGGGTCAGTGATGGCCACGACCCATTGAAGGCCTTTGCTCAACAGCAATGAAAGTATCAGTTGATGTGGTTTTGTTCCAGGAGCAAGAAAGTCTATGGACTCTGTCTCAGCTTCTCCATGATATTTGATGTCTCCCTCTTTATTATGGTAGAAAGTCTAATTGCCACAACCCCTGAGGACTTCCCTTTTGATTTGCAAAAGCATAGTTTGAGAGTCAAAAGGAAGCTAAATGCTTTGTATTCCTGCTCTAACAACCCTAATTCTCCCCAAGACTATCAGGAATTTTCCGACTATGGGAGATTATGGTAGGGAAGAGGTACACACATACAGATTAGTGTTTCCAAATTTTATCTCACTACATCTTTATGAAATCATGCAAAGTATGGTTAGCCACTTCCCTTGGGGTAACAGCACGTTTTTGGCGCCTTTGAAATGCCAGGTGTTCTGGACGACTGTCTCTTTTGGTTCAATGTTATTTACTTGAGTAGGATCATTTCTTATGATTATAAAGTATGCTCCATCAGGACCAGGACTGTGATAGTAAACTCATCACCTTTCCATTCCAAATCACTGCCCATAAAGGGCAAAGTAGGTTTTCCTTTCTCCTCCATCAGCGTTTCCCAAATGTTGCTGCACATTAGAATCATCTGGGGAAATTTTAAAACTCTCCCTCATACCAATTAAAACAAAATGTGTGGCGTAGCATCCCACAAGCTTTAAAAATCCATGGGAGATTCCAGTGTATAGTGATGGTCTAGCAGTTAGTGGAAGGCTAGTATGATAATCAGGTGGAGTAACTTTCTGATAAAGGAATTAGTGGTGGAAAAGTCTAGAGTGATTTTGGTGAAGTCTTGAGTGATTGTGAAGTGGGCAGAGGAAGAATGAGATGAGGAGACAGGGCTTTAGTGACAGGTGGTCCTGGAGAGATGGGGGTGGAGAGTGGGAGTGATACCCACTGGTAGTCTTAATTTATGGGAGAAAATGCTCACCTCTTTCCTCAGGTGTCAATAAGTGACTGGTAATCAATGTTAAAATAGTGTTATTAGTTGAATTGTGTCCCCTAAAATTCATATGGAGAAGCCCTGATTCCCAGGACCTCAGAATGTGACTGTATTTGGAGACAGGGACCTAAAGAGGTGATTAAGTTAAAATGTGGCTTTAGGATAGCCCCTAATCTGATCTGACTGGTGTCCTTATAAGAAGAGGAAATTTGGATACACAATGAGACACTACTGTTGTGCATGCACAGAGGGACAACCATGTGAAGACACAGCCAGAATGCAGCCATCTGCAAGCAAAGGAGACAAGCCTCAGAGGAAACCAACCCTCCTGGCACCTTGATCTTGGGGTTCCAGCCCCCCAGAACTGTGAGAAAATAAATTTCTCTTGTTAAAGCCACCAGACTATGGTATTTTGTATGACAGCCCTAGAAAACTAACACAGACAATATAAAAAGTAATGGAATAGTAATCATTTGAAATGCTGAGTATAGATCTTAATGAATTACCAGTGCAATTTGTCTTAATCCAAATAATTTTCCTACAGGTTTTCAAGCAGTCATAGAATTGTTTTATGGAGTTAGCACAAGCCATTTCTCAACTGCCTTATTTGTGGCCCACTCCTTACCTAGTAAATCCTACCCAACTTTCAAGATCCAGTGCTAAGTCTTTCTCTTCCAGAAGTCTTCCCAGATCACTGAACGCTCAGGGCCCCTTCCCTGACCTGAGCCCACAGGACAAGTGATCTATGTCATGAAATTGACTCCTAGTCATAAACTGATCTTTGACATTTCAAGTGTTGTTGCCACATCACAACTTAACTTTCTATTTGTTTTGATCTTGCTTCCCCCACCAAATTCCCCCTCCTTTGGCATACAGACCGTAGCTATTCATTTTCTCTATCACCAATAATGTCTGACAAAGTTCTTCCAGAAATACTGATTGATAAGTAATTAAGAGGGTTTCTACAGACACTATCACACTTTGTACCTGAGCTTAATTAAACCTCAAAAGATCAAAGACAGGATAGAAAGATATTCTTTCTATAATGAGTGTGTCACAATCAGCTATCAGCATTTTAACACTGATGAGTAGTCACAAGTGACTTTGAGACCTGTAAATGGTTATTTTCTAATTCCAAGTGAGGTTAAAAGATGATGGATAAAGAATATAACCTAAAGATTATGGTTAGTGATCTTTCTTACCCGGACACACTCCAGTGGGCAGAAGGAAAATGTCTCCCACAAACAATATGGGGACTGGTGCTAATGACTAGATTTAAATCTTCAAAATCTTAATTAGACCCTATTCCAGTACCACTTGATAAAGTTGTGTTGGAGAAACACTGTCATTGCACATTTTCAGATGACACACTCAATCACAGCTCAGCAAGTCAGAACACTAGCTAAAAAAAATCCTAGGATTAAGTCACCATATTTTATTGAACAATAAGGTAGAACTGAATTATTCTTACCCTGATTTTTAATGATTTTCCCACATGTCTCTGTCTGCTTCATGGTGTGGTTAAACATAGGATCATGGCCAAGATAAAACAAAATAATTTTCCAGGGGTCAAAGTAGAAGATGAAATAGAAGATAATGAGTCAAATTTCGAATCTCTGCCTATAGAATATTCTTCATATATTTTTTTTAAAGAGAGATACATCATACATGAAGCATGAAAGGCATCAGGAATTGGCCCCAATTTTTGAATGCTAATTTTTAATTAGTATTCAAAGTTGCCTCCCATGCAAAATAACAACAACTGTTGTTTACCCTGTGCACTTTTTAAGTTTACCTTAATAACAAGGTTTTGGGGAAGGAAAGAGGGTGCTATAAGAGTGTCAATCTTGACCAATTTTTATCTTTTTCTTTATGTTGGTTAGCTATTGCTATATAGCAATAAAAAGGAAAAACACAAACCTCTCTCAGTCTCATACAGCTCTCTCAGTCTCATAAATATTTATTCAGCATAGGCATCCACGTCAGCTGAGGGATGACTGATCTAGGTGGCTCACCTAGGTGGCTTTGCAGATCTTGACTGGAGTGCCCAAGCATCTCTCCACCTCTTGAGTAGCACACATGTGTTCCTATGGCAATGGCAAAGGTGCCAGAGCACAAGCTTAGTTACATATGTGTTTCTCATGCCTCTGCTTATGTCACCTCTGCTAACGTTCTTGACAGAGCAAGTCACATAGCTGCACCCTGAATCTATGAGCAGGAACATATGATACAGTGAGAGAATCTTCAAAGTTACATGGTAAAGGAAGTGGATATGGGGCGGGATAAAGAATTGGGGACATTACTCCAGTCTAACACACTCTTATTGTTTTCAATTCTTTATTAATCTGTTCATTAAAAATTTGCTGAGTAGGGGGCCACCCGGTGGCACAGCGGTTTAGTCCGTGCTTGGCAGCCCGGGGTTCGCGAGTTCGGATCCCTGGCGCCCGCCGATGCACGGGCAGAGTCCCATATACAGTAGAGGAAGACGGGCACGGATGTTAGCCCAGGGCCAGTCTTCCTCAGCGAAAAGAGGAGGATTGGCAATGGATGTTAGCTCAGGGCTGGTCTTCCTCACAAAAAAAAAAAAAAAAAATTTGCTGAGTATAGTGAAGGTCAGTCATACTCAAGCTGACTCCCCCTTTTATTTGCCCATCATTTTGTAAATAGCTTTCCTAGATTTGGGAGGGAATGTCCATGACTGTCCCTACCTCCCCAGAGTATAGATTAGTATTCAAGTCCCCATTTGATGCAGGAAGACAAACAGATAAAGTAGGTGCTGCCTGTGGCTTGGAGTTTCCATTTTGCTGGTCATGGTGGGCAAAGAAGACCTGGATGGCAGCAGTAGCAGCACAGGCTCTCTAGTAGTGGCCAGGTTCAAGTACTTATTGAGAAGTTGCATTGGGCCTATGACAGTAGCAACTGCAATAAAGATAAATTTCTGGCATTTGTTTCTATTCGTTCTTTATTGTGGTAAGAACACTTAACATGAAATCTACCCTTTTAACAAATAATTTAAGTGCACATTGCAGCATTGTTAACTATAGGCACTGCTGTGCAGTAGATCTCTAGAACTTATTCATCTTACACGACTAAAACTTTATACCCATTGAACAACTCCCTGTTTCCCCTCCACCAAGCCCTGACAACCACCATTCTACTTTCTGTTTCTATGAGTTTCACTATTTTAGACATCTCATATAAGTGGAATTATGCTTCTGAATCTGGCTTATTTCACTTGGCATTATGTCCTCCAGGTTCATCCATGTTGTCACATATAGCAGGATTTCCTTCTTTTTAAGGTTATTATTCCATTGTATGTATATACCACATTTTCTTTATCCATTCATCTGTTGATGGACATTTATGTTGTTTCCATATCTTGGCTATTATGAATAATGCTGCAATGAACATGGGAGTGCAGATATCTCTTCAAAATCCTGATTTCAACTCTTTTGGATATACACTCAGAAGTGGGACTGCTGGATCATATGGTAATTCTGTTTTTAATTTTTTAAGAAACTGCCATACTGTTTGCCATAGCAGCTGCACCATTTTACACTCCCACCAATAATGTATGAGTTCCAATTTCTCCACATCCTTGCCACTTGTTATCTTCTGTTATACTTTTTTATAATAACCATCCTAACAGGTATGAGGTGATATCTCATTGTGGTTTTGATTTGCATTTCCCTAATGATTGGTGTTGAACATCTTTTAGCCATTTGTATGTCTTCTTTGGAGAAACGTCTATTCAAATCCTTTGCTCATTTTTTAATTGGGTTATTTGGAGATTTTTGCTATTGAGTTGTAGGATTTCCTTATATGTTTTGGATATCAATCCCCTATCAGATATATGGTTCAGTCTCTTCAACAAATGGTACTGGGAAAACTGGATATCTACATACAAAAGAATGAAATTGGATGCTTATATCAACTCAAAATGGATTAAAGATTTAAACATAAGACCTTGAACTGTAAAACTCCTAAAAGAAAACATAAGGAGAAATCTTCTTGACATTGGTCTTGGCAACGATTTCTTGGATATGACACCAAAAGCACAAGCAACATAAGCACAATTAGACAAGTAGGACTACATCAAACTAAAAAGTTCTGCAGAGCAAAAGAAACAATCAACAGAGTGAAAAGGCAACCTACAGAATGGGAGAAATATTTGCAAATTATCATCCTGGCACCCACCATTTGGCTGTAGTGGTAGTGGCTCCCTCACCAGGCAGTTCTGCATCAGGGACTTGGGTGTGTTTCTCCAGCCTTCTCAAATGTTCTGTGAGCTCCCCAGAATTCTTTCTGTTTCCACTAGCCAGAGTGGACTCTGTGAACAGTGACTGCCCCTCTGAGCAGTTACTTCATGCAGAGCAACTAACCAGACTGTGGAAATATCAGTTAGGCGTCTTTGGGTGCAAGCAACAGGAATCTGAATTTATCTGAAGGTTCTGGGGTAGCTTACAGAATAATGGAATGTTGGCTAAAGAACTACACCTGCAAAGAGAAGGAATAAGGGAATTTCTGAGTGTTCAGAGAGTAAAAACTCAAGGCACCAACATTTGGATAAATTATCTCTAACCCCCTTCTTCTCTACTTACATCATTCTGCTGAAGATTCAATTTTGGGATACAGACACCAACCAACTTAGCTTAGATATCATGTCCATTCCTTGAATAGAGGAGAGAATGAAAACTTTACTGATGTCCCCTTTAAGACTTCACTCATTGGGATAGTGATGATTCCTCAAAAGGAAAGAGGAATGTCTTGTTGGAAGAAGAGGAAATGACTGCTACGTGGCCAAAAACAAACAAAAGAATAAAAAAAAAAAAATCAAAGCAAAACAAAACTGAAAGCAAGAAGAATAACAATCCAAAATCAAAAGTCCACTACAGATCAAAGATGAATAAGACTTTGTACCTGTCCTTGGGAAGCTCACATTTCAGTAGAAAAGATTAGATACTCAATCTTCATTTGTTATTCAATAATAAGGACACTAGTCATTGGATTTAGGGTCCACCGAAATCAGTATGACTTATCTTAACCTACCTAATTATATCTACAAAGACCCTATTTCCAAATAAGGTCACATTCTGAGGTTCTGCGTGGACACGAATATTGGGAGGACACTATCCAAGTTACTACAATAGCCTCAGACTTTAGAATGAGTTTAGACTTTCACCTCAGGTGAAAATCAGCCCCCAAAATCATTTTCTCATGCAGAGGCAATATAAATGTATTACTTTTAGATGATCTAAAATTATCTTGTGATAAGAACAGGCATGTAATCATTAATAAGCAAGTATGGATATGATATTGGCATATCTTAATTCAGATATGAGAAAAATATCTACTTTAGGTATCTTTTCTCATATATAAACACGATTCTCTACTCAGAGGCTATGTATCTGGGAACTTCTTTCTATTTGGGCACTGTATGGTTAAATAAAGAATATATTCTCTGATTTAGTATATTGGTCACATAACTTTTGGGGCCACAGAGGAATTAAGTAAACCTAGGAAGTGATTCTTCATAGGCTTAGAAATTCCACCATGCGTAGAGACAAATTAAGCTGTTTTCCACTGATTTATGTAAAGTGTAATTAACAAATTAATACATATGAAGATAAGATAATAGAAAGCACCAAGCAATAATGTAGTTTTCTTGTGTTTTTGAAAATTACTGAAAGTAATGGCAAAGCTAATCTGCTAAAATTTTCTTCTAATTAAATAGTGTTTGGAATAACAATTTTTTTCTCGGTTCAATCTATCTCATACCATTCTTGCCTGTTTTTCATCTTTACATACTCAGGAAGTGTTCTAACATTGCCTCTATTTTCTGTATGGCATCATATTTATTAATTATAGAGTAATTGGACTATGGAGTTAGAACAAGACCTGTTGCTTTAAAACCAAAAGCTATTATTTCCAGATGCTATACTGCTCATTTAAAATGTTAAAACATTCTCATGGTAATAACCATTCAGATATGTTTAGGGTGGTAAAAACTCATCGTAATAAGGCAAATCATAAAATACCAGCAAAGCTAGGCAGGATAATTTAGGATACTATTTACATGGAGAAATGATACTATTTATTAATTTATTGAAATCTGTATGAATATACTCAAGACTAGGGTATAAATACAAGTAATACAATAATCCATAGCTAATAAAATAAAAGGCTTTCTTAACAACTGATTATTCACATGTATCAAAAGACAAATGTGATGAAATAAGTCTTATTGTACATTGTACATTTCACTTCCTGGCAGATTGTGAGAAATGGAGAACAAGGACCTCTCAATTGGCACAACTTCTGAAAGCTAATATTTAACAAATGCCATGATGTTTAACCATAGGTGAACACTGCCTTTTTCTGTCGAATCCTGAGGCTCAGTCAATTGTGGCCCTATTGGGTGGGGAAGGGGGTCCCAGCTAGATTAAATTGGAGCTCCCCATGATTTACAATGACCATAAACAACTTTGGGTGGTCTCAGGCCCACTTAGACTTCCAGGCCTGTCCCAGTTTGATCTAGCCTCCCCAGTGACACTCATCCTTCCTGGATGAGACCCAGGACTGGCATAGCCTGCCTGGAACTACTCTGAAAGAGAGCAGACTCCTCCAGGTCTCCAGCTTGACTTCCCTGAATTTTTTCCATCCACACCAAGCTCCTGGAGCTGTGAACTCTATGAACTATGGTATTTTGTAGAACACTCCCTTCAGGCCCTACGCTGTCTTGTCAAATGCTAGAGAGATTTTTTTTTTTTTTTTTTCCATACAGATAGCTAAATCATCCTTCCTGGATAATAGTGGTTTGAGACTGAGATGGTAAGGTGACCATGCATAGACTTAAATGGGCACCTGGAACATTAGTGAGAACATTTCTGATTAAATATATCTACCTTGAAATGCCTTTGGCTTTGACCTGCACCAGTAAATCCTTGTTTCTTAACAGCAAATGATATTCCTGCAAAGGTTGCTGAGTTTGTCCTCAACAGCTCTCTTCCTCCTACCACAGAAGGGAATGACTTTCTCTAGAAATTAGTTAGAATATTGCTCACTAACTTGGGGGTTAACAGCAGGCATAGAAACAATGGAAAAGTAGAAAGCTGTTTGCTTTCTTTCCTGATTTCTCCTTCAGCATTTTGATATGAATCATAGAGATCCTGGGGCTTCTGTCCTGGAAGATTTACAATTCAAATCAAAGGAAAACCTTCTTCCCTTCCCTGTTTAAACAAACAAACAAAAAACATTTCTAAACTATTTTCCTGGCTGTTGTGTAATTTTGTATTATATGATTTTAACATACAAGTAATTACATGTAAACATCAAATATTTAATCTGTTATTTCCTGGATTACTTTCTATGCCCTTGAATTTTTTTACATCTCTTTATCTGTCTCTCTCTCTCATCCTCTGTTCTGAGATTTGCTCAAACTTTTCACCTTTTTGCTGATTTTTTTTTTGCAATTTGTGTTTTACATTTTCATCAACTCTTTTTTATTCTCTTATCTATCCTTTTTCTTAGCAGTCTGTTCTTGTTATATGGATACTATATTTTCTTCAATCTCTGTAAGGTAGTAATTACTTTAAAAAAAAACTATATTTTCTTCCCTAAATGATCTGTTTGCCAGTGTCTGTTGTCTCTTCCTGTTCATCTCTATCTTTCTCTTTTATGCTGCCAATTATCATTAAGTGAATGCCTTCATGCATCTGAATGAACAAGTGGATTGACAATCTAGGTTATTGTCAGAGTGTTTCTATATCTGACTCATGCTCTTCCCTGAAAGAGAGAAATGACGGCCAATTCTAGGTGTGTGGGCCAGGTGTGGGGACCAGCAGACTTCACCTGAGGGTGCATGGATGTCTTTTCAACTAGCCATTACTAATATGAGGAAGGCCCTGATCTAAGAAGGCAACTCCAACACTAGCCTCCCTGGCAGACCATTTGACATCTTTAGAAAACAGTAGCCTCCACACGGGATGATTTCACCTCAGAGTACACAAATTGCTTTGTTGGGGTAATCGAGGAAAGAATAGGCCTACCCTGCAGAAAGTCTCACTGATTAATATTTTCCCATTAAAATGTCTCTTGGATTTTAATACCCAATCTTCATAGAATGTTCATATTTCTCAACACAACCTTTTTTGGCCAAAATTTTAAAGAAAAAAATGTATTTACATCCTCAAAACTCAATACATTTTAAGCCACATGATGGAAATATCTTGAGTTAAATTCTAATATAATTGGTAAAATCTTAGAATCATGTGTAGATTTCTTTTGCAGATGCTATCTAAAAGCTTTTAAGTGTCAACAAAGAGAAAGAGTATCTATGCTGAAGCCAGAGTACATGTTACTGTACTCAAAGCAGCTATTTGTTAGTAACTATATTCATCAGATATGAAGAAGTGATATTTTCAACATTTTACATTTTAAGAGTTTATTACTTATATGTAGTTAGTTTACAACGTTTTAGCTACATTTTAGGAAATTGGTTGGAAGTTTTGAGTTGACACATTATAATTATCCTCAGTTAAACAAGAAAAATATACTCATGATTAATATTTTCACATGGAACATCTGATTTTTCAAAAACAGATTCTACTGCATCAAAAGATGCCTATAATAGAATTTCTATTTGGAATTTTTCACATTATTTTTAAAAATTTCTATTTTATGTTTTATAATATAGATGATATATTAGTATGGCATACAAATATGTAATTCAGAAATGTAAATAACCATATATCTGTGAACCAAGCTAAGAAAATGTTCTCTCTAAACGTTATGTGATAGAAATGGGTGGTAGATTACTGTACTGAAGGGTATCTTTCTAACTCCAACCTGGAGACCAATGGCACTGTGGGAGAAGCAGCTTAGAGATGAGTGGGGCAATACAGGCCATTGTGGACATTCTATAGTTAAACCTTCAGTCCATTTTATTGGTTTCTGCCCCGCCTCCCAATCCTGTTCTTATCTGCCAACTTTGGGAAACATCTGTGAAAAATTGCTTTTGCTTTCTCTGCCTTTGTCTTTCTATGATTCTCTCCATTCTGATTTATCCGTCATTATGACCCTTTCCAGATACTCACTGTTGGTCAGCTGCTATCTCCATCCCACTCATCTTCAATCCTGCATTTTATTTTATTTATTTTTTATTGCAGTAACATTGGTTTATAGCATTATATAAATTTCAGGTGTACATCATTATATTTTGATTTCTGTATAGACTACATTGTGTTCACCACCCCAAGACTAATTACAATCCATCACCACACACATGTGCCTAATCATCCCTTTGGCCCTCTTCCCTCCCCCTTTCCCCCTGGTAACCACCAATCCAATCTCTGTCTCAATGTGATTGCTTGTTTTTATTTTTGTCTTCTACTTATGAGTGAGATCATATGGTATTTGACTTTCTTCCTCTGACTTATTTCACTTAGCATAATACCCTCAAGGTCCATCCATGTTGTCACAAATGGCTGGATTTCACCATTTCTTATGGCTGAGTAATATTCCATTGTGTATATATACCACATCTTCTTTATCCATTTGTCCCTTGATGGGCACCTAGGTTGCTTTCAAGTCTTGGCTATTGTGAACAATGCTGCAGTGAACATAGAGGTGCATGTATCTTTACGCATTCATGTTCTTTGGATAAATACCCAGCAGTGAAATAGTTGGATCATATGGTAGTTCTATTCTTAATTTTTTGAAAAGTCTCCATACTGTTTTCCACAGTGGCTGCACCAGTTTGCATGCCCACTAGCAGTGTATGAGAATTCCCTTCTCTCCACATCCTCTCCAACACTCGCTGTTCTCTGTCTTGTTAACTACAGCCATTCTGATGGGAGTGAGGTGATATCTCATTATAGTTTTGATTTGCATTTCCTTTCTAGTTAATGATGTTGAATGTCTTTTCATGTGCCTGTTGGCTATCTGTATATCATCTTTGGAGAAATGTCTGTTCAGGTGCATTTTAATGTGTTTATGAATTTATTATCTTACGGACTTCAGTGTTATTCAAGGTGTTTCGGGGACAGAGGAGAGGTAATTGCACTTCTCAGTCTCTTCCTCAAGGCAGACCCTTAACACCAGGAAATCCCACATGGACATAGCCTGCTTCAGAAACCCTGAACCTGGGGTGCCAACAGGAGTGCACACCCAAAGGGCCAGAAAGACTCCCCCCCATGACAGTCCTTCCTAATTTTGAGGCACTATTAATATCAGAGTTATGTCCACCAAAAGATTCCTTCTATTTCAGGCAAAATTTCTCCTCTGAGGGCAGGCTGCTGAGTATCAGTAGTAATTACGTCTTATTTAAATAAACTTTTTAAAAAAGTCAGTCCACTGCAAGAGCAGTACATTTGTGGCAATGGGGGTGATTTGTAGGTAAGTTCTACACATGCCAAATTTAGGAGTATACTTCAACCTGAAGATTTGACCCCACTACCTAGGGAATCATCACAAGGAACCAGAGAAAGGAGTGAGGATGCCAAAATGGAGCAGGCACATCTGAATCTGATGCAGTGAAAAACAATCCAGAATCATGCATTTTTGCCTCCCCCATCAGGATCCCTGAAGAAAGAGATGGTGTCCATTTTCAAATTAAAATCTATGGCTCAAAATCTGCTCCTGTGGTTTAATCCCCACCCCAGTGTTTATTTGTGCAGACACAACCCGAATGACCTGATTCATTTCTGATTTGCTACATTTGAACAACTGCATAATCATACTACAGGAAGAGAGTCTTGAGAGGTTAGAAGGTGAGTGGAGAATGTGGGGGAGTTGCAGCTAATTTCAATGTAAGATGGGCAATTAAATCAAGTATGACTCGGTCAGCACAACCACACGGAGAGACAAACGACTTACAAATAGAATTTCAAGGTGGGGGAAGCTAAGGACAAAATCTCTCTTCCTGTGACTGCATTCTCAACGATAATTTGACAAAGGTGCAAGGGTCCAAAAATTACGGAAGAGAAAATGACTAACCTTTAGTCCAATGTCTAATTACAATAAGAGAATGCAATAAAATATTCCAGAATGCAAAAATACACATAGAGAATAAAAATCAGGAAAAGTTATTCCAGTTCTGAACCAGATACTAATGAGACCACAGTAGGGATACCACCCAGTTGTTGTAATCTTGTGAAAGCAAAGGAAGCTAAAAGCAATGAGAGAGGAAAACTTTAAGCCACAATATGTTTCAAATGAAAGGGGGATCCAGCCAAATAAAAAACATTAAAGATAAAGACCACAATTCCTTTTAATGGAGAGGATCACATGAAGATATGGTAGAACCTGACGGAGTAGAAAATACAGACTGTTGGGTTAACGGAACACATTTCAAACCACCGTTCTGGATTCATCATGGCCCTAGAACATCACCTGGACACTGAAATAAGTCTCTCTACATGAGAGACAATGACTATAGAAGTGGATTAAATAGAGCAATGGAAGTTGAAAGCAAGATATCCAAATGAGTGCTGGGGATTGTTTTTAGCTGCAAGGACAAAGCCAACAGTTATACCAGGCTGTTTTTGTAAGTCTTACACATAACATGAATATAGCCCAAAGAAGAATTGTTGGCCACCATTAAAGGTTCATGTTTGCTAATTAACAGGAAAAAAACCAGAGTCCTGAAGGGTCATTTAGAGATGTGTAGCATACAATTTGTAGCATGTCAATTCAGTCCTGTGGGGCTGATAGCCACAGGTGCAATTGAGCCATTTGAAGAACAGGGTACGCACCTGGCAGGGGCCAGTGTGGGCACAGTAATGGGAGAAAGTAAGGGTGTCTTTGACAGACTGCATTGGGACTAGTGGGTTAGGCTGTTCTACAAAACAAAGCAACCAACAGATGCATTAATTCAATGGGGGGAATCCTTTCACAACATATATGTATATTAAATCATCATGTTGTACATTTTAAATATCTTACAATTTTATTTGCCAATTTTATCTCAATAAAGCTGGGGAAAAAACCAACAAAGCAATCATTGACTATTCAGTCCATCAGGATGCAGGATATGATAAAATGCTTTCTATAGGTATGTGAACTGGACTCGATCTGGTCCAATGCCAAGGCCAGTGAGTTTTGAGGACAGCCCTCCTGAAGAAGAGAATTGTTCACCAAGAGGAGGACCTTTGACTCACTGCTGGGCCTTGAGCAGATTCATTCAGTTTGGCAGGTCCAACTTGAACCTGCTTCTGATTTCAGCCATCTCTGACCACATCACCTGCTACTGTGCTCTTAGGCCCACCGTTTTCTAATGGAAAGTTTCAGGAGAGAGGAGCATAGCTGTGTGCTCAAACCGATGCTTCTATTTCCTATGTTAAAAACCTAAGATAGCAATTTTACCAATACTGCTCTGTAGGTATGGATCAAGTTATTAGCCATCCTTTAAGTACAGAAGTTCTGCTAGAGACGCAACATTTGCTGGGACATTTTCAAGACCAGGTTGACCAGATGTGGGTTCCCTGTGAGATGGTGGCCATGTTAAAGGACGCATTGGCCACGTTTAGTTGAACAGTTGTTGGGTCTGTAAAATAGCTGCACTGCTCGGTCTGAATGTATTTGAAATCCATGGCCTATTTTGCATTAGCACAAATCTCTAAGAAGGTCTGTGATCTATCCGTTTTAATTGAAACATCAGTGCATTTCAGGGTGAAATTTGATAAATATTTACTTGGGCAGTGCTGAGCCAAAAGTCACATCCTCTCACCTCTTCCACTGGGAAGGGAACTGGAGTTAATGCTTTGAGGACAGGAATAGCATCGACTCGAGTATCACATCTCATACCTTGATCCTTCAGAGCTTTGAACAAAGAACAGAATATTAGTCCCCTCATTGCCCAAGGAAGATGTTAACCTGTACCCCTGCAAGAGCGAGGACACCACTAAAGTCACCTTCCCCCGCTGGATGGGCCAGCTGCCGACTGTGAACGGGAACTTGGTTAGAGTAAAAGATTCTTTGTCAGGAACGTGGAAATTGTGACATTAGGGACTAGCCTGGGCTATAGGATAAAGCTTCAATGAAATTTGCAAGTTCATTTTGGTTTATATACCTGTTGGAGCTGAGACATTAAATGCAGACGGCTTTTAATCTAGGTATTTTAAACACTACTTGATACCATGGACTAGTGTCACTCAACAGAGAGTACTTCAAGGACAGAGCTATCTCTGAACCAGAATAAGACCCCAGGAAGGCTGATTCAGCCCAGAGCATTTGGGACGGGGTTATTTTCTTTTGTTTCAACATTCACTTTTGACAGAACTGGCTTTTCTCTTCGCCCCTGCTGGAGAGCTAATAACTTCCTCCACGTTCACCTTACTCTGGTGCCCCCACACAGGCGAGTGCAGCTGACTCCATACGCAGGTAGGCTGTGTGCTTTATTTACATTTATTTTCGTCAGTCATTTGCTATCAAGATATATAGAGAGACACCCTAAGTAATCAAACACAGAAACAGGTCAGGTAGGTTAGCTTGACAGAAAAACAACATGGAAGAAATAACCACAGAGCGTGGGCTGCAATCCAGTATTAGGAAAAGTCACGGGCAATACAAAAGGATTACAGCCAAACCCTCTCCTGTCTCGGGCAGTGCTATTTGTTCCTGAGATTTCTAAAGATGCGTTCAAATTCCTGCACACATCTGAGAGTTCTACAACTGTGGCTAACATTGAAAATAAATAATCTAAATCAGCTTGGCCATATTAACTGTGAAATCCACTTTACTAGTGAGATAGAATTTACTTCAGGCCATACAGGTCAATAGCCTTGGAGAGGGAATTCCAAAGATGAAGGCCCCTCATTGAAAATGCTCAGCCTTCAGACCTGTGCAGTTCTAAATCAGAGGGCTTAGCACCTCCAAGCCCTCCAGCTGCTGTGAGGGCAAACCCAGGAAAGAGGTGGTCATTGGATATAACCTGAATCCCCTCTCTGCTGTCTCTCCTCAACCCCTGAAACAGAATGCTGTTGAGGTCCGCTACCTTGATTCCCCCTGAAAGCAAAGAGGCAACTCATGAGGTATGGAAGCCTGGAGGGAACAAAGGCAAGTGTGAACGTGTGTGAGCTCATACTTTGGCATGATGAAAAGTAGGTACTCTTCAAAAGGTCTGCTCTGTGGCAGAGGGGCTCGTTACTGACAGCAGAGCTTCACTGCCCACACAAAGATGAGTGGGGAGGGAGGGGGTTCAGTGAAGTTAGAATACAGACAATATGGAACCAGAGATCGTTGAATCTTAAAATCTGCCGGCTACCAGCAAAGCCATTTAAAGATATTGGCAGGAGCAAAAAGAGAAGGATGGGAAATATGCTTTCCTGTTTACTCTCTGCAGGTAGTTTTTGGAAATTTTAGGTGAAAAAAATGTTTTATCTTTATCAGTCAAAATGAAAGTGAGTCTGCGGTAGGCAGAATAATGGCTCCCCAAAGATAGCTACATCTGAATCCCAGAAGCCTGTGAATATGTTAGGTTACATGGCAAAGGGAATTAAGGATGTAGATGGAGTTAAGGTTTACAACTAGCTAAACCTAAAATAGGGAGATTATTCTGGATTACCCTCTTGGGCCCAAGATAGTCTCAAGAGTCCTCATAAGTGGAAGAGGGAGGCAGAAGAGGTCAGAGTGAAGTAGGAAGGACATGACCCGCTGTTGCTGACTTTGAAGACTGAGGGAGAAGGCCACAAGCCAAGGACTGTGGGAGGCCTCTAGAAGCTGGTACAGCCAAGGAACTGGATTATCCCCAGTGCCTCCAGAAGAGAAAGCAGCCCTGCCAACACCTTGATTTTATTTCACTGAGACCCAAGATGAATAAATGTAAGATAATAAATTCGTGTTGTTTTAAGCCGCAGAGCTGGTGGTAATTTATTAGAGCAGCAACAGGAAACTAATGCAGAGCTCAACAGTCAGCTTGACACATAAAAGTATAGGTTTTGCATTAAGCTTTGTCCTGGGTGATGACTGCCAGGAAATCAACAAACAACTTGGGGGAAAGAAATTGGAATTTGTTGCCTAAATAGAAGGCACGCTACTCTTTCTGCTTGGTCGACCAGCTAGCATCCTGGCTAATCACCTCTTGCATTTTTTTATGTGGTAGCATTTTGTGTGGTAGCCTGCTGGGAATGAGAACAACATTTAGCACTTATTATCCCAGAAGAACTCATTTCCAACACATAGTTGATCCCAACACTGCCAGGTTGATCCTAAAGGATGACTTGTTAAGCAATCAGCCATATACCTAAAGGCTATTCGACCAAAGGATGGGATCTGTCATCTTGTGTTTTCTGAATACCTGAAACCCAGCTGTTATAAAATATCTCTCTCTGCACTCAGACAAAAAAAAAAAAAGGTGGTCCTGCTTTACTTTGATATTCAGGATGAAATTAAGGAATAGACTACGGAGGTGCCACATTCAAGGTCATTCAAAAATTCAGTGTTATAGTTAGAAAAGAATTCCAGGACATGGAAAACTGAGTTTCCAAATCACCAACACATTCACCTGAGAATTGCAAACTAAATTAACCTTGGGTGGGGAGGTGAGAATGAGGAAATGTACCTGAGACCAAATATACAATATAACCCTGCTTTTCTTTTTTTTTTTTTTTTTAATTTTATTTATTTATTTTTTGTGAGGAAGACCAGCCCTGAGCTAACATCCGTAGCTAATCCTCCTCTTTTTGCTGAGGAAGACTGGCCCTGGGCTAACATCCGTGCCCATCTTCCTCTACTTTATATGGGACGCCGCCACGGCAGGGCTGACAAGCAGTGCGTCTAGCAGGCTCCCGGGATCCGAACTGGCGAACCCCGGGCTGCCAAGCGCAGACGAAACCGCTACGCCACCGGGCGGCCCCAACCCTGCTTTTCTTTTAAATGGAGTGACTGTTCATGTGACATGTAAACCAAAAGATTTAGGATTTGATTCATCCTTGTGACATCATACATTTTTTGTGTGTGTGTGTGTGTGTGAGGAAGACCAGCCCTGAGCTAACATCCGTTGCTAATCCTCCTCTTTTTGCTGAGGAAGACTGGCCCTGGGCTAACATCTGTGCCCGTCTTCCTCTACTTTATATGGGACACCGCTACAGCATGGCTGACAAGCAGTGCGTCGGCGGGCGCCCGGGATCCGAACCCGCGAACCCCGGGCTGCCAAGCGCGGACGAAACCGCTGAGACACTGGGCCGGCCCATGACATCATACATTTTTAAGTATAACGCACTATTCACAGTGCCTGGCACATAATTTTTCATTAATTACCAGCCTCCTTTGATAGAAAGACACCACTAGAGTTACTAGGAAAGGCTAGAGAGAGACATTCCTGGCCTAAGGTGGGTTTGTTGAAGACATTGCCTCTTTCATTTGCACCCAAATGATTCTTACTATCTGGTGGCCCCATTATACGTTCAACAAGTGGCTAATGAGAATGGACTAGTGCTAACTGAACTTCAGGATTGAAGAGGAGCGAGTGGGTGAGCCCTGGGGCGTGGTCTCCTCCGAATGAGCAAGCACATTTTCAACACAATTGGCAGCCTAATGGCGTGTTGCAAACTTGGCTGATGTATTTGGATGTGTAAGCAATTATGTTTCTGCTAAAAGCCTTGGTTGGTAATACTTTTGTTCTCCATTTCTTACAACTGAACTAACAGAGGGAAGAAACTGGTATGGAAATGATTTTCAATATGTTTTGTTTTGCTTTTTAACTTTTCAAAACATTTTTCAATTAAGCTAGCCAACTGATCCAAATTTTATTATATCTCCAAACACCACATAAAATAGATAACAAAGAGAAAAAGAAGCACAGTGGATACTAAAAGTAGTTTTAGCAATAAAACAACTCCTGATGCAAAGGCCTACATGTTTGCATTAAGCCACATCATTTAAACGTGAGTAATCTTACTAAGTACCTCTCTATACCAGCCACAGAGTTAGTTGTGAGCATTGAGAATGAATAAGACTTCAAGAAACGTCTCTTCAAGTAAGCCTTCGACATATGTTGACTTGTCCGAGTCATCTGAAGTTTCGTGAGACGAGACTCTTCATTTCCAAAAGAACAAGAACTATAAACCACAGGCTCTGAATAGTTTGCTTTCCAATAACCAGTCCTATCACAGCCTCCACTAAAATTTTCATAGCCCAGCTAACACATTATGTTGATAATTAATTTCAAAAGTATTACACATTGATTCATTGGAGGCCAAAAAATAGTAGTCATGTTGTTGGCTCAAATCATTTGGGAAATTAAGCAGATAACAAAGAAATAAATTTTAAAACAGCCATGTCATAGAAATATGGAATTTTAGGTCTCTAAAATCACTTGCTCTTGCAATCACTAGCTATAGATATTGCACATTTCTGTAATCCAGGTAACTTTAGCACTTCAGAATTTCAGCATCAATGAGAATTTATCATTCCTTCATTAAAATGTTTGCATGTGCAAAAAAACTCACATCACGTATAAGCAGTTGTGGGAAAATAGAAGCTCTACATTTGAATCCCAGCTCTTTTGCTAATTCTGAGACATTAGTGGTCACTGTAGTCCTTTACAACTCTCATTTCCCCGTCTGATAAGTGGGGAAATTTCTCATATCACAGAATGGTTATGAAAATCAAATGAGATGACGTATGATATGAGACTTTGTCTAGGATAGTGCCTGGGCGTAAGGAGAATCTTTTAATACCTGCACCTGAGAAAGGAGCACCCAAAACATCTAGCTTTGAAAACCAACGCAGCTCATCCCAAGACCCACAAGGCTGTAGTGAACTGAGACAGCTGGTGCCCACCTGTGGACTCACCTGGCCCAGGGCCCAGCACAGAAGCCACTGACAGACACCCAGGCTGAAAGAGGCTCATTTGCCGGTCTGGGAGCTTTGGCCTGGGGGCAGGCATCTGGAGGCCTGGGGGGATGCTCTGCACTGGTGGTCGCCATCTTCGCGCTCTCCCTCTGCCTTGCTCCAGCCCGAGGGCGCCATCTTTTTTTTTTATTACCTCTAGGCTTTATTGAAAGAATTGGAAAAAGTACTGGTGGTAAGATTTTCAAAATACATTTGTAAACTCTGTCAAGGAGATTTTAAGTGGCTCTCCGTGACAATGGAGGTTTAGTATTGAAGACAATTTTATTCTTAATTCCTCTGGTATTCAGCATCGTCTGTGTAGTTTACCTTATTGTGAAATGATGTCACCTTGCATGACTTTGCGTGACGATCCTGGCACTTTTTATATATGCATGACTTTGAAGTTTGGAGTAAGCAATTAAAAGAATAATATAACATTTAACATTCACTGTCACAATTTGCAAATGAACACATCCAATGAGCTTAGATTTTTACTTTTTCTGAAATTCTTCCCAGTATAGTCAATTATTGGTCATGAAAATCAACACCAAGTTCTTAACCTTTACAGGGTTCTTAGTCTCCTGGGACTCACCCATAAATTTTGTTGCACAGAAATCAACAGAGTGAGTGCTCATGCAGAGGTCTCTCTTATTTCCACTCCCAGACACATTGGCCAATTCTCTTGGTTGGCCTTCTTACATTATGTTCTTCTCTTTTGAGTCAGGGTAATGACATGTATTACCAGAGCTTGCACAGAGGCATTTTGGATATTATGGAAGACAGCCTGAGCTAAGAGCCCAGGCTACACCCGGGACTGATAGGTGACCCCACCAGTGGTTGGTGACCCAGGTTTGGACATAGACTATTATTCAGAAGGTGGATTCTAAGCCCAGAGGATCATTCTTAGGCAAAGCAGAGGCAGAACCTCATCCCCACAAACAGGCAGGACGGGAAAACCATGAACAAGGATAAAAACCACCAACAGGGGTTACTGAAGATGTCATAACAACCAGAATGTGAGGCAACACCAGGGAAAGTTAGAAATAAAGGCACATTCAACCACCTAGAGGGCAATCATCACAGTGAGATTTGGACCCTCTGGGTAATTGACTTGATGCAAAGCCAGAGGACTCCTGAAGAAGTTCCTGATTTGTCTCCTATACCAGAGCATGTGTACCTGTGAGGGTGAGAAGTCTGATGGAGCACTGAGACAGGCAGAGCTTTGGAGTGAAAGCTGATATGCCCTGTGGCAAAGGGCTCTGGGACTCCACCAGCCACTTGAACATAAAGTGGGTTAAGCACTGATTGATTGCTCCCAGCTGTGTTCATGAACAAGCTCGTACTTTCCACAATCAGCTCCTCCACTGGGAATCTCTGATTTAGTTAATGTCTCTCCAGCATACTTCTCTATTAGGATGTTCAAGTTGAAGTTTTCATCAAGAGATTGGTAAAAAGATTTTTTTGGAGACAACTATTGCCCCCTTGGGGAGGGATGGGGTGGTTGCTGCCTTCTTATCCCAAGCCTGGTAGGAGGGCTTCTGGGAGAAAATGCCAAGGTCTTTTAAATGTGTTACTTCCTGAAGGTGGGAGATGAAAAGGTCTGGTGCCTGACTCACACTTGGGAAAAGTAATGCTGACAGTGGACTCAAGACTGACTCCGGCTAGGAGAGCTAGGAGGTAAAGGAGGGCTAATTGCTTTGCTGGCAAAATTGGGATGGGCCTGCCAACCTGTGGGGAAATGGATATGAGAATGTATTACGTAGACAAAATTTGGGCTACATAGGTGAGAGAGCCAACATGGGGTTGCTGGGGTCCTGCCTGACCATGGCAGTAAGAAACTGGAAGGGTAGAGTACCCAGGCTTGGTAGAAGAAGCAAAAACTTTGAATAGACAGGCTTTTTTTGGTTATTTTCTTAAAACGACCCCAAAAGTGTCCCCTCCAAAAAGTCAACTTTAAGCATCAGCTAGGCCCAGAATGAACCTTCCAAAGCAAGTAAGAACCAGAGCCGCTTGCCTTTCCTGCCTCAACCCTCTCAGGAACTCCCCAGCCCCCCGCCCCATGTTGACCCTGCTGACCAGACAGTGCAGCTGTGAGTGATGAGATGGGCATGGTGACGAAACAGAAGGTATGGTCCTCATCCCATAGCAAGGCTCCAGCAAATCTGAGCTGGAGGAGGGCAGAGGGTGTCACTCAAAGTCAAGGTCAGAGTTTTGACTAAAACATGGGACTGTGTTCTAAATATGCTGTCCAGGCATTTTATGACCTCAAGACGATAGAAATGTTTATAACCAAAAAGTGAGCCAGTAAGCCAGGAGACTGGCCCAAGTGCTAATCTGGTGCAGCAGATTGCCCTGCTTAATAGAGCTCAGAATGGCAGTAAGAGACCAAAATGAATGACCTTTTGATTATAGTCTTTGAGTTATCTTGGTTCAACTTACATCTTACACACTTAGTCGCTCAAGTTGAAAATGTGGGAAGCATCCTAAACTCCTCCCTTTTTTTCATCTTCTACATTCACTCTACCAATCAAAACCTATAGATTTTACTTGCTATATATGTTTTAACCCATTCCTTCATCTTCATCCCAAATTCTGTCCTACTTGAAGTCTTCATCAGACTTACCTGGACTATTGCATGTTTCCTTAACTGGATCTGAGTGTCTGGGCTCAGCCTATGTCCCCATTAAATATGCTTTGAATAGTGCCTGATACATAGTAAATGGCCAGTACATAAAGCTATTATTCTAATTAGTTGTATTTATTCATCCTTCAAGGTTTGGCTCAACGATCATCTCCAAGAAGCCCAAACAAGGCCCACACTGGCCTACTCTACCTTCCCACTCAGTGCTACCTCCACACTAGCTGGAATGTCAATTTATGTATCTATGTCCCTCACAATTAACTCTAAATTCTTCAAGAGCAAGGACTCTTTATTTCTGTAACACTAGCTCCTAGATGGTTATCTGTCACACAGTAGGTGCTCAATGAAAATTCCCTGGACTGAATTAAGTTTCTCATGTTAAGAATAAAGTTAAAGAATAAAGTCATACTATAAATTTATTTTTCAAATGATTTATTCTGCATTTGTGGTTCTCAACGTTTAATTATCTGTGCAGGTAGACTAGAAACCATTTAGTAAAGTTTATGAGAGCATGTTGGGTCACACTTTGCTATTTGTTGTGAATGCCATGTTGGAATGATCTTTTACCATTGTCATGGTCTTTGGACAAATCTCATTCAGGTGTCTTTGAGGTAGGGAAACTATATGTCCCTTCCCCACAACCTCTCTACCCTGGTAAGGTGGTGTATTATAATAAAAGTCTTAAATTAAATTCTGCCCCAAGTAAAAACCTTTATTATCAAACAGACACAGCAACATTCTTTAACCAATTCCTGTAAGATCAGTGAAGTTCTTACTCTCTGCCCTTTTAGGCACTCAGATAAGAGCCAGGCATTAGAGATATTAGAGACATGAGAGGTTAACCTTCTATTTGAATCAGACAAGAGAAGCTTCTAGTAAGTAGTGTAACACAGAACCAAATGGACCTGGTGCCAGTCCAAAGGTGCTACACTGTTGGCCTGCCAGACCCTTACTTCTTGTTCCTACAAGAGCAGAAGGGCCTACAAGTTTGTTTTTCTCAACCAATTCACAAACCTTTAATTCTACTCAGTCCATTAATAAAAAATTCTTCCTATTCATTTTGTTAGTTAGCAAACCTTCTGGGTGGATTTAGATAATGATATTTCAAATGTTTACCAAAAACCATCTCTGGAAGGTGGACTCCTGATTACCTTCTTTTCAAAGCTAACTGGTCATCCTCAGATTAGGGTTACTGAACAAGGAACTAAAATGTTATCTGACACCTAGGATCTCATATAAAATTAATTTACGCACACATAAGCCATATTATCTACACTAGAGAATTTTTAAATTACAGGTAATATAACCAAAGTATAGCAAGAAAAGTCTTAAAATACTAATTTTGGTCTGCAGCTTGTTGTTACACTTTTCTTTTCCTCTACTCAGCCAGAGGAACCCACATTGCCTGTAGTAGAATTAGAATTGCTATGGCAGCAATTCCAAAGAGGAAAAAAGAATTAATGTGTTATATCGGCTTCCCACTGAGACTCTTGAAGAGAAAGGGAAAGCTCAGCTAGGCATAGTAGGTTTGGGTCAAAACAATAGATTGGAAAGATAATCATAGGACCAACCTCCCCGCTCCATCACCTGCAGGAAGGGTAAGGTGATGGTGCTGCATTTTCTTCAACCTAATTTCCACTTGTATCTACTTTTTCTTTATGTTTAGGTTTTTTTCTTAACTCGTAAATTTAGTTTGTCACTTGACAGACAACCCAAGAGTTGGGTATATTTAGTGAGACCAAACCGCAGAAAATTAAACAGAGAAAGGAAAACAATGGAGGAGAAAGTGAATAACTTAATATTGAAAAGTCAAAGCCTATTCGAAGATGTTTCTGATGAGTACAGTTTAAAACGTCATCTATTTCTTCACTCCCTAAACAGCAACGGCAACAATGATACTGCTAACACTCACTGAGCAATTCCTACGTGCCGGAAGTGCTTACGATCATTTTATTCTCATTAGGATGCAAGCTCGTTGAGGGTAGGGCTCTCTGTTGGGCTTTGTTCATAACATGCTCTCCAGGGTCTAGAACAGGGTGTGGTTTGTCATCAACACCGAATAAATATTTACTGAATAAATGAGTGAATCGACTCTCAAGAAGCCTGGTGAGGTGGGTATAGTCATCACTTTCATCCTGTAGTTCAGGACCCTGAACTACTGAACTACGAAGTCCTCCAGCTTCTGCAGATGGATTCTGAATCCACTCAGACCAGCCTGCGATAACTTTTCCTCCTGTTTTCATTTTTTTGTCGTTCTTTCTCTTTCACAGCACTTTCGATGCAAAAAGGCACAGCCAGAGAATATGACCCACAGCTGTACAGCCAATTAGTGGTGAAGTGGCTTAGAAGCCAAGATTTGTGATTCTGAGTCATCTAGTCTCCTCATTCCAAGCCCGCTTCCCCCAATCAGAACAAATAACTCATTATTTATTGAAGTTGGATATTGATTAGCTCTTGAAAGCTGCACACATTTGCTGGTTTTTTTTTGTTTGTTTGTTTTTACCTTTTGAAAAAATAATTACTTAGATCATGATTGCTAAATTCAGTCATCAGGTTTAGATTTTTAAGAGAGTGAATCAGAGGATGTTGAAGCTGAAAGGGACCTTCAAGGACATTGATGAAACACCATTTTTTTCTAAACAGATGAGCAAACCGTGACACAAAGAGTGAAGTAATCTATTCAAGGCAACCCACTGAATCAGAGAAAGAGTCTCAGGTAGAAGCTAAGTCTCCAGAGACCTATGCCAGGGCCTTCAACATCCATGTGCTAGGCTGGCTTCCTTGTCACAGGGTCATCTTTGATGCATTTGATTCAATTACATACCAATTTTAGAATAGACATGTTAAATTGGATAAGAGCAACAAATTTTTTCTACCCATCATGGTTTTTTCAAAAAGTGGCAACAGGATAAATTATGGGGGAGTTTGCTACTTACCCCATAGGCCTGGAACATTCTTGAAGTTCTCCTGTTACATTTGCTTGTATTCCTATTTAGGATTTTGTGACTTACTCTTTACTGGTTCCCATAAGGAAACTTACAATTCTCCTTAAAAAGTTGCCTTAGAGCAGGTTTTCATCCCACAGTTCTGTACCCAAAAATGGACACTAGAAATTTAATCCCCACAGAGGGATGAAGGATTTTATGAGGTCATTATAACATCAATTCCTTTTCAGGAGGCAGAGGGGAAGGTGGCTGGAAAGAAGTTAAACTCCTGAATATAAATAATGTGTTTGGATGACTACAGAGCCCCATGATGAAATCAAACTCCTAATCTAACATCTTTCAAGGAAACAAATCCTTGCTAACCCTTTACCTTAACCCTCCCTAACTGACTCGAGGAACCCAAGTCCAACTGGAAGAATGGTAGGGAGGTAGAAAGTTCTACTCTGAAGGGGACCCTACTATCAACTCTCAGGCCAATTTTAACGCATAGTCAGAAATTCCTCGTGCACACATTTGCTCTAGAATAGTACAGTGAGAGGGTTAAAAGTGAGCTTATTCTGTCTGTCCAACATAGATATACCTATGACTGTCACGGTGGGTTTCTCAATGGAGAGGATGGATGTTTTTCTTAGGGCCTAGTAACAGACCAGATGAGACACTGGCTGACTTGTATGACTGAGACTTTTGACAAGAGAGTGGTGATGATGATGGTGGAGGGGGAAGGTGACAGGGCCATCACTCAACATCTGGAACATTGTATTAAATAGGGAAGGGACTTGCACACTTTCTAAGTTGAGAGAGAAGCAGAGATATCAGCTTGGTGTCACAGCAGAGTTTAAAAGGTTATTACAATTTAAGGATTTTTCCTCCGTCTAAGAACACTCAAGTTATCTTCAGACTCAGCCCTACCTCTGAAAGAACAGAAGCCAACCTCCTAAGCATGAGGGAAGGTTTAAGGCCGTAATAACCTGAAAGAGTAAGTCAAAGGAGAGAGAGTTTTATGTCTAAGGACAATATAGGTAACTTCAGCTTTGTCTTGCAACTGTTGGCCACAAAATGTCTGTGTTAAAATGCAGTTTAACATGATGGCAGGAAGCAGCTTCTTCCATTCCAGGAAGAGACAATGGGAGCAAAGACAGGGCAGAATTTTGTCAAGAGAGGTGACCTTGTGGAGATAGTCTCTTGACTCCAGTGGTAACGGTGGAGTGATGGCAGTAGGCAATGGGGACCCACTTATAGCTGCATAAGAGGTGTCAGGCAGCACAGGGAGAAGTGTGGGGACACTGTGTGCTGATGAGCAGGGACTGTCACGGCCAGCTGCAGGATTCTGTGACCACACAGTGGACTCCACAATCACATGAGCAAGGGCTCTTCTCAGGAACCAGAATCCCAGAGATTGGAATAGCAGGGACTGTATCCAGAGGCTACTGTTAGGACATGTACGCATGTCATCTACCTCTTCATCCAGGTGGGGTCTGTGAAACTTGGTTAGATAAGTAAGGCCAAGTTCCGACTGAGAAATTTCATTAAGGTAGGGCTTCAAGGGTACTCATGTATGTAGGGCTTCCCAGGCCCCTTCATTTAGCAGCAGAGAAGGAGAAGTTGTTTGAGCTGGAACTATTTATATTAAGGATTTTGACAAAGAGATAGCGTTATCCAAAAGCGCACTTCTGTACAACAAACATAGATTTAAGAGTGATTCAAAGGCATGTCTAGAAATGAGAGAATGAAGAAGCTATCATGCAGCTCAAAGAGGTCAAACTTCAGCCTCCTATGAAGCCCCTCCCATGTGCAACTGAGCATTTGCCTGAATTCTGTAAGAATGGGAATCATTTGGGGTAGTCCCTGAGTAGCTACCAAGCATGGAGATCAATATTTAGGGCTTTATGTCTAACAGAAATTTGCCAAATGTAATATTCTCACAAATTACACTTTCTACTTACCCTGTTTTAGCACCAGACATCCCAATTTGAAATTATTCCTAACTCATACATCCCATCCACTGACAACCCTCCCAGTTTTGGCCCACAGTGTAAATACTTCTCAGATCTCATCGCTATTGAGGGACCAAACGTGGATTGGCAAATCAGTAAACCTCATGTCCTATTCCCTTTCCCGTTTCACGGCAGAAGTGACTAGTTGATGATGGCACATTTTCCTGTAAAATGAAGACATGGCTTCAGACTCCATCATCAGGTATTCATTGAACCTCTACCAGTGCCAAGCATTCCAGGTAGCCACTATGAGTCAATCAGAGCTGGCAAATTACATGAAACCAGTTTTCCATTTCAGGGCCAGATCCTACATTCAATCCTATTCCCCCTAGACAGTGTAGAGAGCGATACATCCGAGCTGGTTAGCTGCCATCCATACCCTCTCTTTCCAATGGGCTGGAATAGGAAGCCACTGGCACTGAAAAGGGCTCTATTATAGCTCAGTCAAGAATATTTTGAATTATTCAACACGGTCAGTGTTTTCCTAAAACCAAAAGAGAAGTGGATGTTTTTTGTGACCCTGTGATAAAGGAAAGCGTATTGACTTAGAATCTACCTTTTGAATACAGTTACAGCGTTCACTAAATATAAAGTTGCCGGCTATTAGTCTCTTAATGGGCTTCCACGTCATTGCTTACGAGAGACCTCAGCTATGGAAAATGAATTCTCTTCTGTTCAAGCCATCATTTCTGACTTCTTTGGCATACAATAAAAAGCTTTTTCCTCCTGATTTTGATTAGGTTTCTTGGAAATAGATCCTGATATGTCATTTAACTTCTGCCAAGGTGCTTGAAGCCTGTTTTTAGATGCCTGATCTCAATGTGACTCTCTGTCAAATTTTATGTAAGATTTCTTACATTAAAAAATTATTATTATTATCACTCAAGTGACCCAATAATTCTTTTAAATGCTGGAAATAACAATTGCAATACCAGAATACTCCCCTTAGAAAATTAGGATAGTAATGGTTATCTGCCCAAGACTGCTCCTTCAGCAAAACAACTACTGATGCACACATTATCCAATAATAACAGCTTTAAATTCATGCAGAGAAGAAAATTAATGAAATATTTCCATTCTATGGTGGAGACTACTATAGGATAATTTCTAAAATGATGGGAAAATGAAAAGTGAAATAAATATTGTCAAATAAACATAACTGATTTTGCATTAGAATGAGTATTAAATCAACGTTCAACAGTGGCAGATAAGGAGAATATACACGAGAATCTGGTGTCAGGCTGGAGACAGCCAAAACGTTGGATTACTTCATGAGGCTCATACAGGTTTTCATGGCTATTGGGAAACCAGTTTTATTTTAAAAATTATTTTAAAATTCATTTGTTTAATTCTTTGCAATCATTTCTTTTTATTAACTTTGAGCTAATCTCTATTAACAAAGAGGCCAAAACTAAATAGACGGTGGCATTGGTAGCAAGCTTTTGATATTATTCCAAAACTTTTAGCATCTAAGTCTAATATCACCAGAAGAAATGTTTCTATTGAGGTTCTGTTGACTTGGTTTCCTGCGGATTAGCTGTCCAGAGCTCCTTTTTCTGATGAAGGGCACTAAAAAGAACACTTAAATGTTGGTGGAGAGTTCAATTCCACTGACTCTCAGCTTGGTGCTCACTCAAATTTGTTTTTTGCTGAGAAGTTTAATTTTTTTTCGGCTTGTGGGGGCTATGTGAGTATAAGATCATAATAACTCTATCTTAAAAGGATGTCGTTTTTAAATTTTTTAACTTTCCCCTGAGACTTGGTAATTTTTTCCAGCACATTTGATCAAAGAGGATTAAGTTCTAAATGTTGCATTTTCTGTAGTATCATTTGAATATTTAAAGGAGAGTCAAGCAAGAAAGCCAGGTAGGTGTTCCTTCCCAAGCGTCACATGCCCCACGACTCTAGGGCTGTTGGCTGCCTGCAAAGGGAGGAAGAGGATGGTGGCTCAGGGGCTTTGCCTCATGTCGACACGCCGGAATGGTGTTATGGGAACATGCAAGCTGCTCTGCACAGTCTCCCCAAGGCAATAGCAAGTTGCTGTTGAACACGAGGGGGATCTGCAAGTGATTGAGAAGAGAATCATATAGCTAATCGAGTTTCAAACTGAAGACCTCTTCACTTTTGTAATCATGATATGAAGAGTTGAAAAAATACATCTCATGTTTGGTCATAGCAGGAACGCTTTCTCTAATAAGTCTTTTCATTTTATTTTCTCCATTCTGTCCCCTCCCCTCTGCATTTGAATGTTCATTGTCAAACATTTTGACCTCAATGATCCACAAATATGAAGGGAAGGATGGTAATTTTTGTTATGTAGATTTTTTATTTTCTATAGGAGCATTGGAAACTAAAGACTCATGAATTTAGGGAATAAGATCTGCTTCAACTTTAAGAAATAGATTGGCTGATGTTTATTTCAGATTCTCAAGTAAATCTTCACAGTAGAGTTTGAAATCAACAATATACATTTAGGGCTTAAAGTTGTGGTTTTGTCTTATTTCTTCGTTTTATTTCTTTATTTATTTGTGTAAGTGTTCGTATGTATGTCTATTGGATTAAGTAATTGACATCAGAGTCAATGTAGTGTGCAAATTCCCCAGAAAATTATGCACTCTTTACTTACTACTGATCTTTCCATTTATTCAGGTGTCACATGGCTACTTTTAGTCTGTGTTGATGGTGACTGAACACAGAGAGTAAAGGGAATAATATGCCAAATTGTGGGTGAAACCTCGCTTTATTTTCTCAAGTTACATATTCTCATGCAGTAATCTTGTGCTCTGGTGTTTAAGAAGTTTTATATGCAATTTAAAAACAGATTAATAGTGGAAAGATGTAGCTTAGATTCTTTTCCTTCATCAGCCTTTAAAGGCTAGAATTTGTCTGAATCTCATTTTGTAAACAGTAAAGAGCTGGATACTTAGCTTTCATTACTTCTGCCTGGGAAATGGTTAGGATGTGACTTGCCAACTGTATTTCTATTCTGTTTAGTTAGTTTTTAATTTGCTGTCTTTTTTGTTTCTTTTTAATTAAAAAAAAATTCAAAATAATTTAGCAACCAGCGTTCTACAAAGCAGCTGAATCCTCCAGTGACCCAACACAATAAATCTGGGTGACACGGTGTTTTAAACTACAGGGTAACATGAGTTTGAACTTAGGTTTAAGGACAAAACATTTGCCAAATCAGTTTTACTTTTTTCTTAAGTTGTTAGTTTGTATCTCTAAACTGTTCTCTCTATATTACAGCATAGAGAGTTCAAGGACCAGATTCCCATCTTGTTATGTAGCCTTTAATAGGTTAACAAAGTATACCAGGTCGGGGCAAGTTGGTATTCATTTACTTTCAACTAATCGATAGTGAAAATTGAATGCTAAGTCTCAAGAAAATTAATCTTATGTTCACATTTCTTTTAAAACAACTTTTATCCTGTGGAAAGCTCTTTAGTCAAGGTACTCTCTCACTAAGATGACAGAAAACATTAAATTATGCATAAAATAAAAACATACTCAACATATTTATTTTCCCTTTACTTCTGAAGACAGATTTAGGAATATATATTGAAGTTAAAGAAAAAGGCAAACTTTTGTTCTGCAGAGGCCCTATCTTACCTGTTTTGGCCACTAATTTAGGTCTGGGACTGATCTTTAGAGGCCTAAGAAGCTTTCCCTTAGAAAGCCACTTATACTGTCCTCGCACATTCTCCTAAACCACAGCAGGATGCCATGGGTATAACCGATATTGGGAGGCAGGAAAAAAAAGATAAAGTCAAGTCATAAAGTTAAAAAGGGTAAAGTAATCACGTTTTCCACTGTTTTTTTTTTATAAGTTTCAGAATTTACGATGTCAAATTCTATTAGAATGAAAACATGAGCTGATTATGTGAGGAAGCCAATTTTGAACCTGAAGATAGTGTTTAAGGGAATGTATTTGACAAGCAGCCCCCATTTTTATTGACTAAATTTGAGTATGGTTTGGTTTATGAATCCCCAATTCCTCAGGAAATGATTTTAAACAAATTGTGGGACATGTGTACACAAATTTATGACTTGGCTCTGGCAGGGAAGAATGGTCTCTCCGAAAGAATAAAATCCTAGGGGTTATAAATGGGTCAAAAAGAATTAGAGTTTTTATTTATACTTCAGAAATGTAATCAAGTGAATGAAATGGTTTCATATACATTTTTACATCCAACAGCAGTGACACACTGTTCATACATTAATTCTATAGGAAAATGTACATCCTTCTTTGTTTTTGCTAAGTAGGATTTGCCAAGTGGTCATGGACAAAAGAAACCTTTCATTGCAACCTGAACTAGGGAAATAGCAAGGGCGAGCCATGCTCCTTTCAATAGCTTTATGGCATCAATAAAGCTATTGTCCCAATGCATGTTAATATCGGCATGTGTGGGATGAAGTCTCACAGATTCTCCAAAATGTGAACGCCAAATTTGAAAACTTTACAAAACAGTCTAATGGATTTTGCGACTGAATCTGCCCAGGGACATTAAAGTCCAGGATGGTTTATTTTAAGCGTACTTCTGTAGCTCTAGTCCTAGCTGACTATTCTTCGATTCCCTAATCACAAAGAAATGCATTCTTATGAAGTTAAGCAGCTGTAGACACAGAATGCTGATGACATTTTTCTCCATATCTGAGTTATGTAAAGAAAACCCAGTCAGTGGCTATTCTACCAAATACTTGTAACATTCACATGAAATTTTAATTGATTTTCAAACAGTACAACTGTGCCATGAATCCAACCACATAGAATATAAGCCTTAAGCCCACTAGGTTTAAGCAATTGTGTCTTTGTAGACTAAAACTATGTAAAATAAAATCTGATAACTCCCTGGTGTTAGAGGTAGACAGTTTTCTTTCAAATCCTAGGTTTGGTCCTTTATTTTATTCAGCAGTGAAAGCCATGAATACAGAACAAATAACAGCTGTTACAATTCTCAACCATGACTTCTAACGTCAGAGAATTCAAAGTATGAACATAGTACACAGTAATGAAAAGTATCAAAAATTAGTTTACCTCAAAAAAGATAAATAAAACAGGTATATTCCACCAATACATAAACAGATGTCTGTGCTACAGTTAAAATTTGCTGTATACAAAAGATCATAGTCCCCATAATCAGCTTATGATAGAAGCAAGAATACATGAGCCATTTAAATTGTCAGACATTATGCTTTATAAGGTATGCACAGAAGTTCAAGCAATAAATACATACATTAGTTCAAAGCCTTACAATAGCTACGCAAAGCAGATGCAGAAAAGCAGATTTGCTATTACTAGCAAGCAATGATATAAGAGTAAAAATTCATGAAATGCATTAAAGCAACATTTTTCTTAGAAAAAGTCTGGTCATTTATGGGTCCACCAACATTTTTACATAATATGCACAATTATCAAAATACAGACCAAGCATTTCAGAAAACTCCAAAAAACCTAAACTCTATTTTCAAAGCAATTGCAGTTTTGGAGGTTTTTCTGGTATAATGTGCAAGCAGCTATTTTTTAAAATTGTATTCATATAAAACCCATGCAAAACTCTACAGGTATATGCATTCTGTGGCTGAGACTTCCTTTCAAAAGTTTTGTAACTGAGGTATGCATACTTTAGCATTGTAGTCTTAGGCCACCTCCTGATGGTACAGCTCTCAGAGTTACTTTCAGTCCATCAAACCTGTTGAACATGCACCTGAAAGACCCATTTTCCCTTCAGATAATCCTTACAGTAGGCTCCTAGATGACTGGAAACCACCCTTCACAACACCAATCGTTCCTTTGATACCATATGGTCAACTTCCCGTTCGTTGATCATGACCCAAAGACAAACATAATGAAAAGTAGCAGTTACTGTGACGTTCTCACGTTTCATGCAATCTGCCATAATTCTAATTTTTTTCTTTTTTTTTTTCTTTTTTTTCTTTTTTTTTTTGCAGAGGTAGAAGCTTTCAGAAAGCCTTTTGGGTAAGTGGGAAA